>CM067844.1:370288482-371488482 GCA_034509565.1 Triticum monococcum | reverse complement strand
GCACGCGGTGGAAGCCCGAACTGCATGCAGGAGATCTTGCCGGAGGGGAGGGGAAGTAGGACAGCTCGCCGGGTGGATGGGGATCCCGCGCCATGGAGAAGACCGGGCGGTGGCGCGTCGTGCTGATGCCGCGCTGCCCGCCGGAGAAGAGATGATGGTGGATCCCCCCGGATCCGTGTTGGTGGCGCCCTGGGGCAGCCGGGGGCCTCACGGATCTGACGCAGGGGGGGGGGGGGGGGGGGGGGGGGGGCGCTGGAAGGCAGCGGCGCTTCGCGGTGGAAGGTGATTGCGGGCGATGGTGGCGGAAGGAGGAGGGGATGCCTGGAGCGTGGGTAGAATGGAGGCGGCCGTGCTTGCCGGCGGCGTTGAAGGAAGGCTGGGGCCGCGGGGCATCGGAAGGAGGAGTGGGGCGACAGGGGGGCCGCGGCTGCTCGGGATCCAGCGCCTGCCGGGAAATTGGAGGCGCGTTTTGACCGGGGACGCCTGGGTCCGCCGCCGGAGCACCGTGCTCGTGGGGGTGGGGCTTGTCGGTGGTGGCGCTGGGCTCGGGGGCCTGGGTTTGCGGTCGGGAGGTGGAGCGTCGGTGAGAAGGTGGTTGGGGTTTGACCGGGGAAGAAGGTGGGGTGGGGCGTGGGGTTGGAGGTTTTTTTGGTTTTTGCAGTTCGGTGGGTTCTAGCGCGCGTGGGGTCGCGGGGTGTTCGGATCAGGTGTTATAGTGTTATTAGAATAAGATGTTAAGGGTGTTATTAATATATAGGACAGGGCTATTCTGTTACTAGTGGTCTAGTAACATAATATTATTCTGTTACCATCAGGCTCTTATAGAGGCCCGATCCATTTTGCACAATCTGGTGCTTCTATGATGTGGCACGAAACAGAGAAAAAGCCCACCTACTCCTCACCGCTTCCCCGCTGCTTCCACCCACCGCTGGCTCCACCCCCTGCTCCCAACCGCCGCCGGCCGCCGGGCCCAGCCTCCCTGCTTCCACGCGTCGCCGACTTCGCCCCTGCTTCTACCCGTCGCTGGCGTCGCCCTTCTGCTTCCACCGTGCCACCAGCCCGCCTCCCCGCTGCTCCCATCGGAGCGGCGCCCCCGTGCTTCCACCGCGCCGCCTGGCCAACCTCCCCGCTGCTTCCACCGCGCTGCCGCCCCGCACACAACCTCCTGGTTGCCGGCCGCATTGGCGCCGCCGCTGCTTCACAAGCCTCCGTCGCCCCCATCTCCTCTTGATCTCGTCATCAATCCCCAACCACTCTCTGTAGTCACTGGCTCCAGCCGCCACCCTATTTCCCATCTCCCCCGGCTCCAGTCTACCAGCAAACCACCTACACGCACAGCCGCAGGTCGCCGGTGTGACCCACTTCTTCTGCCGCAGCGTCCCTGATGTCCATCTCCAGCGCGACAACCACCAACCCGGCTTGCCCTCCGTTCACCGCTGCCACCCCGGATCGTTCAACAACACAGTGCCAAGCCGTTCGATGCCGCAGCTCGGGAGGTGCCCATCTCAACCTTTCCACACCCCCCCTGGATATTCATGCTCCTCTGGTATATATTCAGTTCATATTGTAGCTATGGTCATTCTGTTATGATTTTCAGCTCATCTTGTGTGATTTCTTTCTTCAATCCCAAGTGGCAAATTTGTTCTGCAGCATATGGTAACATTGAGCTGCACTTGTTTGTACTGTCCCTCTTCCCCTGCTCCTCAAGCGGCACTGCTGTCTTGTGCTTGTTGTTCGACAGGTATTTGTCTTAATGCCTAGAGAAGAGACTTGTTTTCTGTACTAAACTCATTATTAGTTTGGTTTGTATTATTTTTTCAATTCATGAAAAAACATAAGATAGTTGGGTGCGTGCGCAAAAATATCATCAGTACATGTTTCAAAATTATGTAAGTTTAGATATATCACCTAAAAAAAAGTTTAAAGAAAAATTATGCAAGTTCAATCTGTGTGCTGCTACAAATTTGCACTTCTTGTCCAGTCGTACTAGTACTGATGAATAACAAGTTACTGATAGTTATTAATGAATGAAAAATGTAGGGTTTGAAGTAAACCCTCTCGATATAACTATTACTGATATATGTGCTCTGCCTGCACATTTTTCAATACCGAAGAATAACCCTAGGGAGAAGTTCATGTTTAGAAAGTTGGTAGGTTCATACATAGAAACTTAACAAATATTGTCCATTTTAGTATTGATCGAGTATCATATATGCGTCAGTTCTAAATACTTTGTTCATTGTGATTAGAGATAATACAAAAAGCATATCCTTCAGTTCTGCAGATATTTTACAACTTCTCTGAACATGCGTCCACCGACATGCTCGGCGCCGTCCACAACTTCATTGTGTGAGAGCTTTTGCTCCAGATCCTCTTCCTCCATGGTCCCTGCACGCCGTGACGACCAGGTCTGCAACCGGAACTACAGCATAGTGTTCTTTGAACCAAACTAAAGCAATGCAACGAGAAGTACAAAAATTTGGGCTGATGTACCTTGTCCTATACCCACTTCTTTGCCTGGATGTAGGAATCTGATAGACAAAACAAGGTGTGTCCCTCTACATCTTCAAGAGGAAAATTTGATTGCTGAAAATGCTTGTGTTTATACAATTTAATTTTGCTATATGTTTCTTATTTTAATTCAGTCCAGTATCTAATTTTAGTTCAGTTCAATTATCATTTTGGTTTAAGTTCAAGCCAATTCTTATTTTATTTTATCGTCTTGTGCTTCCATCCATTCTGTGGTCTAGGGCGGCTATCGTGGTGTTAATTTGTGTCTTCTGACTTATGCAATTTGATTTCTTGGCACACTGTCTTGTCCATGTGTGTGGCATTAATCAACCGTCTAAAGGAGAAAGGTGTTCTACATGAAATTCATCCATTTGTCAGTGCGAGTTTATTCTTTTTGTCAGGTCTAAGTTCAACTATGGTTTTGTTTGGAATTGCAAGATTCAGTTGACAACCACTACTATGCAATGATATTATGGTACTATCAACATAAACATAGAGCCTCCACCTATGGCGACGCGCCATGGCTCCTCCTCCCACCTCCCACGACGCGCTGCAGGGGGGGTCACCGACGGAGGGCGGAGCATCGGCAACAACCACTTCTGCCCCATCCTGCTCCTCCTCATCGTGTGACCGTCTCCTTCGGCGCCCTGCACCTCGACGTCGAGCACTGCCCTCGCATGAGAGATCGGATGGACAAGGCGCTCCTGCCACCTTCTTCCATGTTGATCCAACTCCTGTTCCCCGCCGACAGCAGGAGACAGGAGGTCACCTCCAGCACTGCTGGTGGCGTGAAGGCCGTCAAATGGTAAATTTCTGACCCTTGTAACCTCAGGTACTACTACAAAGCAGAAAGGATCTCTGTAAGTTAGTTAATAGCACCATGCCGTGCCTCTTGTGCTGCAAGAATTCTAGTTCTTCAACTAAAAAAATAAACGTTTCGCTTGGCATGCTTTCTGGATGAGGTATTACATGATATCAGTCCCAAAAAAGTATAATTTTCTTCTATTGTCAGTTCAATTTTCTCTAGTATGCATGTTTGTTTGCTTTTTATCATGATATATAGGAAGATGCTGGTAGCTCTAGTACCTATACTACAACAGTTCATTGACAAAAAATATATCAGTTCAACACATACTTGGAAAAAAGCTCAATACTAAGTGTTCTCTGCCTATCCTTACATTTGCTAGTCTTCACCATGTTCAGATAGTGCCTAGAAGAAGTTAACTCATGCATTTCCATAAAACTATGTACTGATAAATCAGAACTCATGCATTTCCATCAAATTCTGTAAGTTTCGTGTGTGCGCTTCTACAAATCTGAAATACTTTTCCAATTATACTAGTACCGATGCAATTACCTAAAAACGTTGAAGAAAAATTCTATAAGTTTGGTGTGTGTGCTGCTACAAATCTAAACTTCTTGTCCAGTCATTCTAGTACTGATGAAGATCGAGTTGACTGAAATAATGTAGTCGATTCCTGAGACCCTTACTAGTCCTATATATATAAGTTGTGCCTGATAGCCATACATGACTTTTCTCTTTGTTGCCTACTTGTTTTTGTAAAATTCTTTGAACTTATTTAGGTGATATATTTGGACCTTTGCCTCGTCAGTACAACAGCATGCTACCCAGCCGGTCACGAGAAGAGCTACGTGCAGGCCCCTTGTGCTCTATCCTTGATCCGCCTCAGTCATCTCTCTCTCATCCTCTCTCTGCTCTCTGTGTGTGTGCAGGGAGTGGGAGCAGATAGAGCGGGGGAGTGGGATGCCCTTCCATGGTGAATTCATAGGCATCTTCCATGGAGATTGTGAGCTTTGCTTGAGGATTTATGTTGTTGGTCTATCCACTGTAGTTCGATATTACTCTGTAACTTCAGATATATCACCTAAATAAGTAATGATTTGCAGCGAATTTCTTCAAAATCCTGCAAAGTTTAGATATATCACCTAAATATCATAAGTGAAAGTTTCAAAATTCCGTAAGTTTCTATATATCATAAAGAAAAATCGATGAGTCACCATCCGCTTTATATTCATGTTCTCTGTAGAACAAGTAGCAATGGGGCTGGCTGAGAGTGATCCCTGAACCATTTCATTAAAGGCCATGGTTTCCAATAATGCCAATGCTAATCCCTGAACCATCCAGTCCTCTATACAGATTGAGAGATTAACATATCAATGGAAGTTTGTTCTCAAAACTAAAATTGTTCTGCATGTACTGACAGATGAGTTGTTAATTATTGGAGTGTTTCGTTCTTGCAGAATAAAAATATTATGTATGCATTGCTTCTTGGCCCAGCTGAGAGAACCCTCATGTTAAAAAGTATAAAAGCAGTTTTGAAGCAATTCCCAGTGTCTTTAGAAGCATTCATGGTTAAAAAGCAATGACTACCTCCTCCGTTCGAGTTGAGCACTGTTCATCGTCCAAGTTGAGCACTAGGTGTCGTCCAAGTTCAAAGAGGGTTGTATGCAAGTACAGAAGTTTGTTTTAGTGAGAAAATGCGGCGTGTTCACAATATTCTGTATGATTCATTTGTTCAACCTTAGAACTTAGCGATATTCAGTATATTTTTCTATGATGAAGGCACACATGAAGTCATGTGCAATGGTTATACCCCTAGTGTTTCAAAGATTCGTATTTTGTTTCCTCAAATGTGTTGTGCACCTGTTTGATGAGGTAAAACAAAGTAAAATAGTGAAAATGGCATTAAAGACACTTGGAAGTTCAACTGTAAAAATAAATAAGTTCTAATTCTTGACAGGTAGGAAGTTTGGCGAAGAAAACATATAAGTTTTAAAAAGAAGGGAATGGTAAAAATGTAAGTCCGTTCAACTATATAAACCATAAAGGTACGATGGTGATTACACCGTCAGTAAAGATAAGGATGAGAAAGAAAATTAAAAACTAAAACTAAAAGAACATCGAGTGATTATTTTTTAAGAAGTACAAACTCTCTAGTACCATAAGTACCATAAAATTAAAATTAAAAATTGCATCTGTTCTTACTCAAGGGACAATAAATTTGCAAAAAAAATTGTACCAGTAAATGTTCGGAGGAAAAAAGCAACTTAATAAATGGAAAAAATGGTAAGTTCACAACTACAAAAGTTGTATGTTCAAACATGACATCTCAGATAAGTTTGGAAAAAAGCTCAAACAAAAGAAAAACCCACGGAAATTCAAATGGTAAAAGTCCAAGTTGCAAAACGCGAGAAGTTCAAAACATCATTGCAAAAAAAATGAGTTCAAAAAAAGAAACACACAAAACATATTATTTTA
Source organism: Triticum monococcum (assembly GCA_034509565.1). Classification (NCBI taxonomy): domain Eukaryota; kingdom Viridiplantae; phylum Streptophyta; class Magnoliopsida; order Poales; family Poaceae; genus Triticum; species Triticum monococcum. The sequence goes on along the minus strand of CM067844.1, from coordinate 371,482,691 downwards.
AAATAAATATCATTCAGCTCAATGATATAAACCATGCAAGTTCGAGGACTATGATACGTAAACCATCGAAAAGTTACGAGAAAAAGGCGTACCCAAAAAAGTGTAAATTTTAGTCTACGAAACACGCTCAACACAAACACATATGGACATCAGTTCCAGTACTCTATTTTTTCTGACGGGAAAGCAACACGAAGGGTCTCACCATATTTCAAATTAGTCTTCACCAGTTGCGAATTTGAGGAAACGTTCAACATGACTAAGTTTCATATTTCCATAGCTTTGTGTAGACGTTGAACTGAAATCTTTGACCTCTTTGAAAGTTTTGCATTTGACAATTCTTTGTGAAATTTTTTTGCACACCTACCACGAAATTTTCCCTGAATATGAGCTGCCATTTTATAGCTCGTATGGTGCTCAGTCTCATGTCAAATACAGTAGTAACTACCGTTAGCCCCTGATCAAATACTACTACTATAGTAGCTCCACCAGCAACAACATAGTGCGGGATAATTAATTAGCAACGGAATCTGCTCAGCTCCCATTTCATGTTCCATTTTAGGTTCATGAATTTTGGAACAGTCCTTCCTGTAAATTGCACTTTAAGCACAGAAGATTCAGCTTCAGCCGCTCTTTAGATTCTGCCATATGTTGCAAACTCTATGGTTCATGCTAGCAACACTAGCCTAGAACCTCGTCTTGGCATCTTACATAAGATAAATGAACAAATTCAGACATGCCGTGAGATGGCCAAGATTATGGTGCAGGCTCTAGTTCATGCAGAACTGGTTGACCTTTCCTGTACTGTGCAGAAAAGACAGAGCATAGAGACTGATCTTTGAGAGACGTCAAGGATGGGCACATGGGAAACATGGCTACAGTTGCCGGCGACTGAGGTGAACCTGGACGAACGGTGGTGGTGGTGGCCACCGCCCCCTCCCACTCCGGCGGGACCTGCTCTGCCCTTCCCTTCCTAAGATGGCAAGGTAAATGAAATCAGTGGAGTGGTCACTCAATCCTTTCAACCACATCACAGATTGGCGCCTTGCCACTAGTACAAAGGGGAAGGAGGAGGAGGAGGAGGGGAGCGGAACACGGCGACTCCACCAGCAGCTCGACCCGCCCCCGGCTGGAAATGGCGGCCTCCCCCTCCGCCCCCGCGCTCTCCCCCACCACGCGGGTATTCCTTGTGCTTTCACTTGAGTTCTCTCTGCTGATTTCTCGCTTGGTGCTACTTGTAGGTGGTAGCTTCTTCGTCTGTGCTGCTGGCGCTGAGGTGGACGCCGGCGCCGCGCGTGGCCGCCTTCTCCTCCGGCCAGCTCTGCGCGTGCTCTTGGGGCACGCTGCGCCCTCTATGGCCGGAGCTCGCCGCAGACCCTCCTCGGCCTGGCGCCGCCCGCTGCAGGGCGCCTCTGCTCCAGCTTGGCGCATGTACGCACCCACGCCACACTTCTCTCCACCATACGAGCTCCAGTGGCAGCGCCGCCGCCGTCGCCCGCGCCCCGGCGCCCATCACCGCGACTGGGGTATGGCCTGGGTTGCCAGGAGGGAGGCGGGCGGGTGGAGGGATCCGCCACAAGTAGCCGGCTCAATGGGGAGAGAGAGGAGGGGGGCTCTTATTTGCTCTTTTAATCAAAAACGACCAGTTCAACGAAATGACGGAATCAGTACAACCGCTCGGATTCATCAGTTCAAGAAGGGTAACAGAATAATATTCTGTTACGCGTAACAGAATAGCCCAGATGTATATATAGTGTACTATTCATCACCCCGGGTGTAGAATAAGTTATTCTTCAACCGAGGTAATTTTACGATCGCTTCATAAATAAATTACATTTGGAATATAAATAGTTACATTCATATTGATTCATTACGTAAAATTTTGTATAAGAAAACAAAAAAATAGGTTATAAGACCAAAAAATCGCATTTTATGTATATTTTTACGTTCGTAACTTTACGTAACATAAAATATTTATTACGGCGAGTATATATTTTCTTACTTTCTCTTTTTACGTATGGAATAAGAAAAAATTGATGAAATCTAAAAATATGGTGCATTGATTTCAAAATAGAGAGGGGATGAAGAATAACTATTCCTCACCCAGGGTGACGAATAGCGCGACCCTATATATAGTGTTAGTAGTACGTTGAACTTCCCTCTGAGCGAGGTTGAACTTCCGCCAACATTGCCCAAATGGGGCTTGCGATATACCGTTGGAAAGCTATGGACACCAATATCATGACCCAACTTAAATTTTTGGCAAAATATAAGCGGTTTAGGAGGAGTTTTGAAAACCGTTTTTTCTTCGCACAAAAAACGTGAATTGTATTTTTGATCGCATTTCTAAACCGTTTATCGGAATGAGGCATATAATATGGCATTGGGAAGCTACTGCAAAACCGCTCCTTCCACATGTTGAATGTTTTCTCTAATTCCCTATGGTTAAAGAGTAATTTGAAAAAAAACGTAAAATTTTGTAAACCGAACAGCTGAGTTCGTTTTTTCGATGTCATTTCTAAACGGCTAATCCAATAGAGGCATATGATATGGCCTTGGAAAGCTTATGAAAATGCGCTACTTTTTAATCTTTAAAGTTTTTTTTTCTAATTTTGAATGGTTTAAGAGTAATTTAGAAAATGGTCCAAGTCCTACCGAGTTCGTATTTTCGAGCTAATTTTTTAACTGTGCGTCCGAATGCAGCAAATGATATGGCGTTGGAAAGCTTGAACAAATGCGAAAGTTTTTGGTATGTATTGTTTCTCCCAATTCTTTACGATTTTAAGTCAGTTTTGAAAATGGCAAAAAACGTATTTTTGCCGTAATTTCTACAAACTTTATCGGAATTGGGAAAATAATATACCGTTGAAAAGCTACGGAAAATGCGAAACTTTTTCATATTGATGGTTTTCTCTGATTCTCAGCCGTTTTCAAGTAATTTCAAAAACGACGGGATCATTCGTTCTGCCTCTATTGCGAAACAGATTCTTTGAAAATGCACTGCGTGAAGAACCTGAACTTCTCGGCACGTGTACCTGAACTTCACTCTGTTTTTTCATGTGCTTTTCTTGCTCGTAGCTCTTCATGCACTGATCATAGCTCTCCATCCACTCACTTGAATTGAGCAAGTGATATACCGATGGAAAGCTATTGTAAACACGCAACTTTCTCGTGTTGATCGTTTTTTCATAGTCGCTACGGTTTTAAAAGTTTTTCATCTCAAATTCATTCACTCTAGTAGTTGAACTTCGTTCTGTTTTCACGTTGAAGTTGTGTGACATATTTTCCTTTGTAATTTTCTCATCCATTTCGTCAGTGCTGCACAAATGATATTTCTTTGGTTCAAACCTCTCTCACAATAATTTTTTTAACTTTCTTTGATCGAGGACTTGAACTTACACAGGTGATATTCCTGTGGTTTTGAAGTAAATTAAAGAAATGACGAGATCATGATTTCTGCCTTCATTGCAAATGGAAACGCACTGCGTGAAATTGTTGGACTTCACGGGCATGTCTGTTTGAACCTCACTCTGTTTTTTATGTGCTGTTTTTTGCACTGTGTGAAGTAGTTGAACTTCTGGGGCATGTCTGTTTGAACTTCACTTTGTCTCACTTTATTGTTTTTTTCCATATATGAAATACACACCATGTAGTATGTGAACTTCTGTTTATTATCACTTTGAACTTCTCTCTGGTTTGAGAGAATTATTTTAAAACATCAAAAACAACATATTTTTTATGTATTTTGGACATCTAAGTACACAGTGAACCTGTCTCACAAGAATTTTTTGAACTTTTCCTCACCGAGCACTTGAACTTCAGCAACCATTTTTTCATTTATGAGCTGTTTTTAAAAGTGCAAAAAATGGCGTTGTGATTTTTATTTTTTGAACAGGTAAATCCTAGGTTTTAATAAACTCCGAACTTCTCTGTTATTTCAATATGAACTTCACCTTTTTATATTTTTGAGTAAAGAATTGTATTTGATTTTTATACGGAAAAAATTGAACATGGAAATACAAGGAGAACCTCTCTCGCAAGAATTTTTTAACTTCTCCGGACAGAGCATTTGAACTTCTTTCAACAAACCTTTTAAGCTTTTATTTTTCTACACTTTTATTTTCTCACGTGAAATGCATTCCTTGCAGTACTTGAACTTCTCATTGTTTTCACTATGAACTTCTGTCACATTTTTGTGTATATGTTGAATTACACGCAATTGAAGGTCGGACGTCATTTTTTGCCATTTTCAAATATGTAATTAGAGGTCGGATGTCCCACAATATAAATTCCGAATCGTGAACGGAGGAGCACGTGAACTTCTTGCAACAAACCTTTTAAGCTTTTTGTTTTCTAGTTTTATATTCTTATATGAAACACATTCCATGTAGTAGTTGAACATGCCGCTGTTTTCACCTTGAACTTCTGTCACGTATTTTTGTTCAACATGTCTCACAAGAATTTTTGAACTTTCTCGGGCCGAGCACTTGAACTTCTAGAAACAAATCTTTTATCCTTTGCTTTTTCATTCTTTTTTTCATACAAAATACACATAGTGTAGTACTTCAACTTCTCGCAGTTATTAATCCGAACTTCTCTCGATTACATGAAAATATCTGAGTTTTTTATAGACATCGAATCGCTCTACCTTTTGTATTCAAACTTCATTGTGTGTTTTTAGAAATGTGAAAATTGGAGGTTTTTTAGAAACATCAAACTTCTGCATTATTTGGAATTGAACTACTTGGTTTTATTCTTTAGTAACTAGAAAAGTCCAATTTTTCAAATAAATATCAAACTTTTCCGCGTTTTCCAATTGAACTTCTTGGTTTTATTCTCTAGTGACTAGGACACCTGAGTTTTTTACATACATTTAACTACTCCGTTTTTTGGAATTGAACTTCTTAATTTTAATATTTAGTATTGGGGACAAAAATTCCCAAAATGACATTGTTTTTTTGTTTTTTGAGCTTATAAATCCTAGGGTTTTTATATACTTTGAACTTCTCAGTTATTTTAATGTGAATTTCACATATTTTATTTTGTTGAATAAAGAATTGTGTTTGATTTTAAAATAAACATCGAATTTGTCTTTTTTCTATTTTTGAACTTCGTGGTTTAATCTTTAGTATCAGGGAAAATCCTAGTTTTCGAAAATATGGGGAAAATATTTTTAAACTTTTTTAGTTGTTCCCTTATTTTAATTCAAACTTATTAGTTTTATTCTTTAGTAACGAGAATGTGAGGTTTTTACAAACTTTGAAGTTCTCAGTTATTTTAATTTGAACTTCATAGTTTTATTCTTTAGTAACGAGGAAAATCGAGTTTTTTTTTAATTTCCTTGTTTTAAAATTTTGAAGTTCTTGGTTTTACTTTTAATAATGTAAAAAATCTGAATTTTTTATAGACATCAAACTTCACCATTTTTTAAATATGAACTTCTTAGTTTTATTGGTTAGTAACGGGGAAAATGCTTTTTTATATAAACAATGATACCACGCCGTTATTTTATTTTGAACTTCTAGTTTTATAGAATGGGGGAAATCTGTTTTTACAAAATCTTTTGAAATGCTCCTCTTTTTTAATTTGGACTGCTCTGATTTTTTAATTTGAATTTCTAGTTTGGGAATAAAAATCCTAGTGTTTTATTAAATATCGAGCCTTTTTTAGATTTGAACTTCTAGGGTATTTTTAGCGGAGTAAATCCTTTTTCTAATAAATTTGTGTTAAGATGCTTTCTGTTTTTTTAGTTTGACCTTCCTGGTATTGTAATAAATGTTGCACTTCTCCGTTTTTTAATTTGAACCTCTAGGCTTTTTCTGGAAACAACGAAAATCCAGTTTTTATATAAATTTTGCAACAACTCTGTTTTTTTAATTCGAAATTCTTGGTTTTTTATTTATAGATGGAGAGAAATCCTAGTGATGTAATAAACGTCTAACTGTGCTGTTATTTAAATTTGAACTTCTAGGTTTTTTTAGAAATGAGGAAAATTTATTATCTTTTTTGAACGATAATCTATACATACAAAAATCCCAAAAAGATAAGTTGCGACAAATGAAAACCAACACATAATTTTTATTTCATAGACAAAATACATTCTCACATGAACATATAATCGATTCATGGTTCCCATTTTTTCAGTGCCATTCTTTCTTGTACACTTTGAGAACTTTTTCTTGGTGGAATACAATAATTAGCGCCATAATATATCCCCTTTAGCCCCTATTGTATATGTATCTGAACTTCATCAATGTTTCATGTTTTTGTGCTATATGTTCTTCGTCGCACAACACCAAAAAAACTTTTATCTAAATGTAGGATACAAATGTAGGATTCAGTAAAAACCTAGCGTTGTTTCCTGAACATACTTCACTAAAAAAATTCAGGATACAAATGCAGGATTCAGTATATGAAGTTACAAACATCCATTTTGTTTGCTAAAATCCATAGTTGGCAGTCAGGCAGGTCAAACAACACTTTCTGTCGCTTAAGAAGGTCAAGGCGACCTCCCGAGAAGTTCAACTAAAACAAAGATTGCAATGGCAGACCATGGCGATGAGAATTTGTTTTGGATGAGGCGGTGGGCTAGGGAGAGCTCGGTGGCCGGGAACACAGTGGCAGGTGGCGCAGCAAGGCCCCGGTGGCCGAGGAACACAGGAGGTAGGCAGCGGTTTGCTGGGAGAGGAGGCTCGGTGGATCCCTGGCTGGGCCGACGGGTCGCGCTCCGGCGAGTTCACGCAGGGCAGGGCAGCAGGGAGAAGATGTCGGGGGCGCGGGGCTGGGTAGGCAGTGGCCGGAGAAGGTGGCAGGGGCGCGGTGGCTGGAGAAGCTGGCGGGAAGGCTGCGCTGGTGTTGGAGATCCCGCCCGGTCAAGGAGTCCGTAGATCTGGCCGGGCGGTGACCCATCTAGAGGTTGGTGGCGTCGGTCGGCGAAGGGGGCTGGCCAGGGTCCCGCGGGAGACGACAGCGGCCCTGTCCGCTATAGGGGACGGTGGGGAGCTGGCTGCGTCATCGTGGGGGCGGATCTGGGGAGGCATCGGGGAAGAGGCGGCGTCGGGAGCGGGGCGGCGGTGGCGGATCGGGGGCGGCGCCAGTTGCGGGGCGGCGGCGCCGGATCGGGGGAAGGGGATCGAAGGAGCTCGGGGTGGAAGGCAGACCGGGGCCGATGCCCGCGCGGGGGGTGGGGATCGTGGGGGCTCGGGGGGGGGGGGTGGGAGGTTGACCACGGCCATTTTTTCTTTTGCAGTGGCTTAGGAAACACCGCGCGCTTCTTATAGAGCGCTGCATGATCCAAATAACTATTCTAATCCTGGGATTAGAATAGTGTTGTTGAAAGTGCGTTATATCGACTAGAGGGGGGTGAATAGGCGATTTTAATGAAAGTCTTCAAAACGTGGAAGTTATGAAGACAAACAGTAGAGATATGCCTATTACTATGCAGCGGAAGGTAGACTACACTAGACAAGCCATGGTCAAGTATTCAATAGAGTGAAAGCACAGTGACAAATAGCAGCAGTGTAATAAGGATCAGGTAGGAAGATATTATGAAGCCAAACAGATCATACATTCACGTTGTGAAGACAAAAGATAGAGCAACCATGCAATGACTTCACAATGAGTAACAGTAAGTAAAAGGAAGTGAAGATGAAACCAATGACTCGTTGAAGACAATGATTTGTTGGACCAGTTCCAGTTGCTGTGACAACTATACGTCTGGTTGGAGCGGCTAGGTATTTAAACCTTAGGACACACAGTCCCGGAAACCCAGTCCTGAACACGCAGCTCAGGACACCCAGTCCTCACCGTATTCTCCTTGAGCTAAGGTCACACAGACCTCGCCCAATCACTCTGGTAAGTCTTCAAGGTAGACTCCCAAACCTTCACAGACTTCGTTCACCGGCAATCTACAATGTCCCTTGGATGCTCAGAACGCGACGCCTAACCGGCTGGAGGATGCACAGTCCTCAAGTTTAATAAGTCTTCAGATCACTCAGACAAGAAGACTTAAGTGATGCCCAATTCTCTCTGGCTCTGGGTGGTTAGGGCTTTATCCTCGCTAGGTATTCTCTCTCTCAAAGGCTTCGAGGTGGGTTGCTCTCAAACGACAAAAGCCGTGCACTGAATCTGAGCAGCCAACCGTTTATGGTTGTAGGGGGTGGGCTATTTATAGCCACTTGGCAACCCGACCTGATTTGTCCGAAATGACCCTGGGTCACTAAGGAACTGACACGTGTTTCAACGGTCAGATTTCAAACCCACACAGCAACTTTACCTGGGCTACAAGCAAAGCTGACTTGTCTGACTCTGGACAAGATTTGCTCTCATAGTCTTCACTCGAAGACATAGGTTTTTTTGTTTAGGCATCACTTCAGTCGTTCTGACTGGTTCTCTTGGACCCCACTTAACAGTACGGTGGTTCCTATGACTCAACACAAATGAAAGAGAACTACGAAAGATCTAAGTCTTCGAGCTCCATAGGCTTCACGTGGTGTCTTCTCTTGTCATAGTCTTCAATGTGAATATCTTCGTATACCACCATTGACTTCAATGTCTTCGTACATTTTTAGGGGTCATCTCTGGTAGGAAAACCAAATCAATGAGGGACTTCTACCTGTGTTATCCTGCAATTCTCACAACCACATTAGTCCCTCAACTAGGTTTGTCGTCAATACTCCAAAACCAACTAGGGGTGGCACTAGATGCACTTACAATCTCCCCCCTTTTGGTGATTGATGACAAACTAGTTGAAGTTTTCAACAGGGAATATAATCTGTGAAATTTTAAAGGATAAGGAATTGTCTTCATAAGTTGCAAGGGCCCTGAAGATGTGCATATAAGTAATTTGCTTTTGGAATGCAAATGCACATGGCAGGTTGTACTTGTGGAGATCCACTTCACCTTATGATGACATTCCACTATGCATGTGAAAGTATATGAAGATAATGACATGCATAATGAAAAATGGACGTCTGCAGAATGATCTAAGTGCAGAATTTATCGTCGCACATGCAGAATTTATCATCGCAAAACAAGTTGACAAATAAGTAGCAGACGACCATCGAGTTTAAGTGTTACAACTCAAAGAACCAAATGTAGCAAAACGAGAGTTGTAAGCACGAAGCAAAATATAGCAAAATATAAAGCACCCTCCCATATGGACCCGCTTGAAGACTATCAACCTCATATGCTTCTCCCCCTTTTGTCAGTGAGGACCAAAAAGGGTTGAAGACATAGAGCATCTACTCGGTCCCATGAGGAGTAGGTGAAGTAGCAGGGTCTTCGGTGGTCTTTGGCGGTGCAGACGAACTTGGAGCAGTATCGATGTGTGCTGAAGGAGGTGACGGTGAAGTAGCATCATCTTCATCCTCGATAACTCTGGCAGTCACTATGGCAGCAGAGGAAGAAAACTCAGAGTCTTCAAGGGATGGTGTTCCTCGCAGCACAGCCCTTCTAGGAGGTGTGGAGTCAAACTTGAATCGCTCAGTGAAGCCATCCTCTTGAAGATCAGCTTCAGAACACATCATCGTTAGCCCTTTCCATGTATGGCGACAGGTTTCATGGGTAACGAAAGCATTCTTGGTGGCAAGATTTCGAATGCGATTAACATCCACCAAGAGGCTTTTCATCTGACGCTTCAGCCAGTCATGATGCCTATCCTATTTTTGATGAAGGGCCACAAGAAGCTCTCGGTCATTGAGAACACGAGTGCGCTTCTTGGGTCTTGGAGCAGTTGTGCTGTCAGTGGCTTCAGTGGAAGCAGGGCGTGGTGTACGTGTAGTGCCAGCCAACGGATACACCCGAGAGACTGCTTCAACTCCTTCAATGTTTTGAGTGAAGCTCTGGTGTTCTGCATTCTGAAGACTTAGAGGTTGCTTGGCAGGCTCAGGATAGATGGCTTCAGCAGAGGTATCCACATCAGGCAACAAGATAAGATGGTTGTGGGCTGAGGGCTGATACGAGATAGCAGAGTGAAGTTTGAACAGCCGCATTACCCAAGGGGCATAGAACTTCAAACCAAACAGATCGGAGCCTGATGCAGCAAGTTGGCGTATGAAGAAGTCCTGTGCATTGAAGCATTTGCCATGAAGGATATAGAATATCAAAGTCTTCATTGCACCCTCGATCTTGGCATTTGGAGAGTGCCCTTTAATGGGCCAGAGAGTCCGCCTGATGATGTGATAGATGGTTCTTGGCAGATACTCAAGGTCTTCAACGAAGAACTCTGTGGGATAAGCAGTGGCTTCATCATGCTGAGCATCTGACTCATATCAGGTTCAGGCCTCTGAAAGATGCTCTCAATAGCTTCAGTATGCAGCTGACAGCCTTGCTCGAAGAGATCGCCAGGAGTGGGCAAGCGAGTGAGCTCAATGATGTCAAATGCATTGGCTTCGTGATGAACATTGCCGGTCATCCACTCCAGGACCCAAGTCTTCGGATCTCTATTGTACCCACGGATGTGGAGTGTGGCATAGAATTGGAGCAGCAACTCTTCATTCCAATGCTCTTGGTCAGTTATGAATGGCAGCAGTCCAACTTGCTTGAAGCAATCCAAAGCTTCTTCTAGGCAGGGCAGACCAGCTATAGCTTCAACGTCAAGGCGCTTGTGTGGGAAGATGCGACCTTGGTTGTATAGTATGCATGAGTAATAACTTTGCTGAGGATAGCTCCAGAACCGATCTGATGAAATCCTTTCCCTTGAGTAGGGGTTCTTGGAGCTATTGAAGAATGTATTGTCTGCCCTAAAGCCATTGATGTTGAAGGAGCCAGGTGCTGATGCAGGACCTGGGAACCTTGGCAGTCTTGGGATTGGCTTCTGTACTTGAGGCCTGTGCTCAACATGATAGTCAAACTGGGGACCGGCAGCAGACTTAGGAATAGAAGTGTCAGGATCAGTGGCTTCGCTGTCTTCTGATGCTTTTGGTGGGGAGGGCTCCACATTAGCTTCATTGTTAGTTGTGGTAGCCACACGATTTTCATCCTCCACTTGACGAGCTGGAGGGTCGGACACAAGCACGTTCTCTGTAAGAACTGCTTCTTGGTGAGACAAGGGGACTTGTGGTACTTCTTCTTCTTCAGCTGATGCAGCCGGAATGTCTTGAGCAGAGACGTGAGGCCTTGGACCTTTGCGAAGCCTGCACAATGCGGGCGACGCCTGTGGAGTTTGAGTGGGCTGGGCCTCATTGTCTTCTTCCTCTTGTGGGCGATCCGCCCATGAGGCATCCTGGGCAATTGGCGTCAATGGACGACCAATGCTGATGAGTTCGCTGTTGTCTTGCTGAGGAAAGACTGCATCATCTTCTACATTGTCATGTTGACCAATGTCTTCAGCAGCGATGGGATCAGCTGCTGGAATGTCTTCAGCTCCACGAGCCTCTGTGAAAGCAGGCACATGGATGGTCAGTTAGCGTTCTTGTGGATTGGCGTCGGGGTGAACCATGGAAATGGGTTCAACAACCAAGGGCTCTGTGGGAGCAGCCCTATCTTTCTTGGTCTTTCTCTTTTTCTTGGAGGGGGCAGTAGGAGAGGCTTCAGGATATTACCTTTTCCTCGCTTCAGCCTCAGCAGTCCTCGTCTTCTTGAGCTCTGAAGCTGTTGACCGGCTTTTTGGCTTCGAGCTAGTCATTCTTGTGGGGAAGACAACCGGAACTGCTTCCTGCCTTGGTGCATCGGGTTCAGCTGTAACAGGCTTCTTCTTCTTCTTTGCGGCCATCCTGGGGTCGATGCCAGGACGCCCAAGTGCCTTGCGCTTCTCAGCCTAATTGTAGGCTTGCACACATCTGTCAGCCAGAGTCTTCATGCGCTCACGCGAACCCTGAGCTTCTGCACGTTACTTTAGAAAGGCTTCCTTGAGCTCGTGCAGCATGATCTTGAAGTTCTTCACATCTTGCACGCTGAGCTTGGCCATATGCTTCTTGAACTGAGCCTTTTCATAGTCAATCTTCTGCTTCAGCTCAACAACGCGCTGGGCGATGGCTAGTTCTGAAGCAATGGCGCCATGGAAGGCGACACTGAGGCCAATGGGTAGCTGCAGATCATCAAAGCTGATGTTGGGCGTGTCAAACCACTCGTCAATGAAGTTGTGGATGATGGTTACATCAAAGAGTGGCAGATCATTGAAGATTTCTGCTTCTTCTTTGCTCTTGATGAGTTTCTCAAGAGCGTCATCTGCTAGGTCTTCATCACTTGACAGGTCAATGCCATCATTGCGCAGAATGGCAGCAGCTGTGAGCTCTTGGCCGCTGTGTGGCAAAGGCACCTTGGCCTTCTGGGGCTTTGAGATGCGTGATAAGTCTTCAGACGGCACACTGTCTTCAGGAGGTGAAGTTGCCAGTGGCTTCGCCCTTGAAATTTTGGGTGAAGGGGCAGGCTTTGAAGCTTTAGGCTTATTCATCTTCTTTGGCTTCAGCACTGCAGGAGCTTCTTCTGATTCAGAGTCAGCTGGAGGCTCACTGCAGTCCCTTAAACTAAGATGCGGGTAATGAGGCCTTCAAGGTTGGCATACGGACCGATGACATTGGGTTCTGCTTCTCGTGTGCCATCTACCCTTGGTGCTGAGGGACCAGGGTTGAAGTCTAACCCAAACTTCTTCTTGTTCTGCTTCGCTGAGTTTTGGGCAAACTGGAAGTTGCACTTGAACAGATTGTCGTCACAACACCAGAGTAGTGACGACGGATGTGCATCATCAGGCTGTGGCCCACGGACCATGCATGGATAGAAGCTTTGGGCAATGGCTTCATCTCTGGACCTGAGTAGAAGATTCTTGTATAGGATGTCTCCCCACGGTCTTTTGATGGCACTTTTCTCAGCATACTCTTGGGTTGTGAAGCGGTATTTGAACCATTGTTCTGCCCAATATCGTCGAATCCATTGGATTCGGGTCTTGCGCTGACTGTAATCCTCTTCAGGATCTGTCTTGTACATTTCTGCGAGTTCATCTGGCAGATCTCTGGATGTTCCGCCACGACGTTGTCTGCCCCCCTTCCTTGCTGCTTTCTCTGAAGCCATAAACTTTAACTTGAAAGGCTTCAAGACGTTCAAAGGCTTCAAAGGCTTTCTCTTGCTGGACCAACAGGAACTGGCTTTAGGAGAATTTATGTGATGCTGTAAGAATTCTACAAATGAATGCAGACTATGAGAACCAAAGGATTCTCCCACGGACATGTACCTGTGACAGCATTAAGGTGCGAGGGAAGGGGAAGAGGTCATATGCATTCTCAGAAGATTTTGAAGATAAATCAGTTTAGAAGATATTGACCTCATCATGCGAAGACATTCACTCATAGATAAGAAGTTGGTTCCAGATTTGTACGAACCCACAGATCAGTACAAGTGAGGAATCTAACTACTTTGTGAAGCACAAGTGAATATACTAGGCATGTTATGAGATGCAGTATGAGGGAGATCTAACTTGTGTGAACAGAAACTGCTTGTGGTAGAAAGTGATAAATCCATAGGATCAACAGTGCTGTAAAAAGGGAGTTTTATTTACCACACTAAGAACTGCTAGACGAAGTGACAGATGAGGCCGAGCAGTTCGATCTTCCGTGCCCTGACTTGGCGACGGAGGACACCTATGGCGACAGCGAAGAGGACGATGTCCGCGATCGGTGTGAAGACGGCATCGGAGAGGTTGCGGCAGCGAAGCGCTTCGTCGCCGACGTCGTCGAGGACTAGCGGTGGCGCTAGGGTTCGTGAGAGAGTGGAAGAAGAGATAATGACCGCTGTGAAGGGTGTATTTATAGGTACAGGGGCGGCACTGCGTTATTACACAGGTGCCCCTGGCGATTCGCATCTGAGGAATACGTGGCCATCATGCGGAAGTTTAGGGTTTGTTCCACGTCCCACACACGCCTGGATGGTCGGGTGGTCGTTCCTACTTCTCCGGATTTCATGTGGATGAATGAGCATTGAAAACAGACTTAAAGGTTGTCTCTGTGTCGTCTGCTGACAAGGGCGCAGAGAAGACATTCGACAGTTTCAATAGAATGCATATGACTTGGAGAGATAGAATTTGAGATAGAAAGCATAGAGAGGTTAGGGTCCGATCACATTCACTTAGTTCAAAAGATTCAAACAAGAAGACATAGCTATAAGTGAATGCTGTAGAGGACAGAGCACTAGTATATATATATCTATACAATCAACATAGTGAAGATAATCATGAAGACATGTTGAGATTGAAGCCAAACCAAATGTGAAGACATTGCAAGGTAACGCCATGAGTGAAACACTTCAAAATAGAACGTTTGGTGGTGGCGTTACCCACCGTATAGGAAGTATTAGACCCAGACACGACGCACAATTATCGTGGCGCTCCGAAGTCAAATTCCACATTAATGTATTCACACTTAGAATGTATGTCTTCATTGATTGAAGATATACGCTACTTCGTGTGTTGCACATCTAAGTCATCAATATGCATAAGTGTTAGGATGTGTGCCTGATCACAGGACATTTGAGGATTCCAGGATATTTAGCTCACACCGTAACTTGCAAAATCTCTTCTCATCCAAGGGCTTGGTGAAGATATCTGCCAATTGCTCTTCAGTGTTGACGTGTATGATATCAATATCTTCCTTGACAACATGATCTCTGAGAAAGTGATGACGAATTTCTATGTGCTTTGTCTTCGAGTGCTGAACAGGGTTGTTGGCAATCTTGATGGCGCTTTTGTTGTCGCAATAAAGTGGTACTTGCTTCAGATGAATGCCATAGTCCTTGAGAGTTTGCTTCATCCACAGAAGCTGAGCGCAGCAAGATCCAACAACAATGTATTCAGATTCAGCAGTGGAGAGGGATACACAGTTCTGCTTCTTTGAAGACCAACATACAAGTGATCATCCCAGAAAGTGACATGTGCCTGATGTAGACTTCCGATCAACCTTGTCAGCGGCATAATCAGCATCCGAGAATCCAACCAGATCAAACTCTGAGCCCTTTGGATACCATAATCCGAGAGTTGGGGTGTGAGCCAAATATCGAAGAATTCGCTTCACAGCTAAGTGATGCGACTCCTTTGGTGCCGCTTGAAATCGAGCACACATGCAAACACTAAGCATAATATCTGGCCTAGGTGCACATAAATAAAGCAAAGAACCAATCATGGAGTGGTATACCTTTTGATCGAACTCTTTACCATTGTCATCGGGACCCAGATGATGTTTGGCTGGCATTGGTGTTGTGAAGCCTTTGCAGTCTTGCATACCAAACTTCTTCAGGCACTCTTTGAGATACTTCTCTTGAGATATTAAGATGCCGTTGCGTTGTTGTCGTATTTGAAGACCGAGGAAGAACTTCAGCTTCCCCATCATAGACATCTGATATTGCTCTTGCATCATATAGCCAAACTCTTCACTGTACTTCTGATTAGTGCAGCCGAAGATAATGTCATCCACATATATTTGGCACACAGACAGTTCACCATCATATGTCTTCGTGAAGAGAGTGGGGTCTAGGGAACCAGGCATGAAGCCTTTGCTCTTCAGGAAATATTTGAGTGTGTCATACCAGGCCCGAGGGGCTTGTTTGAGGCCATACAGTGCCTTGTTGAGCTTGTATACCATGTCAGGATGTTTTGGATCTTCAAACCCAGGCGGTTGTGCAACATACACTTCTTCTTCAATCTTGCCATTGAGAAAGGCACTCTTCACATCCATTTGATATAGAAGTATGTTATGATGATTTGCATAGGCCAGCAGTATATGTATGGCTTCAAGTCTAGCCACAGGAGCAAATGTTTCATCGAAGTCAATCCCTTCCACTTGAGTATATCCTTGAGCAACGAGACGAGCTTTGTTTCTGACAACTTGACCATGCTCATCTTGCTTGTTGCGGTATATCCATTTGGTGCCTATTATATTGTGCTTCCGTGGATCAGGACGCTTAACCAGTTCCCATACATTGTTCAGCTCAAACTGTTGAAGCTCTTCTTGCATAGCTTGAATCCATTCAGGTTCCATGAAGGCTTCTTCAACTTTCTTGGGTTCTGTAATTGAGACGAATGCGAAGTGCCCACAGAAATTTGCTAGCTGAGTTGCCCTTGAACGAGTGAGTGGACCGGGTGCATTGATGCTGTCAATTATTCTTTCAATCTGCACTTCATTGGCAACGCGTGGATGTACAGGGCGAAGACTTTGCTCTTGCTGATCATTGTCGTTGTTGGAGGGATTGTCTTCAGGTTGAGCATTGTCTTCAGGTTGATCTAGTGCGGAGATGATGAGTTCCTCTTCAGGATGAGCTTCAGAAGGTATGATTTCTCCAGTTCCCATTAGCTTGATTGATTCACTGGATGGAACTTCATCTAGCACATTTGGCAGGTGCTCTCTTTGTGAACCATTGGTCTCATCGAACCGCACATCCACTGTTTCAACCACTTTGTAATGAAAGAGATTGAAAACTCTGTAGGAGTGCGAATCCTTTCCATATCCAAGCATAAAACCCTCATGTGCTTCTGGTGCAAACTTTGAGGTGTGATGTGGGTCCTTAATCCAGCACCTTGCGCCAAATACTCTGAAGTAACTAACATTTGGCTTCTTGCCAGTTAGGAGTTCATAAGATGTCTTGTTAAGAAGCTTGTGAAGATAAACACGGTTGATTATATGGCATGCAGTGTCAATGGCTTCAGGACAGAATTTTCTTGGAGTCTTGTATTCATCTAGCATCGTTCTGTCCATCTCAATGAGTGTTCTGTTCTTGCGTTCGACGACGCCATTCTGCTGTGGCGTGTATGGGGCTGAGAATTCATGTGTGATGCCCAAGGTATCAAGATATGTATCAAGGCCAGTGTTCTTGAATTCAGTGCCATTGTCACTTCTGATGTGCTTTATCTTGGCGCCATAGTTGTTCATTGCTCGATTGGCGAAGCGTCTGAAGACATCCTGCATTTCAGTCTTGTAAAGGATTATGTGCACCCAAGTATATCTAGAGTAATCATCAACAATGACAAAGCCATATAGGCAAGCAGTAGTGGTAAAAGTTGAGTAGTGAGTGGGACCAAAAAGATCCATGTGAAGCAGTTCGAAGGGTCGAGTAGTGGTCATGATTGTCTTCGAGGGATGTTTGGCCCTCGTCATCTTCCCTGCTTCACAGGCACCACATAAGTGATCTTTCTTGAACTTGACGCCCTCGATGCCTATGACATGCTTCTTCTTCGCAAGGGTATGGAGGTTCCTCATGCCAGCATGCCCAAGCCTCCGATGCCAAAGCCAGCATTCTGAAGCTTTTGCTAGAAGACATACTACAAGCTGTGGCCCTGCTGAGAAATCTGCTACGTACAAATCATCTTTCCGATACCCTTCAAACACTAGAGACTTGTCAGATTCCATTAGTACCAGGCAATGATATTTTCCAAATATTACGATCATGTTCAAATCGCAAAGCATTGAGACAGACATTAAGTTGAAGCCAAGGGATTCAACAAGCATGACTTTATCCATGTGTTGATCCCTTGAGATTGCAACTCTACCTAGACCCAATACCTTACTTTTACCAGTGTCAGCGAATGTGATGTGGCTCTTGTCGGATGGACGTAAGGTTGAGTCCATAAGAATGCTTCTTTTGCCGGTCATGTGATTTGTACACCCACTGTCAATAATCCATTCTGAAGACGCTGGTGTCGTACCCTACAATGCAGTTAGGGGGATAGGCTTCACGAAGAGAATTGTGAAGCAAAAACATTTGACGAACCAGTGGGTTATGAAAACTTAGATCCAGATTAGAACTAATAGGGAGAGTAGCATGCGATTCAGGAATGAAGTACATAGTAATGCCATTCGGGCATTTGATCTTGCGCCCTACAAGATGTTTAAGGTCCCCAGCAACAGCGTCAGAAGATTTTGGTTTTCTGCTGGAGACCTTTCCCTGCAAAAGAGAGTTAAGCTTTCTTAACCACCCACATCTTCAAGGGTGGCTTAGAAGCAATAAGTCTAAGTGCAGCATCTGAGAATTTTGGCTTTGGAGCCCTAGCAAACAGTCTAGCAGGCGGACAGTAGTACTCATAAGAATAGGCAGAATAGTTCTTGGTCATATGAACATGGCGGTTTGATGAACCGCTCTCATATTCATATGCCTGAGTATGGTTTCCCTGCAAAACATTTGCGTTAGTGCGACTCAGGTGAGTCCTCTGTCTGTATGAAGCCTTTGGACCGTCTAAAGCCTTTGGTCTGAGGTTTGTCTTCTTCATGTGAGGTGTCATGAAGACATTCACAGGAAGATTTTCCAGACACCTTTTCGGAACCCAGATCTTCTTCATGGGCGGTCCATTCCTGCAGTTAGTACCAATGTACCTGGCAAACACTTCACCATACTGATTCTTAAATAGTACATAGTTTGCGTCAAAGGATTCATCAATGATAATGGGGTTAGCACAAGTGAAGCCAGATAGATTGGATGGATCTGCTAAAGGTTCCTTTGCAGCAACCCACATGGTTTTGTGGTACTGCTCAGGTTTCCAGTAAGAGCCATCTGCATTCATTTTCCTTACGAACCCAACACCCTCTTTCCTAGGGTTTCGGTTCAGAATCTGCTTCTTGAGGACATCACATAATGTCTAATGCCCTTTAAGACTTTTTGTACATCCCTGTTTCAAGCAATGTCTTCAACCTAGCATTCTCATCAGCAATAGCGGTGGTATCCTCAGCAGAGGGGTTAGTTACCACATTAAGAGTTGAAGATATTGCAACAGCAGTAGCAGTGGAACATTCAGCAACAGAAGTAGCATTATCACGCTCAATGCATTTAAGACATGGTGGTTCAAATCCTTCCTGAGCGGAACTGATCTGTTTGGCGCGAAGTGACTCGTTTTCCTTTTGAAGATCTTCATGAGCCGCTCTCAATTTCTCAAGATCTTGCTTCCTTTGAAGAAAATCATAGGAAAGCTTTTCATGAGTTGTTGAGAGAGTATCATGACGATTTTACTGATACTTAACGTGAAGTTTTTTTATGTCTTCAATTAAGGATTCAGATTGAGTCATTTCAGCACCCAACAGATCATCGCTTCTGTCTAACAGTTTTTGAATATGTTCCATAGCTTTCTGTTGTTCAGTTGCAATTTTAGCAAGTGTTTTGTAGCTGGGTTTCGAACCACAATCAGAGTCATCGTCACTAGATGTTTGATAGTGAGTAGTGCATGTGTTTACCTTGGCACCATGTGCCATGAAGCAGTAGGTAGGAGTGGAGTAGTCCTTGTCATTTGCATCGGTGTCGGTGATGAAGTCATTGTCTTCAGTGTTGAAGATGGACTTGGCGACGTATGCTGTAGCCAGACTTGCAATGCCAGAATCAGACTCCTCCTCAGACTCCACCTCTGCCTCCTCAGAAACGGACTCCTCCTCTGAATCCATTTCCTTGCCAACAAACGCACGTGCCTTGCCAGATGAGCTCTTCTTGTGTGATGAAGACTTTGAGGAAGACTTGGAAGAAGACTTTGAGTATTTCTTCTTCTTCTTGTCGTCAGAGTCATATTCCTTGCTCTTCTTCTTCTTTCTGTTCTCATTGTCCCACTGTGGACACTCAGAGATGAAGTGTCCAGTTTTCTTGCACTTGTGGCATGTTTTCTTCTTGTAGTCATGAACAGAAGCTTCATCATTCCTTGAGCTTGATCGTGAAGACTTTCTGAATCCTTTCTTCTTGGTGAATTTTTGGAACTTCTTCACAAGCATTGCAAGTTCCCTTCCAATGTCTTTAGGATCATCAGAACTGCTGTCAGATTCTTCTTCAGATGAGGAAACAGCTTTTGCCTTCAAGGCACGAGTTCGCCCATAGTTTGGACCGTAGATATCTCTTTTCTCAGAAAGCTGAAACTCATGTGTGTTGAGCCTCTCGAGTATGTCAGACGGATCGAGTGTCTTGAAATCAGGACGTTCTTGAATCATCAGGGCTAGGATGTCAAACGAACTATCAAGTGATCTCAGCAGCGTCTTGACGACTTCATGTTTGGTGATCTCAGTAGCGTCGAGGGCTTGAAGCTCATTTGTGATGTTAGTGAGTCGGTCAAATGTGTGCTGGACATTCTCATTGTCATTTCGCTTGAAGCGGTTGAAGAGGTTGCGAAGGACACTGATTCTCTGATCTCTCTGGGTTGACATGCCTTCATTGACCTTGGAGAGCCAGTCCCAGACCAGCTTGGGTGTCTTCAAAGCACTCACACGGCCATACTGTCCTTTGGTCAGATGACCACAGATGATATTCTTGGCAGTAGAGTCCAGTTGAATGAATTTCTTGACATCAGCAGCAGTGACACCTTCTCCAGCCTTGGGAACGCCGTTCTCGGCGACATACCATAGGTCGACGTCAATGGCTTCAAGATGCATGCGCATCTTATTCTTCCAGTAGGGATATTCAGTTCCATCGAAGACGGGGCACGCAGCGGAGATTTTAATTATCCCTGCAGTCGACATAGCTAAAACTCCAGGTGGTTAAACCGAATCACACAGAACAAGGGAGCACCTTGCTCTGATACCAATTGAAAGTGCATTATATCGACTAGAGGGGGGGTGAATAGGCGATTTTTATGAAAGTCTTCAAAACTTGGAAGTTATGAAGACAAACAGTAGAGATATGCCTATTACTATGCAGCGGAAGGTAGACTACACTAGACAAGCCATGGTCAAGTATTCAATAGAGTGAAAGCACAGTGAAAAACAGCAGCAGTGTAATAAGGATCAGGTAGGAAGATATTATGAAGCCAAACAGATCATACATTCACGTTGTGAAGACAAAAGATAGAGCAAACATGCAATGACTTCACAATGAGTAACAGTAAGTAAAAGGAAGTGAAGATGAAACCAGTGACTCGTTGAAGACAATGATTTGTTGGACCAGTTCCAGTTGCTGTGACAACTGTACGTCTGGTTGGAGCGGCTAGGTATTTAAACCTTAGGACACACAGTCCCGGACACCCAGTCCTAAACATGCAGCTCAGGAAACCCAGTCCTCACCGTATTCTCCTTGAGCTAAGGTCACACAGACCTCGCCCAATCACTCTGGTAAGTCTTCAAGGTAGACTCCCAAACCTTCACAGACTTCGTTCACCGGTAATCCACAATGTCTCTTGGATGCTCAGAACGCGACGCCTAACCGGCTGGAGGATGCACAGTCCTCAAGTGTAATAAGTCTTCAGATCACTTAGACAAGAAGACTTAAGTGATGCCCAATTCTCTCTGGCTCTGGGTGGTTAGGGCTTTATCCTCGCTAGGTATTCTCTCTGTCAAAGGCTTCGAGGTGGGTTGCTCTCAAACGACAAAAGCCGTGCACTGAATCTGAGCAGCCAACCGTTTATGGTTGTAGGGGGTGGGCTATTTATAGCCACTTGGCAACCCGACCTGATTTGTCCGAAATGACCCTGGGTCACTAAGGAACTAACACGTGTTTCAACGGTCAGATTTCAAACCCACACGGCAACTTTACTTGGGCTACAAGCAAAGCTGACTTGTCCGACTCTGGACAAGATTTGCTCTCATAGTCTTCACTCGAAGACATAGGTTTTTTTGTTTAGGCATCACTTCAGTCGTTCTGACTGGTTCTCTTGGACCCCACTTAACAGTACGGTGGTTCCTATGACTCAACACAAATGAAAGAGAACTACGAAAGATCTAAGTCTTCGAGCTCCATAGGCTTCACGTGGTGTCTTCTCTTGTCCTAGTCTTCAATGTGAATATCTTCATATACCACCATTGACTTCAATGTCTTCGTACATTTTTAGGGGTCATCTCTGGTAGGAAAACCGAATCAGTGAGGGACTTCTACCTGTGTTATCCTGTAATTCTCACAAACACATTAGTCCCTCAACTAGGTTTGTCGTCAATACTCCAAAACCAACTAGGGGTGGCACTAGATGCACTTACAGTTGTCATACACACACACACACACACACACACACACACACTTATAAGGACATGCTTGCATAACCAAATTAAACATCCACTTACATACGTGGCTACTACAACCATGGCATTTGCACACACCAAAGTAAACTATTAAATGCATAATTACATAGGTGGCTACTACACACATGACATTTCCACACACACCAATAAATTAAACTATGTATTAGATTAACTAGCATAAACGACCATATGATCATCACCTACTTATTGTGACGCTTTCTCTTCTTGTGGCTCGATCCGGGCTTGTCGATTTGGGTAACGAGGCACTTCCTCATGTCAATGATCCACCTGTGCATCTTGTAGCATGTGTACATGCTCTTGGCCACGCACCTGAGGTGAGGTTCATCCAGTTGTTGCATCCAGGCCTTGTGCCAGGATATGTGACTTGTTCTTTGGCATCTTGCTTCATCTTTTCGTAGTAGGGGTCGATGATGGCCGAGGCGAGTTCGACCAGGGAATCCTGCTTCGTGCTGCCCTAGACCCTGTAGTGGTCATGGGTTTCGACAAGGTTCTTGCACGCCAAGCCCATAACACTGAGTGCTTTTACATTGTTTTTATTATCCACCATGGCGAACTTGTAGTCGGTGCCGTTGACAAACCTGTTGAAATGGTCGCAAGGCTCTATGGCCATGCAGTAGTGGTAGATGAGGACATGATGGTGCACTGATATGTCTCCAACGCATCTATAATTTTTTATTGTTCCATGCTATTATATTATCAACCTTGGATGTTTTATATGTATTTATATGCTATTTTATATGATTTTTGGGACTAACGTATTAACCTAGAGCCCAGTGCCAGTTTATGTTTTTTCCTTGTTTTTGAGTATCGCAGAAAAGGAAAACCAAACGGAGTCCAATTGACCTGAAATTTCACGGAGATCAGTTTTGGACCAGAAGAAGCCCACGGAGTACCGGAGATGGGCCAGAAGAGTCCCGAGGCCACCACAAGGGTGGGGGTGCTCCCTACCCCCCTGGGCGTACCCCCTACCTCGTGGCCGCCTCGGGGACCCCCCTGACTTGTTCCCAACTCCAACACCTCTTATATATACCCAAACTTCCAAAAAGAAACCTAGACCGGGAGTTCCGCCGCCGCAAGCCTCTGTAGCCACCGAAAACCAATCTAGACCCGTTCCGGCACCCTGCCGGAGGGGGGAATCCCTCTCCGGTGGCCATCTTTATCATCCCAGCGCTCTCCATGGCGAGGAGGGAGTAGTTCACCCTCGGGCTAAGGTTATGTACCAGTAGCTATGTGTTTGATCTCTCTCTCTCTCTCTCATGTTCTTGATTCGGCATGATCTTGATGTATCGCGAGCTTTGCTATTATAGTTGGATCTTATGATGTTTCTACCCCTATACTCTCTTGTGATGAATTGAGTTTTCCCTTTGAAGTTATCTTATTCGATTGAGTCTTTAAGGATTTGAGAACACTTGATGTATGTCTTGCATGTGCTTATGCACTTGATGTATGTTTTGGTGATCAACTTGCGAGTTCCGTGACCTCCTAAACTTATGCATAGGGGTTGGCACACGTTTTCGTGTTGACTCTCCGGTAGAAACTTTGGGGCACTCTTTGAAGTTCTTTGTGTTGGTTGAATAAATGAATCTGAGATTGTGTGATGCATATCGTATAATCATACCCACGGATACTTGAGGTGACATTGGAGTATCTAGGTGACATTATGGTTTTGGTTGATTTGTGTCTTAAGGTGTTATTTTACAATGAACTCTAGGGTTGTTTGTGACACTTCTAGGAATAGCCCAACGGATTGATCGGAAAGAATAACTTTGAGGTGGTTTCGTACCCTATAATAATCTCTTCATTTGTTCTCCGCTATTAGTGACTTTGGAGTAACTCTTTGTTGCATGTTGAGGGATTGTTATATGATCCAATTATGTTATTATTTTTGAGACAACTTGCACTAGTGAAAGTATGAACCCTAGGCCTTGTTTCAACACATTGCAATACCGTTTTCTCTCACTTTTATCATTAGTTACCTTGCTATTTTTATATCTTCAGATTACAAAAACCAATATCTACCATCCATATTGCACTTGTATCTCCATCTCTACGCCGAACTAGTGCACCTATACAATTTACCATTGTATTGGGTGTGTTGGGGACACAAGAGACTCTTTGTTATTTGGTTGCAGGGTTGTTTGAGAGAGACCATCTTCATCCTACGCCTCCCACGGATTGATAAACCTTAGGTCATCCACTTGAGGGAAATTTGCTATTGTCCTACAAACCTCTGCACTTGGAGGCCCAACAACGTCTACAAGAAGAAAGTTGTGTAGTAGACATCAAGCTCTTTTCTAGCGCTGTTGCCGGGGAGGTTAGAGCTTGAAGGTATGTCTTTAGATCTTGCAATTGAATCTTTTTGTTTATTATTTTATCACTAGTTTAGTCTACAAAAGAAAACTACAAAAAATGGAATTAAGGTTGCATCATATGCTTCATCTTTTTAATATCTTTCATGAAAATAAGGATTCCGATAATTGTGCCAAAATGCTAGAAGAAGAATGCATTAAAATGTTTGGCACTAAATCTTTGAATGATGAGCATGATTGCAATGTTGTTAGCATGAATTCTTTGAATACCCATGATGCTAATGATATGCAAAGCCACAAGCTTGGGGATGCTATGTTTGATGAAGATGATATTTTTTGTCCCCCAAGTTTTGATGAGAAACTTTATTATGATGATAGCATGCCTCCTATTTATGTTGATTATATTGATGAAAGTGGGTTTGGTAGAGTGTCAACTTTAGGAAGTAATGATCCCACTATTTTGGAGGGTGTTTAATCGTATTGTGATAATTATGAAAGTGGATTTGGAGAGGTCATGACTTTACTTAGTGATGAATATACTGTTTCGGAAGAGGTTCCAATTGATTATGTGAACAAAGTTGCTATCTATGATGATTATTGTGATGACATGTATGCTATAAAGAATGGTGATAACCATGAAACTTGTCATCTTGATTTTAATTTTCAATTGGATTATGCCTCACATGATAGTTATTTTGTTGAGTTTTCTCGCACTATTATCCATGACAATAAATTTGCTTATGTGGAGAGTAATAAAATTTCTATGCTTACGCATCATGAAAATAATGCTTTATGTGATAGCCAACTTTATTTCTAGCTAGGGGCGTTAAACGATAGCGCTTGTTGGGAGGCAAACCAACTTTATTTTTGTTCCTTGCTTTTTTCTCCTGTTTAGCAATAAATAATTTATATAGCCTCTGTTTAGATGTGGTTTAATTCTTTTAATTAGTCTTTGTGCCAAGTAGAACCTTTGGGAAGACTTGGGAGAAGTCTTGTTGATCATGTTGTAAAAAACAGAAACTTTAGCGCTCAAGAGAATTGCTGCCATTTTTATTTGGAAAGTGATATGTAGTTAATTGTTTTTGAAGATGATTAATAGATAAATTCCTCAGGTCCAGAAATTTATTTGAGAATTTTATGAGTTCCAGAAGTATACGTTTGATCCCGATTACTACAGAGTGTTCTGTTTTTGTCAGATTCTGTTTTTCATGTGTTGTTTACTTATTTTGATGAATCTATGGCTAGTAAAAGAGTTTATAAACCATGGATAAGTTGGAATACAGTAGGTTTAACACCAATATAAATAAAGAATCAGTTCATTACAGTACCTTGAAGTGGTAATTTATTTTCTTATACTAACGGAGCTTACGAGTTTTCTGTTAAGTTTTGTGTTGTGAAGTTTTCAAGTTTTGGGTAAGGATTCGATGGACTATGGAATAAGGAGTGGAAAGATCCTAAGCTTGGGTATGCCCAAGGCACCCCAAGGTAATATTCAAGGATAACCAAGAGCCTAAGCTTGGGGATGCCCCGGAAGGCATCCCCTCTTTCGTCTTCGTTCATCGGTAACTTTACTTGGAGCTATATTTTTATTTGCCACATGATATGTGTTTTTCTTGGAGCGTCAATTTATTTTGTTAGGATTTGCTTTCTGTTATTTATACCAATGTTTTGCATCTTTTATTTCAATAAAAGTGGCATTGATAGCCTTTACTATGCCTATTTTAGAAGTCCACTTATTGCTGTTTGAAAACAGAAAGTTTACTGATGTTGCAATAATTCCCTAGAAAAATCTGAATGTGATAAAATGTTGAAACCTTTTGCATATTAAGCTCTGATAAATTTAATACAGTTGTAATTTTCTTTAATAATTTTTGGATCTAGGGAAGAATGGATGTTGCTGCATTCTTTACAGACTGTCCTGTTTAGGCAGATTGTTGTTATGTTTGCATTGTTTGCATATGTTTGCTTCTTTAATGATTCTATTTGAGGATAGGACTATTAAGTATGCAGAGGCATTTAGTATGCAATGTTGAATAATAATTTTAGTGATTTTCTACAGTAGAGTATGATAAGGTTTTGGCAATGGTTTATACTAACTTATCTCACGAGTCCTTGTTGAGTTTTGTGTGGATGAAGCTTTTGAGATTTAGGGAGACCGTGATATGAGAGGAATTAAGGAGACACAAAAGCTCAAGCTTGGGGATTCCCAAGGCATCCAAGATAATATTTGAAGAAGTCCCAAGCGTCTAAGCTTGGGGATGCCCCGGTTAGCATCCCACCTTTCTTCTTCAACAACTATCGGTTATTTTCGGTTGATCCTAAGTTTTTGCTTCTTCACATGATGTTTGCCATTCTTAGAATGTCATTTTATTTTGCTTTGCTTGCTGTTTGAATAGAATACCAAGATCTGAAATTATTAAATGTTAGAGAGTCTTCACATAGTTGCATAATTATTCGACTACTAATTGATCTTCACTTATATCTTCCAGAGTAGTTTGTCATTTGCTCTAGTGCTTCACTTATATCTTTTTAGAGCACGATGGTGGTTTTATTTTATAGAAATAATTGATCTCTCATGCTTCACTTATATTATTTTGAGAGCCTTTTATAACAGAATGGTAATTTGCTTTGGTTATGAAACTAGTCCTAATATGATGGGCATCCAAGAGGGATATAATAAAAACTTTCATATAAAGTGCATTGAATACTATGAGAAGTTTGATACTTGATGATTGTTTTGAGATATGAAATGGTGATATTAGAGTCATGCTAGTTGAGTAGTTGTGAATTTGAGAAATACTTGTGTTGAAGTTTGTGATTCTCGTAGCATGCACATATGGTGAACCGTTATGTGATGAAGTTGGAGCATGATTTATTTATTGACTGTCTACCTTATGAGTGGCGGTCGGGGATGAGCGATGGTCTTTTCCTACCAATCTATCCCCCTAGGAGCATGCGCGTAGTACTTTGTTTCAATAACTAATAGATTTTTGCAATAAGTATGTGAGTTCTTTATGACTAATGTTGAGTCCATGGATTATACGCACTCTCGCCCTTCCATCATTGCTAGCCTCTCTAGTACCGCGCAACTTTCTCCGGTACCATAAACCAACCATATACCTTCCTCAAAACAGCCACCATACCTACCTATTATGGCATTTCCATAGCCATTCCGAGATATATTGCCATGCAACTTTCCACCGTTCGGTTTACTATGACACGCTCCATCATTGTCATATTGCTTTTCATGATCATGTAGTTGACATTGTATTTGTGGCAAAGCCACCGTTCATAATTCTTTTATACATGTCACTCATGCATCATTGCACATCCCGGTACACCGCCGGAGGCATTCATATAGAGTCATATCTTGTTCTAAGTATCGAGTTGTAATTCTTGAGTTGTAAGTAAATAAAAGTGTGATGATCATCATTATTAGAGCATTGTCCCAGTGAGGAAAGGATGATGGAGACTATGATTCCCCCACAAGTCGGGATGAGACTCTGGACGAAAATAAATAAATAAAAGAGGTCAAATAAGCCCAAATAAAAAAAAGAGAAAAGAGGCCATAAAAAAAGAAGGCCCAAATAAAAAAATAAAAAAATGAGAGAAAAAGAGAGAGGGGCAATGCTAGTATCCTTTTACCACACTTGTGCTTCAAAGTAGCACCATGATCTTCATGATAGAGAGTCTCATATGTTGTCACTTTCATATACTACTGGGAATCTTTCATTATAGAACTTGGCTTGTATATTCCAATGATGGGCTTCCAAAAAATGCCCTAGGTCTTCGTGAGCAAGCGAGTTGGATGCACACCCACTAGTTTCTTTTGTTGAGCTTTCATACATTTATAGCTCTAGTGCATTCGTTGCATGGCAATCCCTACTCACTCACATTGATATCTATTGATGGGCATCTCCATAGCCCATTGATACGCCTAGTTGATGTGAGACTATCTTCTCCTTTTTGTCTTCTCCACAACCACCATTCTATTCCACCTATAGTGCTATGTCCATGGCTCACGCTCATGTATTGCGTGAAGATTGAAAAAGTTTGAGAACATAAAAAATATGAAACAATTGCTTGGCTTGTCATCGGGGTTGTGCATGATTTAAATATGTTGTGTGGTGAAGATGGAGCATAGCCAGACTATATGATTTTGTAGGGATAGCCTTCTTTGGCCATGTTATTTTGAGAAGACATAATTGCTTAGTTAGTATGCTTGAAATATTATTATTTCTATGTGAATATTAAACTTTTGTCTTGAATCTTATGGATCTGAATATTCATGCCACAATTAAGAAGAATTACATTGAAATTATGCCAAGTAGCACTCCGCATCAAAAATTATGTTTTTTATCATTTACCTACTCGAGGACGAGCAGGAATTAAGCTTGGGGATGCTGATACGTCTCCAACGTATCTATAATTTTTTATTGCTCCATGCTATATTATTTACTGTTTTGGATGTTTATGGGCTTTATTATACAATTTTATATCATTTTTGGGACTAACCTATTAACCTAGAGCCCAGTGCCAGTTTCTGTTTTTACCCTGTTTTAGGGTTTCGAAGAAAAGGAAAATCAAACGGAGTCCAATTGACCTGAAACTTCACGGAACTCATTTTTGGAAGGAAAGAAGCCTAGAAGACTTGAAGAGCATGTAAGGGAAGCTTCGAGGAGGCCACGAGGTAGGGGGCGCGCCCACCCCCCTAGGGCGCGCCCTCCACCCTCGTGGGCCCCTCGTGGCCTCCCTGACGTACTTCTTCCGCCTATATATCTCCATATACCCTAAAACTTCCAGGGAGCACAATAGATTGGGAGTTCTGCTGCCAGAAGCCTCCGTAGCCACCAAAAGCCAATCTAGACCCGTTCCGACACCCTACCGGAGGGGGCAATCCCTCTCCGGTGGCCATCTTCATCATCCCGATGCTCTCCATGACAAGGAGGGAGTAGTTCTCCCTCGGGGCTGAGGGTATGTACCAGTAGATATGTGTTTGATCTCTCTCTCTCTCATGTTCTTGAGATGATACGATCTTGATGTATCACGAGCTTTGCTATTATATTTGGATCCTATGATGTTTCTTCCCCCCTCTACTCTCTTGTAATGAATTGAGTTTCCCCTTTGAAGCTATCTTATCGGATTGAGTCTTTAAAGATTTGAGAACACTTGATGTATGTCTTGCCGTGGATATCTGTGGTGACAATGGGATACCACATGATTCACTTGATGTATGTTTTGGTGATCAACTTGCGGGTTCCTCCCATGAACCTATGCATAGGGGTTGGCACACGTTTCCGTCATGATTCTCCGGTAGAAACTTTGGGGCACTCTTTGAGGTTCTATGTGTTGGTTGAATAGATGAATCTGAGATTGTGTGATGCATATCGTATAATCATGCCCACGGATACTTGAGGTGACATTGGAGTATCTAGGTGACATTAGGGTTTTGATTTATTTGTGTCTTAAGGTATTATTCTAGTACGAACTCTAGGGTTGTTTGTGACACTTATAGGAATAGCCCAACAGACTGATTGGAAAGAATAACTTTGAGGTGGTTTCGTACCCTACCATAATCTCTTCGTTCGTTCTCTGCTATTAGTGACTTTGGAGTGACTCTTTGTTGCATGTTGAGGGATAGTTATGTGATCCAATTATGCTATTATTGTTGAGGGAACTTGCACTAGCGAAAGTATGAACCCTAGGCCTTATTTCCTATCATTGCAATACCGTTTATGCTCACTTTTATCATTAGTTACCTTGCTGTTTTTATAATTTCAGATTACAAATACCTTTATCTACTATCCATATACTACTTGTATCACCATCTCTTCGCCGAACTAGTGCACCTATACAATTTACCATTGTATTGGGTGTGTTGGGGACACAAGAGACTATTTGTTATTTGGTTGCAGGGTTGCTTGAGAGAGACCATCTTCATCCTACGCCTCCTACGGATTGATAAACCTTAGGTCATCCACTTGAGGGAAATTTGCTACTGTCCTAAAAACCTCTAAACTTGGAGGACCAACAACGTATACAAGAATAAGGTTGTGTAGTAGACATCACTCCCCGCCCCTCCCTTACCAAAAGCCACATTTCCCCTCTTTCCGCCTTCCTTTACAAGTTGAAACCTTCCCTCCTTGCTTGCAATGCCACCGCCTCCTCGCCGGCAACCCTCCTTCACACTGCTCGGCCTCGCCTATCAAGGCAGGTAATCCACACCCGACCCCCATCCTCCTCCTCCTTCCACATCCCACCTGCCCCGACCGCCGGCGTGAGCGTGACACCTTCCACCCAAATCACCGACCCCTCCACCAAATAAGCACTGGCCTAAGCCATGGTGCACGCAGTATAGCCAGGACCTCAAGGAGCATTTGGCAGCGGAGAAGCAAATCGCGGCCGCACGCGTGGATGAGGTCGTGATGGCTGCCATTCGTGCCGACCCCTAGATCTTGGAGGAGCAAATCACCGTTGAGGCCACCGTTGACGCTCGCGTGCCTACGCCGCATCGCGGTTGGCTGCTTTAAACGACAGTTCGTGGTGTTTTGTCGAGGCCATCGTCGGTGCCTTCGATAAAGACTACGATGTGTTTTCTCACTGTGCACGTGCTTACCTCATCTCGAGAGCCAGCAGGTTGGTGCCCAGAGTAGCTTGTCTTATTAGCTCACTATAAGGACTCATGTTCAGTTTGCTAGCTACTACCTTTCCTTAACAAATTCTAGTGAATTGTGCCGTCTACTTCTAACACGTGGTGTTCAATTAACTGGTTGGTTCAATTCTGCAAATGTGATGTTCAATTCTTCAGGGTGCAATATTTCCAAGTTGTTAAGCATGCTTGGTTTGGTTAATTGTCTGATCGTCTATTAGGAGTATATTATATTGTTCAATTGGTGTTTACTTAACTGCTTGGTTCATTGGTTGTGGCTTGCACTACTAGGGAAAAGCCTATACACAGAATCTTACCACCAGCGCGCTTTAAAATCAGGCGCTGCTGCTAAGTAGCAGTAGCGCGCGCTATAGAAACTCGCTGCTAAAACAAGTTTATCAGTAGCGCATGTACTCCAAGAAGCGCTACTGCTAAAATTCCCACGACGTCGCCGCAAGGCCAGTTATAGTAGCAGCGCGTTAAACTAAACAGTGCTACTGCTATGTAACGTAGCAGTAGCACATTCAGGCAATAATCGCTACTTCTAAATTAACTACAAAATTTTAGTCCCACCTCGCTCCGTGAAGAGAGTTTTACCCACCTTAAATATGTTTCTTCTACAACTTTCACAAGCACTTGGTCTTCATTGAACTCTATGTGTAGGATCTGTGGCCGCAATAGGAATCCTCGCCAGTTCTTAAACCAACCGGCGAGGATTCCTATTGACAAATCAGATTGTACACAAAAATACCATTGATGATCAATGTATTTTTTATGTCTATGTCTATTTTTACATACTGACACATAGCAGTAGCGCGTTCACGCCGAAAGGCACTACTGATAGGTCGTTTAGCAGTAGCGCATTTCCCTATAGCACGCTACTGCTCTGCCATTCCATCTCCCCCCACTCACTAGCCTCATCCCCAGATCACACTCACACACACTCACTCGGTCTCCTCCTCACCCCCCGTGCCGCCGATCATCCCCCGTTGCCCCTCCCCTGATCTGCGCCGCTATCGCCTCATCCTCCTCGCTGGACTCGATACCGGCCTCCTCCTCCGTCCTCCCTCCACTCGCTGCTGGCCGGCCCCTCCTCGCTCCGCCTTCCTCCTCGATCCGTCCTCCCTCCACTCGCCGCCGGCCGGCCCCTCCTCGCTCCGCCTTCCTCCTCCGTCCTACTATCTTCTCCCTCCTCAAGTCGCCCCTCCTTGTCCCTCCTCCCTAATACATTTTGATTTAGTAGGATTTCATATGTAACATTTTGATTTAGTTGATATGATTCCGTTGATTTAGTAGGATAGTTGATTTAGTTGATTTAGAACATTTTGATTTAGTTTATTTAGTAGGCTAGTTGATTTAGAACATTTTGATTTAGTTGATTTAGTATGCTAGTGGATTTAGTATGCTAGTGGATTTAGTATGCAAGTTGATTTAGTTGATTTAGTATGCTCGATTTAGTTTTTTTGTAATAAGTTATTTTTTGGCAAAATGTAGGTGCCAATTTAGTTAAATTTGCCACTTGTTTGTTTAAACAATTATCTTAGGCAATAGGGGCCAAATTAGGATTATAATTGTCCATAAAATTGTTTCTCGCGGAAGAACCAAAAATATCACATGCTACTGTTTTTCTTTCCTGTGAAGTGAATCGTTAATCCTTTGCTCATATTGCTTTAGGAAAATGGCGCCACCACCAGCACCACTATGTCGACTGTGCAAGTCAAGGTGCACCAGCAGCCTTGCAACTGGCAAGCTGTTCGGCATCTACTTCCATCCGAGTTTTCGTCATGCGGCGGTAAGAAATTAGATGAAATGTAACAACTATTTTATTTTTAGTGTTGGCATTACTGCATTGTGTCATTTTGCTTTTCTTACATAGATCGTCCCATGCAATGTGAGGTTGAAATTCAACAAGCTGACAGGAGACACTGTGACATTTGAGGCTCCTGGGGGGCCGTACACTATGGAGGTTGAGAAAGGACGCAATATGTCACAGATTGGAGGAGATGGATGGGCCCGTTTCCTCGCTCGCATGCATCTTACTGGTGGTGAGTTGATCTGATTCTCCTTCAGAGCAGAAAGACCCAAGCTGGTTGTCATTTATATCAACCTGGTGGAAGATGATGAAGATGACGAAGATGATGAAGATAATGAGGACCCACTCAATGAAGATGATGAGAACCAACTTCATGAAGCCATCATAGCTCAAAGAATGTGGCTGAGCGAGGAGGAGGTGTGTGTAGCGACCAGACCTCAAACAGTCTGATCTCTGTGCTCCGGTGTCATCCCTGGATCAGTAATGCTGACACCACACAGTACTCAGAGGATTTATAACAGAGTAGCAATCACACACTTATTACATCGAGTGTCTCAAACGAGAACTTATTACAATAAATATGGCTTAAGGCCATCTAATAACGATAACAACGGAAGGCTTGGAAGATAAGTGAGTCCATCAACTCCAATGGCATCACTGAGTATAGAACCACGACCTAAAAACTCCTTAATCATCGTTTGAAAAGTCTGCAACATTAACGTTGCAGTCCGAAACGGGTCAGCACATCGAATATGTTGGCAATGTAACACATAGAGAGTAAGGAATGAAACAACTATACTATATGCATATTTGGCTGGTGGACAGCTCTATGGTTACAGTTTTGCGTAAAGCCAATTTTCCCTACTACAAAGGAATAAATTTTATTTAACTATCATGGTAGTTGTTAAACATTGAGAATGGTTGACAACATCCTCAATCCCAATTAAGCATCATCATTAAACAAAACCCAACAAAATTAATTTAGAGTAACATGCTGAGATTCACATGATAATCCAGGTACTAGATACTCAAGAGGTTTGCGCACTTTTCCCCACAAGACTTGATCGCCTCCGTTTGGTTTCTCGCACTACAAGGTCTTTGAGAACACGGATGACCGAGACATAGTCTTTCAGAAGCGCTAGCACCTTATGATCGGGTAGACCGTACCACCTACATCCCCTACATCTGGTAGTCTACCACTATAAGAGTTCGCATGACTTAGTCAACTATGCTAGAGCCCATAATAGCTTGTGGCTACACACGGAAGTTTCTAGTATGAATAGTCTCATGATCCCTTTGAGCCTGGGTGGCGGTCCAAAAGAAAACAGGCAAGTCCTGGAATACCCAGGTGCCTCAATCCACCCAGATGTGTGTTTAAGTTGCCACCTTAGATAAACCATTAATTAACAAAACTCACATCTGTCATGGATATCACTCACCCAATCCACGTCTACTAGCATAGCATGGCATAATAAGCAAATGCGGAAGTAACTCCCAAAGGTTTGAAAATAAACAGGTAATAGGTACTACCTCAACTACTTCCCATCCCACAATTTAATTAGATCCTAATCATGCAATGTGTGAGGATTTGATCTAATGCAATAAAACTGGGTAGTAGAAAAGGTATGATCAAAGTGTTACTTGCCTTGCTGATGATCCGCGAAACCTAGAGATTCGAAGTAACAAGCGGCGCACTCCGGGTATTCTATCGCAGACAAACAAACAGGCACACAATAAGTACTCATCTAATGCACGGGTAAAACTCAAATAAGAGATCTAACCAGAAGGTTCAACTTAAGAACTCCGGTTTGCAAAAAGAATCAAATCGAACGAAACAACGAAAGTCAAACGGCGAAAGAAAACAACTTCGTTCTACAAATCTGGATCTAGGGCAATTTTTACAGTAGCAAAATCTTGTTTAAGTTGGTTAAACGGATAGAGGGTTTCGAGACGAAACTCTAGGCGCTTGAATCGCCTGATTCCGATAAATGAGCGAAAAGTTATACTAAAACAAAAATCGGATCAGGAATCGCGATCAGAAAAATGACGAATTTAATCCGAGAAAAAGAAAAAAATGACGAACGTTCGCTAGAACGAACGAACGGATGAACGCTCGCTATTTAAATAAACCGGAAAAACCGATCTATTAAAAAAACCGAATCTAAAAAAACCAAAGGTTTTTTGAAAAAAAACTAAAAAAACCGGCGCGGAAAACGAGGCAGTGAACCTCGGGCGGCGTGCGGCGGCGGCGGCGGGGGGCGGTGGCGTGGCGGGGCGGCGGCGGCGCTGGCGCTGGCGGCGGCGGGCACTGGGGCTGGGGCGGCTTAGGGTTTTGGCTGGGGCTGGGCCTCCCCTGGCTTATAAAGGCTAGTCGGGCCGGAGTCCTAGTCGGACACGGCCCGTAGGTCGGTTCGTTTTTTTATTATGCGCAGAAGAATAATAAAAAGAAATACTAAACAGACTCCAAAAATTCCTAAATAAATTTTCACGGGCTTCTAAAATCAAGCCTCACAAGGTGAACATTTATTTGGGGCCTAAATGCAATTTTGAAAAACGCACATTTTTCCTAAATTCAAATAAAACACCGAAAAACTCCGGAATAAAATCTTATTTGATTTTATTATTAAATCCTCAATATTTCTTTATTTTGGGAAAGTCATTTTATTCCCTCTCTCATATTTTTGTAATAGAAATAATTGATGATAAAATAATTAAAATCAAATGATCCTATTCCCAAAATTTGAGAAAACTCAAATATGAAAATAACGAAATCCCCAACTCTCTCCGTGGTTCATTGAGTTGCGTAGAATTTCTAGGATCAACCAAAATGCAAAAATAAAATATGATATGCAATGATGACCTAATGTATAACATTCCAAATTGAAAATTTGGGATGTTACAAACCTACCCCCCTTAAGATGAATCTCGCCCTCGAGATTCGGGTTGGCTAGGAAATAGATGAGGGTGGTCCTTGAGCAATTCTTCCTCTCGTTCCCAGGTGGCTTCATCCTCTGTGTGGTGGCTCCACTGAACTTTGCAAAACTTGATAACCTTGCTGCGAGTGACTCGATTGGCAAACTCGAGAATCTTAGCGGGTCTCTCCTCGTAGGTCAAATCGTTATCCAACTGAATAGTTTCCAAGGGCACTGTGTCTCTCAATGGTATGTCAGCCATCTCCGCGTGACACTTCTTCAACTAGGAAACGTGGAACACATCATGAACTCCTGACAATCCTTCAGGTAATTCCAATATGTAGGCCACTTCTCCCATACACTCCAAAACTCGATATGGTCCTACAAATCGTGGCGCTAACTTCCCTTTAACTCCAAAACGCTTTGTTCCCCGAAGTGGAGATACTCGAAGATAAGCTCTATCTCCGACTTCGTAAACGGTCTCCTTGCGTTTAGAATCTGCATAACTCTTCTGTCTGGACTGGGCTACCTTGAGCCTATCGCGAATCAACTTCACCTTCTGTTCATACTCTTTAATCAAGTCAGGTCCAAAGAACTGGCGGTCTCCAACTTCGTCCCATGACAACGGTGCCCTGCACCTCCTTCCATACAAGGCTTCGAAAGGGGCCATCTTTAAACTGGTTTGGTAACTGTTGTTGTAAGAGAACTCTGGATATGGAAAATTGTCGTCCCAACTAGATCCGTAATCTAGCGCACAAGCTCTCAGCATATCCTCCAAAATCTGATTGACTCTCTCGGTCTGTCCATCTGTCTATGGATGAAAAGCTGTACTGAATTCTAGCCTGGTACCCAAAGTTTCGTGCAACTGCTTCCAGAACTTTGAGGTAAACTGGGTTCCTCTATCTGATACGATACTCCTTGGAACTCCATGCAAACATACGATCCTGGTCATGTATATCTTTGCCAACTTAGCACTAGTGTAAGTGGTCTTTACTGGGATGAAATGAGCTACTTTCGTCAATCGATCAACTACAACCCAAATCTAGTCGTAGCCTGAACGAGTCTCGGGTAATCCCGTGATAAAATCCATGCCTAACTTATCCCACTTCCATTCGGGTATCGACAATGGTTGTAACAATCCGGCTGGCTTCTGATGCTCTGCCTTTACTCTCTGACATACATCACAAACTGCTACATACTCCGCAATATCCTTCTTCATTCCGGTCCACGAGAAAATATCCTTCAAATCCAAATACATCTTGGTATTTCCTGGGTGAATCGAATATGGTGAATCATGTGCCTCTTACAGAATCAACTTCCTGATCTCCAGGTCATTGGGCACATAAACACGGTCTTCAAACCATAGGGTGTCGTGCTCATCCTCACGAAATCCTTTAGCTTTTCCTTTGCTCAATTTCTCCTTTATAGCAGCAATCTCTTTGTCAGTCTTCTGAGCTTCTCTGATTCTATCCATCAAGGTTGACTGAATCTCCAATGCTGCTACATAGCCTCTCGGAACTATTTCCAAACATAGTTCACGAAGATTTTCTGCTAACTCCTTGGGTATTTCTCCCGTCATTAACGTATTGACATGGCTCTTACGGCTTAATGCGTCAGCAACTATATTAGCCTTTTCGGGATGGTATTGCTATCTCATATCATAATCCTTGATGAGTTCCAACCATCTCCTTTGTCTAAGATTCAACTCCTTCTGTGTGAAAATGTACTTCAAACTCTTATGATCCGTGTACACCTCACAATGGTTTCCAATGAGGAAATGACTCCATGTTTTCAAAGCATGCACTACGGCTGCTAACTCCAAATCATGCGTGGCATAATTCAACTCATGAGGCTTCAGTTTTCTTGAGGCATATGAAACAACTCTCCCTTCCTACATAAGCACTGCTCCAAGTTCTCGACGTGAAGCGTCGCAATACACCTCATAATCTTTGGTCTGGTCTGGCAAAATCAACACTAGTGAGGTAACCAAACGTTTCTTCAACTCCTGGAAACTAGCCTCACATTCCTCCGTCCATATGAACTTGGTATCTTTCTTTAATAACTCCGTCATAGGCTTCGCAATCTTTGAGAAATTCTCAGTGAATCTCCGATAGTATCCTGCGAGTCCAAGAAAACTCCGGATCTCTCCCACTGTGGTTGGTGCTTCCCACTTGGTCACGGTATCTACTTTGGTAGGATCTACTGCTATACCTTATCCAGATATAACGTGTCCGAGGAATCCTACTTCCTTCAACCAAAACTCACATTTGCTAAACTTGGCATATAATTGATGTTCTCTGAGCTTTCCAAGTAACAAACGCAAATGCTCCTTATGCTCCTCTTCATTCTTCGAATAAACCAGGATATCATCAATGAACACTACGATGAACTTATCCAAAAACTCCATAAATACTTTGTTCATCTTGTTCATAAAATAGGCAGGTGCGTTAGTCAGACCAAATGACATAACGGTATACTCGTACAGCCCATACCTGGTGGTAAAAGCTGTCTTAGGAATATCCTGTTCTCGAATCTTCAACTGGTGGTATCCTGATCGCAGATTGATCTTGGAAAATACCTTAGCTCCTTGCAATCGATCAAACAGATCATTGATCATTGGTAGTGGGTACTTGTTCTTCATCGTTACTTTGTTCAATCCTCGATAATCAACAACCATCCATAACGATCCATCCTTCTTCTCCACTAGAAGTACTGGCGATCCCCAAGGCGAAGAACTTGGGCAAATATATCCCTTATCCAGTAACTCCTTAATCTGCTTCATAATTTCTACCAAATCCTTTGCTGGCATCCTATATGGTCTCTTTGATATTGGCCGGTGCCTGGCAATAGCTCAATCAAAAACTCAATATCTCTATCCGGTGGCATGCCTGGCAACTCCTCTGGAAATACTTCAGGGAAATCCCTTACCACTGGTACTTCCTCTTGCACAACTCCTGTTAAGCAATTTACTTGAGTCCTCTTCGGCACATGTCGGGATACATACTTGATCCTTCTCCCTTCTGGGTGGTAAGCAAAATTGACTTACTAGCGCATTCAATATTTCCTTCATACTTTGATAACCAATTCATGCCTAATATCACATCCAATCCTTGAGATTCCAATACTATTAGGCCCGAGGGAAAAACATAGTTACCAATCCTTAATGGTAACCGATCACACCATAGACTAGCCACATACTCTGCTCTAGGCGAGGTTACTAACATGGGTGACCTAAGGGCTTGGGTTGGTAGGTTATACTTATCCACAAATCCCCTGGAGATGTATGAATGCGATGCACCAGTATCAAAAAGAACGAGTGCAGTAAATGACTTAACCAGAAACTTACCTATTAGTGCATCAGGCTGAGCTTCAACCTCCTCCACGCTAACGTGGTTAACCTGTCCCCTATTAAAAGGGTTCGGCTTCTTCCCAGAGCTTCCATTGCCATTTCCATTTTGTATCTCAGGGCATTCATTGGCATAATGTCCGGTCTTCGAACACTTAAAGCAAGTGACTTGGCTCAGGTCCTTCTAGGCTGGGGTTGATGGGTTGGTGCGATTCTGGCCATTGCTTCCTCCATTTCCATTACCATTCCTGGTGCCATTGTGATTGTGCGAGCTACATCCTCCATGGGTATGCTGAAAATGTCCTCCCGGTCTAGGGGTAAAACGTGGCTTTTGCTGAGCTCCTGAAGTGTACTTTCCTTGTCCATACTTCCTCTTGCGATTCTCAATTTGCTGCTGCTTCCCTTCAATCATAAGAGCACGATCTACCAACTCCTGGTAGTTGTTGAAGGTTGCTACCATCAACTGCATGCTCAACTCATCATTCAGTCCTTCCAGAAACTTCTCCTGCTTAGCTGCATCCGTAGCGACGTCATCTGGGGCATAACATGCTAACTTACTAAAGTCCTCCACATACTGGCCAACTGTCCGTCCTCCTTGGCGCAAGTTGCAAAACTCACGCTTCTTCATGGCCATAGCTCCTGCTGAAACATGCGCAGTACGAAAAGCCTGCTGAAACTGGTCCCATGTGACAGTGTCGACACGGAAAGTGGTTGTGAAATTCTCCCACCATGATGCTTCTGGTCCTTCAAGTTGATGTGCGGCAAACTTCACCTTCTCCGCATCTGTGCATCCTACTGTGGTCAACTCTCTAGCTGTCTTGCGGAGCCAATCATCTGCTACTATCGGCTCGGTGCTACTGGAAAACAACGACAGATTCAGCCTAAGAAAACGGGCTAAGTGGTCAACTAGTGGTGGTGGTGGTGGGTTGTTGTTGTTGTTCCCCTGATTCTGATTCTGGACTAGCAACTGCATCAATGTGTTCTGCTGCTGGATCAACTGAGTGAGCTCCGGTGGAAAGGGAAATCCGAGGTCACGTCTCGGAGGCATCTGTGGGTTTAGAAAAGATGAGATGTAAGAATAGAGGGGGTCTAAGGAGAAAACACTACCCATATGCACATGAGGCAAAATCAAACAATTCACTTCATTTAATCAAACAAGGGCATACAATCGATCTAACTATCGCAAAAGTGCTCAGACTACTATATTTACATGGTGGACTACTACTACTGATGAGGTGGTCTACTAGAAGTATTCTTCGGTTGCAGAATCCATGATATCTACTCCAGCTTCATCAACATAGTCATCATCGCTTCCGTCTGGATCCGATTCGGTGTCGTCGATGATGATCTAGTCTTCCGGGCTAATCTCCTTGGGTTCTTCGTCTTCCTCTACTGGCGTAGGGCCTCCCATAAATATTCTGATCTTCATTGTTAGGTCGGCATTCTTATCCACCAATACTTCAATTTCTTCTTCATAATCTTCATGTGTAGCCTTGAGTTCTTCCTCTAGTTCCTTGATTCTTGTCTTAGC
Organism: Triticum monococcum; assembly: GCA_034509565.1. Classification (NCBI taxonomy): domain Eukaryota; kingdom Viridiplantae; phylum Streptophyta; class Magnoliopsida; order Poales; family Poaceae; genus Triticum; species Triticum monococcum. Next base: position 371,442,226 of record CM067844.1, on the reverse strand, counting down.
CTTCTTCAGATCTATCATGTCGGCACACATCTGGTTCTCCTGTCGTCGAATGTGCTGGTTTAGCTCCTGGATAAAAGCTACAATTGATCTATCCTTCCTGGTGCTGATCATCTCCCAGTGCTCATCTCGGCGCCCACAAATCTGGTAGATTGTATCCTTGAGGTCATTGCGGTAGACTTCTCCAATGCATCCCATGGCGATGTGAGCTGCCATGCTCATTTCCAGACTCCAAGTTGGTGCATCAAAAGAAAACTCTATGGGCTCAGTGACTAGCATGAACGTCCTTCCTGGAACATGAACTTGAATCATCCAGCGCTCTTCTTCAGGTAAAGTGACGTTGTAGGTTCCGGTGAAGCATGGTATTCCTATGTTCAGGTATCTAGTGACTTCCTTCAAGTGACGTCCAAAGGGTGTATCTTCATCTGGTTGCATGAACTTGTTCCTTGCATCCACGATCCTAAAGAGTAGAAAAGATGAGAGGTCAGAAGAGAAGAGAGTGAATAGTGATCTAGGTCTCTAACTTAGTGGTCGTGTCCTACAGTCAGCGTGTGCTCTGATACCATCTCTGTAGCGACCAGACCTCAAACATTCTGATCTCTGTGCTCCGGTGTCATCCCTGAATCAGTAATGCTGACACCACACAGTACTCGGAGGATTTATAACAGAGTAGCAATCACACACTTATTACATCGAGTGTCTCAAATGAGAACTTATTACAATAAATATGGCTTAAGGCCATCTAATAACGATAACATCGGAAGGCTTGGAAGATAAGTGAGTCCATCAACTCCAACAACAATCACTGAGTATAGAATCACGACCTAAAAATTCCTTAATCGTCGTCTGAAAAGTCTGCAACATTAACGTTGCAGCCCGAAACGGGTCAACACATGGAATATGCTGGCAATGTAACACATAGAGAGTAAGGAATGAAACAACTATACTATATGCATATTTGGCTGGTGGAAAGCTCTATGGTTATAGTTTTGTGTAAAGCCAATTTTTCCCTACTACAAAGGAATAAATTTTATTTAACTATCATGGTACTTGTTAAACATTGAGAATGGTTGACAGCATCCTCAATCCCAATTAAGCATCATCATTAAACAAAACCCAACAAAATTAATTTAGAGTAAGATGTTGAGATTCACATGATAATCCAGGTACTAGATACTCAAGATGTCCATAACCGGGGACACGGCTAACCATGATTAGTTTATTACACTCTGCAGAGGTTTGCGCACTTTTCCCCACATGACTCGATCACCTCTGTTTGGTTTCTCGCACTACAAGGTGTTTGAGAAGACGATGACCGAGACATAGTCTTTCAGAAGCGCTACCACCTTACGATCGGGTAGACCGTACCACCTACATCCCCTACATCTGCTAGTCTACCACTGTAAGAGTTCGCACGACTTAGTCAACTATGCTAGAGCCCATAATAGCTTGTGGCTGCGCATGGAAGTTTCTAGTATGAATAGTCTCATGATCCCTTTGAGCCTGGGTTGCGGTCCAAAAGAAAACAGGCAAGTCCTGGAATACCCAGGTGCCTCAATCCACCCAGATGTGTGTTTAAGTTGCCACCTTAGATAAACCATTAACTAACAAAACTCACATCTGCCATGGATATCACTCACCCAATCCACATCTACTAGCATAGCATGGCATAATAAGCAAACGCGGAAGTAACTCCCAAAGGTTTGAAAATAAACAGGTAATAGGTACTACCTCAACTACTTCCCATCCCACAATTTAATTAGATCCTAATCATGCAATGTGTGAGGATTTGATCTCATGCAATAAAATTGGGTAGTAGAAAAGGTATGATCAAAGTGTTACTTGCCTTGCTAATGATCCGCGAAACCTAGAGATTCGAAGTAACAAGCGGCGCACTCTGGGTATTCTATCGCAGACAAACAAACAAGCATACAATAAGTACTCATCTAATTCACGGGTAAAACTCAAATAAGAGATCTAACCAGAAGGTTTAACTTAAGAACTCCGTTTTGCAAAAAGAATCAAATCGAACGAAACAACGAAAGTCAAACGGCGAAAGAAAACAACTTCATTCTACAAATCTGGATCCAGGGCAATTTTTACAGTAGCAAAATCTTGTTTAAGTTGGTTAAACGGATAGAGGGTTTCGAGACGAAACTCCAGGCGCTTGAATCACCTGATTCCGATAAACGAGCGAAAAGTTGTACTAAAACGAAAATCGGATCAGGAATCGTGATGAGAAAAATCACGGATTTAATCCGAGAAAAAGAAAAAAACGACGAACGTTCGCTAGAACAAACGAATGGATGGACGCTCGCTATTTAAATAAACCGGAAAAACCGATCTATTTAAAAAAACCGAATCTAAAAAAAACCGACGAAAAACCGATGGTTTTTCGAAAAAAAACTAAAAAAACGGGCGCGGAAAACGAGGCGTCGAACCTCGGGCGGCGTGCGGCGGCAGCGGCGTCCGGCGGCGCGGTGGGGCGGCGGGGGGGGGGGGGGGGGCGGCGGCGGCGGGCGCTGGGGCTGGGGCGGCTTAGGGTTTCGGCTGGGGCTGGGCCTCCCCCGGCTTGTAAAGGCTAGCCGGACCGGAGTCCTAGCGGACAGGGCCCGTAGGTCGGTTCGTTTTTTTATTACGCGCAGAAGAAAGATAAAAAGAAATACTAAACGGATTCCAAAAATTCCGAAATAAATTTTCACGGGCTTCTAAAATCAAGCCTCACAAGGTGAACATTTATTTGGGGCCTAAATGAAATTTTGAAAAACACACATTTTTCCTAAATTCAAATAAAACACCGAAAAACTCCGGAATAAAATCTTATTTGATTTTATTATTAAATCCTCAATATTTCTTTATTTTGGAAAGTCATTTTATTCCCTCTCTCATATTTTTGTAATAGAAATAATTGATGATAAAATAATTAAAATCAAATGATCCTATTCCCAAAATTTGAGAAAACTCAAATATGAAAATAACGAAATCCCCAACTCTCTCCGTGGTTCATTGAGTTGCGTAGAATATCTAGGATCAACCAAAATGCAAAAATTAAATATGATATGCAATGATGACCTAATGTATAACATTCCAAATTGAAAATTTGGGATGTTACAGTGTGCAACCTATGGGACATAATTCCGCCACGTGATGACTTTGTCGGGGTGCCATTCGTGACCCGCCTGACAAGTACCATGGTCGATCGGCATGAAATGGTATGTTATACGTACTGCATGTAGTAATTTGATGATATATATATATGCTTTATTGTTATACTTACAAATGCAAATTATCCGATTATATGCTTAGTGAATCCGATGATATGCTTAGTGTAGAGTCCAATGATATGCTTTGTGGAATCTAGTCGATGATATACTTTAGTGTAGAGTCTGATCACATGCTTATTAGTGTAGAATCCAAGGAACTATTAATAGTGTAGATAATCCATATATACTTATTAGTAGAATTCATGATTAATTAGTACAAATGCGCAGTACTGTGTCTTTTGATAGTGTAGAAATCTAGACTTAATAGAAATATATTTGCAAGAGTATGTGTGAGGCTATTTATTAATTGATATGTTTTTCTTATTCAGAGATTGCCAAAGAACCTATCTATGAGTTGTGGTATCGAGCCTGATGAAGAAGGCTCAGTTGGACCATGCCTTACCGCAAGGGGCTCCGTCACCACCTGTACTTACCGCATGGACACAGATGGTCGCACACACTTGAACTCGGTTGGGTGGAAGAGATTCCTCGTTGGCAAGAATCTTTGTGTTGGACAGGCCATCCTAATTACTATTAGGAACACCCACCGCCCAAGCTTGAGGATGATGATCGTCGTCGATATCATCTAGAACTACATATGTGTGTGTGGCTATATCATCTAGAACTACATATGATGATCGTCGTCGATATCATGTAGAACTACATATGATGATCGTCGTCGATATCATCTAGAACTAAATATGATGATTGTCGTCGACGTCACCTTGTACTGCTTGAGGATGCATGTAGAGTATATATGAAATTGTTATCTAGTACTCCCTCGGTTCGAAATTACTCGTCGTGGTTTGAGTTCAAATTTGAACTAAAACCACGACGAGTAATTTCGAACCGAGGGAGTACTACCTAGTACCTATAATGCTTTATGAAATTGATATCTAGTAGTACCTAGTATCTGGAAATTGGAGTTTATCGAAGGTGGAGTGGGGAAATGGTGAAAGATATAACAGTAGCGCGGGACCAGGAAATCACTACAGCTAACTAATAGCAGCACGTTCCTGAAAAGCGCTGCTATAGTCAATAGTAGTAGCGCGGGTACAGGCAGCGCTATTACTAAGAGTTAGTTGTAGCGCCTTCTTGGTAGCGCGGGCACCCGCGCTGCTGATAGGCCTAAAACCCGCGCTGCTGCTAGCCTTTTCCCTAGTAGTGTTGGTTCACTTATTGTGGTGTTTAGTTAACTGCTTGGTTCAATTCTGCAATGCGATGTTCAATTGTTGTGACTGCATTCTGTTATTGTATACCATGTGAGGAATAAATCGAATTTGGATGTACTAAATACATGAGAAACAAATCCAATTGCTATATTTCCAAGTTGTTAAGCTTGCTTCGTTCGGTTAACTGTCTGATCTTCTTTTAGGAGTATGTTATATTGTGCAATGTAGTGCTCAGTTAACGTTTGGTTCATTTGGTGTGGTGTTTAGGTAACTGCTTGGTTCAATTATGCAATGCGATGTTCAATTGCTGTGGCTCCCTTCTGTTATTGTATTCCATGTGAGGAATAAATCGAATTTGGGTGCACTTTATACATGAGAAACATATACAAGTGCTATATTTCCTAGTTCTTAATCATGCTTGGTTTGGATAAATGGGTTGTCCATGTGGTTTGAATTAATCTGATGAATCTGTAATGTGCTTATTTATCATCAACATATTTTACTGATAGCATACGAACCCTTACTTAACCTGATGACTAACTACCTTATATCTGTTGAAGGGAAACAATGGGAAGCACTGAGGTTTACAAGATGGTACTAACTACTATACCTTGCCTTTTTGTATTCCTTTGCCTCATTTCCAATATAGAGAAGATATTTATGTACATCCTTGTTTTCAAGCTTCACTGATGATTACCTCTCAAACCACCTCTGTGGTCAGGAGGCGAGGAAAGTTCTCATACAACACCCACGGTTCAATATTGAAGTGTTCCTGAAGAGGTCGAAGGATGGACGGTCAATCATCCACAGGAATTGGCCTAAATGTGCAAAGACCTTCAACATGAATGAAGGCTCAATATTCGCCTTCCGCTTTAGCAGTTTTCCAGATAAGATGCATCTCTCTGTGTACCGTCTATGATGCTAATTTTGAAAGGTTTTAAATGTTGCAGGTGAAACTTGCTTCTGGTGCAGTTGTGTAATGGGGTAGCTGAGTGCTGAAGCTATATCATGTTGTACTCTGATGTATTTCAATTATGAAATCCTGCTTCCTTAATATGGAAATGGAATATATTATGTGCTTAATATGAATGTCAATTAGTTTAGTAAATGGATTATTAATAATAGGGCAATTAGCTTGCTAATTGGGTTTTCCTATTGCAAACGATTGCTGAAAAATACCGTGGGTGATAACCTCAGGAAACACACACAGTTTCTAGGAATAAACCGTGTTGGATCAATGAACAATCATGCACGACATTCTCTTCAAAACTGTTTACGTTACGCCACCTTGCGCAAATGTTTTCCTTGTAGTGACTGTGTGGGATGTATATACGAACGGAAACGTTTAGTGCTGGCTGACTGTGTGGGATGTACTTACGACCGAAAATGATTTCGCATGTATAATTGTATTTTTTGAGCACCACTGTAAGTATTTCTGTATTTGAGTGCTCGCCGGTCGCACACAACCTCATTTTGCCGAGTGTGTGTGTGCCAGGAGGGCATATCCCCAATGGTTTTCTGGGTCGTGTGGGAAAGACCCCCTATCACCCACACTCACTTGGCGACGGTTCCGAATGCCGTCGCGAAAAGGGGTTAAAACCGTTTGTTTAGGACTGACGCGTACCATCCGACATGCTCATCCTGAAGTTCTTCAAGGCTTTAGTGGCTTGGCGGGAATGCTGCAACGGAAAGCTTGAGCAGCACCGACACCGCTTCCTCCAGCAAAAGCGAAGAGGAGGACGATGACGATGGCCCTCGAAGCGTTAATATCGAGGACGACGGCTCCGACTCTAGCTGAACGCCGACAACACCATCATCTGGTCCTCTGTGAGTGAGTTGAGCCTCGCCTGGGTGCCCCTTTTGCCCTGCATTGCAATTGATGTAAACCCCGGGAAACAGGGCTAAGAAAATGTTATCGAGCATTCCTTAATAAATAACTAATATTTATCATGCTTAGATGAATGTGTGTTGTGTACCTTGTTTGTCTTTGTCTTTGTCTTTGTATGATTTTGATCCCACACCCTATGTAGTTTGGAAATTTGCCAATGCGTACACTTGCCGCGATGATTTGAGGACCTGGTCCTTAGCAGCCTGCTGGAACTGCTGCCATTGGTCCCAACGCAGCTGCAAAACCTTGCCGAGCGGACTCGATGCAAAATTAGAGTGTGAACGATCACAACAAGGTTCCTCCGTGTGCAGGTTCCTCATAAAATATAGAATCGTTCATGGAAAACTACAAATCTAACAAAGAATTTTTAGTCGAAATTTTGTCAACTTAGATTTTATTTGTTGTACTTCTTGTCGTATAAAAATGATCACTTGAACGCCATTAAATGGCATCCTCATTTTGAACTCCACTGGGAAACTTGCAGATGAGAAATCTTTTGTTCCTTAGAAAAAGGAAAGAAGAGAGACGAGTTGTTTGGAAACCTTGGCAGTCCATCAGTCATTTCGTACAAGCCAAAGTGTAATCACAACATCGTACATATTTATACATAAATAAATATGCACATAAAACAACAAAATACTTATCTTTATTCACATACGCACAGGGTCTGTGGCTAGTTTTGTACAAAAGGGGTTGTTGGGAGCAAGAACCGATAACTGCACCTTATGGGTAGAACTTGCAAAGATGCTCAATATTCCACAAGTTCTGCACTCGGATGCCATCTTCGGTCTCCAGATGGACCGCGCTAGGTTTGCTGACCTTTACTAACTGATAAGGGCCCTCCCACTTTGGTGTCAACTTGTTTGATCCCTTGACGGACTGAACGCGCCGAAGAACAAGGTCGCCTTTCTCAATGCTTTGGGCATAAACTTTGCGGCTATGGTAGAGGCACAAAGTTTGTTGGTAGCGTGCAGCTCGCATAGCTGCCCGAAGAAGATCCTCTTCAAGGAGCGTTTTATCGTCTTGCTGCAACTGCTCTTTCTCTACCTCATCATAGGCAAGCACTTGAGGTGACCCATATGTGAGTTCCGTGGGGAGCACCGCTTCTGCACCATAGACTAGGGAGAAGAGTGTTTGGCCAATAGCTCGATTGGGTGTCGTTCTGAGTGATCAAAGAACCACCGACAACTCATCAATCTAACGCCTTTCACACTTGTGCAGCTTGTCAAAGGTTCTTTTTTTGAGAGCACACAACACTTCAGCATTAATCCGTTCTGCCTGTCCATCGCTTCTCGGGTGAGCGATAGAGGCGTAACAAATATTGCTTCCAAGGTCTTGTATGTATTGTATGAAGGTGTGGCTCGCCAACTAGGTGCCTTTGTCGGTGATAATTCTGTTAGGAACCCAGAAATGGTAAACTAGTCATTTGAAGAACTAGGCAGCTGACTGTGCTGTCACCTTCCTCGCTGGCTCTACTTTAGGCCACTTTGTGAGCTTGTCCATGGCAACATACATGAACTCAAAGCCCCTGGTAGCACGGGGAAAGGGGCCCAAGATATCAAGCCCCCAGACCGAAAAAGGCCAGGAGAGAGGGATTGTTTGGAGAGCTTGGGTTGTCTGATGTATATTCATTGAATGGAACTGGCATGCTTAGCACTTGTTTACTAGCTTAGTTCCATCCTGGAGAGTAGTGGGCCAATAGAAGCCTTGTCGGAAAGCCTTGCCGACAAGTCCTCTTGATCCTATGTGAGAGCCACATGTGCGTCCATGTATCTCTGTCATGTCAATAACTTTTGTCCATCTTGCCGCAAATGCACTACAATTTAACATCGTTTGGTCTCTTTCTGTGCGAAATGTTCTCCACAAACTAATACATGCTTGACATGGGGCTACTTTCTCACCTTCTTCTTGTTCATCAGGAAGTTCTCTCGTCGAAGGAAATGGACTATGTGTAGTTCCCATGCCCGAGCTTGTAGTGGCTCGACTACGAGGAATAAAGGCATCTCTTCGGTCGTGGGAGCACAAGTCTCAGCGGCAAGAACCCGATGTTCCGCGCAAAGCCGCTGCTCACCAACAGTCGCGTCGTTGTTCCTGGCAACATTCTTGCCAACGGCTTCTGGGAGCTCTGCCTGAAAATACTTGCCAGTGTTCAACTTTGTTCTCTTGTTAGCCTGCATTGATGTGGTGACTGATGGTTGATTCAAATGGAGCATAAAAGTTCCTGGTTCCACATGGAGCTTTTGAGCGGCACACTTTGACAGGTGGTTAGCAATGTTGTTTTCGACACGAGGGACGTGCTCTGTTTGTAATCCGTCAAAGTGTTCCACCAATTTTCTCACATCTTCCACATACACTTCCTTCAATGGGCTCTGGTAATATTTATTTACTTGCTTCACTACAAGCTATGAATCTGGAAGGATGATCTTCTTTCTAATTCCGACCTCCATCGTGATCCTAAGGCCGGCAAGGAGGCCTTCATACTCTGCAGTGTTGTTGGTTGCTTTCTCCTTGGGAGATTGCATTTGAATCACATACTTGAGGTGCTCCCGGTGGGTGCGACAAGAAGCACACCAGCACCTGCGTCCTGTAGCAAGAAGGCACGATCAAAGTTCATGACCCATTCCTTTGTTGTTTCTTTGCCAAGGAGATTTGATTCATCATTTTCTTCGTCTTCCACTGGTGTGCATTCTGCGATGAACTCTGCCAAGGCTCTACTTTGAATAGTTGAAGTGCTCTCAGACTTGAGTGTAAAACTCGACAACTCCAATTCCCACTCTACTATCCTGCCAGTTGCATCTAGATTTATCAAAATGCGCTGCAATGGAAAGCGAGTGACGACGGTGGTCTCATGTGCTTGGAAGTACTGGCACAACTTTTCTCAAGGCCATGAGAAGGCCGAAAAGCAACTTCTGTACACCAAAGTACCTTGACCTGTCCCCTGCAGAAGGGAACTAACAAAGTACACTGGTCGCCGCACCATCTTCTTCTTTGCCACCATCTATTGACTGATTTCATTTTCTTGCAGTATTTCTGATATGCCGGCATCGGATCTTGCCGGAGAGGAATCTGGCTTGTGTGGGATGGGCTTGTTGTTGTTGTTGTTCCCTCATCATCAACTTCCCTCTATGCCACTAGCGGGGCACTGACCACTTGGTTTGTTGCCGCTAGGTGTAGCAGCAAGGTTCCTGTGGTTTAGGCACAACTAGTGTTGACATCGAGGAAAGGTATATTTTCAAATCCTGCAGCACAACCCATGCTTTTGGAGTTCATTTCACCGGCCTACCTTTTTCAATATCTTGAAAAATGGCAGGGCACGCTCAGCAGACCTTGAAATGAACCTACTCAAAGTAGTAACACAGTCGGCAAGACGTCAAACATCCTTGACGGTTTGAGGTGCATGAATCTGCTCAATTGCTTTGATCTTGCCGGGATACAAAGAACCTGCAAAGTTTGCTGCATGGATCACCAAACACACACTTCTCACGGTTGAGCTTCATATTGCTTTTGCAGAAGTTTGCAAACGTTTCTTCTAAGTCTTGAATGAGGGTTGATTTGTCCTTGGTCTTGACTTCTATATCATCCATATATGCTTCCACATTTCTATGCAGCTATGGTTCGAAACCAATCTAGACTGCCCTTGCAAATGTTGAACCAGCACTCTTGAATCCAAAAGGCATACACACAAAGCAGTATGTGCCGCATGGAGTAATGAGTGCGGTTTTGTCCTCATCTTCCTTAGCATTTAATATTTGGTACTATCCAGATGCATACATCAAGGAAAGAGAGTAAGGCACAACCGGTAGTGGAGTCTATAGTATGATCAATCCGTGCCAAAGGGAAAGGATCCTTCGGACATGCTTTGTTAAGATCAGTGTAGTCGATACAAAGTCTCCACTTTCCATTTGCCTTGCGCAGTACAACTGGGTTTGCTAACCAAGTTGTATGTAGTACACCTCTAACCAGACATGCTGCTTCAAGCTTCTTGATTTCTTCAGCAATGAATTTTTTGTTGTTCCAAAGCTTGCATTCTGATCTTCTACTTGATGGGCTGAGCATGGGGGCAGACAACAAGATGGTGCTCAATTACCTCCATGGGAACGTCGGGGATGTCAGATGGTTGCCATGCAAACGCATCAAAATTCGCCCATAACAAGGCAATGAGTGTGCTTTCCTATTTACTATCATGGGTGGCACTGATGGTGAAAGTACTTCCAGTGCCATCCTTTCTTGCAGGCACCTTCTTCATTGCCGATGAAGCGGCTTTAGACTTCTCGCCGGTAGAGCCTTCGGAAAAGTCTTCAACGGGTGGACAACACTCTGAGGAGGTGCGCTTCCTAGAGTTCTTGTCAGGTGTCTTACAAGGCTTCTTGCTTTTCTTTTTCATGGCCTTGGTGGCCTCTGCTGCAACCACATCTCTAGAAAGCTTGTTGACATATATGACTGCATCCTTTTTATCTGAACTGATGGAGATGACACTCATTGGTCCTGGCATCTTTAACATGTTATAAGCATAATGGGATGCTGCCATCAATTTAGCCAAAGCTCTTCGTCCAAAATTTGTAGCCACATGATTACTTCTCGAGAGATCAAGTTCAAACCCGCCCCACCATCAACTAAAATTTTCTTGACCTTGGGGTTGTAAATTGTTGGCAAAACCAACAACGGCAAGCACCCGACCACAGTTGTGTGATCAGGGTGGTCCTCGGCATCGAAAATGATAGGCGTGCGTGACCACTTAAGTGGTTTCTGGTCTTCTATTATGGGTTCTGCTGTGTTGACCTCACGCACCCATTGCTTGAGCTGGTGGTGAGAAGAATGCAAAGATGCACCCCTGTCATTGCTCATGGCTTATGTTGCCTTATGTAATTCATGTCCACTGGATTCATCGTGGTCCTCCTCTTCCCTCTCATCATATTCTTCCTTTTGACGGCCCCTAGCAGGTTTTTCCTTCTGCTGCTTGGCCTTGCCGTGGCGCCCTCCTTGGCCACCACGACCCCTATTGCCAGATCCATTAGCACCATCCTAGCCCTTCTCCTTGTCGCACTTCTCATACTCAGCCTTTTGTTTTTCTGCTAGCTGTTCAACATGTCGGCACTCTTCACAAGTACAGCGAGGTGCTATACACACGGTTTTTAACCCCTTTCCGCGACATTGTTTGCAACCGTCGCCAAGTGAGTGACTGTGATAGGGGGGATCCGTCCCACACAACCCAGAAATCGTCGAGGATAGGGAGCCTTGATGCATACAGTTGTCCCTACTAAACTATTTTTGATATCTTGAATATCCGAAACGCTCCATCCTTGCAACTCGTTTGTGCTCGAATTGCGATCACAGTCGGTATTCTGTGGTGCCACATTTACGATGCGTGACCCATCACAAACAGTTCACGATTATAGAAGCAGACAATCACACACATTTACTTTTCCCTGACTGTATGCAATTCAATGTAAGATCTCACACAGTTGATGCTATAAAACTATATGTGAAGCTTGAATACATCCCACACGATTCATCTATTGTACCCGCGTCGGATGAAGACCTATTGCATGCGTTCTTCTATGACCAAACATTTGCGATGCACACAACATCACAAACAGTCCATAATTGCGAACCGTGTGTGATAAGGTGACTATAACAAACATTTAATAAGAAAGAACGATGTGTGATGCTGTTGTAAATCACGCACGTTTTTTCTTGGCTAATCGTGTGTGAAGTAGAGATTGATCGCACATGCAGTGGATCCTAGAAACGCGTGTGATCTCCACGTCTATCGTAGTAGTTTCTGTTCGCAAACCATGTGTAGTGTAATCCCTAATTATTCCCTAATTTGAAAATCAGATGTTTTGAATTTGAAAGTAGGCAATCAATTATTTCATATCCAACCATGTTTATTACAAATATATGTTCAACCACGAATGCACAATTTGATGCACAGGTACATATACTGAAGAACTACAGAAGCACCAAGTAAAGACTGATGAACCACAGTTGTACTAAAGACTATAAAGAGAGAGGAGAAAGACATTCTGGTTGCTGGAGAAGGTGAAGTAGAATGCCCATATTGTGCCCTCCTCCATGTGTAATGCGTGCACGACTCTAGGCCAACCCCTTGTGATGGCTGCCCGTCCATCCTTCACTGTCTTCATTAGAACTTCTCGATGCTCATTGTAGTCTAGATGAAATAATTTAACCTTCATTGCGTGTCCACCAATGATGTACTTTGCAAATTAATCTTGAGTGAACTGCTTCGGGAACCACTGTGAATGAAAAGGATTCAGACATTGTTGTCTAACAACTCATTATGGGCAGTAAAAAGAGAAGGTTGCGGGGTTTGTAGTTACCATCCTATAGCTCACTGTTGTGTTGGATAGAGCATAAAAAAATAATTTGCTTGGCACCATTCATATGTTTTTGCTAATAATCCTTATGAGTTTCCTCACTTGATGCTTGTTCATGAATATCTCATTGCCCCATATGCAAAATGGGTCGATGCGGATCCTTTCCAAGGGCATATGTACCTACAAGAAACAAATCAATATTAGAAGCTAACAAGTGTACATGCCTAGATCTATATGCACTGCATTATGGAACAACTGGGGAGTACAAGCCGAGGGATGAAACTAACCTCGGTGCAAAATGGTGGCCACTGCCGTTGTTGTCCTACATAAGTAGTGGAAAGGCATGATAAGTACAACAACCTTAACATCAAACAAATACAGCAAAGGTAAACAACAACATCTCCAAATGATATCTTCAATGTGTTGGTTTCAGCATGCTGCTAAAGCAGATATAAAATGTAAGGCAATGTTACCAACAACAGGCTTAACAGCCATCATATATGGAAATTCAAACTAGTATTGTTGAAAATGAATAGAATGTAGGTAATGCTTAAACATCACACTGGATAAAATGTGTAAAAAGAAAATAAATGGCATGTGTTAACTACACCAGGCATAACTAGAGCCAAATATAGCCATTCAAACTGGTATTGATGCAATCGAGCGACACGATTCCGACTTGCACATAATGAACATCACATTGTGAATGACTGAAATAAACAAGGCATAAATGATTAGTATAACAACCAAATATAGCCATTGAATACTGGACGGAGTCTCAGTGCAACCAACCTAACAAACAAAAACAGATAAACAAGGCATATGCTTGAAAACTAGACAAATGCTCTCTGTAACCAACCTAACAACCAAATACAGATAAACAAGGCATCTGCTTGATAACTGGACAAATGCTCACTACCACCAACCTAAGAACGAAATACATATAAACAAGCCATCTGCATGATAACTGGAAAAATGCTCACTACAACCAACATAACAAGCAAAATACAGTTAAACAAGGCATCTACTCAGTATAAGCAACCAAATATAACCATTCATGAAACTGAAGTGGACAATTCATACTTAAACATCACATAGCCCTATTAAACAATACATTTTTGCATAACTGAAATAATTAAACATGGCATAGTTAAAAACACCGCACGACAAATGCTACTACAACACAGGGTATGGGTTGGCAAGCTAGAAAAGGTAAGATTTGTTGATAGGATGTTGCCTCACACATCATGGACGTGATCCTTCCCGTTGGAATCGCACAAACCCATGGTGCGCTCTATGATGTCACATATGGGATGTTTCACCTTTGAAGAACCTCTGTGGGTGCCCTCCTCGTGGTCGTGGTCTATTAGATCTGACTTGGCAATTGAGGATCCCAAGCTGCCGTCGCAGAACGTGTCCTTTAGAAATGACAAAATGGGCTTGTTGGCGTAAAAGGATCGCACATCCTTGAACACGTGGCGGAGGAGATCAGCGGCAGGGCCATCGAGGAGATCGATGGTGGTTGAACCGGATGGGTTGGGGATGGACCACTTAACCTGTGACATGGCCCGTGTGAAGCCGTCGCTATCGACGAGCTTGATGTCATACCCAGCTTTCTCGAGATACAGTAATACGCTAGCCCGCTGACGTGAAGCCTTCGGCATGGCAACATAGTCAACATCTTCACCAGCTTCCACGGTGAGGTGTTGCTCCGGGATCGACAGGTCGGGGCGAATGGTGGCCACCTTGCCAACGTCCGCCGAAGAGGCCATGATAAACCTCTTCTTAGCCGAACACTTGTCGGGCTCCACGGGATACGTGGTCGAGCTTAGGCTGCAACATTCTGGAGCAGGGGATGTGCATCTGGTGGGGAGGGACACCACAGGACTCATCTAAAAACTTAGGGGAGTGGGGAGATGGTAGGGGAATTGCCGGGTAACCTGAACTTTATTATCTAAGCTAGGAGAAACAGGCAGACCGGCAGGGCTTGGCGACAGCAGCAGTGAGCTAGGGTTCGAGGGGGGAGGGGCCGTGTGGGGTGACTATGGAGGGGGTGGTGTTTGAGGAGATGCCGTTGCTACTGAAAATTTTAGTAATGGTGGGTGGAGATGGTAGTGGACGAGGGAGGGCGACGGTTCAAATGTCTCGGCTACTTCAACTTTACTATAAGATCGGTGCTGGAGGAGTGTGAGTGTAACGCCCTGAGACCGATGCACCAGGTGTCTTCCGTTTATTCGCCGTTGTTGCCATGTCATTCGCTTGTGTGTTGCACTTTGCCATGTCATCATGTGCATTTCATCGGCATGTTTTCAAAATATGCATTCGTTTGGGTCTCCCAGTTCTCTCCATTGTCCGCTCTGAGCCCAACCACACTCACAGCGCCAGCGGCACCTCCAAAATATTATTTTATATGTGGCACAAAAATGTTCTTGGAATGGGCTAGGAGTTGGCGAGCCGTCTTGGTGTATCACCGGCAGACCGCCTGCGAAATTTCGTCCCATTTGGAGGTCGTTTGGTGCCCCAACGGTTAAGCGCGTTAACCGCCGAACGTTTCGATACCCCGAGACGAACCAGAACCTTTTCCATCCTTCTCTTTGCAGTCCAACACCTCTCCACACCAGCCCACTAGCCCATCTAACTCTTTTCCATGCTCATCAGTCATCACTGTCGGATCGCGATCGTGTGGGCGAAACGGCTCCCCAATACCCCTCACCTAGCTCCCTCTAGCTATTTAAACATCCCCTCCCTTCCATTTTTGTCTAAACCTACCCCTACCCTCCTCCCACCTCTCAGCCACCACCACCTCTGCCTTATTTCCCGCATCGGCGGTTCCCTCGCCGCCACTTGGCGCCACCCCATGGGCCAGCCGCCACTTCCCGCCAACCGCTCCTCGCCACATCGCCCCTACCGCCACCAGCCACCGTGCAACCCGCCCGGCCCATCATGGGCCCACT
Organism: Triticum monococcum; assembly: GCA_034509565.1. NCBI lineage: Eukaryota > Viridiplantae > Streptophyta > Magnoliopsida > Poales > Poaceae > Triticum > Triticum monococcum. The sequence continues at coordinate 371,426,614 of CM067844.1, read as the reverse complement.
CGGGCCCGAAGCTGCCACAGCCGTAGCCCGCGAGCGCCCGAGCAAGCCCTGCCGCCCGTACACCGCGCCGCCTACGGCGTGAGCGGCCCCGAGCCCCACTGCCTTCATGCCGCCGCCCGTCCTCGTCGACGTGAGCCCGCCTCCTCGACGGAGACCAGCGGTGCCAACACCACTCGAGCTCCTCCATCTGCCATGCCCCATTGCCGGGCCCTCATCACCGCCCGCGCGCTGGACTCCATCATCGGGTTGCCGCCATGCCGGATCTGGCAAGATCCGGCCGGATCCGCCATCCCCAGCCTCCTCCGCCCTCGGATCCGGCGAGTCTCTGCTGCGCCGGTCATCACCCTCGCCAACGTCCTCTGCCCCACGTCCCGCCGTCCGCTGTTGCCAGAAGCACTCTCACCGTGACCCTTCCCCGCCGTTGACCTGTGCTGGTGGTCCGTGTCGCTGACGCGTGGGGCCACATCGCCCTACCTCCATCTCGAGCAGGCGTGGACCGGCCGGTTCAGCCTAACCGGACCGGCCCACGCTTACCACTACCCCGAGTCGCCCCCTGTCATCCTCTGGACCGACCCGGTCCATGGCCCGCAAGGTGAGCACCGTCCATTGAAACTCACCCGAGCACCTTATAGCCTAAGTCTCTGAGATTTTAACATCACGCATGCATCTTGTGTACCTTGTAACTTTGTGCATGTTTATTCAATGGTGATGATCTTTATATGCGAATGTTCTGCTCTCTGCTCTCTACATTATGGGGTGGTTGAATTCATATAGGACTTCATATTGCCATGTTAATCTTCATTGCAGAAGTGCATGTTGCTGTTAACTGCTGAAAACTGCTACAACTTGCCCTTTTGTTATTTTTGTGTGATTTATTGCATGCACCATATGAGCATCTTGTCAACACAAGTTTGGTGCATTTTTATGTCCTCTTGCTTGTAGTATTTATTTCATGCCATGAGATGCCATGATGTGAGTACCATGAGCTTGCAAACTAGCATACTTGCTGTTACCGTTCTGCTAAGTCTGAATCTGTTATATTATGATGCCATGTTTACTTGATACTACCATCAAATATATGCATATTTTGGAGATATCCATTAATCATGTTTTGATGAACATGTTATGCTATTTCCGCCCATGCCCTTGGTTGCCATGTAAACTTGCTATAGCTTGTGTCTTTCTTGCTCTCAATATGTCATCTTGCTAAATCTATCAACCTGTTAACAACATGTTCGATTTTGTAGAGCTCATTGTAATTAATCTATGCATCCTATGGAGTTTTACACATGGAGTAAGTTGGAGTATGCCAGGTCTACTACATGCCCATGTATTTTACATAATTACTAGAATTGCTATGCCTGCTGTTATGTGCCTCCAAAATTAGCATGATAATGTTTCTGGTTGCATTCCTAGATTTAAGTCTGATAATCTGATATATCATGTTTCCATGTTGTCTCGATGATTCCCATGAACTTGTTGCTCTTATGTGTATGCCATTTTTCATTATTTTAGCTCCATGATATGTACTAGCATTCTATACCTTTTGATGCCATATTCATGCACTGTAGCATATTTGTTTTATGCCTCCAACATGCCATCACATTAACTCAGCCCAGTTCTTCACAAAGTCCTAATCTGTGTTATAAAGTTGCTTCTTGCATTGATCATATTGGTTTAATATTGAAGCCTATGAACCTACAACTTAATGATATTTGAAGAATGTAATATGTACTTGAAGTGCATGTCAAGTTTATGCTCATATGGTTCCTGTAGCATGTTGTGTTGATGATTGCAAAGTGCCTAGTTGCTGTTAGGCAGATTGTTGTCATATCTTGTTTCGTGTGTATATGTTTAACCGTTGCTCCATTTTGAGCGTGCTCTTATATTAAACTTGGGGATGAGCAGGAATCCTATCTTATCATTTACCTACTCAAGGACGAGCAGGAATTAAGCTTGGGGATGCTTGATACGTCTCTAGCGTATCTATAATTTTTTATTGTTCCATGCTATTATATTAGCTGTTTTGGATGTTTTATACGCATTAATATGCAATTTTATATGATTTTTGGGACTAACCTATTAACCTAGAGCCCAGTGCTAGTGCCAGTTTATGTTTTTCCTTGTTTTAGAGTTTCGCAGAAAAGGAATACCAAACGGAGTCCAAACGGAATAAAACTTTCGCAATGATTTTTCTTGGACCAGAAGACACCTAGGAGACTTGGAGTGCAAGTCAGAAGAGCCACCAGGCGGCCACATGGGTCGAGGGTGCACTAGGGGTAGGACGCGCCCCCGACCTTGTGGGCCCCTCGGTGACCTCCTGACCTAGATCTTCCTCCTGTATATTCTCATATACCCCGCAAACTTCCAGGGGAGCGACGAAACCACTTTTCCACCGCCGCAACCTTCTGTACCCATGAGATCCCATCGAGGGACCTTTTTCGGCATCCTGCCGAAGGGGATTCGATCATGGAGGGCTTCTACATCAACACCATTGCCTCTTCAATGAAGCGTGAGTAGTTTACCATAGACCTACGGGTTCGTAGCTAGTAGCTAGATGGCTTGTTCTCACTCTTTGATTCTCAATACCATGTTCTCCTTGATGTTCTAGGAGATCTATTTGATGTAATACTCTTTTTCGGTGTGTTTGCCGAGATCCGATGAGTTGTGGATTTATGATCAACTTATCTATGAATATTATTTGAATCTCCACTGAATTCTTATATGCATGATTTGATATGTTTGCAAGTCTCTTTGAACTATCGATTTGGTTTGGCCAACTAGATTGGTTTTTCTTGAACTGGGAGAAGTGCTTAGCTTTGGGTTCAATCTTGCGGTGCTCGATCCTAGTGACAGAAGGGGAACTGAAACGTATTGTATTGTTGCCATCGAGGATAACAAGATGGGGTTTTCATCATATTGCTTGAGTTAATTCCACTACATCATGTCATCTTACTTAATGTGTTACTCTGTTCTTATGAACTTAATACTCTAGATGCAGGCAGGAGTCGGTCGATGCGTGGAGTAATAGTAGTAGATGCATAATCATTTCGGTCTACTTGACACGGATGTGATGCCTATATTCATGATCATTGCCTTGGATATCGTCATAACTTTGCGCATTTCTATCAATTGCTCGGCAGTAATTTGTTCACCCACCATAATAATTTCTATCTTGAGAGAAGCCTCTAGTGAAACCTATGGCCCGCGAGTCTATTTTCCATCATATAAGTTTCCGATTTACAATTTTAGTTTCCGATTTACTTTCTTTGCAATCTTTTACTTTTCATTCCCTAAACCAAAAATATCAAAATATTAATTTACCGTTTATCCATCTATATCAGATATCACTTTGCAAATAACCGTGAAGGGATTGACAACCCCTTTATCGTGTTGGGTGCAAGTTGGTGTTTGTTTGCGCACGTATTCGGTGGCTTGTCACGTCGTCTCCTACTGGATTGATACCTTGGTTCTCAAAACTGAGGGAAATACTTACTCTACTTTTCTGCATCACCCTATCTTGTTCAAGGGAAAAACAATGCAAGATCAAGAGGTAGCAATCACTTCTTGATCATTAGTAGTTTGCGACCGTTTGCATAGTTTCTCGTCTAACTCTTGTACTCGTAAGTTAGTCACCATTCAATGCTTAGTCCTGCTGCAACCTCACCACTTATCCTTTCCATACCCATTAAGCTTTGCTAGTCTTGATACCCATGGTAATTGGATTTTTGAGTGCTCATGGCTCACAGATTACTACAACAATAGTTGCAGGTACAGGTAACACGATGACCTGACATGAGAGAAATGTTTGCTTGTTTTGGATTTCTTCTTCTGCTTCTTCTTTGATCAGGGGTTAGGTTCTGGGTCAGCAGCCTAGGCTAGCAGGGTGGATGTCGTTTGAGTTTCTTTTTGTGTTTCATCCGTAGTCGGATGTTGTTCTCATGTATGATGTAATGATGTATTCTTATGGCATTTGTAAGCCCTTTGTATGTATCCCCATCTTTTATGTAATTGTATGATGTAATGATATCCACCTTGCAAAAGCGTATTAAAAATGCGGCTCTATCATTTGTGGGACCTTCGAGTTCCTCTCGGATAGGTTCGCACATTGGGCGTGACAAGTTGGTATCAGAGCCTCGACCGACCATAGGAGCCCCCTTGATTGATCGTAGTTTGGCTGTTGTCATGTCTAGAAGAAAAACCTATTTCTGGAGTCTAGTTATATCGGAGAGTAGGAATTCTTTTTACTCCTCAGTCACTTCGTCGCTCTGGTGAGGAATTCTGATGTAGGTGTTTTGATTCTGGTCCTCTTCCCCTTAAAATTTTCTTTAGGATCACGCATGTGTTTTCGTTCGTTGGCTATCCTTTGTTCAACCGGTGCACTTCTCTTCGAGTTATTCCATCCTATTAAACTTTTGCAACATCGATTCAAAGTTTTGTTTTGGAGTTTGTTTTGACATCAAGATGTTTTTCTTTTCCCACCTGCCCACCCTTTTCTTCCTGGAGTCTGAAGTCTTGAATCAATCAGCCATTTCAATCGTGCGAAGCCTCTTCAATTCTTCCTCAATTATCTCAACTGATGGATTCTCGTCTAGTTCGTCAGACTCTCTCTCATTTCCTTCTTCGGTGGATTCAATCCTAGTTTTTCGGGTTGATCATATTCCTTGTCCTTGGCACATGTGTTTCCCCTTGCTCGTTCGCCTCTCGCCATTTAATCATTTCGGAGTGATGAAGACTTATCAAAAGATTCCTGTTTGCGTTCAAATTAATTCGAGGGTGCCACCTCACTCAAGTCGTTCAATTGTTCCGGTGCATCATCTCTCTTCTCCAATCATTTCAACGGTGTTTCCTTTTGAGTGGGCCCATAACCCACAACTCTTTCCCGAGGATCTTACCTGACTCTTCTAGTTTTCTAGAGTTACTCCCAATTCTTTTCAACTTTGATGTAAGAATGAATTTTCATCAGTAAATTGTCGTCTCCGAGATCGCTTTCAAATTATTTTCAACTTCAGCTCCCCATTTCTATTATTCGTTGTTCCACAACATCTCTCTAATTCTTCATGGTATTTCTCGTCGTCATTCTCTGCTTTGAAGATAGAAGAAGTATTTCTCTTAAATCTTGCCCGTTCATGTGAAGATTCATGGTTCTAGCTTCATGCCATCCTCATAATTGTTTTCGGTTATGAGAATTATTTCATACTCATCCGCAGCATTTCATGAGTTCTTTCCTTTTCGATTCTCTAGAGGCCATCACTTCAAAAGAATTCTTCACTCACGACATTATTTTCGCATTCTCAAATTCTTCCAGTGCTTCACTCAAGTTTTCTTTAATCAGGTCGTGATCTCTTCATTCTCTTGTATCTAAATCCCATCAAGTATATTTGTTCTTTTAATTCTGCCTGGCGATTCATTCTCTTTTCTTCGTTCGTTTTCATTTCTTAAAGTGGTCCGTTGAAGACCTTCCCAAGTTACGCTATGTCTCTCCTTAATCCTTTTCAAGAGGAATAAGTTGCATGCCAAATCCATTTGTCATCAATTAAATTTAATGAGGACAAGCATAACTTAATTCTTATTCTCATTTCATCGTGGTCAAGTAATTCCGTCCTTCGGAGATTGTTCATGATGAATAATTTCTCGGTTCTAAGTTATTCATCTTTTCTTTTCCGGAGTTCCAAGTTACTTTCGGCCATCTCGTCGGAAGCTCCATCAAAATCACTACAAGGCATTAATCTTATTATTTTCATCCTTCAATTCTATCTCATCATCCTTTTGTTACCAGAGTTCTTCATGGTGGTCATGAAGAATTTAACTCATTCTCGTCATGGATTTAATTCATAAAGATTCTTGTTGGAGTTCAAGTATCCCTCCTCTTCCATACTAAAGTGCAACTAATTCTTCCTTTTTTGAATGCGAGCACCAGGATTTGAAACCTGGTGGACTGGGGATACCACAGTCCCTCTAACCATCCAACCAGAGGTTGGTTTGCAACTAATTCTTCCTTGTCTTTCGGACGTGTTGTTTCGCATCGTTCTTTCGTCTCAAGTAAACAATCTTTTCTGTTTGTGGCTGGTTATCACCTCATAATTTTGAGATGTTTTCCATGAGCCCGCAACAAGCTTATTCGTTTCGTTGTTGAATTTCCAACAACTCCGTTTAATCCTTCCTTGCAAGGATGCTTCTCAATTGTATTGTGGTGGAAGTTGTATGTTGTTTTTCCCCTTTCTTTTCCTTCCAATGATTTACCCTCTATTCTTCCATTCTGGAGGCACCATGATGTTGTTCTTTTCACCCATCCTCTAGTTCAATCCCTTCTTATCCATTGAGTGGCAAGTCCTCTTTTGAAGTCCTTTTTCTTGCCAATCACTGGTACAACGACGTCCTAAACAAACGGTTTAAAACCCCTTTCCGCAACGGCATTTGGAACCATCACCAAGTGAGTGTGGGCAATAGGGGGGTCCTTCCCACATGACCTAGAAATCGTCGGGGATAGGACCTCGTGGGACCCAGGCTGGGGCCGTGTGCGATCGGGCGAGGCATGGAAACCCAATCATTTTCGTAGGTATGTACATCCCACATGGTGAATCCCAAAAATCATTTCTGTAGGTATGTACATCCCACATGGTGAATCCCAGAAATCATTTCTGTAGGTATGTACATCCCACACGGTGAATCCCATAAACCATTTACGTAGGTATGTACGTCGCACACGGTGAATCCTAGAAATCATTTCCGTAGGTATGTACATCCCACACGGTGAATCCCAGAAATCATTTCTGTAGGTATATACATCCCACACGGTGAATCCCAGAAAATTATTTCCGTAGGAATGTACATACCACACAGTTCTTTGTGTGGAAACGTTTGTGCAAGGTGGCCTAACGCAAACAGTTCGCTACCGAAAGCCGTGTGTCATTGTTAGTTGATCAAACACGCCTACTTTCTAGAAACCGTGTGGGTTGTTTGAGTTCATCGCCCATGGTGCTGTCTGAGTAATTGTTTGTAACGCCCTCGATGCGGCTATATGTCCTACGTGTCGAAGCACGACTTAGAGGCATAACCGCATTGAAAGCAATGTCACAATTAAGGTAATCTTCACAACAACCCATGTAAATAGATAATAGGGGAAATAAGTACATAGTTGGCTTACACTCGCCACGTCACACAAATAAATGAATAGCATTACAATCATCCAATACACTCATGGTCCGACTACGGTACCAAAATAAAAGATCAACCCCAACATGCGAGATGGTCCCGATCGCCCCAACTGGGCACCAATACTGATCATCAGGGAAAGACACATAGTAACGACATGAGTCTTCGTCGAACTCCCACTTGAGCTCAAGCGCATCATCTGGAACGGAATCATCGGTCCCCGCATCTGGTTTGGAAGTAATCTGTGAGTCACGGGGACTCAGCAATCTCGCACCCTCGCGATCAAGACTATTTAAGCTTATAGGTAAGGCAAGGTAATATGTGGAGCTGCAGCAAGCGACTAGCATATATGGTGGCTAACCTGTTTGCAAAAGAGAGCGAGAAGAGAAGGCAAAGCACGAACGAAGATCTATAGAACAACCTATGTCAAACATCACTCCAACACCGTGTTCACTTCCCGGACTCCGCCGAGAAGAGACCATCACGGTAACACACGCGGTTGATTCATTTTAATTAAGTTAAGTTTCAAGTTATCTACAATCGGACATTAACAAATTCCCATATGCCCATAACCGCGGGCATGGCTTTCGAAAGTTCCAATCCCTGCAGGGGAGTCCCAACTTAGCCCATCACAAGCTCTCACGGTCAACGAAGGATATTCCTTCTCCCGAGACATTCCGATCAGACTCGGTATCCCGGTTCTACAAGACATCTTCGACAAGGGTAAAACAAGTCCAGCAACACCGCCCAAATGTGCCGACAAATCCCGATAGGAGCTGCACATATCTCGTTCTCAGGGCACACTTAGATGAATACTACGTACAACTAAAACCAACCCTCAAGTTTCCCCGAGGTGGCACTACAAGTGGCTCTGTTTGGACCAACACACAGAGGAGCACTGGCCCGGGGGGGGGGGGGGTTTAAATAAGATGACCCTCGGGCTCCGGAAGCCCAAGGGAAAAAGAGGCTAGGTGGCAAATGGTAAAACCAAGGTTGGGCATTGCTGGAGGAGTTTTATTCAATGCGAACCGTCAAGGGGTTCCCATTATCACCCAACCGCGTAAGGAACGCAAAATCCAGGAACATAACACCGATATGACGGAAACTAGGGTGGCAAGAGTGGAACAAAACACTAGGCAAAAGGCCGAGCCTTCCACCCTTTACCAAGTATATAGATGCATTAAGATAACAAAATAATATAGTGATATCTCAACAATAAACAATGTTCCAACAAGGAACGATCTCCAATCTTCACCTGCAACTAGCAACGCTATAAGAGGGGCTGAGAAAAGTAGTAACCTAGCCAATCAACGGTTTGCTAGGACATGGTGGGTTAGAGGTTTGGCATGGCAATTTGGGAGGCAGGATAAGCAAGTGGTAGGCATCGTAGCATAGACATAGCAAAAGAGCGAGCATCTAGCAAGCAAAGATAGAAGTGATATCGAGGGTATGATCATCTTGCCTGCAAAGTTGTCAGAGTTGACTTGATCCTCGTAAGCAAACTCGACGGGCTCCTCGTTAGAGAACTCGTCTCCCGGCTCTACCCAAACAAGACAAACAAGCAAAAGGAAAAAAATCAACCACGTGCAAAGCTCAAACAACATGATGCGAACAAGGTATGCTATGCGGGATGCGATATGTGATGCATATGAAAGATTTGACAAGGAATGATTGAACCTGGCCTCAACTTGGAAATCCAAGAGTGCCACTGGAAAGGTGAGGTGATTTCGGTTGAAATCGATATAAAGATCACCGGAATCGGATGCACGGTTTGGAAATGGCTAGCAAAACAAATATGGCACCGGTCTGCGATAATCAGCAAGTAGCCATCTAAAAGCATCAAGAGAAATATGCTACAGCACTCAAACATGACAAAAAAATACATGCCACGGATCCACTCATGATGCTTGACAAAAGATGAACACTGAGCTACGGCCAATTCATCAATTAATAGGTGCAAACAAGCATAGCAAAAGTGCAAATTATAAACAGGTTTCAGACATAGTGAAATTAACACAAGTCTGGAATTTAACATCAGGTAGCACACTTTGGAGCATGAAAACTATATGCTAGAGGAACTTAACATGGCAAAGCAAGGCATGACATGAAGCTACTCAAAGCACTTAACAAAAGTACCTTAGTGACCTTGAGCCAAAAGGGATCGTAAAATACAATTGCAAGCATGTGAACATGGCAAAAACATAATCAGATTACAGACTTAGAGAAAAACTGGAGCATGCAAATCAGTTAGCGAGTAGGCATGTTCACGAGCTCGATGCACTCACTACAGAGCATGGCATGACAAACTAAGCATACACCCATCAAGAATACATATCATAGAAGCTAGACATGGCAAGAATAACAACATAGCATGCACGGATCAATAACAACATCCTCGGCAAAATCGCTAACAAGTCAACAATCTGCCAGGATTCACGAAATAGCAAAAGTAGAGCTCGATTGACTCAAGCTAGGTTGCTCCATAATTGCAAACAAAGACATGGATGGATAGAGCACCATAATGTTAACAAAACATCCTTACTGATCATCCTCAAAAGAGGCACGGATCACTAGGAAACAACATGAACATATGGCATATTGACAAAATCAGATCAAGGACTTGGTGAAATTCTAAGTCCCTGAAATCAGCATTAACGAATGCACTACTTTGCAAGCTTGTGCTAGTCACCACACATGTCACAAAAATACATGGTAAGCACCTCTGTAAAGATGGCATGGCATATAACAAAGCTCATGTAGAGCTCAGGAGCATATCATACACACATTAATCATGGCAAAAATGACAAATAGCTATTTGATGAAACAGATCTGACAATTATATCACATAGCCCTCTTCCAACAGCATTTCGGGCATCAAGATGAGCTCAAATAAAAAAGATGCAATGAGATTAAATGATGTACTATCTGAGACTAACATTTTTATATGCTACACATCCAAAACGGAGCCACGGGTGCAGAGTTATGATGCAATGAAAAACGCTAAAAATACTGGCGGTGAGGGAAAAAGTCAACCGGCTAGATCCAGATCTAGGGTTCGTGCACGCCTCCCGAGGATGACCAAAATAGTGCTGCAGTGGCCGGAGCGTTGCGGGGGTTCGCCAGAGAGGAGGAGGCCGGCCGGAACGGGCGGGGCCGGCCGGATCTGAGGCCGGGATGGCGCGGCGGCGAGGAAGGGGCCTCGGGCGCGGTGACCGCGAGGTGGGGCGGTGACCTGGCGGTGGAGGCGGTGGTCACCGGCAAGCGGGCGCGTGGTGGCCGGAGGTGGCGGGCGGCGGCCCCAGGCGATGCGGGCGGCACAGCGAGGAGGAAGACGGTGGTGGGCGCGCGAAGGCGGCGGGGACGCGTGCGGGCCAGGGAGGGCCTCCCGCGGGCCGAGCGGGCCGGCGCGGCGGTGGACGGCGGCATGCCACATGGCAGCTCAAGAGTGGGCGGCGGTGGTGGCGGACATGTCCGGCCCGGCGGGTTTCGTCCGGCGGCGCGAGGAGAGGAAGAGGGCTAGGGTTTGACCGTGATTTTGGGGGGGGGATGTCTTTATATAGGTAGAGAGAGCTAGGAGACACCAAATTGAGCACGGTTTGCGGCCACGCGATCGTGATAGAACTCTCTAGATGATGGAGAGGGTTTAGGTGGGTTTTGGGCCACTTTGGAGGGGTGTTGGGCTGCAACACACACGAGGCCTTCTCGGTCCCTCGGTTAACCGTTGGAGTATCAAACAAAGTCCAAATGGTACGAAACTTGACAAGCGGTCTACCGGTAGTAAACCAAGGCCGCTTGGCAAGTATCGGTCCAATCCGGAAATGTTTAACCCCCACGAAAAGAGGTAGAAAGGACCACCGGAGGAGATAGGAGCGCCGGAATGCAAAACGAACAACTGGGAAAATGCTTGGATGCATGAGACGAACACGTATGCAAATGCAATGCACATGATGACATGATATGAGATGCATGACAAAGGCAACAACACACGGAGACAAAAACCCGAACCCGAGGAAATAAAATAACTTAGGCCGGAAACGGCAAGAGTTGGAGTACATATAAGGTAAATTACATCCAGGGTGTTACAACACTCCACCGCTACAAAAGGATCTCGTCCCGAGATCTAGGACTAGAAAAACGCCGGGTACTCAGAACGGAGGTGATCCTCGCGTTCCCAGGTAGCTTCACGGTCGGAATGGTGTGACCACTTGACTTTGATGAATTTTATTGACTTATTGCGAGTCTTGCGTTCAGTCTCTTCAAGAATAGCCACGGGGTGCTCACGATAAGAAAGGTCTTCTTGGAGATCAATGTCTTCGAAGTTGATGGTGCGGTCAGGAGTCTTGAAGCACTTGCGGAGCTGAGAGACATGGAACATGTCGTGCACATTTGCAAAGTTTGGAGGAAGCTCGAGTTGATAGGCGAGATCGCCTCTGTTGCTGACGATCTTGAAAGGACCCACATATCTAGGGGCAAGCTTCCCTTTGATACCGAAGCGACAAGTACCTTTCATTGGAGAGGCGCGGAGGTAAACATGGTCTCCGATCTCGAAAGCCAAATCATGATGCTTACTATCATAGTAGCTCTTCTGGCGCGATTGCGCCGCTTTGAGGTTATCACGAATGACTTTGCACATTTCCTCTGCCTCTGTGATCAAGTCATTTCCAAGAAGTTGACGTTCACCAGTCTCTGACCAGTTAAGAGGAGTACGACACTTCTTGCCATAGAGAATTTCGAATGGGGCCTTGCCCGAACTTGCTTGAAAACTGTTGTTGTAGGAGAATTCGGCATATGGAAGATAATCTTCCCACTTCATACCGAAAGAGATAACGCAAGCCCTGAGCATATCTTCAAGAATCTGATTGACACGCTCGACTTGACCGCTAGTTTGAGGATAGAAAGCTGTGCTGAAGCGGATGTTGGTGCCCACGGCCTTCTGAAAAGAATCCCAAAACTTGGAGGTAAAGATGCTGCCACGGTCTGAAGAGATCAACTATGGAATGCCGTGCAGAGAGACAATCCAAGAGGTATACAGCTCCGCCAATTGAGCTGGAGTGATAGACTCTTTGATAGGCAGGAAATGAGCCACTTTAGTGAGTTCGTCAATGACAACAAATATATCATCATTGCCACGCTTGGACTTTGGAAACCCAATCACGAAGTCCATCTCAATGTGGTCAAACTTCCATTCTGGAATGGCAAGAGGTTGGAGGAGACCAGCTGGTCGTTGGTGTTCTACCTTCACTCTTTTGCAGACATCACATTCATTCACGAACTGAGCAATCTCGCGCTTCATTCGTGTCCACCAATAAGCCTGCTTGAGGTCCTGGTACATCTTCGTACTCCCAGGGTGGATGGAGAGGAGTGAATTGTGAGCCTCGTTCATAATAACTTTACGAAGGTCGCCCTTAGGCACAACAATGCAGTCGTCGAAGAAGAGAGTATCCTTGTCATCAAGGCGATAGCACTTGTACTTGGGTTGACTCTTGGCAATCCCAATCTTCGCCTTCTTCACCATAGCATCAAGAAGTTGGGCCTCGCGAATCTGATCTTCCAAAGTAGGAGAGACTTGAAGGTTGGCGAGGAAACCTTGAGGAACAACTTACAGATTGAGTTTGCGGAAAGCTTCACAAAGCTCGGGTTGGTAAGGCTTGCGAATCAGACTGTTGCAGTATGCCTTCCTGCTCAAAGCGTCAGCAATCACATTGGCCTTCCCTGGAGTATATTCGATGCTCGGATTATACTCTTGAATCATTTCGACCCAACGAGTCTGCCTGAGGTTGAGATTAGGCTGAGTGAAGATGTACTTGAGACTCTTGTGGTCAGTGAAGATGTCCACTTTTCTTCCCAATAAGAGATGTCTCCAAGTCAAAAGGGCATGCACAACTGCTGCCAACTCGAGGTCATTAGTGGGGTAGTTCTTCTCGTTGGGCTTCAACTGCCGAGAGGTATAAGCCACAACTTTCTTCTCTTGCATCAACACTGCACCAAGACCTTGAAGAGAGGCATCGCAGAAGACCTCGAATGGTTTGGATTCATCAGGAGGAGTCAGAACTGGAGCAGTGACTAATTTCTCTTTCAAAGTGTTGAAAGCGATGTCACATTCCGGAGACCAAACATACTTGACGTGCTTCTGGAGAAGGTTTGAAACAGGCTTTGCGATCATTGAAAAGTTCTCAACGAACCTTCGACAGTAGCTTGCGAGACCAAGGAAGCTGCGGAGTTGCTTCACGTTCTGAGGTGGTTCCCAATTCACAATTGCAGACACCTTCTCAGGATTCACCGCTATGCCCTTGGCAGAGATGATGTGCCCAAGATAGAGAACCTCATCGAGCCAAAACTCGCACTTTGAGAACTTGGCGTAGAACTGATATTCCCTGAGCTTATCGAGCACCAAACGCAAGTGCTTGGCATGATCTTCCTTGTTCTTCGAAAAGACCAGAATGTCATCGAGATAGACCAAGACAAAGTCATTTGTGTAGGCGTTGAAGATGAAGTTCATCATGCGAGAGAAAGTCGGAGGAGCGTTGACAAGGCCAAAAGACATGACAGTGTATTCATATGAACCATAGCTTGTTCTAAAAGCCGTCTTGGGAATATCTTGCTCACGGATTCGAATCTGGTGTAGCCCATACGGAGGTCAAGCTTGGAGAATACTTGAGCACCTTTGAGTTGTTCGAACAGCTCATTGATGTTGGGAAGTGGGTACTTGTTCTTGATAGTCTTCTTGTTCAATGGACGGTAGTCAACACAAAGTCGGTCCGTTCCATCCTTGTTCTTCACAAAAAGAACTCCACAACCCCACGGAGAAGAACTAGGTCGGATGAGACCCATTCGCTCTTGAATATCGAGTTGCTTCTTCAGCTCCTTCAACTCTTTAGGTCCAAGCTTGTAATGACGTTTGCAAACAGGTTCCGTGCCAGGCTCAAGATCGATGATGAATTCAACTGGCCGGTGCAGAGGCATTCCTGGAAGCTCTTCTAGAAAGACGTCTCGATATTCGCAAACGACTGGAATTTGAGAGATGGCATCCAGTTCACCCTTCTCATTGAGAGAAAATAGACAGATGGTATCATCACAAGCGGTAAAGAAAATTACATCCTCAGACGAATTAGTTAATTGAATCTGCCTGGCAGCACAATCAAGATGCGCCTTGTGCTTAGAAAGCCAATCCATTCCGAGAATAAGATCAATATCCAAGTTTCCAAGAACCACCGGAGAGGACAGAAACTTGTAGTCGCCCAACATGATAGAGACATCCGGGACGCAATTGTTAGAAGTCATTTGCTTGCCCGGAGACACAATCTTCAACGGGAAAGGAATCCTTTCGGTCACAAAATCATGCTTGGCAACAAATGGTGTTGAAATAAAAGAAAGCAATGCACCAGTGTCAAAAAGAACTTTTGCAGGAACATCGTTAACAGGAAGGTTACCCATGATGACATCTGGCGAGTCCTCTGCCTGAGCTACATTCAACAAGTTGACCTTGGCATGCTTGGGGTTATGCTTGACCACAGCTGTACTTGCCGATCACACAGGAAGAGGAGGAGGGAGACGCCTTTGATTGAAGCATTTGTTGGCATAGTGACCCTTCTGTTGGCACTTGTTGCACGTGACCTCTGAAAGCGGACGGTGATACGGAGCACTCGATCTTGGAGCTTGAAACGAAGTCTTGTTTTGAATGCCAGGGTTGGGTGGGTGGGAAGATCCAGTGCCACCTTTGCTCTTCTGCTGATAAGGCTGACGACACGGAGGAGGAAGCCAATACTTCTGCTGCTTAGCCACTTGAGTTGAGAAAGAAGGAGTAGCATCTCTGACTCGCTTCTTGGAAGCATCGCACTTCAGTTGAGCAGTCTCTTGCTTCATTGCCATGTTGTAAAACTCATCGTACCTCCTGGGCTCAAAGAGAACGAGAGCTAGCTGGATTTCTTCTCTGAGACCACCCCTGAACTGGTATATCATGCTCTTCTCGTTAGGGACGTCTTGCTTAGCAAAATGGGCGAGCTTCTGAAACATCTTGTTGTACTCGTAGACAGACATAGAGCCTTGCTTCAGGTTGAGAAATTCCTCACGCTTGCTTTCAACCACGCTCTGAGGAATATGATGAGCTTTGAAGTCTTGATGGAATTCATCCCAGGTAATCACACGACCTCCTCTAGAATCTTTGTACTGTTGAAACCATTCTATAGCTTGGTCTTTGAGTTGGAAGGAAGCGAACTTGACAAAGTCCTCAGGCCTGACGTTACTGCACTTGAAATGCTTGCATATGTCCACGAGCCAATCATCAGCGTCTGTTGCCTCAACACAATTGCAAAGGTCTTTGGCTGGTTAGCAAGGAACTGGTTGAGTGTAGCAAAATGATTCTGATTGTTGCCTTGACCCTGGTTCGCTTGGTTGCGCTCTTGAAGAAGTTGCATGATCAGTTGCGTGTTTGCATTGGTAGCGGCCATCACAACTTGCCATGCCTCCGGAGGTGGAGGTGGTGGTGGCGGATCAGGATTCGGAGTCATGCGCATTGGAGGAGCCATCCTGAACAGGTTGACATCCATTAGCACATTGATAGACAAATATTGAAGCTGAATCAAGCGGGTTGAAATTGCAACATATAGTCTTCACATCCGAGCAAAATGAACGAATGCATTCCAATTGAAATGGTTACATATCCATAAATTGAGAAGCCACTTAGAACTGAGGAAGAAGAATAAGAATAAAAAACAACAAGGTACGGACCAAGAACAAATACTCGGTAAAGATCACCCAATCTCAAACCAAATATCCATGGAAGAAGAACTAGAGCTACAAGAATTCCCACCTATGAAACTCCCGAACCTTTCCGGTTATGCAATCAGGTGTTGGGGATACAGGGGAAGCATAATATCTCACCCAAATCTAGCAAATCCTACATCCAATTGTATCCATCCTTCAACACATAACTGAGAAAAACTTCGGAAATCGTCTACCTCAACCTTCGAAAAGCATCCGTTATACCAGTTATGGCAATACTCCCGAACTCCTGCCCCAGTACTGGGTGGCATCGAGGTTATCTCACCAACAACTGCATAAAAGAGATTTTCGATGTCGGCGAAACTAATCTTAGGTATTCCAGAACTGCAACAATAAAATTGTGACGACAACATCTCGGAGCTCAACTCCCCGGGACACTGCCACAACCCCTAAATGACAGGAGGCACCAAGAACAATGTTCTCGTCACAAATCGACCGGAACGATTCCAAGATACCCGCGTGATCCTAAATTTTTTTAGTGAAATTTGAGAAGAGAAGAGTCAAAACTCTACGTCAGGATGCCTTACCAGAGCGATGAAGGGACTGGGGAGTAAAATGAATTCCTAAACTCTCTGATATATAATTCCTAAATGACTCAAAACATTTTTCTAGACTCAACAACGTCAGCTATTCGATCAAGTAGGGGGGCTCCTAAGGTCGGGGAAGGCTCTGATTACCAACTTGTAACGCCCTCGATGCGGCTATATCTCCTACGTGTCGAAGCACGACTTAGAGGCATAACCGCATTGAAAGCAATGTCGCAAGTAAGGTAATCTTCACAACAACCCATGCAAATAGATAATAGGGGAAATAAGTACATAGTTGGCTTACACTCGCCACGTCACACAAATACATGAATAGCATTACAATCATCCAATACACTCATGGTACGACTATGGTACCAAAATAAAAGATCAACCCCAACATGCGACACGGTCCCGATCGCCCCAACTGGGCACCACTACTGATCATCAGGGAAAGACACATAGTAACAACGTGAGTCTTCGTCGAACTCCCACTTGAGCTCAAGTGCATCATCTGGAACGGAATCATCGGTCCCTGCACCTGGTTTGGAAGTAATCTGTGAGTCACGGGGTCTCAGCAATCTCGCACCCTCGCGATCAAGACTATTTAAGCTTATAGGTAAGGCAAGGTAATATGTGGAACTGCAGCAAGCGACTAGCATATATGGTGGCTAACCTGTTCGCAAAAGAGAGCGAGAAGAGAAGGCAAAGCACAAACGAAGATCTATAGAACAACCTACGTCAAACATTACTCCAACACCGTGTTGACTTCCCGGACTCCGCCGAGAAGAGACCATCACGGTAACACACGCGGTTGATTCATTTTAATTAAGTTAAGTTTCAAGTTATTTACAACCGGACGTTAACAAATTCCCATTTGCCCATAACCGCGGGCACGGCTTTCGAAAGTTCCAATCCCTGCAGGGGAGTCCCAACTTAGCCCATCACAAGCTCTCATGGTCAACGAAGGATATTCCTTCTCCCGAGACATTCTGATCAGACTCGGTATCCCGGTTCTACAAGACATCTTCGACAAGGGTAAAACAAGTCCAGCAACACCACCCGAATGTGCCGACAAATCTCGATAGGAGCTGCACATATCTCGTTCTCAGGGCAGACTCAGATGAACACTACGTACAACTAAAACCAACCCTCAAGTTTCCCCGAGGTGGCGCTGCAAGTGGCTCTGTTTGGACCAACACTCAGAGGAGCACTGTCCCGGGGGGGTTTAAATAAGATGACCCTCGGGCTCCGGAAACCCAAGGGAAAAAGAGGCTAGGTGGCAAATGGTAAAACCAAGGTTGGGCATTGCTGGAGGAGTTTTATTCAAGGCGAACTGTCAAGGGGTTCCCATTATCACCCAACCGCGTAAGGAACGCAAAATTCGGGAACATAACACCGATACGACGGAAACTAGGGCGGCAAGAGTGGAACAAAACACTAGGCAAAAGGCCGAGCCTTCCATCCTTTACCAAGTATATAGATGCATTAAGATAACAAAATAATATAGTGATATCCCAACAATAAACAATGATCCAACAAGGAACGAACTCCAATCTTCACCTGCAACTATCAACGCTATAAGAAGGGCCGAGCAAAGCGGTAACATAGCCAATAAACGTTTTGCTAGGACATAGTGGGTTAGTGGTTTGACATGGCAATTTTGGAGGCAGGATAAGCAAGTGGTAGGCATCGTAGCATAGGCATAGCAAAAGAGCGAGCATCTAGCAAGCAAAGATAGAAGTGATTTCAAGGGTATGATCATCTTGCCTACAAAGTTGTCAGAGTTGACTTGATCCTCGTAAGAAAACTCAATGGGCTCCTCGTTAGCGAAGACGTCTCCCGACTCTACCCAAACAAGACAAACAAGCAAAAGGAACACAATCAACCACGTGCAAAGCTCAAACAACATGATGCGAACAAGGTATGCTATGCGGGATGCGATATGTGATGCATATGCAAGATTTGACAAGGAATGATTGAACATGGCCTCAACATGGAAATCCAAGAGTTCCACTAGAAAGGTGAGGTGATTTCGGTTGAAATCGATATAAAGATCACCGGAATCAGATGCACGGTTTGAAAATGGCAAGCAAAACAAATATGGCACCGGTCTACGATAATCAGCAAGTAGCCAACTAAAAGCATCAAGATAAATATGCTACAACACTCAAACATGACAACAAAATACATGCCAGGGATCCACTCATGATGCTTGACAAAAGATGAACACTGAGCTACGGCCAATTCATCCATTAACAGGTTCAAACAAGCATGGCAAAAGTGCAAATGATAAACAGGTTTCAGACTTAGTGAAATTAATACAAGTCTGGAATTTAACATCAAGTAGCACACTTTGGAGCATGAAAACTATATGCTAGAGGAACTTAACATGGCAAAGCAAGGCATGACATGAAGCTACTCAAAGCACTTAACAAAAGTACCTTAGTGACCTTGAGCCAAAAGGGATCGTAAAATACAATTGCAAGCATGTGAACATGGCAAAAACATAATCAGATTACAGACTTAGAGAAAAACTGGAGCATGCAAATCAGTTAGCGAGTAGGCATGTTCACGAGCTCAATGCACTCACTACAGAGCATGGCATGACAAACTAAGCATACACCCATCAAGAATACATATCATAGAAGCTAGACATGGCAAGAACAACAACATAGCATGCACAGATCAATAACAACATCCTCGGCAAAATCGCTAACAAGTCAACAATCTGCCAGGATTCACGAAATAGCAAAAGTAGAGCTCGATTGACTCAAGCTAGGTTGCTCCATAATTGCAAACAAAGACATGGATGGATAGAGCACCATAATGTTAACAAAACATCCTTACTGATCATCCTCAAAAGAGGCACGGATCACTAGGAAACAACATGAACATATGGCATATTGACAAAATCAGATCAAGGACTTGGTGAAATTCTAAGTCCCTGAAATCAGCATTAACGAATGCACTACTTTGCAAGCTTGTGCTAGTCACCACACATGTCACAAAAATACATGGTAAGCACCTCTGTAAAGATGGCATGGCATATAACAAAGCTCATGTAGAGCTCAGGAGCATATCATACACACATTAATCATGGCAAAAATGACAAATAGCTATTTGATGAAATAGATCTGACAATTATATCACATAGCCCTCTTCCAACAGCATTTCGGGCATCAAGATGAGCTCAAATAAAAAAGATGCAATGAGATTAAATGATGTACTCTCTGAGACTAACATTTTGATATGCTACACGTCCAAAACGGAGCCACGGGTGCAGAGTTATGATGCAATGAAAAACGCTAAAAATACTGGCGGTGAGGGAAAAAGTCAACCGGCTAGATCTAGATCTAGGGTTCGTGCACGCCTCCCGAGGATGACCAAAATAGTGCTGCAGTGGCCGGAGCGTTGCGGGGGTTCGCCAGAGAGGAGGAGGCCGGCCGGAACGGGCGGGGCCGGCCGGATCTGAGGCCGGGATGGCGCGGCGGCGAGGAAGGGGCCTCGGGCGCGGTGACCGCGAGGTGGGGCGGTGACCTGGCGGTGGTCACCGACAAGCGGGCGCGTGGTGGCCGGAGGTGGCGGGCGGCGGCCCCAGGCGATGCGGGCGGCATAGCGAGGAGGAAGACGGTGGTGGGCGCGCGAAGGCGGCGTGGACGCGTGCGGGCCAGGGAGGGCCTCCCGCGGGCCGAGCGGGCCGGCGCGGCGGTGGACGGTGGCATGCCACGTGGCAGCTCAAGAGTGGGCGGCGGTGGTGGCGGACATGTCCGGCCCGGCGGGTTTCGTCCGGCGGCGCGAGGAGAGGGAGAGGGCTAGGGTTTGACCGTGATTTTCGGGGGGGGGGGATGTCTTTATATAGGTAGAGAGAGCTAGGAGACACCAAATTGAGCACGGTTTGCGGCCACACGATCGTGATAGAACTCTCTAGATGATGGAGATGGTTTAGGTGGGTTTTGGGCCACTTTGGAGGGGTGTTGGGCTGCAACACACACGAGGCCTTCTCGGTCCCCCGGTTAACCGTTGGAGTATCAAACGAAGTCCAAATGGTACGAAACTTGACAGGCGGTCTACCGGTAGTAAACCAAGGCCGCTTGGCAAGTCTCGGTCCAATCCGGAAATGTTTAACCCCCACACACGAAAAGAGGTAGAAAGGACCACCGGAGGAGATAGGAGTGCCGGAATGCAAAACAGACAACAGGGAAAATGCTCGGATGCATGAGACGAACACGTATGCAAATGCAATGCACATGATGACATGATATGAGATGCATGACAAAGGCAACAACATACGGAGACAAAAACCCGAACCCTAGGAAATAAAATAACTTAGGCCAGAAATGGCAAGAGTTGGAGTACATATAAGGTAAATTACATCCGGGGTGTTACACTGTCCGCAATGGAAAACCTCAATAAGAAGGGTAATTAGCCTATTATTGACAATCCATGTACTAATCAAACTGATATTTCTTATAAATCACACAAGATATTTCATATCCATTTAAAAGCAACCATGATTTCATAATCGAATTACATCAGATAGCTTCGGCGGTCAGTTATGCCATTACACAACAGCACCAAGTTTCACATGCAGCATCAAAAACCTTTGGAAAGTAGCATCATACACAGTAAATAGACAGATGAATCTGATCTGGGATACTGCAGAAGTGGAAGGCAAATATTGAGCCTTCCATTGGTGTGCGTCGGTCCTAAACAAACGGTTTAAACCCCCTTTCCGCGACGACATCTGGAACCGTAGCCAAGTGAGTGCGGGCAATAGGGGGGGTCCTTCCCACATGACCCAGAAACCGTCGGGGATATGCCCTCCTGGCACACACGTTCGGCAAAATGAGGTCGTGTGCGACTGGCGAGCGCTCAAATATGGAAATGCGTACAGTAGAGCTAAAAAAAATACAATTATACGGCGAAATTGTTTCCTGTCGCAAGTACATCCCACACGGTCATTCCCCACTAAACGTTTCCGTTCGTATGTACATCCGACAAAGTCGCTCCAAGGAAAACATTTCCGTTCATAGATATATCACACACAATTTTTCCCATTAAATCGGTTGTGATAGCGTTGCCATTGCACACGATATTAATAATTTTATCATTTGTGTTATTGAATGCATCACACACGGTGCGTAGAAAGAAACTGTGTGGCAAAGGTTGTCCATCACACACACTTTTTATGTGATAAATGTTTGCGCAAGGTGGCCTAAGGCAAACAGTTTTCAAGACAAAGTCATGTGTGCAGTGGAGATTGACCGCACACGTAGTGGATCCTAGAAACGTTTCTAATCTCCACGTATATCGCAGATGTTTCTCTTTTGCAAACCGTGTGCAATGTAATCCCTATTTAATCCATAATTAAACCAATTAATCCCTAATTCAAAAATCACATGTTATGAATTTGAAAGTAGGAAATCACTTATTTCATATCCAACCATGTTTATTACAAATATAGGTTCAACCACGAATCCATAATTCAATGCACAGGTACATATACTGAAGAACTACAGAAGCACCAAGTAAAGAATGATGAACCACAGTTGTACTAAAGACTGTAAAGAGAGAGGAGAAAGACAGTCTGGTTGCTGGAGAAGGTGAAGCGGAATGCCCATATTGTGCCCTCCTCCATGCGTAAGGCGCGCACGACTCTAGGCCAACCCCTTGTGATGGCTTCCCATCCATCCTTCAGTCTTCATTAGAACCTCTCGATGCTCATTGTAGTCTAGATGAAATACTTTAACCTTCATTGTGTGTCCACCAATCATGTACTTTGCGAGGTAATCTTGAGTGAACTGCTTCGGGAACCACTGGGAACGAAAAAGATTCAGACATTGTTGTCTTACAACTCATTATGGGCAATAAAAAGAGAAGGTTGGAAAGTTTGTAGTTACCATCCTACAGCTCACTGTTGTGTTGGATAGAGCATAAACAAATAATTTGCTTGCCACCATTTGTATCTTTTTGCTAATAATCCTTATCAGTTTCCTCACTCGATGTTTGTTCATCAATATCTCATTGCCCCATATGCAAGAAGGGTCGATGCGTGGATCCTTGCCAAGGGCATATGTACCTACAAGCAACAAGTCAATATTAGAAGCTAACTAGTGTCCAGGCCTGGATCTATATGCACTACATTATCGAACGACGGGGGAGTAGAAGCCGAGGGATGAAGCTAACCTCGGCGGAAAATGGTGGCCACTCCCATTGCTGTCCTGCATAAGTAGTGGAAAGGCATGATAAGTACAACAATCTTAACATCAAACAAATATAGCAAAGGTAAACAACATCATCTCCAAATGATATCTTTAATATGTTGGTTTCAGCATGCTATTAAAGCAGATATAAAATGGAAGCCAATGTTACCGACAACAGGCTTGTCAGGCATCAAACATTGCAATTCAAACTGGTATTGTTGAAAATGAATAGAACGTAGGTAATGCTTAAACATTACACTGGATAAATGTGTAAAATTGAAAATAAAGGGCATGTGTTAACTACACCAGGAATAACTGGAACCAAATATAGCCATTCAAACTAGTATTGATGTAGTCGAGCGGCACAGTTCAGACTTGCACATAATGAACCACACATTGTGAATGACGGAAATAAACAAGGCATAAATGACCAGTATAACAACCAAATATAGCCATTGAAAACTGGACAGAGTCTCACTGCAACCAACCTTACAAGCAAATACAGATAAACATGGCATATGCTTGAAAACGGGACAAATGCTCACTGCAACCAACCTAACAAGCAGATAAAGATAAACAAGGCATCTACTCAATAACTGGAGAAATGCTAAAAAAGCAACCTAACAACCAAATACAGATAAACAAGGCATCTCATTGATAACTGGACAAATACTCACTGCAACCAAGCTAAGAATCAAATAAGATAAGCAAGGCATCTACTCGATAACTGAAAAAATGCTCACACCAACCAACCTAACAACCAAATACAGATAAACAAGGCATCTACTCACTATAAACAACCAAATATAGCCACTCGTGAAACTAAAGTGGACAATTCATACTTAAACATCACATAGACCTATTGAACAATACATTTTTTCATAACTGAAATAACTAAAAATGGCATAGTTAAAGCACTACACAGTAAATGCTACTACAACAAAGGGTACGGGTTGCCAAGCTAGAAAAGGTAATATTTGCTGATAGAATGCTGCCTAACATTTCATGGACGGGATCCTTCCAGTTGGAAGAGCATAGACCCATGGTGCACTCACTGATGTCATAGATGTACTGTTTCACCTTGGAAGAACCTTCGTGGGTTCCCTCCTCGTGGTCGTGGTCGTGGTCGATGAGATCTAACTTGGCAATTGAGGATCCCAAGCTGCCACCATAGAATGTGTCCTTCAGAAGTGACAAAATGGGCTTGATCGCGTATAAACCTCACAGATCCTTGACCGCTTGGCAGAGGATGGACCACTTAACCTTTGACATGACCCACGTGAAGTCGTCGGTGTGCACGAGCTTGATGTCGTAGCCAGCTTTCCTGAGATACAGTAATACGCTAGCCCACTAACATGAAGCCTTCGGCATGGCAACGTAGTCAAAGTCTTTGCCGGCTTCCGCGGCGACGTGTTGCTCAAGGATACGTCACGGCGACTGAAAATTTTAGTAATGGTGGGTGGAGATGGTGGTGGTCGAGGGAGGGCGACGGTTCAAGTGCCTCGACTGCTAAAATTTTACTATAAGGTCGGTGCTGGAGGAGTGTGGGTGACGGTTGAAGTACGATAGCTACTAAAATTTGGGTAAAGGAATTGATGCGGGGCGGGAGTGCCCAAGATCGCGCACGGTCTAATAACAATATACGTGTATGATAATAAGGAAAAGTGGCGCGGATCTGCCAATTTTTGCAACGCTCAAGGCGGGTAGTTTTTTTAGATTTCCAGCTAGCTGGTCTATCGCACACGGTTCGTCCAAATTTCCAAATAAACTTACCCGCCTTTAGCTTCCACAAGTGGTGGTTTTACAACG
Organism: Triticum monococcum; assembly: GCA_034509565.1. Lineage (NCBI taxonomy): Eukaryota > Viridiplantae > Streptophyta > Magnoliopsida > Poales > Poaceae > Triticum > Triticum monococcum. The sequence goes on along the minus strand of CM067844.1, from coordinate 371,402,139 downwards.
CACTTGCATCGCACACGGTTAATCCAGTAGCTCCCCCCTTTGCTCACGCTTGCGCGGTCGTGGTAATTTCAGCGCACTTGCATCGCACATGGTTGAGCCAGTACCTCCACCTTAATTTGCTCGCGCTTGCGCGGTCGTGGTGATTCACATCGCACTTGTATCGCACATGGTTTCGATATTATACGCCGTGTCCATTGAGGATCATCATAGTCTTTGCAGCAAAATATAACGTTAGGGAGGGTCAAAAGATAGGCACACCAGCATGTGGCCCAAATATATATGAGTGAAAAGGGTGGTATGTGATGTTCAAAATTCCAATGCACAACTTTGACCCCGCGGGCCCACGGTTGGGCGCGTCATTGAAGATCGATGAGCGGGGCCAGTAGTAAAGAACCACCTAGAGGTGGCCAAATATATGTACGAATATTGTGGATGTTTAAAACTTTAAATACACAATGCATAACTTTGGTGGCACCTGCCTTGCAAACCCGAAAGCACCCTAACAACCAGCTAGCTAGGATATATATAATGACATACTGTCGTACCTAGCTAGGATGCTTAGCCCACCACCTCCCACTTCGTGTCAGCTGGGCGAATGCACGTAATGATCGATACTTTGGTTATACATGCATGTCGACATGACCTACCATAAGACGGACCAATGAATCTTTCGTTTGGTCAAATGACAGTTGTTGTTGTCGATAAACCACTTGGGCCAATAGATTGAACCATCATAAACATCGCACGAGAGGGACCACAAAACCAGCACCTCTTGCATGCGGCCCAAAATGATGTACGTTGGGAAGGGGTGATGTGTGTTTTCAATATATAATAATGTACAATTTAGATGTGGTGCCTACCTCTCGATACAGACAACAACCCTGAAGGCAAGGTAGTTAAGGACGAGATACGTACGCAGGGTTTGATGTAGGCCGAACCCAGCAACCCGGGCATCTGGGAGGGAATCCTGAGAACGCATGGGCTTGATTTTTGGTTGACCGTTATTTGACGGTGACCGGCCCTAACATGAACCAGGAGGAATCCATTCATGGCAAACACATACCCCTCATTATCAGTTAAAGGGATGATATATATACACTTGGGGAGCCCACATATATCCATGTCGTCACAAAAAACGGCAAGGGGGACGTGGTCGATCAGAAGACCTCGTATACACTGCATGCGGCCCGAAAATATGTATGGGTACGATGGTGTATGATGTGTTTAAATCCCAAATGCACAACTTCGATTGGCCACGCCAAGTACATTACCAACCGAAAAGCGTACCTGACTCCCAGCCTGGTTCAATACCTATGATGTCAGTTTCCCAACTTCGAGGCGGCAGCGGGGGCGGGGGGGGGGGGGGGGGGGGTCGTCCCACGCATGTGCTCAAACTTTATTTTGTCTAGCATTGGACACACACACACACACACACACACACACACACACACATATATATATATATATATATATATATATATATATATATATATCTATACATCTATACACATATATAGTGTGCAGATAACTATGATAGTTGCTCGTTGGATGAAGCCAATCTGACGGTACAGAGATGGCAAATCCAAGCACTAGTGGCCATTGGATATCATCTACATTCCACCAGATTCTGCCACATGTACAATCTAGAAGACTACATAGTTGAACTTAAGCATAATGCACAAGCAGTTCTCCTTTGTTCTCTGGAATCTTCCTTATCTTAATTGCCCAAACCTTTTTTTCTAAATGAATTGTCACTATTTGTTTTTACCTTTACAATGCACAATTTCATGAATCTTAAAATAGTTCTTTTACAAAACTAATTGATTTTGGATGAGATGAACTATAAGAATTAAACGAACATCTACATCATGCATATCTAGGAGAAGAGGCGGGAAACCGATGAGAGGAGGGGCGAGAAATGATAGCCTGTTTTGAGTGAAAACCTAGTAGAGAAGGAAGCGTGAGCTACACGAAGTATGCGCACAGTGCTTACCCATGTACTGCATGTGCTGTCGAAAGGGCTCAGGGTTGCCATTCGAACTGGGAGCATCAAACAGTGCACATGTACGATCCGTGGGGTTTGGGTTCTGGCCAGTCAAAACACAGGACTCAGATCGCACACGCAGCGGGGGGGGGGATATCATATGGAAACCAACATTCGGTGGAAACCCGTGAAAACAACGAGAAAAAGATGTTTTGAAGTTTAAAAAAATGCGGGATGTTAAGACGATGATGTTTTATTAGCACACAAAATTTCAAGTTGAAACACATTAAGAGATGTGAGCTATGAAAAAGACAAAATCAGTGTTGAATAGTGCAGAATAGTAATGTAACTATTCAGGGCGGAATTTGTCTTTTTCATAGCTCACATCTCGTAATATGTTTCAACTTGAAATTTTGTGTCGCAATAAAACATCACCTTCTTAACATCCCACATTTTTTCTGATTTTTATGAAACTTTAAAATATGGTTTCCACGTAATTTTTATTGAATAACGGCTTTCGTGAGTGTACCATGTGCTATTTGAAAACATTTTGTGAGAAGAATCTCTAAGCTGAAAATTGTGAAACCTGCCATGGTGTCACGACATCGCACTTATATGTCGAGGAATTTTTTCGTCCATTGTGGCGCAAGCTTTATTACAAGCCTCTTACAAACTGGAGCTTCTCTCAAATAAGCCTCGTGGTTCTGATAGGGAAACGTGTCCCCCTTGTGGGCAAAACATAATCACTGCCTCTTTTTACCTTGTATTTTCTTCTACGGGCAACATGGAACGACAAGATATCCGTGCTGAAATTTAAACTTATTTAGGGTTCGTTTTGCCTTTTTATACACTAATTGAGTTTCCTAGGCATTTAATGTCCATAGTTCAAATCTGAACTATAAATAAATGCTCCAGGTCACCGAAATGGCTAGAAAAATTATACATGTGTCCTTGGGTGCATGTTTAGGTCCCATGCCAGGAATGGGAACGAATTACAACCGTACCTGTGTTCTGGCTCTTCCTCAAACATTTCGAATCTCAGTTTTTAAGTCCCCATAAATCCTAAACTCACTAGAAAGTCATCAAAGGTGGCATGGTGTCACGTCATGGCACACATATGTGGTGGCAAGAACATTGTCCAATTTGGGCCAAGCTTTATTACAAACCTCTTACAAAAACTAGAGCTTCTCTCAAAGAAGACTCATGGTTCTGATAGGGAAACGTGTTCCCCTTGTGGGCGAAACGTAATCACTGCCTCTTTTCGCCTTGTATTTTCTTCCATGGGCAACATGGAACGACAGGATATCCGTGCTGAAATTTAAACTTATTCAGGGTTCGTTTGGCCTTTTTATACACTAATTGTGTTTCCTAGGCATTTAATGTCCACAATTCAAATCTGAAGTACAAATACATGCTCCAGTTTACCAAAATGGCTAGAAAAATTATACATGTGTCCTTGGGTGCATGTTTAGGTCTCATGCCAGGAATGGGGGCGAATTACAATCGTACCTGTGTCCTGGCTCTTCCTCAAACATTTCAAATCTCAGTTTTTAGGTCCCCATAAATCCTATACTCACCAGAAAGTCATCAAAGGTGGCAAGGTGTCATGTCATGGCACATATATGTCGTGGTAAAAACATTGCTAATTTGGGCCAAGCTTTATTACGAACCTCTCACGAACCGGAGCCTGTCGCAAGAACCCTAATGGTTTCAATAGGGAAACATGTCCCCTTGTGGGCCAAACGATAATCACTCCCTGTTCTAGCCTCGTATTTTCTTCTACACATGACATGGAACAATTAGAGATTCGGGCTGAACATAGAAATTATTTAGGGTTCGTTTGACCTTTTTATTCATTAATTGAGTTTTCTAGGCATTTAATGTCCATCATTCAAATCCGAACTACAAATACATGCTCTATTGCACCAAAATGGCTAGAAAAATGTACATGTTTCCTTGGGGTGCATGTTTAGGTCCCATGGAATGAATGGGAACGAATTCAACCTTCTCGCCATCCTGGCGTGGCCACAAACATTGCGAATCATGAAACTTGGTATTGTGTCACTACATGGTATATATAATTGTCCAATTTGGGCGAAGCTATATTACAAGCCTTTTACAAACCGGAACTGTCACACCCTGCATTTTGTAACATGTCATTTTGATTATTAAAGCATGAAAAATTGGACCAACAAAAACTTTTGCATTATTTGGCTTTTATTTTGGAGTTGGTTTTCTCTGAGTGATTTTTCAAGTGCTCTTTAAAGTCAACTACTCCACCTTCTGTACTTCATCTCCTTGCCCCAAACTTCTGCCCAATGATCATGCCATGTGTATAGTACAGTATAGTATTTTCCTACAAAAATAATTTGGCCAAATAGTATTTTCAAAATTTAGTTTTCCAAAAACCCCTAAGTTGAGGTTTGCACTACAAGTACTTGATTTGGGGTATGAAAAATATTTCAAAGAGTATATTTGAAACCTATTAGATATAGGATTCCCATAAACCACAAAAATATAATTTTAATAGTTATTTTCCTATTTTATTTAAAAGCTTTTTCTTAAGGCCAGAAATGGTCTTTAATAGGGAAAAATTATTTTAATGTTTCAAAAATATTTGACAAAAATCAGGGAAACTCAGTGGACATATATGTTCCATATATAAGAGTTTCAACACATGGTCATGTTCAAAATATTGGACAAAACCTCCCAAAACTATTTCTGCCCATTTCAAGGATTTGAAATATTTCTACAGGAAATATTTTCATAAAAATCCAAGGAAAATCCAGCAAGTCACAAATGCATATTGTGGTCACCTTGCGAATCCTCATCTCAATTAAGGTCAGTTTGGTTCACCAAAATGCACCAAAACCCTCTCTGACCAGAATCAAATTTGAACAACTTTGTACTAGCAACTTTCTCTCCTTGACCCCAACTTTTGTGATCATGTTCATATGAACAAATTAGGCCACTACACCAAGTGGTGCATCAAGGAGAAATGATTTGATCAACTAGATCTGCACAAGTTCATTTCTGCTAATTTCTAGGGTTTACAAAACTTGCATTGGCAACTTTGCCCAAATAAGCTCAAAATTGGTGGAAGACCCTAATTATATGTGTCATTCCACCCTGTGGAGTCTCATGGCAAATGGAAGCCATCTAGTTTCCCAAACCAGCATCAAACACCTTCTGCCACTTTACAAAAATCCCATTTTTGGCCTCTTCCACTAATCTCCGTAGGCTCAACTTTCTACCACGACCCCTCCTAGTCCCCCTCTAGCACCTATGTGCTTTGCTGCCCGAGGAAGCAATGATGAAGAGGGGGGGGGGGGAGAACCCCATTTTTCTTCTCTGGACTGTGGATTCCTCTCTCTCTCTCTCAGCCTCCCTCTCTCCTCTCAGCCTTCCAGAGCATCCAAGGCACTCCCCAGCTTTAGCCCATGCCCCTTCAGCTGCCAGACGCAAGTGGACGCGCGCGGATGCGGGAAAGCCATGGATGCTGGCCAAAGTCGCGCTCTGGAGCGCCTGGCAGGGCACCCGACCGTTGATGCCGCGCCTCCCGGCCACCTCGAGCCTCCCCCGCGCGCCAGTCGATGCCCCTCGACGTCCGCTCCACGCCAGTTGGCCGCCACTTGGTCCCGCGCCCTCCTCTCTCTCCTACAGCTCGCGCCAGAACGCCGCCCGTTTGGCCAATGGTCGCGCCGCTCCTATGGCCCGCCAGCAGCTCGCCCCGCTCCTCTCTCTCCCTGGCTCCCTAGACCACTCTCACGAACACCCCCGAGCCCTCCATTCCCTCTCTAACGGACACCCGAGCCGATCCCGCGAGCACCCGTATGCCGCGCCTACGGTGGACCTCGGCCAGCCTGTAAAAGGCGACCCGAGCTTCTCTATCACTCCCTATCGCTCCCCCACACTCCTAATCCACCTCCCGCACCACCCATTTGTCCCTAGAGCCGCTCGAGCTCGAGCTCCACCGCCTCGGCTCGTCGGCGTTCACGCGGTACAGGCCTCCTCCGCCCCTGTTCTCTCTCGATCTGGAACCACACAGCACCACTGACCCCTTCCCCTCTCTTTCCCCACTATTTTGCAGCGGGGAACGGCCGGAACCATCGACGCCCGAAGCACCTCCGCCGCGTGACCTCGTCGTCGGCGAACCAGGCTGCTCCGGTGTCCAACTCCACCTCCACCCGAACAGCGACACGATGCTGAGCCCAGCCGTGCCCTCGCCCGACCTCGCCATGCACTGCGTCGTCGCCGGTGAGCTCGCCACCCTCTCTGACCCAGGGTTGACGACGATGGCCGTGGGGCCCGTCGGTCAGCCTCATGTCCTGACGCCTGGGCCCCCCCCGCCAGGTTTAAATCTGGCGCGCGCGCGTGCACCAGTGCGCCGGGCCGCCTCTCTGGCTGGGCCTACTGCGCTGCGCCTGTTCTGGCCCAGCAGGCACATAGCCCTTTTCTTTTTCTTTTTATCACTTTTACAAGAATTCCACAGGATAAAATATATGTCCAAATAAATTGATTCCAATTCCTAAATTCCTAAAGTATTGCGACCTATTTAATGGTGCAATTTTCATTCAAATCCAACAACCTTTTCTTCACTGTAAATATTTAAATGTGATTTTAAGCATTTAAATATACCTTTGTAAATCCATTTCTCCTATTCTGCTACTCCAAATCCAAAACTAGGAATTTTCCCCTTCTTAGTTTTCAACCTAGTATTTAACAAAAATGAGTTGACATTTTTCTGAGCACTTTGGTTTTTCTGTTTTATTATTGCCTTATTTTTCTCGTTATTATTTTGTGACGATAGATTGTGTTGCTGACGAAGGAGTTGGACCAGAAGACTTTGAAGACTCAGAAGACTTTGTTGAGCCAGGCAAGCAGCCCTTTGACCATGTCTATGAAACCCTTTTTATGCATGTCGTATAGCACTTTATTAGTGTTGCCTCGGAATCATGATGAGATGGTAACCACTTTGATGGGTTGCCTCTATTACTTCCTCGTTGATACTTGCATTGTGCATGACTCTACCTCCTTATGAGGGTTATGCCGGTGGGAGTAGGTAGGATGCTAAAGTAGTTGCTACGCAAAAAGGGACGGGAATGTGCATGGTGATGGAGACAAAGTATTTTCAAAGGACTTTTCGAAAACCCCGTCGGGTGCCACTTATGCACGAGGGAGATGATGAGTTGGGTAACCAATTGATGACGAAGTGGTGTACCGAGGCAAGTGTGGGTGTTGATTTTCAAAACGGATTGGTTTAAGTTGCGACCGTTATTCCAACCTTACATGCACAACCACTCTACCCTTGTATGGGAAAGGGCATTATTGATTACCTAGGCCGATACTAGCTTGGAGCCCGCATTACTAGTGATGAGAGAGTTGTTAGTGCGCCCTCTCGGGATGGGGTCGTGCCAGGTAGGGCGGCCATGACTGTTTTCACAGGGCACCGGATACACCGTTGTGTCCCCTCTCGGATGATACGATCTCGAGTGAGTCTCGTATGATGTACATCATGAGGATATGGAACAACGAGTGGACTCCTGGTTAGTGTCGTCTAGGGAAAGATAGTGATCGGGTGCTTACCCCGGGTACTTGAGGTACCGCGGGTCGTGGATGACACGAAAGCTCCCCGGATCTTGTGGGTAAAGTGCACATCCTCTGCAAAGTGTAAAACTATTCGAATAGCCGTGTCCACAGTCAAGGATAGTTGGGTAACCGCTCTTGGGCTACGTCCACATGTTACCAACTAGTGTGTGTGTTTGGATAAGTGGGAACATCTATGTGGGTCAAGTCAAAGGACTTGACATGATTGAGTTGGGTTGATGCCCACTCTATTTATGTTGATATCTGTAACCTGTCCTCGTGGTTAATTGAATTCTCCTGATGCATGTCTTACACGTGGTTGAACATGTCATAGCACTCAAAAACTAGCTTTCCGCAAAAATTTACCTATATCATGCATTGTTGTACTTTGAACCAAAACATGGGTTGCTTGCGAGTACATTCAAAGTACTCCTTGGCTTGCCACTGGTTATTTAATTGGCCAGGCATGGAAGAACAGGACTTCGAAGAAGAGTTCTTTGGAGATGAACATGCGAACTAGGTCGTTTCCCAGTCAGAATGCCTGTAGGGTAAAGGCAGATGGCATGGGTTCTACTTATCGACGAAGAATTTCCGCTGCTTAAGTTTATTTGGTATTCAGCCCTTGTAGCTTTATCTATGTAAGACTTGACCATAATGGTCACAATTTGTGTAAGACGATATGTATGGATGTAAGACTCTTGTTATTCAGCTTCTGTGTGTTCAGTGAGCATTGATCTCTGGGATCACTATACACGTGCATTCGGTGATCACGACTTATGAGTCGGGGTCCCCACAGAGCTGGTATCAGAGCCATCCTGACTGTAGGAAGCCTTAGTTAGCATGGACGTTAGTTAGAGTGAGACTATCTACAAAACTACCTATATACCTACGCATTCTAGTAATATCCCAAACATGGGTCGTAACTCCTCTATTGACCCTTCCCTTTCCACTTTTATAGATGGCCGTCGTACCCGAGGACCTCCTGACCACTGGATTTCTCGTGCTCCTTGAGGACAGCCTCAAGAAGTGCCAGTTCACTCGAGCCCCCACCTTCTCCTATCACAAGCACTGGATTGACAGCACCATGAAGGAGTATCACATGGAGGTAGTCGTGAGGGCGAACGACTCTCCGACAAGCTGGTTCTTTGAAGGACCACAGATGGCGACCCTACTCCTCACCGTTGAGATTGCTGCACTCAAGGCGCTGACTCGCCTTCGCGATCTTCTGCCAGGGATGGCAAGGGAGCCAGCCACTCATTACCTACCTTATCGTAAGGAGGGTGATGACGAGAGCAGCGCACCAGCTCCACCCATGGACGAGGGGCTTCCCCTCCGTTTCCAGACCTACATCAGCTTGTGTGCTGATAGTCTGGCACAACACTTGGCCTCGGAGTCGATGGAGCTTCAGAGGGAACTCCATGAGACCAAGGAACTCCTCCACCTAGCTCAGACAAAGGCGGACAGGATCAAGAAGGATGGTGCACCCCCTGGACAGCCCGTTGTTGCCTATCGAGGCGGGCGACCCCCACAGGCTACGCATGCCAAGGGATCATCTCGGCCATGCCGTATGACGGCTAAGGAATATCGCAACCTCTTCATGGTGCCACCGGCGAAGCAGCGCCGTGTTGAGCTCCTCCACTCCCTCATTCCCTCAAGTGACGAAGATACTAAGACAGATGAAGATGAGGAGGAAGACCCAGAGGAGCCGGACTACGCGACCGAGCATTCCACCACTTAGACACCATTCGGGACTAGGATAGGCCAGTCTGCAACCCTTAAGGTAGGATAGGTCGTTTACCCCTTGTGCGAAGTCGAGTCCATGTAATGGTCCAAATGAAACCATGTTGTGTTATGTTTGCTTTCAACTTTCTTTGATGGAAGACGTGCTTTCCTTCGGGAACTTGTAAACGACTACATCACCCATTTGGTCTTAATGCATGAGTTTGGCCCTTCTGGCCCTTGCTTAACTTAAAATTGTGTCACGCCCACCCCCTCACTAGGCATTCCATCTATACTTCTTTCCCTCATCTTTCCCAATCATGAGACCTTGACCGCTCCAACAGGATGCCTGTTGTAACACGTACTCGTGCCTCTACTCATCAGCAAGAAGCCGGAGCAGGAGCTAGTCAGGACCAAACCCAAGGGCAGGCTCCACCACCGCCACCACCTCCAAACATGGACATGGCTCAACTTCTCCAAGCCTTCCGAGAGGAATGCCAAGCCAACACTGCAGCCCTCCAGATGATTGCCCAGGCTGTCAACTGCCAGCCGACGGGGAACGGCAATGGACATTCCACGTTGGCAGAGTTCAAGAAGCATGCACCACCCACCTTCATCGAGACTGCTGAACCCCTGGATGGAGATGACTGGGTCCGCACCATTGAGGATCTGTTGGAACTAGTCGACTGCACCGAAGACCGTGAGAGGGTGGCATATGCTGCCCACTGTCTCGGGGGAACTACCAGAGCTTGGTGGGATGGATTCAAGGTCATGCATGCTGGGCAAAACATCACTTGGAATGACTTCAAGATAGAATTCCGCAAGGCCCATATTCCTTCTGGAATCATGGCAATCAAGAAGCGTGAGTTCTGAGTCCTGAACCAAGGAAGTAGCACTGTCAAGGAGTACATGCAGAACTTCAGTGTTCTGTCTAGGTATGCTCCTAAGGATGTCAGCACTGATGCTGCCAAAAGAGAGCGCTTCATGGAAGGCCTTAACCAGACTCTGCAGTACTCGCTTGTTGTGTGTGACTACCCAACCTTTCCTGATCTGGTGAACAAGGCACTCATGCTTGAGGACAAGCAACGTGCTTTGGATGATACCCATAAGTGCAAAATGATCAGCAAGGGTAGCTCCAGCAACCAGAAACCTCGCCCGTGGCAGCCAGCCCCGGTCAAGCCAACCTATCAGCAGCCAAGAGCCCCTGCACCCCGCACCAACTATCAGCCTCAACAGTATGCCAACCCCAGGCTAGCCTTCAACAACCCCAATAACAATGCCAGCAAGAGCAGCAACCCCAATCAAGTCACTTGCTTTAGATGTGGTCAGACAGGACACTACTCCAAGTATTGCCCCAACAAGAAGCCCGACGCCCCACGCCCCAATGCCCAGAACCCAGGGCAAGGCCATGGAATGCCACCAAGGAACCAAGCTCCCCGCAACCCGCCCAACAATGGCAAGGGTCGTGTGAATCATGTCACTGCAGAAGAAGCCCAGGAAGACCCAGACGTCGTGCTGGGTACGTTCCTTGTCAACTCAGCTTCGACGGGACGCGTACGAGCAGTCTGCCGAGCAGGCTCGATGGGACGCATGCATCCTGTCCACGTCGCAGGCTTGACTGGACACGTGCGAACATCAAGGCTGCCCATGCTCACCGGGAAGCGAGCTCTTTGACCTCCACACACCAGCCGCCGCCCGCCTCGCTCACAACTTATCCATTAATGGGTTAATTAAAGGACCTGGATGGAGGGTGTTTGCTTGTGATCACATGGCAGCATTTGCTTTGTTCATGTTTTCAAGTAGTATTCCGCCCTAATTTAAATTGCCACATAGGGCAACGGATAATACGACCACAAATAAAATGGCAACGGATAATACGATGACAAATTTAGAATGGTGCACATAATAATTGTCTTACATATTCCGGATAATTTAAAATGCCACATGCGACAAAGCCTGGGAGACATGGGGGCAAGAGAAGAACGAAATTGCAGACAACGATTTGGGTCGCTACTATCTGTACTCGACGATTGATCGCCGAGCGGCGAAATCCTCCAGCTCCTTCTTCAATTCCTCACGACTTTTCTTGAAAGAAGCCACGGATTTCTCCACCTCCTGCTCGCACTCGATCCAGAGCTTCCTCAAGCCACCCATCAGGTCCTCGACGACCGCTTTCAGCATCATCTCCAAGGCACTGCTCTGCTCATGCAGCATCTTCCATCCGGCAGCCTCCTCCTCCTTCTCGGCGACCAACTTGAGGAGCTTCACATTGTCATCCATGAGTTGCTCGATGAGGCCGGTCGCCTTGTCAACCGAGGCATCACTAATCTTGAGCAGCTTCGTCATGCCGTCGATCAGCTCCTGCTGCATAGTGACGCCAGCGAGAATGTCGTCGTCCCCGGCGAAGGACTTCAGGAACGCAGGCTCATCGCGATGGCCGACGCCACAGATGCGCTTGTTAGAGCCCTCGCGTGCCCATGAGATCTCGTTCGAGGGCTCCACGGCACGCCCGGACATCCCTGTTGCCGCTGCGGCTTCGTGGCGGGACCTCTCTACTGGTTCCGCGGCCTTGGTATTTGCTACCTAGTTATATGTCCTTCCTACACTCTTCCTACTGGTCGTGGCGGAACGACTTGACAAAGAAAACCAGTTTTGTGGGTGATGAGGAGAGGAACTGTGAAGTAATTTTCGAGTGGGTAGTTTTTATAGCCCGGTGCTAACTGTGAACACATATTAGTTTGAGAGGTGTGAACGGATTTCCAATTACTTATTGCGTTGTAATCAGCAATGTGACGAGAAACAAGGTCAAAGTTTATTGATGGCAGAAGGTAGACCACGTGGTTGCTCGCCATTAAGGCGGTCGCGGTGCGCTCCGCTCTAGCGTCCCTGCACGCTCTACTCGCCATTGAGGCAAAGTTACAATGTCAACTGTTAATAATCCTTAATAATTGTCTTACATATTCAGGATAATTTAAAATGCCAAATGCGGCAAGGCCCACAACACTCATGACCTACATGTGAATATAATTAAAATAGAATATAAGCTAAAAGGCTGAGCTGGCGGCCTTCCGACGATGGTCTTCTCGGACTCCATGATCAGCATAGCACCCTTGCGGCCATGTACTCGCAGACGCATGTGTAACTTACTAATCATCACACACGAGTACTCGTAGACGCATAGTGTGCGATACTCCAAGCCACCGCAAGCAACTAGTTTGCATTTTTCAAAGTTTTTTGTACACACAGAATCGCACACGAACTAACTGTATTAACCGTCTGCGTTGTAAATTCTCATTGCAAACAGTTCATCCAAGTCAGCTATTTGCCACGTATCACACACATCTTGTTCAGTTGAACCATTTCTGTTGCGTTCGCTAATCGAAAACAGTTCGTCCGAGTGAACCGTATGCCCTATATCACACAGACCTTGATTTGGCTAACCATTTATATTGCACTCCCTAATAGCAAACGGTTTATCGGAGCGAACTGTATGCCATATATCGCACACACATTGATACTGTTGTCCGTTTTTTTGTTATGCCTCATCACAAATAGTTCGAACGAGTTAACCGTGTGGCCTGAATCGCACACGCCACTAAAATATGAACCGTGTTTGATGCATCCTCCATCGCAAACATTTTGCACATTTTTGACGGTTTTCATACACCACCATTTGCGATTACTACATCGCACACAGTTTCTCGAAGAGTCTCCGATCGTAGTGTCGAGTTAGCAGAATTCTGTAGTAGAGTTCAGTGATGTTGAATGTTGTAGCAACTTTAGGCCAGTGGCTATGGATAATTGCGCGCCCAACCTTCGTCCTCTTCAGCAAGACTTCAATATTGTACCATGGGTGTTGAATGAATACCTTCCTTGCCTCTTGACCATGAAGGTGGTTTGAGAGGTAATCATCGGCGAACTGCTTTGAAAAGTACTGAAAATAAAGCTATGCATAAATCGCTATTGTAAATTTTGAAATGGCGCAAGGGGTAAAAACAAGATAAAAGAGTTGGTACCATCCTCTAGTTGACTGATGTCTTCTTCATTGTGCAAACAAAGATCTTGCTGTTATTCGTTGCAAGTTTCTTCATCCTAACAATCTTTTTGAGTTTCTTGACTTGACTGATATTCATGGACATCTCATTTCCCCATATGCAAAATGGGCCGAACAGTGGGTCTAAGCCTCTAACAGTAGGACCTACATGTGCAAGACCAAATGGTAAGAAACCTAAATATTAGAATGATTCCTGCAACTGCACAATAATGTGCTATTAGCCAAAGGACCCTGCTTGAACAAACATCGATGGTAAACCGCAGTGTCTCCCATTGTTTCCCTGCAACACACATAAGGAAGATCTTGATCAAGTTAACTGAGAGTTGCCATACTATCAGTAGAATATGTATTGAGTACAGCCAAATTCAATTGGTGTCACATGCATAACAATACAGAATTGTACCCACAGCAAATGAAAATCAAATTGCAGAACTGAACCAAATAGTTAAATGGATAGCAGAACAAATGAACCAAAGTAGTTAACTGAGCACGACATTGCAGAATAGAAACATGTACTAGAAGATAAGACAGTTTACAAAACAAAGAATGCTTGAGAACAATACTACGAAATGTAGCAATTGTTGGACCAAAGTGTTAACTGAACATTACATTTCAGAGAATCAAACTGTTAACTGAACATCAGATTGCATATTAACTTACAGAGGACAAATCACTAGAAGGCACTGGCGGTGGCCTCGAGAAAACATCACAAATTGTATTTTAAAGTAGACAACCGCGCGGTGGTGTCGACGATGGCCTCAAAGACGAGGTGCTCCTCCAAGAACTGGCGGTCGACACGCATGTCCACCATAGCGACCTCATTCGCGCGTGCGACTGCATGCTACTGCATGCTACTCAGCTCCACATTATACTTCATGCAAAATGGCTGTGGGCGGCGCTTAATTGGAGGAGGCGGCACTGATTTCGATGGAAGGTGTCACTCCGTTAGTCAGGGCATGTGGGACGGGAAAGGAGGAGGATGGTGTGGGTGGGGTGTGGATTACCTTAACATATTAACGAGGCCACACAACTAGAAGAAGGGTCGGCGTCTAGGAGGCTACGCAGCAAGAAGAAGGTTCGCCCGCGAGGAGGCGGCGCTGCAAGAAGAAGGGTCGCCAGCAAGGACGCGGCACTGCAAGAAGACGGGTAGCCGGCGAGGGGGCGGCACTGCAAGACGAAGGGTCGCTAGCGAGGAGGCTGAGCTGCCAGTAAGCATAAGTGAAGGTTTGAACTTGGAAAGCAAGGAGGAACAGTCGAAATGTGGCTTTTGGTAGGAGGGACGGGGCGGGGAGATAGATATTTCCGCGGTGGCAAAACAATTTCGCTCAGTGCCGCGAGAAACTGGCGCGCAAGTGTGGTTCAAGCAGGGGTGGTGGACTGTAGACGACGAACCTTCCTGCATAAGCTAGACAAGATGGTGCACCAAGAAATTCTATAACGCATCCCACGCGATTCTTTCTTGTAAACTATTTGTGGCATACCTGATTTTTTCATTATGTTTTGAAAGACAAAATGGTGTTACGGAGGGAAAGGATGGCGTTTGAATTGCTAGAACATTTATGTACAGTGAACATGCAACTAGTACCTGAGTGTCGTGTTTAATTTTGGAATTATTCAAGGTTCGCTTGGCATTTTTATGCATTAATTGAGTTTCTGGGTATTTAATGTGCATAATTCAAATTTGAATTACAAGCACGTGCTCGCACCAAAGTTTGTTGAAAAATCACATGTGTTTCTTTGGGTGAATTTATAGGTCCCATGCAAGAAATGGGAATAAAATTCAAACATCTCGGGGTCGTGGCTCGGCCAGAATGATTGAGAAACTTGGTTTTTTAATTCCTGTAAATCCAAAACACGGCTGAAAATCATGAAACTTGGCATGGTGCCATGACATGGCACCAACATGCTGTAGTAAATTTTTTGGCTGAATTGGGACAAGCTTTGGTGTAAGCTTCTTGCAAACAAGAGCATCCCTCAAGAAGGCTCCTGGTTTCGAGAGGGAACGTGTGACCTCCGTGTGTGAAACGACATTCGTACACTGCCTTCTCCCGCCTTAATTTTTTTTACATAGGCAGATTACACCAACTAGAAGTATCCTGCAAAATTTTGGAATTATTCCGTGTTCGTTTGGCCTTTTTATACATTAATTAAGTTTCTGGGCATTTAATGTGCATAATTCAAATTTGAACTACAAGCACCTGCTCCAGTGGACCAAAGTTATTTGAAAAATCACATGTGTGTGCTTGGGTGAATTTCTAGGTCCCATGCAAGAGATGGGAGTGAAATGCAAACATTTGGGCGTCGTGGCTCGGCTGGAAAGATTGAGAAACTTGTTTTTTTAATTCCTGTAATTCCAAAACATGGCTGAAAATCATGAAACATGGCATGGTCTCATGACATGGCACCAACATGCTGCGGTAATTTTTTCGCAGAATAGGGACAAGCTTTGGTGTACGCTTCTTGCAAACCACCTCCGTGAGCAAAACGACATATGTACATTGCCTTCTCCCGCCTTAATTTTTTTACACATCCGGATTAGACCAAATAGAAGTACCGTGCTAAATTTTGGAATTATACCGGGTTCGTTTGGCCTTTTTTATACATTAATTTAGTTTCTGAGCACTTAATGTGCATAATTCAAATTCGAACCACAAGAATAGGGTCCAGTGCACCAAAGTTGTTTGAAAAATCACATGTGTGTCCTTGGGTGAGTTTCTAGGTCACATGCAAGAGATTGGAGTGAAATTCAAACACATGGGCGTCGTGGCTCGGCCGAAAAGAATGAGAAACTTGGTTTTTTAATTCCTGTAATTCCAAAACATGCCTAAAAATCATGAAACTTGGCATGGTGTCATGACATGGCACGAACATGCTGCGGTAATTTTTTGGGCTGAATTGGGACAAGCTTTGGTGTAAGCTTCTTGCAAACCGGAACTTCCTTCAAGAAGGCTCGTGGTTCCGAGAGGGAAAGTGTCACCTCCGTGTGCGAAACGACATACATACACTGCCTTCTCCCGCCTCAATTTTTTTCCACAGCCAGATTAGACCAAATAGAAGTATCGTGCTAAATTTTGGAATTATTCCGGGTTCGTTTGGCCTTTTTATGCATTAATTGAGTTTCTGGGCATTTAATGTGCATAATTTAAATTTGAACTACAAGCACAGGCTCTAGTGCACCAAAGTTGTTTGAAAAATCACATGTGTGTCCTTGGGTGAATTTCTAGGTCCCATGCAAGAGATGGGAGTGAAATTAAAACATCTGGGCGTCGTGGCTCGGCCAGAAAGATTGAGAAACTTGATTTTTTAATTCCTGTAATTCCAAAACACGCCTGAAAATCATGAAACTTGGCATGGTGTCATGACATGGCACCAACATGCTGTAGTAATTTTTTTGGCCGAATTGGGACAAGCTTTGGTGTAAGCTTCTTGCAAACCAGAGATTCCCTCAAGAAGGCTCGTGGTTCCGAGAGGGAACGTGTCACCTCCGTGTGCGAAACGACATACGTACACTACCTTCTCTCGCCTTAATATTTTTTTCACAGGAAGATTAGACCAAATAGAAGTACCGTGCTAAATTTTGGATTTATTCCGGGTTCGTTTGGCCTTTTTATACATTAATTGAGTTTCTGGGCATTTAATGTGCATAATTCACATTTGAACTACAAGCACGTGCTCCAGTGGACGAAAGTTATTTGAAAAATCACATGTGTGTGCTTGGGTGAATTTCTAGGTCCGATGCAAGAGATGGGAGTGAAATGCAAACATTTGGGCGTCGTGGCTCGGCTGGAAAGATCGAGAAACTTGTTTTTAATTCCTGTAATTCCAAAACACGGCTGAAAATCATGAAACATGGCACGGTCTCATGACATGGCACCAACATGGTGCGGTAATTTTTTGGCTGAATTGGGACAAGCTTTGGTGTAGGCTTCTTGCAAATCGGAGCTTCCCTCAAGAAGTCTCGTGGTTCCGAGAGGGAACATGTCACCTCCATGAGTGAAACGACATACGTACACTGCCTTCTCCCGCCTTATTTTTTTACACAGCCGTATTAGACCAAATAGAAGTACCGTGCTAAATTTTGGAATTATTCCGGGTTCGTTTGGCCTTTTTTATACATTAATTTAGTTTCTAGGCATTTAATGTGAATAATTCAAATTCTAACTACAAGAATAGGGTCTAGTGCACCAAAATTGTTTGAAAAATCACATGTGTGTCCTTGGGTGAGTTTCTAGGTCCCATGCAAGAGACTGGAGTGAAATTCAAACACCTGGGCATCATGGCTCGACTGGAAAGATTGAGAAACTTGGTTTTTTAATTCTTGTAATTCCAAAACACGCCTGGAAATCATGAAACTTGGCATGATGTCATGACATGGCATGAACATGCTGTGGTAATTTTTTGGGCCGAATTGGGACAAGCTTTGGTGTAAGCTTCTTGCAAACCGGAGATTCCCTCAAGAAGGCTCGTGGTTCCGAGAGGGAACGTGCCACCTCCGTGTGCGAAACGACATACGTACACTGCCTTCTCCCGCCTCAATCTTTTGCACAGCCAGATTAGACCAAATAGAAGTACCATGCTTAATTTTGGAGTTAGTCCAGGTTCGTTTGGCCTTTTTATACATTAATTGGGTTTTTGGGCATTTAATGAGCATAATTCAAATTTGAACTACAAGCACAGGCTCCAGTGCACCAAAGTTGTTTGAAAAAACACATGTGTGTCCTTGGGTGAATTTCTAGGTCCCATGCAAGAGATGGGAGTGAAATTCAAACATCTGGGCGTCGTGGCTCGGCTGGAAAGATTGAGAAACTTGGTTTTTTAATTCCTGTAATTCCAAAACACGCCTGAAAATCATGAAACTTGGCATGGTGTCATGACATGGCACCAACATGCTGTAGTAATTTTTTTGTCCGAATTGGGACAAGCTTTGGTGTAAGCTTCTTGCAAACCGGAGATTCCCTCAAGAAGGCTCGTGGTTCCGAGAGAGAACGTGTCACCTCGATGTGCGAAACGACATACGTACACTACCTTCTCTCGCCTTAATTTTTTTACACAGGCAGATTAGACCAAATAGAAGTACCGTGCTAAATTTTGGAATTATTCCTGGTTCGTTTGGCCTTTTTTATACATTAATTGAGTTTCTGGGCATTTAATGCGCATAATTCAAAGTTGAACTAAAAGCACATGCTCCAGTGCACCAAAGTTGTTTGAAATATCACATGTGTGTCCGTGGGTGAATTTCTAGGTCCCATGCAAGAGATGGGAGTGAAATTCAAACATCTGGGCGTCATGGGTCGGCGGGAAAGATTGAGAAACTTGGTTTTTAAATTCCTATAATTCCAAAACACCCCCAAAAATCATGAAACTTGACATGGTCTCATGACATGGCACCAACATGTTGTGGTAATTTTTCTGTCCGATTTGCAAAGGCCCACACATTGACAATCCAGAAAGTAATTTTGGAACAAGTGTTGTCACATTATGTCGGTGTACAAAAAGAGGGGTACACTTTTTGTACCCCTATAACTGGGCACGGGCAGTCTGAGCCACGGGCACCACCACACTGAGCAAGGCAAGGGAGGTGACCCAAGGTAAGGCCAAAGCTCAGGAGAAGCAGAATGACGCCAAGACCAAGCCCACAAAGGGCAAAGGAGACGAAGCGGACTCCCCCCGGCAAGATCCTTGCCGGGAGGCGGTTTTAGCAAACCCGGCAAGACCCTTGCCGTGGCAGCTCGCCCCACACCTACGGAGTAAGTCACCCTTGAGTCCACTGCCCCCATGGGGCAAGGATTCGGGAGACATCCCCTTGGTGGCATGCAGATCTTTGTGAAGACATTCAAGATCAGATACAACCTTTAGAAGATGATGATCCTTGGCGGGATCCCAGCCAAGGAGGACCACAAGGCCCCCGGCAAGAGCCTTACCAGGGATGACAGCAGGCGCCACGGCAAGACCCTTGCCAGGGCCCCGGCAAGGCCCTTGCCAAGAACACCCGTAGGGCCACCATCAGGCCCATGCTAGTCAAACCTCCACCGCCATTTGCATGCAGCTGCCAACCCAACCAGCTGGGCAGGCACCTGTGTGGCGGCATGCGGATCTTCGTGGAGACCCACCACTACGCCAACTCAGCTGCCTGGCTGCCTACATGGCACCGCGGGCGCCGCTGGCCAGGGTGCATGTCGACACGAGAGGGAGCAGCGACGGACGAGATAGGGCTCTCCCCCATCCCCGATAAAGCAGGGACACCTGGGCAAGACGCATTAAATGCGCCTTGTCATGTAATGCAAGAGATAAACTCACATCACTGTACCTTTTCCACCTCCTGTGTGCCACTGTGGTAACCCCTTTCCTATAAAAGGAGGCCCGAGGCGCCAGGAGGAGGATTCGGCTTTTTGGAGCTCCCCACGCCCCATAGCTAGCTCAAGAACACAGATATACAATCCACCAAAGCAGGAGTAGGGTTTTACGCATCCTCACAGCCCGAACCTGGATAAACGAACCGTGTGCTGTCTGTTTGATCCGCTCTTCTCACGACCCCGCGCCCCGCAACCGTAGTAGGGATTCTTGTGATCCCATATGTGTCGTTCCCACCGAAATCTTTGGCGCGCCAGGTAGGGGGCGCAGTTGTGGGAATCGGCTCTAGCAATCAGCTCGACACTCCTTCGTTTTCGTGGCTCTTGGAGAAGGACGGAGGCCGGAAGATCAGCGCTCGAGTGACTACAAACAGAAGCTAAGTTGCACTGAACCCTTATTTGTTCTATCCTTTTTATATGAGGTTATTCCCCTCGGAGATGTCACGCCTTTGTATGAGAAACCTGCACGCCAGGGGGCTTTCCCACGATCGGCAACGCCCTTGCCCTGTTTCGAGTCCGCTCAACAGCTCAAGCGGCTGTGTCGAGAATGGCAGAGTAGCCTTCCGCGACCAACAACACTCTCGATTCTGACTCGAGTCAAGCTCGACAGTTCGAGCGGCCATGTTCGGAACGGAAAGGTGGCTCGTCCAGCAGCACGCGTACCCAGCAGGCCCATGGGGATCCGTCCCCAAAACGCCGCTAGGGGCTTCCGCGCTGGCGAGCCTACCCAATCGGGGTAGGGCGCGCATACAAAGAGGAATTGAACGGGGAATAACGTGCATGAAATTAAAAGTACTACAAATTTATATTACATCACATCATTGCCGCGGTTCTAACTAAAGATGAAATTTGTCTTGGTCGTGAACCTGCAGCGGCAGTGAAGAATGGGATGCCTAATCCCAGCGCTGGCCTTCCACCCTCTTGATTTCGTCGATGATGCTGATGACGGGCTTGATGCGCTCCTTGAGCACCATGAGGTCAACACCCTCTGGCAAGCTATCCATCACGACACCGAAGTCAAGGTCGGGATTCCAGTACGCCATCTTGGTGAGGACCTTGGTCATGACCCCCCGGCAAAGTCGCTGGGCTTCCCCGGCCAATGTGGCCGCTCGGTTGGAGTGAAGATAAGCCAAGGCTCCGAGGACGCCCTCGAAGAACAGGGTCAACTTGGTGTTGACGGTCCCGCTGCGCTCAGGGGCGTAACTCACGTTTGGCATCCCCATGGTGCCAATTGCGAGGTGACCCTGCCAGCGACCTCCTCCAGACGGCTGATCCATCTGTTCTCGCCCGTCACATAATCCTGGTGGGAGGCGGCCTCGTTCGCCCGCAGCTACTTCTCCTCCTCCAGGCTCCTGGTCAAGGTCTCCTCCCGAGCCCTGCTCTCCGACAGCATCTTCTCGAGATCCTCCAGCTTCAGCTTGAGATCTCTGACGGAGTTTTGTGCTTCGGAGAGCTCCCCAGCCCTACTGATGACCGCTCCTTGCCTACACCATGGCGCTGTTGAGCGTGCTCTTCTCGTTGGACAGCTTGAGGGCCTGCTCCTTCAGCTCGTTCTGCTCCACCTCCAACTCCCTTACCTTGCCGGCATGGGCCAGAGCCTGGGCATCGAGTGCCTCCTTGTGCCTCTGCTCCAGCTCGCGAGTCCGCCGCGCGACAAGGGCCTCGAGCTCCTCATCCTTGCCATGGAGCGCTGCAGCAAGCTTCGCCTCTTGCGCGGTGAGGTCCTCTTCCTGGGAATCCAGTGCGGGTTGATGCTGGTTCCGGACGGCCTCGGCCGCAGCAGCCAAGTTTGCCGCCTGTTCCTGGGCCTTCTTGATGTCAGCCATCTTCATGGTGAGCTCGACGTTGCGCTTGGCCAATTCCTCCTGAAGGGCCCTCTGCTCCTCGCGAGTCTGGCGGAACCAGGTCTGCGTCTCAGCAACGCGCGCCTTGAAATCCACCTCCGCCTGGTCCACCGTTGCCATCCTGGACTTAACCTTGTCGAGACGGACACGGTAGAGTGCCTCGAGTTATCGGAAGTTGGCCCCCATAGCGCGGAAAAGCTGCTCTTCCGGAGAACCGTCACCGACAACGCCTGGCTCACAGACAACCTCAAGCCCGGTGGCGGCAAGCACCTCGCTGTCAAAGACTTCCCCTTCGGCAGGCGTCCGGGAACTTGACGCCCCTGGGAGGTGGACGAAAAGATCGTCGCCCACCTTCAGATACCTGCCGGGGCCCGAGGTTGAGGAGGAGGGAGGCTGATCATCAACCGCCTCTTCCTCGGTGGTGGCCTTGCCGGCTTCCCCGGCAGGCCCACTGTTGGCGCCCTCAGCAGAAGCCTCCCCGGTCGCCTTGGCGGCCCCCGCCGCGGTGTCCTCGGCATCATCCTTGACGGCCTCATCAGCGGCGACCTCGGCAGCGTCCTTGGCGGCCTCCCCAGCAATGTTCCCAGCAACGGTATCCACGTCCTCCATACCTATTGAAGGAGGGTCTGGGTAGTAATGGGAGCATGGAAGCCATGAAAAGAATAAGGGAAAAACAGAGACGAAGGACAGGCAACTCACCAGTGCCAGGCTGTGAAGCAGAAATCCCCTCTCCGCAAGCATTTGGCACCGTGGCAGAGCCACCAGCGCCCAAGTTCCCCTCTTCCTCCATGGGTGTGGGCTCCGTGCCTGATGCCCTTGCCGGGGACGCCCCCCGCGGCAGCGTAGTCGATGGGAGTGGTGTGTTAGGAGTGGCCCTATGTGGCTCCTCCTGCTGCCACGCCCCTCCTGCAAACCCGACAAGGTCAGCATCATAGCATCGGACGCCTACCACATGTCGAGTAAGAAGAGGGTGACGAACTTATGCTGGGGGCTGTGCCGGGGGCTGCTGTCCGGGCTGCTCAATACCACGAGTGGCGTCCTTGAAGCCCCAGCTGGGGGCTGACTGCTCGCCGAGGCCTTCGCCCTCTTCACCCTCTGGGCCAACTGTAACGCCCCAGATATAACTTTCCCAATTTGTACTCCAACTCTTGCCGTTTCCGGCATTAAGTTATATTTATTCCTCGGGTTCGGGTCTTTGTCTCCGTGTGTTGTTTCCATTTTCATGCATCTCATATCATGTCATCACGTGCATTGCATTTGCATACATGTTCATCTCATGCTTTCGAGCATTTTCCCCGTTGTCCGTTTTGCATTCCGGCGCTTCGTTCTCCTCCGGTGGCCATTTCTAGCTTTCTTTCGTGTGTGGGGATTAAACATTTCCGGATTGGACCGAGACTTGCCATGCGGCCTTGGTTTACTACTGGTAGACCGCCTGTCAAGTTTCGGGTCATTTGGACTTCGTTTGATACTCCAACGGTTAACCGAGGGACCGAAAAGGCCTCGTGTGTGTTGCAGACCAACACCCCTCCAATTTGGCCCAAAAGCCACCAAACTCTGCTCCATCGTCTCGGTCGTTCGATCACGATCGCGTGGCCGAAAACCGCACCTCATTTGGCCACTCCTAGCTCCCTCTATGCCTATAAATACCCCCTCCATTCGGATCTCTTCTTCTCCCCCGTCCTAACCCTACAAAAAAAAGATTCTAGATCCGCCGCTGCCCCTCGTCCACTCCGCTGCCGACATGTGGCGCCGCCACCCACCGCCGCCGCCGGCCCGCGGGAGCCCGCGCCCGGCCCCCGCGCCGCCCGAGCGGGCCACTCTCCCCGCTGCCGCCTCGCTTCATCTTCCCCGATGCCGACCACGGCTGCGCGCCCCGCCACCGCGCCGGACTTCGCCAGCCGGACCCTCGGCTCTCCGTCGCGCTGCGCCTCTCCTCCGCCTCGGCCCCGTCACCGCACCGCCGTACCTCGTCGCCCGGAGCCGCCCAACGCCGGCACCGCGCCGGCCCCGCCTCCCCTCGCCACCGGCCGGCCTCGCCGGAGCCGCCGACTTCACCGGAGGCCTCGGTGAACAGTGCCCCGCCGGATCCGGCTACAGTAACCCTAGATCTGAGATCTAAACTCGGTTGACTTTTCCCTCTTCCCCCTAAATTTTATGCCTACTTTGACTGCTCATATCTCCGCATCCGTAGCTCCGTTTTGGACATATGATATATCAAAATCTTCGTCTCGACGAGTACATCATTTCATTCCATTGCATATTTTGCATTTGAGTTCATCTTGATGCCCAAAATGCTGTTAGAAGGAGGCATCGTGAGTTAAATTGCAGATCCGTTAGCTCATCATTGACTTTTGTCATTTTTGCCACGATTATTATGTGTATGATATGCCTGTGCCCCTTTGGGATGAATTGTTAAGCATTTTGTCTTCTTTCCAGAGGTTCCACCCATGCATTTTTAGGATGTGTGTGGTGTCTTGTGCAAGCTTGCAAAGAGGGGTACCTGAGATTGCTGATTTCAGGGACTTAGTGATTTTCACTAAGTCTGGGATGTTTTAGTTCATGATGCTATATGTTCAGCTTGTTTCCTAGTGATCCGTGCCCCTTTTGAGTATGATCAGTAAGGGACATTTGTTAATCTTGTTGTGCTCTATCCATCCGTGTCTGTACTTTTTATGTTGGAGCACCCTAGGTTGACTCAATCGAGCTCAACTTTTGCATAGTTGTGTATTTGGGCAGATCGTCAACTCTTTTGCGATTTTGCCGGTGCTATTGTTAGTGATCCGTGCATGCTATGCCATTGTTCTTGCCATTTCTAGCTAGCATTTTGTGCCTTCTTTATGAATATATGCTTGCCTTGCTATGACTTGCACCGTAGTGAGTGCATCGAGCTCGTTTACATTCCTCCGTGAGTTATAATTTCAGCATGTCTCAGTTTTCACTAAGTCTGAAAACTGATTGTGTTTCATCTATGTTCGTGTGCTCGTTAGAGTATTTTGTGAACCCTTTTGGTCCCAGGTCACTTTGGGTGTTTTGTTAAGCTTGTTGAGTAGCTCCATGCCATGCTCTTACTTGTCATGTTCAGGTTATGTTTCATGTTGTTTTGCTGCTCTGGAGAGAGCATCGTGGTCTGAAATTTCAGACTAGTCTTAATTTCACAAAGTCTGAAATCTGTTTTTCTTATTCAGTTTTGCCATGCTTGTTTGAACCCCTTAATGGATGAATTTGCCTATGGCTCAGTCCTAGTGATTTGTTAAGCACCTTGTGTAAATTCCTGCCATGCTTTTTTGTTTTCATGTTTGGTGGCTGTAGCATGTTCATTTCGTTGCATTTAGGAGCCTACTTGCTGTAAATCGCAGATCGGTTCGTTTCGTAAAACGCTTGCCATTTCCAAACCGTAGCTCCGATTCCTACGATCTTTATATCGTTTTCAGGGGATTTATTCCCCTCTATCCAGTGGCACACTTGGTTATCCAAGTTGAGGCCAGGTTCATGCATTTCCTGTCACGTCTTGCATTTTTGCATCCCGCATCGTATCCTGCATAGCATACCATCTTTGCATCTTATTGGTTGCCCTTGCTCGTGGTTGATTGTATCCTTGTTGATTGTTTGTGTTGTTGGGTAGAGCCGGGAGACGAGTTCGCTAACGAGGAGCCCGTTGAGTTTGCTTTTGAGGATCCAGTCAACTCTGACAACTATGCAGGCAAGATGATCGTACCCTCGGAATCACTACTATCTTTGCTATGCTAGTTTGCTCGCTCTTTTGCTTTGCCAATGCTACGATGCCTACCACTTGCTTGTCAGCCTCCATATTGCCATGATTGAGCCTCTAACCCACCATTGTCCTAGCAACCCGTTGATTGGCTATCTTACCGCTTTGCTCAGCCCTTCTTATAGCGTTGTTAGTTGCAGGTGAAGATTGGAGCCGTTCCTTGTTGGGACATTTATTTACTTGTTGGGATATCATTATATTGCTATGTTATCTTAATTCATCTATATACTTGGTAAAGGGTGGAAGGCTCGGCCTCTCGCCTAGTGTTTTGTTCCACTCTTGCCGCCCTAGTTTCCGTCATATCGGTGTTATGTTCCCGGATTGTTGCGTCCCTTACGCGGTTGGGCTATAATGGGAACCCCTTGATAGTTCGCCTTGATTAAAGCTTTTCCAGCAATGCCCAACATTGGTTTTACCATTTGCTGCCTAGCCTCTTTTTCCCTTGGGTTTCCGGAGCCCGAGGGTCATCTTATTTTAACCCCCCCGGGCCAGTGCTCCTCTGAGTGTTGGTCCAACTGTCAGCTGCCGATGGCCACCAGGGGCAACTCTGGGCTGGCCTACCCGTACCTAAGACAATCTGAGTGTGCCCTGAGAAAGAGATATGTGTAGCTCCTATCGGGATTTGTCGGCACATTCGGGCGGTGTTGCTGGACTTGTCTTAACCTGTCGAATCATCTTGTTGTACCGGGATACCGAGTCTGATCGGTGTGTCCTGGGTGGAGGTCTATTCCTTCGTTGACCGTGAGAGCTTGTTATGGGCTAAGTTGGGACCCCCCTACAGGGATTGATCTTTCGAAAGCCGTGCCCGCAGTTATGGGCAGATGGGAATTTGTTAATGTACGGTTGTAGATAACTTGAACCTTAATTAATTAAAATGAATCAACAGAGTGTGTTGCCGTGATGGCCTCTTCTCGGCGGAGTCCAGGAAGTGGACACTGTGTTGGAGTTATGTTTGCGCAGGTTGTTCTCTAGTTTCTCGCTCGTGCTTTGCCTCCTCTCCTCACTCTCTTTTGCGAATAATTTAGCCACCATATATGCTAGTCGCTTGCTGCAGCTCCACTTATACATTACCCCTTTCCTACCTATTAAGCTTAAATAGTCTTGATCGCGAGGGTGCGAGATTGCTGAGTCCCTGTGGCTCACATATTACTATTACACCAGATGCAAGGACAGATGATACAGCTCCAGATGGCGCGCTCGAGCTCAAGTGGGAGTACGGCGAGGACTCTCAGCGTTACTATGTGTCTTTTCCTGACGACCAGTAGTGGTGCCTATTCGGGGTTAGATTCAGGGCCTTGTCGCATGTTGGGGGTCTTTTCTATTTTGGCGCCGTAGTCGGGCCATGAGTGAATTGTATGATGGATGTTATTTATGTACCTTGATGTGACGTGGCGAGTGTAAGCCAACTATGTTATTCCCCTTTATATTATTTATGTACATGGGATGTTTGTGATGATTACCCAACTTGCGACATATGCCTTCAATGTGATTATGCCTCTAAGTCGTGCCTCGACACGTGGGAGATATAGTCGCATCGAGGGCGTTACAAGTTGGGAATCAGAGCCTTCCCCGACCCTAGGAGCCCCCATTGCTTGATCGTTTTTAGCAGCCGAGTTGTGTCTAGAAAAATGTTTTGAGTCCTTTAGGAATTATATATCGGAGAGCTTAGGAATTCTTTTTACTTCCCAGTCTCCTCATCGCTCTGGTAAGGTATCCTGACGTAGAGTTTTGACTCTTCTCTTCTCAAATTTCACTAAAATTTTTTTTTAGGATCACGCGAGTATCTTAGTTTTGTTTCGATGGCTTATGATGAGAACACTGTCTTGGTGCCTCCTGTCAGGGGTTTAGTGGAAGTGTCCCGGGGAGTTGAGCTCTGAGGTGTTGTCATCATAATTTTATCGTTGCAATTCTGGTATACTTGAGATATGTGTGCGACATCGAAAATCTCCTTTATGCAGTTCGTTGGTGAGATAACCTCGACGCCACCCAGTACTAGGGCGGGAGTTCAGGAGTATCGCCATAACTTGTATAACGGATGCTTTTCGAAGGTTGAGGTAGATGGTTTCCGAAGGTTTCTTGGTTATGTGTTGAAGGATGGATACAGCTGGATGTAGGATTTGCTAGCTTAGGTGAGATATTATGCTTCCCCTGTATCCCCAACACCTGATTGCATAACCGGAAAGTTTCGGGAGTTTCATAGGTGGGAATTCAAGTAGCTCTTAGGATATCTTTCCAACAGATGTATGATATGAAATTGGGGTTCAATGTCTAGTGGTTCGCCTATTCACGGTCGATTTTACAGTGGTCTCGTTGTGTCTTAAAGAGTCCTTGGCTATGCTGACTCGGGGACGCTTCGTATGTCATGTGCACTGCCTTGTACATGATGGTGCTGTACGATCGAGCCCGTGTAGGTCCCACCACGAAAACTTCGGACAAAATTTCTATCATATGTTTGTTCCGGCTTATTCCGCAAGCCAACCCTTGGTTTTATTTTCAGTTGTGGTATTCGAGTTCCTTCGACGTCATATGTTGATTACATCCCTCGTTGATGTACCCCCTTCTACCTGATTCTTCGTGGCTTCGCAATTTAGGAATATGTGACCACATCAAGAGAAGTGCATTCATTCATTTTGTTCGGATGTGAAGACTTTATGTTGCAATTTTCATTCCGTTGGTTTCAGCTTCATTTATCTGCCTATGTGCTAATGGTGGTCAACCTCTTCAGGATGGCTCCCGCTAAGAGCACCAGTCAGAACCAGAATCAAGATCCGCCACCACCTCCGCCTCCTCCGGAAGCATGGCAAGCTGTGATGGACGCTACTAATGCAAATACACAGTTGATCATGCAAATCATCCAAGAGCGGAATCAAGGCAGTCAAGGGAATCAAGGCAACAATCAGAACCATTTTGCTACTCTGAACCAGTTCCTCGCTAATGGTCCAAAGACGTTCAGCAATTGTGTTGAAGCTACCGATGCTGACGATTGGCTAGTGGATCTAGGCAAGCATTTTGAATGCAGCAACGTCAGGCCTGAAGATTTCGTCAAGTTCGCTTCTTTCCAGCTCAAAGATCAGGCTGCAGAGTGGTTCCAGCAGTACAAGGATTCCAGAGGTGGACGTTTGATCACTTGGGATGATTTCCGTCATGATTTCCGAGCTCATCACATCCCTCAAAGTGTGACTGAATGCAAACATGAGGAATTCCACAATCTGAAGCAAGGATCTTTGTCTGTCTATGACTACAACAAGTTGTTCCAGAAGCTCGCCCGTTTTGCCAAGCAGGATGTTCCTGATGAGAAGAGCATGATCTATCAGTTCAGGGGTGGTCTCCGTGAAGAAATTCAGCTCGCTCTTGTCCTCTTTGAGCCGTTGAGATACGATGAGTTCTACAACATGGCACTGAAGCAAGAGGCTACTCAGTTAAGGTGTGATGCTTCCAGAAAGCGAGTCAGAGACACTACACCTTCTTCCTCTAGTCAAGTGGCCAAGCAGCAGAAGTATTGGCTTCCTCCTCCTCCGTTCCGTCAGCCGTATCAGCAGAAGAGCAAAGGTGGCAGTGCTTCTTCCCACCCACCCAACCCAGGCTTTCAGAACAAGACTTCGTCTCAAGCTCCAAGATCGAGTGCTCCGTACCACCGTCTGCTCTCAGAGGTCACGTGCAACAAGTGCCAACAAAAGGGTCACTACGCCAACAAGTGTTTCAACCAGAGGCGTCTTCCTCCTCCTCCTCCTCCTGTCAGATCGGCAAGTACAGCTGTGGTCAAGCATAACCCCAAGTCCGCCAAGGTCAACTTGATGAATGCAGCTCAGGCAGAGGATTTGTCAGATGTGATCATGGGTAACCTTCCTGTTAATGATATTCCTGCAAAAGTTCTTTTTGATACGGGTGCTTCGCATTGTTTCATCTCAAGGCCATTTACATCTAGGCATGGTTTGGCTCCGCAAATTTTTCCTAGTCCATTAGCAGTCTCTCCTGGTAAACGCATGCAGGCTAACTCCATTGCTCCGGATATTTCTATCATGTTGGGTGATTTCAAGTTTCTGGCTTCTCCAACGGTTCTGGGTGATTCTGATATCGATCTTATTCTTGGGATGGACTGGCTCTCTAAACACAAGGCTCAGCTCGATTGTGCAGCCAAGCAGATTCAACTGACTCATTCGTCTGAGGATGTCATTGTCTTTGCTGCTCGGGATAATACAATCCGGTTGTTTTCTCTCAATGAGAAGGGTGAATTGGATGCTATTTCGCTGATTCCGGTTGTTTGTGAGTATCAAGACGTCTTCCCAGAAGAACTCCCAAGAATGCCTCCGCACCGGCCGGTTGAATTTGTTATTGAACTCGAGCCCGGTACGGAACCTGTGTGCAAACGTCCCTACAAGCTCGGCCCCGAAGAGTTGAAGGAGTTGAAGAAACAACTCGATGTTCAAGAAAGAATGGGTCTCATTCGGCCTAGTACTTCTCCGTGGGGTTGTGGTGTTCTTTTTGTGAAGAAGAAGGATGGAACGGACCGACTTTGTGTTGATTATCGTCCATTGAACAAGAAGACCATCAAGAACAAATACCCACTTCCCAACATTAATGAGCTGTTTGAACAACTCAAGGGTGCCCAAGTATTCTCCAAGCTTGACCTTCGTATGGGTTATCATCAAATTCGCATTCGTGAGCAAGATATTCCCAAGACGGCTTTCAGGACAAGCTATGGGTCATATGAATACACTGTCATGTCTTTTGGCTTCGCCAACGCTCCTCCGACGTTCTCTCGCATGATGAACTTCATCTTCAACCCCTACACCAATGACTTCGTTTTGGTCTATCTCGACGACATTCTGGTTTTCTCGAAGAACAAGGAAGATCATGCCAAGCACTTGCGTTTGGTTCTTGACAAGCTCAGGGAACATCAGTTCTACGCCAAGTTCTCCAAGTGTGAATTTTGGCTCGATGAGGTTCTTTATCTTGGTCATATCATCTCTGCCAAGGGCATTTCCGTGGATCCTGAGAAGGTGTCTGCAATTGTTAATTGGGAACCTCCTCAGCACGTGAAGCAACTCCGTAGCTTCCTCGGTCTCGCAAGCTATTGTCGAAGATTCATTGAAAACTTTTCCAAGATCGCGAATCCTGTCTCAAATATTCTCCAGAAGCACGTCAAGTACGTTTGGTCTCCGGAGTGTGATATTGCTTTCAACGCTTTGAAAGAGAAATTGATCACTGCTCCAGTTCTGACTCCGCCTGATGAAACCAAGCCGTACGAGGTCTTTTGTGATGCCTCTCTCCAAGGTCTCGGTGCTGTACTGATGCAAGAGAAGAAAGTTGTTGCTTATACCTCTCGCTAGTTGAAGCCTAATGAGAAGAACTACCCCAGTCATGATCTCGAGTTGGCGGCAGTTGTGCATGCATTGTTGACTTGGAGACATCTTTTATTGGGAAGAAAAGTGGACATTTTCACTGATCACAAGAGTCTCAAGTACATCTTCACCCAGCCTAATCTCAACCTCAGGCAAACTCGATGGGTCGAAATGATTCAAGAGTACAATCCGAGTATTGAGTATACTCCAAGCAAGGCCAATGTGATTGCTGACGCTTTGAGCAGAAAAGCATATTGCAACAGTCTGATTCTCAAGCCTTATCAACCCGAGCTTTGTGAAGCTTTCCGCAAACTTAATTTGCAAATTGTTCCTCAAGGTTTCCTCGCCAACCTTCAAGTCTCTCCTACCTTGGAAGACCAGATTCGCCAAGCCCAGCTTCTCGATGCTATGGTGAAAAAGGTGAAGATTGGTATTGCAAAGAGTCCGTCCAAGTACAAGTGCTACCGACTTGATGACAAGGACACTCTCTTCTTCGAGGATCGAATTGTTGTGCCCAAAGGTGACCTTCGTAAAGTGATCATGAACGAGGCCCACAACTCTCTCCTCTCCATCCACCCCGGGAGCATGAAGATGTATCAAGACCTGAAGCAAACTTATTGGTGGACTCGAATGAAGCGCGAGATCACTCAATTCGTGAATGAATGTGATGTCTGCAGAAGAGTGAAGGCAGAACACCAAAGGCCAGCAGGTCTCCTCCAGCCTCTTGCCATTCGAGAATGGAAGTTTGACCACATTGAAATGGAATTCATGACTGGGTTTCCAAAGTCCAAGCGTGGCAATGATGCTATATTCGTTGTCATCGACAAGCTCACCAAAGTGGCTCATTTTCTGCCTATCAAAGAGTCAATCACTGCAGCTCAATTGGCGGAGCTCTACACCTCTCGAATTGTCTCTCTGCACGGTATTCCTCAAGTGATATCTTCAGACCATGGCAGCATCTTTACCTCCAAGTTTTGGGATTCTTTTCAGAAGGCCATGGGCACCAACATTCGCTTCAGCACTGCTTTCCATCCTCAAACAAGCGGTCAAGTCGAGCGTGTCAACTAGATTCTTGAAGATATGCTCAGGGCTTGTGTTATCTCCTTCGGCATGAAGTGGGAGGATTGTCTTCCTTATGCTGAATTCTCATACAACAACAGTTTTCAAGCAAGTTCGGGCAAGGCCCCATTTGAAATTCTATATGGTAGGAAGTGCCGTACACCTCTCAACTGGTCTGAAACCGGTGAACGTCAGCTGCTGGGTAATGACCTAATCACAGAGGCAGAAGAAATGTGCAAGGTCATTCGTGATAACCTCAAAGCAGCCCAATCCCGCCAGAAGAGTTACTATGATAGTAAGCACCGTGATTTGGCTTTCAAGATCGGAGATCATGTTTACCTCCGCATCTCTCCTATGAAAGGGACTCGTCGCTTCGGTATCAAAGGGAAGCTTGCCCCCAGATAGGTCGGACCTTTCAAGATTGTCAGCAAGAGAGGCGACCTCGCCTATCAACTCGAGCTTCCTTCAAACTTTGCTAATGTTCATGATGTGTTCCATGTCTCCCAACTCCGAAAGTGCTTCAAGACGCCTGAACGCACCGTCAACTTCAAGGACATTGAGCTCCAAGAAGATCTCTCCTACCGTGAGCACCCAGTTGCAATCCTTGAAGAGACTGAACGCAGAGCTCGCAACAAGTCAATCAAATTTCTCAAAGTAAAGTGGTGACACCATTCCGACCGTGAAGCTACCTGGGAACGCGAGGATCACCTCCGTTCTGAGTAACCGGAGTTCTTTCAGTCCTAGATCTCGGGACGAGATCTTTTCGTAGTGGTGGAGTGTTGTAACGCCCCAGATATAACTTTCCCAATTTGTACTCCAACTCTTGCCGTTTCCGGCATTAAGTTATACTTATTCCTCGGGTTCGGGTCTTTGTCTCCGTGTGTTGTTTTCGTTTTCATGCATCTCATATCATGTCATCACGTGCATTGCATTTGCATACATGTTCATCTCATGCTTTCGAGCATTTTCCCCGTTGTCCGTTTTGCATTCCGGCGCTTCGTTCTCCTCCGGTGGCCATTTCTAGCTTTCTTTTGTGTGTGGGGATTAAACATTTCCAGATTGGACCGAGACTTGCCATGCGGCCTTGGTTTACTACCGGTAGACTGCCTGTCAAGTTTCGGGTCATTTGGACTTCGTTTGATACTCCAACGGTTAACCGAGGGACCGAAAAGGCCTCGTGGGTGTTGCAGCCCAACACCCCTCCAATTTGGCCCAAAAGCCACCAAACTCTGCTCCATCGTCTCGGTCGTTCGATCACGATCGCGTGGCCGAAAACCACACCTCATTTGGACACTCCTAGCTCCCTCTATGCCTATAAATACCCCCTGCATTCGGATCTCTTCTTCTCCCCCGTCCAAACCCTACAAAAAAAAGATTCTAGATCCGCCGCCGCCCCTTGTCCACTCCGCTGCCGACACGTGGCGCCGCCACCCACCGCCACCGCCGGCCCGCGGGAGCCCGCGCCCGGCCCCCGCATCGGCCGAGCGGGCCACTCTCCCCGCCGCCGCCTCGCTTCGTCTTCCCCGACGCCGACCGCCGCCGTGCGCCCCGCCACCGCGCCAGACTTCGCCGGCCGGACCCTCGGCTCTCCGCCGCGCCGCGCCTCTCCTCCGCCTTGGCCCTGCCGCCGCACCGCCGTACCTCGCCGCCCGGAGCCGCCCAACGCCAGCACCGCGCCGGCCCCGCCTCCCCTCGCCACCGGCCGGCCTCGCCGGAGCCGCCGACTTCACCGGAGGCCTTGGTGAACAGTGCCCCGCCGGATCCGGCTACAGTAACCCTAGATCTGAGATCTAAACTCGGTTGACTTTTCCCTCTTCCCCCTAAATTTTATGCCTAATTTGACTGCTGATATCTCCGCATCCGTAGCTCCGTTTTGGACATATGATATATCAAAATCTTCGTCTCGACGAGTACATCATTTCATTCCATTGCATCTGTTGCATTTGAGTTCATCTTGATGCCCAAAATGCTGTTAGAAGGAGGCATCGTGAGTTAAATTGCAGATCCGTTAGCTCATCATTGACTTTTGTCATTTTTGCCATGATTATTGTGTGCATGATATGCCTGTGCCCCTTTAGGATGAATTGTTAAGCATTTTGTCTTCTTTCCAGAGGTGCCACCCATGCATTTTTAGGATGTGTGTGGTGTCTTGTGCAAGCTTGCAAAGAGGGGTACCTGAGATTGCTGATTTCAGGGACTTAGTGATTTTCACTAAGTCTAGGATGTTTTAGTTCATGATGCTATATGTTCAGCTTGTTTCCTAGTGATCCGTGCCCCTTTTGAGTATGATCAGTAAGGGACATTTGTTAATCTTGTTGTGCTCTATCCATCCGTTCCTGTACTTTTTATGTTGGAGCACCCTAGGTTGACTCAATCGAGCTCAACTTTTGCATAGTTGTGTATTTGGGCAGATCGTCAACTCTTTTGCGATTTTGCCGGTGCTATTGTTAGTGATCCGTGCATGCTATGCCATTGTTCTTGCCATTTCTAGCTAGCATTTTGTGCCTTCTTTATGAATATATGCTTGCCTTGCTATGACTTTCACCGTAGTGAGTGCATCGAGCTCGTTTACATTCCTCCGTGAGTTATAATTTCAGCATGTCTCAGTTTTCACTAAGTCTGAAAACTGATTGTGTTTCATCTATGTTCGTGTGCTCGTTAGAGTATTTTGTGAACCCTTTTGGTCCCAGGTCACTTTGGGTGTTTTGTTAAGCTTGTTGAGTAGGTCCATGCCATGCTCTTACTTGTCATGTTCAGGTTATGTTTCATGTTGTTTTGCTGCTCCGGAGAGAGCATCGTGGTCTGAAATTTCAGACTAGTCTTAATTTCACAAAGTCTGAAATCTGTTTTTCTTATTCAGTTTTGCCATGCTTGTTTGAACCCCTTAATGGATGAATTTGCCTATGGCTCAGTCCTAGTGATTTGTTAAGCATCTTGTGTAAATCCCTGCCATGCTTTTTTGTTTTCATGTTTGGTGGCTGTAGCATGTTCATTTCGTTGCATTTAGGAGCCTACTTGCTGTAAATCGCAGATCGGTTCGTTTCGTAAAACGCTTGCCATTTCCAAACCGTAGCTCCGATTCCTATGATCTTTATATCATTTTCAGGGGATTTATTCCCCTCTATCCAGTGGCACACTTGGTTATCCAAGTTGAGGCCAGGTTCATGAATTTGCTATCACATCTTGCATTTTTGCATCCCGCATCGCATCCCGCATAGCATACCATCTTTGCATCTTATTGGTTGCCCTTGCTCGTGGTTGATTGTATCCTTGTTGCTTGTTTGTGTTGTTGGGTAGAGCCGGGAGACGAGTTCGCTAACGAGGAGCCCGTTGAGTTTGCTTTTGAGGATCCAGTCAACTCTTACAACTGTGCAGGCAAGATGATCATACCCTCAGAATCACTACTATCTTTGCTATGCTAGTTTGCTCGCTCTTTTGCTTTGCCAATGCTATTATGCCTACCACTTGCTTGTCAGCCTCCCAATTGCCATGATTGAGCCTCTAACCCACCATTGTCCTAGCAAACCGTTGATTGGCTATCTTACCGCTTTGCTCAGCCCTTCTTATAGCGTTGTTAGTTGCAGGTGAAGATTGGAGCCGTTCCTTGTTGGGACATTTATTTACTTGTTGGGATATCATTATATTGCTATGTTATCTTAATTCATCTATATACTTGGTAAAGGGTGGAAGGCTCGGCCTCTCGCCTAGTGTTTTGTTCCACTCTTGCCGCCCTAGTTTCCGTCATATCGGTGTTATGTTCCCGGATTGTTGCGTCCCTTACGCGGTTGGGCTATAATGGGAACCCCTTGATAGTTCGCCTTGATTAAAGCTTTTCCAGCAATGCCCAACATTGGTTTTACCATTTTCCGCCTAGCCTCTTTTTCCCTTGGGTTTCCGGAGCCCGAGGGTCATCTTATTTTAACCCCCCCGGGCCAGTGCTCCTCTGAGTGTTGGTCCAACTGTCAGCTGCCGGTGGCCACCAGGGGCAACTCTGGGCTGGCCTACCCGTACCTAAGACAATCTGAGTGTGCCTTGAGAAAGAGATATGTGCAGCTCCTATCGGGATTTGTCGGCACATTCAGGCGGTGTTGCTGGACTTGTCTTAACCTGTCGAATCATCTTGTTGTACCGGGATACCGAGTCTGATCGGTGTGTCCTGGGTGGAGGTCTATTCCTTCGTTGACCGTGAGAGCTTGCTATGGGCTAAGTTGGGACCCTCCTGCAGGGATTGATCTTTCGAAAGCCGTGCCCGCGGTTATGGGCAGATGGGAATTTGTTAATCTCCGGTTGTAGATAACTTGAACCTTAATTAATTAAAATGAATGAACTGAGTGTGTTGCCGTGATGGCCTCTTCTCGGCGGAGTCCGGGAAGTGGACACGGTGTTGGAGTTATGTTTGCGCAGGTTGTTCTCTAGTTTCTCGCTCGTGCTTTGCCTCCTCTCTCGCTCTCTTTTGCGAATAAGTTAGCCACCATATATGCTAGTCGCTTGCTGCAGCTCCACTTATACATTACCCCTTTCCTACCTATTAAGCTTAAATAGTCTTGATCGCGAGGGTGCGAGATTGCTGAGTCCCTGTGGCTCAGAGATTACTATTACACCAGCTGCAGGGACAAATGATATAGCTCCAGATGGCGCGCTCGAGCTCAAGTGGGAGTACGATGAGGACTCTCAGCGTTACTATGTGTCTTTTCCTGACGACCAGTAGTGGTGCCTATTCGGGCTTAGATTCAGGGCCTTGTCGCATGTTGGGGGTCTTTTCTATTTTGGCGCCGTAGTCGGGCCATGAGTGAATTGTATGATGGATGTTATTTATGTACCTTGATGTGACGTGGCGAGTGTAAGCCAACTATGTTATTCCCCTTTACATTATTTATGTACACGGGATGTTTGTGATGATTACCCGACTTGTGACATATGCCTTCAATGCGATTATGCCTCTATGTCGTGCCTCGACACGTGGGAGATATAGTCGCATCGAGGGTGTTACACCAACGTCTCTGCATCCCTGCAAAAGCAAAAACGGATCAAGATGGGTGGCTTAATTCAGAGGAATGAAAATGACAGTAAGGAACGGAGTACTTACTCGTCATCCACCGCCTCGTCTTCCACCGCTTTCCTCTTCCTCTGTGCTGAGAGGCCCGAGATCAAAAGTGACCCCCGCGTCAACATCCGAGTCGACATCTGCCAGAGGAGGCGAAGACGGCGGGGCTTGTGCTCGCCCAGATGAGGAAGGGGCTGTTGTCTTCTTCTTCTCAGCGGCCTTCGTCAGCCTCTTGGCTGCCGTGGACCTCGTGTGGCGCCCAGACCCCTCGAGGGTCAATTGAGGCCGCGCAGCCCTGCCGGGCCGGACCGGCTCACCGGAGCCAGCCCGCCGCGGGACTCGCCCTCTTCCCCTGGTTGGCGTCGAGCCCGCCGCCACGTCCTCCTCCTCCGACGACGACTCATCGGCCGCGTCTTCGACGAGCGGAGATCCAGTGTCGGTGCTGCTGACCTCCCCGGAGGCCCCCGCCCACCGGGTGAGCTCCTCTTCCTCTGCCGCCGTTGCGGCCTTGTCCTACATGCCCCCGGCACTGCCGGCCTCCATGGCAAGCTGTGCCTCCCTCGCCCTAGTGGCGATGTAGTCCAGCTCTGCCTGGGTGGTGTCCATGATGAGCCACTGCTCGGCGTCGGCATTGACGTACATCTCGATCAGGGTGTTGAAGAATTGCTGCACATCCTCGTCCTTCGGCTCCTCCTAGCTCGGGACAGGGCTATGCGCATTACAGTCTGGCATCATGGCGATGATCTCGGACCGACGCGAAATTTTGCACAACGGGACCACCCCCGCTGGCAGCTTGAAAAATGGCCCCTTGAGGGCCTTGCCAACCTTTGCGGTAGCCCTCACAGCCTTGCCGGTCCGCTTGACCTCGCCATCGCGACCCACATCAAGATGGAAACGCTTCTAGCAGAAGTGGGCATGCGCCAGCACTATGAAGTTGTGATCGAGGCCGGGGCGGAGTCGCATAATGTCAGCCGAGTTCGTAAAGAGCCAAGCTGGCCTCCCCTTGCTGTGCAACGGGGCGATCCAGCGGTGAATGAAGTCCACCCCGATCATCTCAAGGGTGAGTCTGGCCTGGGTGAGCTGGAGAATCCTGGTGGTGGCGACGGTGAGCCTCCCATCGGCGGCGTCGACATTGCTCCAATCGCTGCCACGGACCGGCGGCACTCGGCGGACCTTGCAGAATTCCGGCGGGTTTTCATCTTCAATCTAGCACCACCAGCCACGCCATTCCTCCCACCTCTCCTTCACGGCACCGTCCGGGTACGCCCCCTTGGATCTTGGGATCCAGGTGACGCAACCGGAGACGGCTCCTCCCGGCTGGATTCGAGGGAAGAAGTAATGGCGGAAGAGCGCTGTGTTGGGCTGCACCCCGGCAAAGCCTTCGCAAAGATGCGCGAAGAAAGCCATGCACGCCACCGCATTCGGAGTAAAATCCAAGAGGCGAAAGCCGAAGGTGTGCATAACGTCGCAGAAGAAATCGGAGAAAGGGGGGCATAACCCACAAGAAAAGTAATCAACGAAGAAGGGGTACCGATTTGTGGCAGGATCAGCGCAAGCGGCAAGAATGACGCGCGTCGCCGGGTGTCCCGAATCCTCTCCCCCTGTCTTCACTCCCCATAGGGGCTTGAAGGAGGCCCGGAGCTCTTGAACATCAACTACCGAGGGGAAGAAAAAGGCGAACTTCGTCCGGTCCCCCGACAGCGCGCTCTCCGGCGGCTCCACCGTCCCGGCGCCCTTAGCCACCCCCTTGCCCTTGGTGAATTTGGGAGCCATGGCGACCAAGAAGTTCAGAGGGCTGAGGAAGGGGGATGGCGAAGCAACGACGGCGGGCGATGGCGGAAGCTTAGGAAGAGAGGAAACGGCGGCTCTGAGATTGGAAAAGGCACGACGAAAGAGGAGAAAGTGAGCAGCGCGCCCGCGGTTGTTCCTTTCTTATGGGGGAAAAACAACGGGCCGCCTCCTTTAACCTTTACTATGACGTGACGCATGCATGCAGAGCTCAGCCCCACGCATGCCGCCCACGTCACACATGCCTCCCCATGCCGCGCCACGCGGGGGAAGCGTGGGAAGCACAGCGCGCGAAGAAACTTACCGCGGTAAAAACCGCCCCGCCTGCCCGCGCACCGTTTTTGGGCCTAGCCCAACGACACGATTGCGCTTACGTGTGGCCCAGGCCCGGGGGCTCCTGTCGGTGTACGGGCTATAACTGTGCACGGGCAGTCTGAGCCACGGGCACCACCACACTGAGCAAGGCAAGGGAGGTGAGCGAAGGTATGGCCGAAGCTCAGGAGAAGCAGAACGACGCCAAGACCAAGCCCACAAAGAGCAAAGGAGACGAAGCGGACTCCCCCCGGCAAGATCCTTGCCGGGAGGCGGTT
The DNA here is from genome assembly GCA_034509565.1 of Triticum monococcum. Lineage (NCBI taxonomy): Eukaryota > Viridiplantae > Streptophyta > Magnoliopsida > Poales > Poaceae > Triticum > Triticum monococcum. The sequence continues at coordinate 371,363,010 of CM067844.1, read as the reverse complement.
TTAGCAAACCCGGCAAGACCCTTGTCGTGGCAGCTCGCCCCACACCTACGGAGTAAGTCACCCTTGAGTCCACTGCCCCCATGGGGCAAGGATTCGGGAGACATCCCCGTGGTGGCATGCAGATCTTTGTGAAGACATTCAAGATCAGATACACCCTTTAGAAGATGATGATCCTTGGCGGGATCCTAGCCAAGGAGGACCATAAGGCCCCCGGCAAGAGCCTTACCGGGGATGAAAGCAGGCGCCATGGCAAGACCCTTACCGGGCCCCCGGCAAGGCCCTTGCCAAGAACACCCGTAGGGCCACCATCAGGCCCACACCAGTCAAACCTCCACCGCCGTTCGCATGCAGCTGCCGACCCAACCAGCTGGGCAGACACATGCGTGGCAGCATGCGGATCTTCGTGGGGACCCACCACTACGCCACCTCAGCTGCCTGCCTGCCTACATGGCACCGCGGGCGCCGCTGGCCAGGGCGTGTGTCGACACGAGAGGGAGCGGCGACGGACGAGACAAGGCTCTCCCCCGTCCCCGATAAAGCAGGGACACCTAGGCAAGACGCATTAAATGCGCCTTGTCATGTAATGCAAGAGATAAACTCACATCACTGTACCTTTTCGACCTCCTGTGTGCCACTATGGCAACCCCTTTCCTATAAAAGGAGGCCCGAGGCGACCAGGAGGAGGATTCGGCTTTTTGGAGCTCCCCACACCCCATAGCTAGCTCAAGAACATAGATATACAATCCACCAAAGCAGGAGTATGGTTTTACGCATCCTCGCGGCCCGAACCTGGATAAACGAACCGTGTGCTATCTGTTTGATCCGCTCTTCTCACGACCCCGCGCCCCGCAACCGTAGTAGGGATTCTTGTGATCCCATAGGTGTCGTTCCCACCGACACATTACAAATAGGAAACACAAGTATTATTGAAACCGTGGGTGTTCGACTTACCAATTACGTGTGTCCATGCGTCCCATGTTTTTTTATTGTCTAGGAGGTGTCGTGCAGGGTAGCTATTTGCGTATGGGAGGCATGCGACCAGACCCCTGCGTGTGCTCATTGGGAGGAGAGCCCTTGGACCACTGCCCATCACGCACCTCCCTCCCAACATCTCCATTAATGGTGCCCGAGAACCTGTTCTATGGCGTGGATATATGTCTCATCGGACTGCGATTTAAGAGAGAAAAATGAAAATCTGAAAAGAAAGTTTTGCACGGATCTTGATGTAAGATCCGATGGACCTATATAGCATCCTGCGACTTATAGCAAGCATGATGAATATAAGGATGATGGTAGTGGATAATAATTGTCTTACATATTTACAAACATAGTTAAAAAAAGCCACATGCATCAACGCCCGAAATACACAAGGGAAAAAGAAGAAGGAAGACAATGATCTGGCTCACTGATCTCTACTTTCTTGATGCATTGCTGCAGGCCAAGGGAACTAGTCTCCATGGTGGGCGGCGACGAGCTCTTTCTTGTCCTCAAGATGCTGCTTGAGAGCATCCACATATTCCTGCACCAGCCTTCTGCGCCGGATGCGCATCATGGCATTCTCGTTCATAAGTTTCTCGACAATGACGCCGGTCCTCTTCAACAAGGAAGTGGTCTACTCCTACTGCTCCGCACTTCCGACGATCTTCGACCGTAGCAGGTCGCGCTCGGCCCGGAGCTTCGCATTGCTCTCATTTAGTTGCCGGATGACGTCGATAGACCGTTGAAATGAGGCTTTCAGGTCATCCTGCAACCTCTCCAACCTAGAGATCTTATCCATCTGCCTAAGGACGAGGGCACGCATGCGCCTGTAAGAGTCCTCGCCTACCCACGAGCCATTTTCCCAGGCCGCCGCGGCGCGGGAGGACATCTCTGCTGCATTCGCGACGCGGCGGGACATCTCTTCTGCTTCCGTGGCATGGCCGGACCAGTCTGTTGCATCGACGGCGCGGAGGGTCCTCCGTGCTGCTTTGGCAGCACGGCAGGACCTCTTTGCTGCTACGGCCGTGAGGCGGGACATGTTGGCTGCTTTCGCGGCGAGGCGGGACATCTCTCGTGCTCCTGCTTCTAGGCTCGGCTCTCCCTAGTGGCAATCTCTCGACCCAGAACTCACGCTGGCCATGGCGGACGCAAGGGAACAATGATGAATGACTTGTTTGTTTTTGAGTTTTTATGGATGAGGGGATGAGGAGGAATGTGCAGTCATCTTGGCGTAGTAGTATTTACAACCACGTAGTAATACACTCCTAAGTGGGAAATCGTTTAGGTTTTGATTGGTGTGAATTGGTTTGCAATTTGGAATGTGACGGGACGCGGCCTCCCTATTCTTCTAATAAAAATTGTGACGGGACACATGCTCAAACTTTACTAACGGTTATAAGTGCGGCACTATTCCCGGAAGGCGTAACTGTAAGTGCATCTAGTGCCACCCCTAGTTGGTTTTGGAGTGTTGACGACAAACCTAGTTGAGGGACTAATGTGTTTGTGAGAATTGCAGGATAACACAGGTAGAAGTCCCTCATTGATTCGGTTTTCCTACCAGAGATGACCCCTAAAAATGTATGAAGACATTGATGTCAAAGGTGGTATCTAAAGATATTCACATTGAAGAATATGACAAGAGAAGACATCGCATGAAGCCTATGGAGCTCGAAGACTTAGATCTTTCGTAGTTCTTTTTCTTCTTTGTTGAGTCATAGGAACCACCGTACTGTTAAGCGGGGTCCAAGAGAACCAGTCAGAATGATTGAAGTGATGCTTAACCAAAACCTATGTCTTCGAGTGAAGATATGAGAGCGAATCTTGTCCAGAGTCGGACAAGTCAGCTTTGCTTGTAGCCCAAGTAAAGTTGCCGTGTGTGCTTGAAATCTGACCGTTGGAACACGTGTCAGTTCCTTAGTGACCCAGGTTCATTTCGAACAAATCAGGTCGTGTTGCCTAGTGGCTATAAATAGCCCACCCCCTACAACCATAAACGGTTGGCTGCTTAGAGTTAAAGTACGGCTTTTGTCGTTTGAGAGCAACCCACCTCGAAGCCTTTGAGAGAGAATTCCTTGCGAGGATAAAGCCCTAACCACCTAGAGCCAAAGAGTGTTAGACATCACTTAAGTCTTCCTGTCTGTGTGATCTGAAGACTTATTACACTCGAGGACTGTGAATCCTCTAGCCGGTTAGGTGTCGCGTTCTGAGCATCCAAGAGTCATTGTGGATCGCCGGTGAACGAAGTCTGTGAAGGTTCGGGAGTCTACCTTGAAGACTTACCAGAGTGATTGGGCGAGGTCCGTGTGACGTTAGCTCAAGGGGAATATGGTGAGGACTGGGTGTCCTGAGCTGCGTGTTCAAGACTACGTGTCCGGGACTGTGTGTCCTCAGGTTTAAATACCTAGCCGCCCTAACGAGACGTATAGTTGTCACAGCTACTAGAATTGGTCTAACAAATCATTGTCTTCAACGAGTCACTGGTTTCATCCTTCCCTTCCCTTTACTTACTGTTGGTCCTTGTGAAGTCATTGTATGATTGCATTATCTTTTGTCTTCACTGAGTGACTGCTTGTTCTGATTGGCTTCATAATATCTTCCTACCTGATCCATACTACCTAGCTGCTATAGGTCATTGTGCTTTCACTTCATTAAAATACTTGACTATGGTTTGCCTAGTGTAGTCTACCTTCCGCTACATGGTAATAGGTTTATTTCCATCGTTTGTCTTCGAAACTTCTATGTTTTGAAGACTTTAATAAAATCGCCTATTCACCCCCCCTCTAGTCGATATAACGCACTTTCAATTGGTATCAGAGCAAGGTACTCCCTTGTTGTGTGTGATTTGGTTTAACCACCTGGAGTTTTAGCTATGTCGACTGCAGGGATAATTAAAGTCTCCGCTGCGTGCCCCGTCTTCGATGGAACTGAATATTCCTACTGGAAGAATAAGATGCGCATGCATCTTGAAGCCATTGACGTCGACCTATGGTATGTCGTCAAGAACGGCGTTCCCAAGGCTGGAGAAGGTGTCACTGCTGCTGACGTCAAGAAGTTCGTTCAACTGGACTCTACTGCCAAGAATATCATCTGTGGTCATCTGACCAAAGGACAGTATGGCCGCGTGAGTGCTTTGGAAACATCTAAGCTAGTCTAGGACTGGCTCTCCAAGGTCAACGAAGGCGTCTCAACCCAGAAAGGTCAGAGAATCAGTGTCCTTCACAACCTCTTCAACCGCTTCAAGAGAAATGACAATGAGAAAGTCCAGCTCACGTTTGATCGACTCACTGACATCACAAATGAGCTTCAAGCCCTCGGCGCTACTGAGATCACCAAGCATGAAGTCGTCAAGACACTCCTGGGATCACTTGACAGTTCATTTGACACCCTAGCCCTGATGATTCAAGGACGTCCTGATTTCAAGACACTCGATCCGTCTGACATACTTGAGAGGCTCAACACACATGAGTTTCAGCTCTCTGAGAAAAGAGATATGGACGGTCCCAACTATGGGCGAACTCGTGCCTTGAAGGCAAAAGCTGTCTCCTCATCTGAAGAAGAATCTGACAGTAGTTTTGATGATCCTGAAGACATCGGAAAGGAGCTTGCTATGCTTGTGAAGAAGTTCCAAAAATTCACCAAGAAGAAAGGCTTCAGAAAGTCTTCACGATCAAGCTCAAGGAATGATGAAGCTTCTGCTCATGACTACAAGAAGAAAACATGCCACACCTGCAAGAAACCTGGCCACTACATCTCTAAGTGTCCGCAGTGGGACATTGAGAACAAGAAGAAAAAGAAGAGCAAGGAGTATGATTCTGATGACAAGAAGAAGAAGAAATACTCAAAGTCTTCTTCCAAGTCCTCCTCAAAGTCTTCATCACACAAGAAGAGCTCATCTGCAAGGCACGTGCGTTTGTTGGCAAGGAAATGGATTCAGAGGAGGAGTCCGCTTCTGAGGAGGCGGAGGTGGAGTCTGAGGAGGAGTCCGATTTGGCGTTGCGAGTCTGGCTACAGCATACGTTGCCAAGTCCATCTTCAACACTGAAGACAATGACTCCATCACCGACACCGATGCAAATGACAAGGACTACTCCGCTCCTACCTAGTACATCATGGCACGCGGTGCCAAGGTAAACACACGCACTACTCACTATCAAACATCTAGTGATGATGACTCTGATTGTGGTTCCAAACCTAGCTACAAAACACTCGCTAAAATTGCAACTGAACAATAGAAAACCATGGAACACATTCAAAACTATTAGACAAAAGCGATGATTTGTTAGACGCTGAAATGACTCGATCTTAGTCCTTAATTGAAGACATAAAAAATCTTCACGTTAAGTATGAGGAACTTGAAAGTCGTCATGAAACGCTCTCAACAGCTCATGAAAGGCTTTCCTATGATTATCTTCAAAGGAAGCAAGATCTTGAGCAATTGAGAGCTGCTCATGAAGATCTTCAAAAAGAAAACGAGTCGCTTTGCGCCGAACAGATCAGTTCAGCTCAGGAAGGATTTGAACCACCATGTCTTAAATGCATTGATCGTGATAATGCTACTTCTGTTGCTGAATGTTCTACTGCTGCTACTATTGCAATATCTTCAACTGTTGATGTGGGAACTAACCCCTCTGCTGAGGATACCACTGCTATTGCTGATGAGAATGCTAGGTTGAAGACATTGCTTGAAACAGGGATGTACAAAAGTCTCAAAGGGCATCAAACACTATGTGATGTCCTCAAAAGGTAGATCCTGAACCGAAACCCTAGGAAAGAGGGTGTTGGGTTCGTAAGGAAAATGAATGCTGATGGCTCTTACTAGAAACCTGAGCAGTACCCCAAAACCACATGGGTTCCTGCAAAGGAACCTTCAGTAGATCCATCCACTCTATCTGGCTTCACTTGTGCTAACCCTATTGTCATTGATGAATCCTTTGATCCAAACTATAAACTATTTAAGAATCAGAATGGTGAAGTGTTTGCCAGGTATATTGGTACTAACTGCAGGAATGGACCGCCTATGAAGAAGATCTGGGTGCCGAAAATGTGTTTGGAGAATCTTCCTGTGAATGTCATCATGACACCACAGGTGAAGAAGACAAACCCCAGACCACAGGCTTCATACGGTCCAAAGGCTTCATACAGACAGAGGACTCACCTGAGTCACACTAACTCAAATGTTTTGCAGGGAAGCCATACTCAGGCCTATGAATATGAGCGCGGTTCATCAAACTGCCATGTTCATAAAACCAAGAACTATTCTGCTTATTCTTATGAGTACTATTGTCCACCTGCAAGACTCTTTGCTAGGGCTCCAAAGCCAAAGTTCTCAGATGCTGCACTTAGACTTATTGCTTCTAAGCCACCCTTGGAGATGTGGGTGGCTAAGAAAGCTTAACTCTCTTTTGTAGGGAAGGGTCTCCAGCAGAAAACCAAAATCGTCTGACGCTATTGCTGGGGACCTTAAACATCTTGTAGGGCGCAAGATCAAATGCCCAAATGGTCTTATTATGTACTTCATTCCTGAATCGCTTGCTACTCGCCCTATCAGTCCAAATCTCGATCTAAGCTTTCATAACCCACTGGTTCGTCAAATGTTATTGCTTCACAATTCTCTTCGTGAAGCGTATCCCCCTAACTACACTGTAGGGTACGACACCAGCGGCTTCAGAATGGATTATTGATAGTGGGTGTACCAATCACATGACTGGCAAGAGAAGCCTTCTTATGGACTCAACCTTACGTCCATCCGACAAGAGTCACATCACATTTGCTGACACTGGTAAAAGTAAGGTATTGGGTCTAGGTAGAGTTGCAATCTCAAAGGATCAACACATGGATAAAGTTATGCTTGTTGAATCCCTTGGTTTAAACTTAATGTCTGTCTCAATGCTTTGCGATTTAAACGTGATCGTGATGTTTGGAAAATATTGTTGCCTTGTTCTAATGGAATCTGACAAGTCTCTAGTGTTTGAAGGGTATAGGAAAGATGATTTGTACGTGGTAGATTTCTCAGTAGGACCACAACTTGCCGTATGTCTTCTGGCAAAAGCTTCAGAATGCTGGCTCTGGCATCGGAGGCTAGGGCATGCTGGCATGAGGAACCTCCACACCCTTGCAAAGAAGAAGCATGTCATAGGCATCAAGGGAGTCAAGTTCAAGAAAGATCACTTATGCGGTGCCTGTGAAGCAGGAAAGATGACGAGGGCCAAGCATCCCTCGAAGACAATCATGACAACAACTCGACCCTTCGAACTGCTCCACATGGATCTTTTCGGTCCCACTCATTACTCAACTCTTACTACTACTGCTTGTCTCTATGGCTTTGTCATTGTTGATGATTATTCTAGATATACTTGGGTGCACATAATCCTCTACAAGACTGAAGTGCAGGATGTCTTCAGACGCTTCGCCAATCGAGCAATGAACAACTATGGCGCCAAGATAAAGCACATCAGAAGTGACAATGGCACTGAATTCAAGAACATTGGCCTTGATACATATCTTGATACTTTGGGCATCACACATGAATTCTCAGCTCCGTACACGCCATAGTAGAATGGCATCGTCGAATGCAAGAACAGAACACTCATTGAGATGGCCCGAACGATGCTTGATGATACAAGACTCCAAGAAATTTCTGGCCTGAAGCCATTGATACTACATGCCATACAATCAACCGTGTTTATCTTCACAAACTTCTGAACAAGACATCTTATGAGCTCTTACTGGCAAGAAGCCAAATGTCAGTTACTTCAGAGTATTTGGCGCCAGGTGCTGGATCAAGGATCCACATCACACTTCAAAATTTGCACCAAAAGCACATGAGGGTTTTATGCTTGGATATGGAAAGGATTCGCACTCCTACAGAGTCTTCAATCTCTTTCATTGTAAAGTGGTTGAAACAGTGGATGTGCGGTTCGATGAGACTAACGGTTCACAAAGAGAGCACCTGCCAAATGTGCTAGAAGAAGTTCCATCCAGTGAATCAATCAAACTTATGGGAACTGGAGAAATCATACCCTCTGAAGCTCAACCTGAAGAGGAACTTATCATCTCCGCACCTAATCAACCTGAAGACAATGCTCAGCCTGAAGACAATCCCTCTAACAATGACAATGATCAGCCAGAGCAAAATCTTCGCCCTGTACATCCTCGTGTTGCCAATGAAGTGCAGATTGAGAGAATAATTGATAGCATCAATGCACCTGGTCCGCTCACTCGTTCAAGGGCAACACAGCTAGCAAATTTCTGTGGGCACTTCGCATTCCTCTCAATAACAGAACCCAAGAAAGTTGAAGAAGCCTTCATGGAACCTGAATGGATTCAAGCTATGCAAGAAGAGCTTCAACAGTTTGAGCTGAATAATGTATGGGAACTGGTTAAGCGTCCTGATCCTCGGAAGCACAATATAATAGGCACCAAATGGATATACCGCAACAAGCAAGATGAGCATGGTCAAGTTGTCAGAAACAAAGCTCGTCTCGTTGCTCAAGGATATACTCAAGTGGAAGGGATTGACTTCGATGAAACATTTGCTCCCGTGGCTCGACTTGAAGCCATATGCATACTGCTGGCCTATGCAAATCATCATAACATACTTCTATATCAAATGGATGTGAAGAGCGCTTTTCTCAATGGCAAGATTGAAGAAGAAGTGTATGTTGCACAACCGCCTGGCTTTGAAGATCCAAAGCATCCTGACATGGTATACAAGCTCAAGAAGGCACTGTATGGCCTCAAACAAGCCCCTCGGGCTTCGTATGACACACTCAAATACTTCCTGAAAAGCAAAGGCTTCACACCTGGTTCCCTCGACCCCACTCTCTTCACGAAGACATATGATGGTGAACTGTTTGTGTGCCAAATATATGTGGATGACATTATCTTCGGCTGCACCAATCAGAAATACAGTGAAGAGTTTGGATATATGATGCAAGAGCAATACCAGATGTCCATGATGGGAGAGCTGAAGTTCTTCCTTGGTCTTCAAATACGACAGCAACACAACGGCATCTTTATATCTCAAGAGAAGTATCTTAAAGATTGCCTGAAGAAGTTCGGTATGCAAGACTGCAAAGGTCTCACGACGCCAATGCCAGCCAAACATCATCTAGGTCCCGAAGACAATGGTAAAGAGTTTGATCAAAAGGTATACCGCTCCATGATTGGTTCTTTACTTTATCTATGTGCATCTAGGCCAGATATTATGCTTAGTGTTTGCATGTGTGCTCGATTCCAAGCGGCACCAAAGGAATTGCATCGCTTAGCTGTGAAGCGAATTCTTCGATATTTGGCTTACACCCCAACTCTAGGATTATGGTATCCAAAGGGCTCAGAGTTTGATCTAGTTGGATTCTCGGATGCTGATTATGCTGGTGAAAAGGTGGATCGCAAGTCTACATCAGGCACATGTCATTTTCTGGGACGATCACTTGTATGCTGGTCTTCAAAGAAGCAGAACTGTGTATCTCTCTCCACTGCTGAATCTGAATACATTACTGCTGGATCTTGCTGCGCTCAGCTTCTGTGGATGAAGCAAACACTCAAAGACTATGGCATTCATCTGAAGCAAGTGCCACTCTACTGCGACAGCGAAAGCGCCATCAAGATTGCCAACAACCCAGTTCAGCACTCGAAGACAAAGCACATTGAGATTCGTCATCACTTTCTTAGAGATCATGTTGTGAAGGAAGATATTGATATCATACACGTCAACACTGAAGAGCAATTGGCAGATATCTTCACGAAGCCCTTGGATGAGAAGAGATTTTGCAAGTTACGGTGTGAGCTAAATATCTTGGAATCCTCAAATGTCCTGTGATCAGGCACACATCCTAACACTTATGCATATTGATGACTTAGATGTGCAACACATGAAGTAAAGTATATCTTCAATCAATGAAGACATGCATTCTAAGTGTGAATACATTAATGAGGAATTTGACTTCGGAGCACCACGATAATTGTGCGCCGTGTCTGGGTCTAATACTTCCTATACGGTGGGTAACGCCACCACCAAATGTTCTGTTTGAAGTGTTTCACTCATGGCGTTACATTTGCTATGTCTTCACATTTGGTTTGGCTTCAATCTCAACATGTCTTCATGATTATCTTCACTATGTTGATTAGATACATATATACTAGTGTTCTGTCCTCTACAGCATTCACTTATAGCTATGTCTTCTTGTTGAATCTTTTGAACTAAGTGAATGTGATCGGACCCTAACCTCTCTGTGCTTTCTATCTCAAACTCTATCTCTGTGGCGCTAGGGTTCGTGTGAGAGTGAAAGAAGTGAATGTGAACTAAGACGTCTTGATACTCACAAACAACCGGAATCTGCGAAATAGCATCCAATTCACCCTTCTCATTGAGACAAAACAACCGGATTGTATTATCCCGAGCAGCAAAGACAATGACATCCTTAGACGAATGAGTCAGTTGAATCTGCTTGGCTGTACAATCGAGCTGAGCCTTGTGTTTAGAGAGCCAGTTCATCCCAAGAATAAGATCGATATCAGAATCACCCAGAACCGTTGGAGAAGCCAGAAACTTGAAATCACCCAACATGATAGAAATATCCGGAGCAATGGAGTTAGCCTGCATGCATTTACCAGGAGAGACGACTGCTAATGGACTAGGCAAAATTTGCTGAGCCAAACCATGCCTAGATGTAAATGGCCTTGAGATGAAACAATGCGAAGCACCCGTATCAAAAAGAACTTTTGCAGGAATATCATTAACAGGAAGGTTACCCATGATCACATCTGACGAATCCTCTGCCTGAGCTGCCTTCATCAAGTTGACCTTGGCGGACTTGGGGTTATGCTTGACCACAGCTGTACTTGCCGATCTGACAGGAGGAGGAGGAAGACGCCTCTGGTTGAAACACTTGTTGGCGTAGTGACCCTTCTGTTGGCACTTGTTGCACGTGACCTCTAAGAGCGGACGGTGGTACGGAGCACTCGATCTTGGAGCTTGAGACGAAGTCTTGTTCTGAAAGCCTGGGTTGGGTGGGTGGGAAGAAGCACTGCCACCTTTGCTCTTCTGCTGATACGGCTGACGGAACGGAGGAGGAGGAAGCCAATACTTCTGCTGCTTGGCCACTTGAGTAGAGGAAGAAGGTGTAGTGTCTCTGACACACTTTCTGGAAGCATCACACCTTAACTAAGCAGCCTCTTGCTTCAGTTCCATGTTGTAGAACTCATCGTATCTCAGCGGCTCAAAGAGGACAAGAGCGAGCTAAATTTCTTCACGGAGACCACCCCTGAACTGATAGATCATGCTCTTCTCATCAGGAACATCCTGCTTGGCAAAACGGGCGACCTTCTAGAACAACTTGTTGTAGTCATAGACAGAAAAAGAGCCTTGCTTCAGATTGCGGAATTCCTCACTTTTGCTTTCAGTCACACTTTGAGGGATGTGATGAGCTCGGAAATCACGACGGAAATCATCCCAAGTGATCAAACGTCCACCTCTGGAATCCTTGTACTGCTGGAACCACTCTGCAGCCTGATCTTTGAGCTGGAAAGAAGCGAACTTGATGAAATCTTCAGGCCTGACGTTGCTGCATTCAAAATGCTTGCCCAGATCCACTAGCCAATCGTCAACATCGGTAGCTTCAATACAATTGCTGAATGTCTTTGGACCATTAGGGAGGAACTGGTTCAGAGTAGTAAAATGGTTCTGATTGTTGCCTTGATTCCCTTGACTGCCTTGATTCCGCTCTTGGATGATTTGCATGATCAACTGTGTATTTGCATTAGTAGCGGCCATCACAGCTTGCCATGCTTCCGGAGGAGGCGGAGGTGGTGGCGGATCTTGATTCTGGTTCTGACTGGTGCTCTTAGCGGGAGCCATCCTGAAGAGGTTGACCACCGTTAGCACATAGGTAGATAAATGAAGCTGAAACCAATGGAATGAAAATTGCAACATAAAGTCTTCACATCCAAACAAAATGAACGAATGCACTTCTCTTGAAGTGGTCACATATTCCTAAATTGCGAAGCCACGAAGTCAGGTAGAAGGGGGTACATCAACGAGGGATGTAATCAACATATGACGTCGAAGGAACTCGAATACCACAACTGAAAATAAAACCAAGGGTTGGCTTGCGGAATAAGCCGGAACAAACATATGATACAAATTTCGTCCGAAGTTTTCGTGGTGGGACCTACACGGGCTCGATCGTACAACACCATCATGTACAAGGCAGTGCACATGACATACGAAGCGTCCCCGAGTCAGCATAGCCAAGGACTCTTTAAGACACAATGAGACCACTGTAAAATCGACCGTGAATAGGCGAACCACTAGACGTCGAACCCCAATTTCATATCATACATCTGTTGGAAAGATATCCTAAGAGCTACTTGAATTCCCACCTATGAAACTTCTGAAACTTTCCGGTTATGCAATCAGGTGTTGGGGATACAGGGGAAGCATAATATCTCACCCAAGCTAGCAAATCCTACATCCAGCTGTATCCATCCTTCAACACATAACCAAGAAACCTTCGGAAACCATCTACCTCAACCTTCGAAAAGCATCCGTTATACAAGTTATGGCGATACTCCCGAACTCCCGCCCCAGTACTGGGTGGCGTCGAGGTTATCTCACCAACGAACTGCATAAAGGATATTTTCGATGTCGCGCACATATCTCAAGTATACTAGAATTGCAACGATAAAATTATGATGACAACACCTCAGAGCTCCACTCCCCGGGACACTTCCACTAAACCCCTGACAGGAGGCACCAAGACAGTGTTCTCATCATAAGCCATCGAAACAAAACTAAGATACTCGCGTGATCCTAAATTTTTTTTAGTGAAATTTGAGAAGAGAAGAGTCAAAACTCTACGTCAGGATGCCTTACCAGAGCGATGAGGAGACTGGGAAGTAAAAAGAATTCCTAAGCTCTCTGATATATAATTCCTAAAGGACTCAAAACATTTTTCTAGACACAACTCGGCTGCTAAAAACGATCAAGCAATGGGGGCTCCTAAATGACAGAACCTGGCATCAACTTGGATAACCAAGTGTGCCACTGGATAGAGGGGAAGAAATCCCCTGAAAATGATATAAAGATCATAGGAATCGGAGCTACGTTTTGGAAATGGCAAGCGTTATATGAAACGAACCGATCTGCGATTAACAGCAAGTAGGCTCCTAAATGCAACGAAATGAACATGCTACAGCCACCAAACATGAAAACAAAATGCATGGCAGGGATGTACAAAAGATGCTTAACAAATCACTAGGAGTGAGCTATAGGCAAATTCATCCATTAAGGGGATCAAACAAGCATGGCAAAACTGAACAAGCAAAAACAGATTTCAGACTTAGTGAAATTAACACTAGCCTGAAATTTCAGACCACGATGCTCTCTTCGGAGCAGCAAAACAACATGAAACATAACCTGAACATGACAAGTAAGAGCATTGCGTGGAGCTACTCAACAAGCTTAACAAAACACCCAAAATGACCTGGGGCCAAAAGGGTTCACAAAATACTCTAACAAGCACACGAACATAGATGAAACACAATCAGTTTTTCAGACTTAGTGAAAACTGAGACATGCTGAAGTTATAACTCACGGAGGCATGTAAACGAGCTCGATGCACTCACTACGGTGCAAGTCATGGCAAGGCAAGCATATATCCATAAAGAAGGCACAAAATGCTAGCTATACATGGCAAGAACAATGGCATAGCATGCATGGATCACTAGCAATAGCACCGGCAAAATCGCAAAAGAGTTCACGATCTGCCCAAATTAACAACGATGCAAAAGTTGAGCTCGATTGACTCAACCTAGGGTGCTCCAACATAACAAGTAAAGACATGGATGGATAGAGCACAACAAGATTAACAAATGTCCCTTACAGATCATACTCAAAAGGGGCACGGATAACTAGGAAACAAGCCGAACAGATGGCATCATGAAATAAAACATCCCAGACTTTGTGAAAATCACGAAGTCCCTAAAAACAGATATCTCAGGTATCCCTCTTTGCAAGCTTGCACAAGTCACCACACACATCCTAAAAATGCATGAGTGGCACCTATGGAAACAAGACAAAAATCTTAACAATTCATCCCAAAGGGGCACAGGCATATCATGCACACAATAATCATGGCAAAAATGACAAAAGTCAATGATGAGCTAACGGATCTGCAATTTAACTCACGATGCCTCCTTCTAACAGCATTTTGGGCATAAAGATCAACTCAAATGCAAATGATGCAATGGAATGAAATGATGTACTCGTCGAGACGAAGATTTTGATATATCATATGTCCAAAACGGAGCTACGGATGCGGAGATATGAGCAGTCAAACATAGCACGAAAAAATAGGGTTAGGGGGAGAGAAGTCAACCGATGCCCAGATCCAGATCTGGATCGGCACGCTTCCCGAGGCGGCGCCGGAGTACTGTAGCTCGCCGGAATGCTCGACGACGCCAGAGAGGAAGGAGAGAGTCGGGGATCGCCGGAGTATCCGGATCCGGCCGGTACGGCGCTTGCCGTCGACGAGGGCGGCGAGGAGGCGGCGGTGGTGGGCTCGGACGCCGAGGCACCTCGGGCAGCGCGGGAGCTTCTGGCACGGCGGAGGCGAGGGTCCGGCCGACGAAGTCCGGTGCGGTGGCGGGGGCGCGCGGCGGCGGTCGGCGTCGGGGAAGACGAAGCGAGGCGGCGGCGGGGAGAATGGCCCGCTCGGGCGGCGCGGGGGCCGGGTGCGGGCTCCCGCGGGCCGGCGGCGGCGGTTGGTGCCACGTGGCGGCCGGTGCTTGGCTGGAGGCGGCGGGGCGGACACGTCCCGCCCGATTCGGACGTGTCCGTCGGCGGGTGGAGCGGCGGATCTGGAAAAAATTAGGGTTTGGACGGGGAAGACGAGATCCGAATGGAGGAGGGTATTTATAGGCATAAGTGGAGCTAGGAGAGTCCAAATGAGGTGCGGTTTTCGCCCACGCGATCATGATCGAATGACCAAGACGATGGAGCAGAGTTTGGTGGGTTTTGGGCCAATGTGGAGGGGTGTTGGGCTGCAACACACACGAGGCCTTTTCGGTCCCTCAGTTAACCGTTGGAGTATCAAACGAAGTCGAAATGACCCGAAACTTGACAGGCGGTCTACCGGTAGTAAACCAAGGCCGCATGGCAAGTCCTGGTCCAATCCGGAAATGTTTAATCCCCACACACGGAAGAAAGCTAGAAATGGCCACCGGAGGAGAACGAAGCGCCGGAATGCAAAACGGACAACGGGGAAAAAGCTCGAATGCATGAGATGAACATGTATGCAAATGCAATGCACGTGATGACATGATATGAGATGCATGAAAACGAAAACAACACACGGAGACAAAGACCCGAACCCGAGAAATAAATATAACTTAATGCTGGAAATGGCAAGAGTTGGAGTACAAATTGGGAAAGTAATATCTTGGGTGTTACAACACTCCACCACTACGAAAAGATCTCGTCCCGAGATCTAGGACTGAAAGAACTCTGGGTACTCAGAACGGAGGTGATCCTCGCGTTCCTAGGTAGCTTCACGGTCGGAATGGTGTGACCACTTGACTTTGAGAAATTTGATTGACTTGTTGCGAGTCCTGCGTTCAGTCTCTTCAAGGATTGCAACTGGGTGCTCATGATAGGAGAGATCTTCTTGGAGCTCAATGTCCTCGAAGTTGACGGTGCGTTCAGGCATCTTGAAGCACTTTCGGAGTTGGGAGACATGGAACACATCATGAACATTGGCAAAGTTTGAAGGAAGTTCGAGTTGATAGGCAAGGTCGCCTCTCTTGCTGACAATCTTGAAAGGTCCGACGTATCTAGGGGCAAGCTTCCCTTTGATACCGAAGCGACGAGTCCCTTTCATAGGAGAGACACGGAGGTAAACATGATCTCCGATCTCAAAAGCCAAATCACGGTGCTTACTATCATAGTAGCTCTTCTGGCGGGATTGGGCTGCTTTGAGGTTATCACGAATGACCTTGCACATTTCTTCTGCCTCTGTGATTAGGTCATTACCCAGCAGCTGACGTTCACCGGTTTCAGACCAGTTGAGAGGTGTACGGCACTTCCTACCATACAGAATTTCAAATGGGGCCTTGCCCGAACTTGCTTGAAAACTGTCGTTGTATGAGAATTCAGCATAAGGAAGACAATCCTCCCACTTCATGCCGAAGGAGATAACACAAGCCCTGAGCATATCTTCAAGAATCTGGTTGACATGCTCGACTTGACCGCTTGTTTGAGGATGGAAAGCAGTGCTAAAGCGAATGTTGGTGCCCATGGCCTTCTGAAAAGAATCCCAAAACTTGGAGCTAAAGATGCTGCCACGGTCTGAAGATATCACTTGAGGAATACCGTGTAGAGAGACAATTCGAGAGGTGTAGAGCTCCGGCAATTGAGCTGCAGTGATTGACTCTTTGATAGGCAGAAAATGAGCCACTTTGGTGAGCTTGTCGATGACAATGAATATAGCATCATTGCCACGCTTGGACTTTGGAAACCCAGTCACGAAGTCCATTTCAATGTGGTCAAACTTCCATTCTGGAATGGCAAGAGGTTGGAGGAGACCTGCTGGCCTTTGGTGTTCTGCCTTCACTCTTCTGCAGACATCACATTCATTCACGAATTGAGCGATCTCGCGCTTCATTCGAGTCCACCAATAAGTTTGCTTCAGGTCTTGATACATCTTCGTGCTCCCAGGGTGGATGGAGATGAGAGAGTTGTGAGCCTCGTTCATGATCACTTTACAAAGGTCACCTTTGGGCACAACAATTCGATCCTCGAAGAAGAGAGTGTCCTTGTCATCAAGTCGGTAGCACTTGTACTTGGACTGACTCTTTGCAATACCAATCTTCACCTTTTTCACCATAGCATCGAGAAGCTGGGCTTGGCGAATCTGGTCTTCCAAGGTAGGAGAGACTTGAAGGTTGGAGAGGAAACCTTGAGGACCAATTTGCAAATTAAGTTTGCAGAAAGCTTCACAAAGCTCGGGTTGATAAGGCTTGAGAATCGGACTGTTGCAATATGCTTTTCTACTCAAAGCGTCAGTAATCACATTGGCCTTGACTGGAGTATACTCAATACTCGGATTGTACTCTTGAATCATTTCGACCCATCGAGTTTGCCTGAGGTTGAGATTAGGCTGGGTGAAGATGTACTTGAGACTCTTGTGATCAGTGAAAATGTCCACTTTCCTTCCCAATAGAAGATGTCTCCAAGTCAACAAAGCATGCACAACTGCCGCCAACTCGAGATCATGAGTGGGGTAGTTCTTCTCATTAGGCTTCAACTGGCGAGAGGTATAAGCAACAACTTTCTTCTCTTGCATTAGTACAGCACCGAGACCTTGGAGAGAGGCATCACAAAAGACCTCGTACGGCTTGGTTTCATCAGGCGGAGTCAGAACTGGAGCAGTGATTAATTTCTCTTTCAAAGCGTTGAAAGCAATATCACACTCCGGAGACCAAACGTACTTGACGTGCTTCTGGAGAAGATTTGAGAGAGGCTTCGCGATCTTGGAAAAGTTTTCAATGAATCTTCGACAGTAGCTTGCGAGACCGAGGAAGCTACGGAGTTGCTTCACGTTCTGAGGAGGTTCCCAATTAACAATTGCAGACACCTTCTCAGGATCCACGGAAATGCCCTTGGCAGAGATAATATGGCCAAGATAAAGCACCTCATCGAGCCAAAATTCACACTTGGAGAACTTGGCGTGGAACTGATGTTCCCTGAGCTTGTCAAGAACCAAACGCAAGTGCTTGGCATGATCTTCCTTGTTCTTCGAGAAAACCAGAATGTCGTCGAGATAGACCAAAATGAAGTCATTGGTGTAGGGGTTGAAGATGAAGTTCATCATGTGAGAGAACGTCGGAGGAGCGTTGGCAAGGCCAAAAGACATGACAGTGTATTCATATGACCCATAGCTTGTCCTGAAAGCCGTCTTGGGAATATCTTGCTCACGAATGCGAATTTGATGATAACCCAGACGAAGATCAAGCTTGGAGAATACTTGGGCACCCTTGAGTTGTTCGAAAAGCTCATTAATGTTGGGAAGTGGGTATTTGTTCTTGATGGTCTTCTTGTTCAATGGACGATAATCAACACAAAGTCGGTCCGTTCCATCCTTCTTCTTCACAAAAAGAACACCACAACCCCACGGAGAAGTACTAGGCCGAATGAGACCCATTCTTTCTTCAACATCGAGTTGTTTCTTCAACTCCTTCAACTCTTCGGGGCCGAGCTTGTAGGGATGTTTGCACACAGGTTCCGTACCGGGCTCGAGTTCAATAACAAATTCAACCGGCCGGTGCGGAGGCATTCCTGGGAGTTCTTCTGGGAAGACGTCTGGATACTCACAAACAACCGGAATCTGCGAAATAGCATCCAATTCACCCTTCTCATTGAGAGAAAACAATCGGATTGTATTATCCCGAGCAGCAAAGACAATGACATCCTCAGACGAATGAGTCAGTTGAATCTGCTTGGCTGTACAATCGAGCTGAGCCTTGTGTTTAGAGAGCCAGTCCATCCCAAGAATAAGATCGATATCAGAATCACCCAGAACTGTTGGAGAAGCCAGAAACTTGAAATCACCCAACATGATAGAAATATCCGGAGCAATGGAGTTAGCCTGCATGCATTTACCAGGAGAGACGACTGCTAATGGACTAGGCAAAATTTGCTGAGCCAAACCATGCCTAGATGTAAATGGCCTTGAGATGAAACAATGCGAAGCACCCGTATCAAAAAGAACTTTTGCAGGAATATCATTAACAGGAAGGTTACCCATGATCACATCTGACGAATCCTCTGCCTGAGCTGCCTTCATCAAGTTGACCTTGGCGGACTTGGGGTTATGCTTGACCACAGCTGTACTTGCCGATCTGACAGGAGGAGGAGGAGGAAGACGCCTCTGGTTGAAACACTTGTTGGCGTAGTGACCCTTTTGTTGGCACTTGTTGCACGTGACCTCTGAGAGCGGACGGTGGTACGGAGCACTCGATCTTGGAGCTTGAGACGAAGTCTTGTTCTGAAAGCCTGGGTTGGGTGGGTGGGAAGAAGCACTGCCACCTTTGCTCTTCTGCTGATACGGCTGACGGAACGGAGGAGGAGGAAGCCAATACTTCTGCTGCTTGGCCACTTGAGTAGTGGAAGAAGGCGTAGTGTCTCTGACTCGCTTTCTGGAAGCATCACACCTTAACTGAGCAGCCTCTTGCTTTAGTGCCACGTTGTAGAACTCATCGTATCTCAGCGGCTCAAAGAGGACAAGAGCGAGCTGAATTTCTTCACGGAGACCACCCCTGAACTGATAGATCATGCTCTTCTCATCAGGAACATCCTGCTTGGCAAAACGGGCGAGCTTCTGGAACAACTTGTTGTAGTCATAGACAGACAAAGAGCCTTGCTTCAGATTGCAGAATTCCTCACTTTTGCTTTCAGTCACACTTTGAGGGATGTGATGAGCTCGGAAATCACGACGGAAATCATCCCAGGTGATCAAACGTCCACCTCTGGAATCCTTGTACTGCTGGAACCACTCTGCAGCCTGATCTTTGAGCTGGAAAGAAGCGAACTTGACGAAATCTTCAGGCCTGACATTGCTGCATTCAAAATGCTTGCCCAGATCCACTAGCCAATCGTCAGCATCAGTAGCTTCAACACAATTGCTGAATGTCTTTGGACCATTAGCGAGGAACTGGTTCAGAGTAGCAAAATGGTTCTGATTGTTGCCTTGATTCCGTTGACTGCCTTGATTCCGCTCTTGGATGATTTGCATGATCAACTGTGTATTTGCATTAGTAGCGGCCATCACAGCTTGCCATGCTTCCGGAGGAGGCGGAGGTGGTGGCGGATCTTGATTCTGGTTCTGACTGGTGCTCTTAGCGGCAGCCATCCTGAAGAGGTTGACCACCATTAGCACATAGGCAGATAAATGAAGCTGAAACCAACGGAATGAAAATTGCAACATAAATTCTTCACATCCAAACAAAATGAACGAATGCACTTCTCTTGAAGTGGTCACATATTCCTAATTTGCGAAGTCACGAAGTCAGGTAGAAGGGGGTACATCAACGCGGGATGTAATCAACATATGACGTCGAAGGAACTCGAATCCCACAACTGAAAATAAAACCAAGGGTTGGCTTGCGGAATAAGCCGGAACAAACATATGATAGAAATTTCGTCCGAAGTTTTCGTGGTGGGACCTACACGGGCTCGATCGTACAGCACCATCATGTACAAGGCAGTGCACATGACATACGAAGCGTCCCCGAGTCAGCATAGCCAAGGACTCTTTAAGACACAACGAGACCACTGTAAAATCGACCGTGAATAGGCGAACCACTAGACGTCGAACCCCAATTTCATATCATACATCTGTTGGAAAGATATCCTAAGAGCTACTTGAATTCCCACCTATGAAACTCCCGAAACTTTCCGGTTATGCAATCAGGTGTTGGGGATACAGGGGAAGCATAATAACTCACCCAAGCTAGCAAATCCTACATCCAGCTGTATCCATCTTTCAACACACAACCATGAAACCTTCGGAAACCATCTACCTCAACCTTCGAAAAGCATCCGTTATACAAGTTATGGCGATACTCCCGAACTCCCGCCCCAGTACTGGGTGGCGTCGAGGTTATCTCACCAACGAACTGCATAAAGGAGATTTTCGATGTCGCGCACATATCTCAAGTATACCAGAATTGCAACGATAAAATTATGATGACAATACCTTAGAGCTCAACTCCCCGGGACACTTCCACTAAACCCCTGACAGGAGGCACCAAGACAGTGTTCTCATCATAAGCCATCGAAACAAAACTAAGATACTCGCGTGATCCTAAAAATTTATTTTAGTGAAATTTGAGAAGAGAAGAGTCAAAACTCTTCGTCAGGATGCCTTACCAGAGCGATGAGGAGACTGGGAAGTAAAAAGAATTCCTAAGCTCTCCGATATATAATTCCTAAAGGACTCAAAACATTTTTCTAGACACAACTCGGCTGCTAAAAACGATCAAGCAATGGGGGCTCCTAGGGTCGGGGAAGGCTCTGATTCCCAACTTGTAATGCCCTCGATGCGACTATATCTCCCACGTGTCGAGGCACGACTTAGAGGCATAATCGCATTGAAGGCATATGTCGCAAGTCGGGTAATCATCACAAACATCCCATGTACATAAATAATATAAAGGGGAATAACATAGTTGGCTTACACTCGCCACGTCACATCAAGGTACATAAATAACATCCATCATACAATTCACTCATGGCCTGACTACGGCGCCAAAATAGAAAAGACCCCCAACATGCGACAAGGCCCTGAATCTAACCCCGAATAGGCACCACTACTGATCGTCAGGAAAAGACACATAGTAACGCTGAGAGTCCTCGTCGTACTCCCACTTGAGCTCGAGCGCGCCATCTGGAGCTGTATCATCTGTCCCTGCATCTGGTGTAATAGTAATCCGTGAGCCACAGGGACTCAGCAATCTCGCACCCTCGCGATCAAGACTATTTAAGCTTAATAGGTAGGAAAGGGGTAATGTATAAGTGGAGCTGCAGCAAGCGACTAGCATATATGGTGGCTAACTTATTCACAAAAGAGAGCGAGGAGAGGAGGCAAAGCACGAGCGAGAAACTAGAGAACAACCTGCGCAAACATAACTCCAACACCGTGTCCACTTCCCGGACTCCGCCGAGAAGAGGCCATCATGGCAACACACTCAGTTGATTCATTTTAATTAATTAAGGTTCAAGTTATCTACAACCGGACATTAACAAATTCCCATCTGCCCATAACCGTGGGCACGGCTTTTGAAAGATCAATCCCTGCAGGGGGTCCCCACTTAGCCCATAACAAGCTCTCACGGTCAACGAAGGAATAGACTTCCACCCAGGACACACCGATCAGACTCGGTATCCCGGTACAACAAGATGATTCGACAGGTTAAGACAAGTCCAGCAACACCGCCCGAATGTGCCGACAAATCCCGATAGGAGCTGCACATATCTCTTTCTCAGGGCACACTCAGATTGTCTTAGGTACGGGTAGGCCAGCCCAGAGTTTCCCCTGGTGGCCACCGGCAGCTGACAGTTGGACCAACACTCAGAGGAGCACTGGCCCGGGGGGGGGAGGGGGGTTAAAATAAGATGACCCTCGGGCTCCGGAGACCCAAGGGAAAAAGAGGCTAGGCGGCAAATGGTAAAACCAATGTTGGGCATTGCTGGAAAAGCTTTAATCAAGGCGAACTATCAAGGGGTTCCCATTATAGCCCAACCGCGTAAGGGACGCAACAATCCGGGAACATAGCACCGATATGACAGAAACTAGGGCGGCAAGAGTGGAACAAAACACTAGGCGAGAGGCCGAGCCTTCCACCCTTTACCAAGTATATAGATGAATTAAGATAACATAGCAATACAATGATATCCCAACAAGTAAATAAATGTCCCAACAAGGAACGGCTCCAATCTTCACCTGCAACTAACAACGCTATAAGAAGGGCTGAGCAAAGCGGTAACATAGCCAATCAACGGTTTGCTAGGACAATGGTGGGTTAGAGGCTCAATCATGGCAATTGGGAGGCTGACAAGCAAGTGGTAGGCATCGTAGCATTGGCAAAGCAAAAGAGCGAGCAAACTAGCATAGCAAAGATAGTAGTGATTCCGAGGGTATGATCATCTTGCCTGCACAGTTGTCAGAGTTGACTGGATCCTCAAAAGCAAACTCAACGGGCTCCTCGCTAGCGAACTCGTCTCCCAGATCTACCCAACAACACAAACAAGTAACAAGGATACAATCAACCACGAGCAAGGGCAACCAATAAGATGCAAAGATGGTATGCTATGCGGGATGCGATGCGGGATGCAAAAATGCAAGACATGACAGGAAATGCATGAACCTGGCCTCAACTTGGATAACCAAGTGTGCCACTGGATAGAGGGGAAGAAATCCCCTGAAAACGATATAAAGATCATAGGAATCGGAGCTACGTTTTGGAAATGGCAAGCGTTATACGAAACGAACCGATCTGCGATTAACAGCAAGTAGGCTCCTAAATGCAACGAAATGAACATGCTACAGCCACCAAACATGAAAACAAAATGCATGGCAGGGATGTACACAAGATGCTTAACAAATCACTAGGACTGAGCCATAGGCAAATTCATCCATTAAGGGGTTCAAACAAGCATGGCAAAACTGAATAAGCAAAACAGATTTCAGACTTAGTGAAATTAACACTAGCCTGAAATTTCAGACCACGATGCTCTCGTCGGAGCAGCAAAACAACATGAAACATAACCTGAACATGACATGTAAGAGCATGGAATGGAGCTACTCAACAAGCTTAACAAAACACCCAAAACGACCTGGGGCCAAAAGGGTTCACAAAATACTCTAACAAGCACACGAACATAGATGAAACACAATCAGTTTTTCAGACTTAGTGAAAACTGAGACATGCTGAAGTTATAACTCACGGAGGCATGTAAACGAGCTCGATGCACTCACTACGGTGCAAGTCATGGCAAGGCAAGCATATATCCATAAACAAGGCACAAAATGCTAGCTAGACATGGCAAGAACAATGGCATAGCATGCATGGATCACTAGCAATAGCACCGGCAAAATCGCAAAAGAGTTCACGATCTGCCCAAATTAACAACGATGCAAAAGTTGAGCTTGATTGACTCAACCTAGGGTGCTCCAACATAACAAGTAAAGACATGGATGGATAGAGCACAACAAGATTAACAAATGTCCCTTACTGGTCATACTCAAAAGGGGCACGGATAACTAGGAAACAAGCCGAACATATGGCATCATGTACTAAAACATCCCAGACAGTGAAAATCACTAAGTCCCTAAAAACAGATATCTCAGGTACCCCTCTTTGCAAGCTTGCACAAGTCACCACACACATCCTAAAAATGCATGGGTGGCACCTCTGGAAAGAAGACAAAAAGCTTAACAATTCATCCCAAAGGGGCACAGGCATATCATGCACACAATAATCATGGCAAAAATGACAAAAGTCAATGATGAGCTAACGGATCTGCAATTTAACTCACGATGCCTCCTTCTAACAGCATTTTGGGCATCAAGATGAACTCAAATGCAAATGATTAAATGGAATGAAATGATGTACTCGTCGAGACGAAGATTTTGATATATGATATATCCAAAACGGAGCTACGGATGCGGAGATATGAGCAATCAAACATAGCACGAAAAATTAGGGTTAGGGGGAGAGAAGTCAACCGATGCCCAGATCCAGATCTGGATCGACACGCTTCCCGAGGCGGCGCCAGAGTACTATAGCTCGCCGGAACGCTTGACAACGCCGGAGAGGAAGGAGAGAGCCAGGGATCGCCGGAGTATCCAGATCCGGCCGGGACGACGCTTGCCGTCGACGAGGGCGGCGAGGAGGCGGCGGCGGCGGGCTCGGACGCCGAGGCGCCTCGGGCAGCGCGCGAGCTTCTGGCGCGGCGGAGGCGAGGGTCGGGCAGGCGAAGTCCGGCGCGGTGGCGGGGGCGCGCGGCGGCGGTCGGCGTCGGGGAAGACGAAGCGAGGCGGCGGCGGGGAGAATGGCCCGCTCGGGCGGCGCGGGGGCCGGGCGCGGGCTCCCGCGAGCCGGCGGCGGCGGCGGCGGTTGGCGCCACGTGGCGGTCGGTGGTTGGCTGGAGGCGGCGGGGCAGACACGTCCGGCCCGATTCGGACGTGTCCATCGGCGGGTGGAGCGGCGGATCTGGAAAAAAATTAGGGTTTGGATGGGGAAGACGAGATCCGAATGGAGGGGGTATTTATAGGCATAAGTATAGCTAGGAGAGTGCAAATGAGGTGCGGTTTTCGCCCACGCAATCGTGATCAAACGACCGAGACAATGGAGCAGAGTTTGGTGGGTTTTGGGCCAAAGTGGAGGGGTGTTGGGCTGCAACACACACGAGGCCTTTTTGGTCCCTCGGTTAACCGTTGGAGTATCAAACGAAGTCCAAATGACCCGAAACTTGACAGGCGGTCTACCGGTAGTAAACCAAGGCCGCATGGCAAGTCCTGGTTCAATCCGGAAATGTTTAATCCCCACACACGGAAGAAAGCTAGAAATGGCCACCGGAGGAGAACGAAGCGCCGGAATGCAAAACGGACGACGGGGAAAAAGCTCGAATGCATGAGATGAACATGTATGCAAATGCAATGCACGTGATGACATGATATGAGATGTATGAAAACGAAAACAACACACGGAGACAAAGACCCGAACCCGAGAAATAAATATAACTTAATGCAGGAAACGGCAAGAGTTGGAGTACAAATTGGGAAAGTAATATCTGGGGCGTTACATCTGTCCTCTACAACATTCACTTATAGCTATGTCTTCTTGTTGAATCTTTTGAACTAAGTGAATGTGATCGGACCCTAACCTCTCTATGCTTTCTATATCAAACTCTATCTCTCCAAACATATGCATTCTTTTGAAACTGTCAAATGTCTTCTCTGCGTCCTTGTCAGCAAAAGATACAGAGACAAACATTAAGTCTACTTTCAATGCTAATTCCTTCACCTGAAACCCGGAGAAGTGGGAACGACCACCCAACAATCCAGGCGTGCGTGGGACGTGGAACAACCTCCGAAATGCTGCATGATAGCCATGTGTTCCTCAGATGTGAATCGCCAGGGGCACCTGTGTAATAACACTGAGCCGCCCCTGTCACTATAAATACACGCCTCACCACAGTCATTATCTCTTCTTTCACTCTCACACGAACCCTAGCGCCACCTCTAGCCCTCAACGACGCCGGCGACGAAGCGCTTAGCTGCCGCAACCTCTCCGATGCCGTCTTCATGCCGACCGCGGACATCGTCTTCTCCACCGTTGCTGTAGGTGTCCTCCGTCGCCAAGTTAGGGCACGGACGATTGAACTGCTCGGCCTCCTCTTCCACTCCGTCTAGCAGTTCTACGTATGGCAAATAAAACTTCCTTTTTACGGCCCCTTTGATCCTATAGATTCATCACTTTCTACCACAAGAAGTTTCTGTTCACACAAGTTGGATCCAGTTCACACTTCATCTCATAATATGCCTAGTATATTCACTTATGCTTCACAAAGTAGTTAGATTCCTCACTTGTACTAATCCATGGATTCATACAAATCTGGAACCAACTCCTTATCTATGAGTGAATGTCTTCGCACGATGAGGTCAATGTCTTCTAAACTGATTTATCTTCAAAATCTTCTGAGAATGCATATGACCTCTTCCCATTCCCTCGCACCTTAATGCTGTCATAGGTACATGTCTGTGGGAGAATCCCTTGGTTCTCATAGTCTGCATTCATTTGCAGAATTCTTACAGTATCATATAAATTCTCCCGAAGCCAGTTCCTGTTTGTCTAGCAAGCGAAAGCCTTTGAAGCCTCTGAACGTGTTGAAGCCATTCAGTTTGAAGTTCATGGCTGCAGAGAAATCAGTAAGGAAGGGTGGCAGATAGCGTCGTGGGGGAACATCAAGAGATTTGCCTGATGACCTCTTAGATCTTTACAAGACAGATCCTGAAGAGGATTACAATCAGCGCAAGGCCCGAATCCAATGGATTCGAAGATATTGGGCAGAACAATGGTTCAAATACCGGTTTGTGACCCAGGAATATGCTGAGAAAAATGCCATCAAGCGACCGTGGGGAGACATCCTATACAAGAATCTTCAACCCAGGTCCAGAGAAGAAGCCATTGAACAAGGCTTCTATCCCTGCATGGTCCGTGGGCCACAGCCTGCAAATGCACACCCATCGTCACTACTATGGTGTCGTGACGACAATCTATTCAAGCGCAACTTCCAGTTTGCCAAGAACTCAGTGAAGCAGAACAAGAAGTCTTTGGGCTTAGACTTCAACCCTGGTCCCTCTGCTCCTCGTGCCGATGGAACTCGCGAAGCTGAACCCAATCTTCTTGGGCCCTTCTACAATTTGGAGGGTCTCATCACTCATATCGTGGTTCAAGGGACAATCGTGAATGAGCCTGCAGATGACGCTGAATCAGATGAAGCGCCTACAACGCCGAAGCCAAAGAAACTGAAGCAGCCTAAAGCTTGAAAGCCTGCCTCAGCACCAAAAATCTCACGGGCAAAGCCACTGGCTACTGCACCTCCTGAAGACAGTGTGCAGTCTGAAGATTTGTCACGCATCTCCAAGCCCCAGAAAGTCAAGATGCCTCTGCCACACACCGGCCAAGAACTGACAGCTGCTGCTATTCTGCGCAACGATGCCATCGATCTGTCCAGTGATGAAGATCTTGCAGATGACGCTCTTGAGCAACTGATCAAGAGCAAAGAAGAAGCAGAAATCTTCAATGATCTACCTCTCTTTGACGTGGCAATCATCCACAACTTCATTGATGAGTGGTTTGACACGCCCAACCTCAGCTTCGAAGATCTGCAACTTCCAATTGGCCTCAGTGTCGCCTTCCATGGCACCATTGCTTCAGAGCTAGCTCTAGCTCAGCGCATCGTTGAACTGAAGCAAAAGATTGACTTTGAAAAAGCTCAGTTCAAGAAGCGTATGGCCAAGCTCAGCGTGCAAGAGGTGAAAAACTTCAAGATTACGCTGCACTAGCTCAAGGAAGCCTTTCTCAAGAAACACGCAGAAGCTCAGGGTTCTCGTGAGCGCATGAAGAGCCTGGATGACAAGTGTGTGCAAGGCTACAACGAGGCTAAGAAGCGCAAGGCCCTTGGGCGTCCGGGAATTGATCCCAGGATGGCTGCTAAGAGGAAGAAGAAGCCCACTGTGGCCGAACCCAACGCACCAAGGCAGGAAGCAGATCCCATTGTCTTCCCAACTAGCATGACTGACTCGAAGCCAAAGGCCAGGTCAACCGCTTTAGAACTGAAGAAGACGAGGAAAGCTGAGGCTGAAGCCAGAAAGAGGAAACATCCTGAAGCCTCTGCTGCTGCTCCCTCCAAGAAGAAGCGAAAGACCAAGAAGGAACGGGCTGCTCCCACAGAGCCCTTAATTGTTGAACCCATCTCCGTGGTTCACCCTGCCACTGAACTTCAAGAGCGCCAACTGACTATCCATGAGCCTGCTTTCACAGAGGCTCACCCAACTGAAGACTCTCCAGCAGCTGATCCTACCGCTATTGAAGACATTGGTCACCATGACAATGTTGAAGATAATATAGTCCTTCCTCAGATCGAGCACCAACAGGTATCATCGCCTGTGCTTACGCACATCGAACTCATCAGCATTGGTCATCCCTTGACACCAATTGCTCAGGATAAAACATGGGCTGATCACCCACAAGCACAAGAAGAAGATGACTTTGAGGCCTAGCCAACTCCATCTCCACAGGCGTCGCCAGTGTTATGCAGGCTTCGCAAAGGACCAAGGCCTCCAGTCTCTGAGTCTGAAGCTAAAGCTGCTGAAGACATTCCTGCTGCATCAGCCGATGACACCCAAGAAGAAGAACATGTCCCCACTCCCCCAACTACTGACGAAGCTGTTCTCGCGGAGAACGTGTATGTGCCCGACCCTCCAGCTCATCAAGTGGAGGTAGAAAATCTTGAGGCTGCCATCACCAACACCAATGAAGCCACTGACGCTGTCATGGCTGAAGCAAATGTGGAGCCTCCACCAACCCAAGAACCAGAAGTCAGTGAAGCAAATGATGCTACTGCTCCTGTTCCTGCGCCTGCTGCTGGTCCTCAGTTTGGCTATCATGTTGAGCATAGGCCTCAGGTACAGAAGCCAATTCCAAGGTTGCCCAGGTTTCCAGGTCCTGCATTAGCACCTGGATCCTTCAATGTCAACGGCTTCAAAGCAGACAACACTTTCTTCAATAGCTCCAAGAACCCCTACTCAAGGGAAAGAATATCTTCTGATCGGTTCTGGAGCTATCCGCAACGAAGCTATTACTCCTGCATTCTGTACAATCAAGGTCGCATCTCCCCACATAAGCATCTTGACACCGAAGCAATAGCTGGTCTGCCCTGTTTGGAAGAAGCTCCGGATTGCTTCAAAGAGGTTGGATTATTGCCATTTGTCACCGACCAAGAGCACTGGAATGAAGAGTTGCTGCTCCAATTCTATGCCACACTTCACATCCGTGGGTACAACAGAGATCCGAAGACTTGGGTCCTGGAGTGGATGACAGGAAATGTTCATCACGAAGCCAAAGCCTTTGATATCATTGAGCTCACTGGTCTGCCCACTCCTGGCGATTTCTATGAACCTGGCTGTAAGCTTCACAGTGAAGCTATGGAGAACATCTTTCAGAAGCCTGAACCAAACATGAGTCAGATGCTCAGTATGATGAAGCCCTTGCCACAAGATGCTGCATATCCTAAGGAGTTCTTTGTTGAAGATCTTGAGTATCTGCCAAGGACTATCTATCACATCATAAGGCAAACTCTCTGGCCCATCAAAGGACATTCTCCACATGCCAAGATGGAAGGTGTAATGAAGACTTTGGTCTTCTATATTCTTCATGGAAAATGCTTCAATGCACAAGACTTCTTCATCCACCAACTTGCTACATCAGGCTCTGATCTTTTTGGCTTGAAGTTCTACACTCCATGGATAATGTGGCTGATTAAACTCCACTCCGCTATCTCATATCAGCCGTCTGCTCGCAATCATCGGATCTTTCTGCCTGATGTGGATATGTCCGTTGAAGCCATTTATCATGAGCCTGCCAAGGAGCCTCTTAGTCTTCAGAATGCGGAGCATCAAAGTTTCTCTCAGAACATTGAAGGAGTTGAAGCAGTCACTCATGTTTATCCTCTGGCTGGAACTACACGTGCACCTCATCGTGCCCTTACTGAAGCCACCGAAAGCACTATTGCCCAACGACCCAAGAAGCGATCTCGTGTTCTCAGTGACCGAGAGCTTCTGGTGGCTCTTCATCAAAAACAGGATAGGCATCATGACTGGCTGAAGCGCCAAATGCAAAGCCTCTTGGTGGATGTTAACCGCATTCGCAATCTTGCCACCAAGAATGCCTTTGTTGCCCATGAAATCTCTCGACGCACATGGAAAGGGCTGACACTTATGTGCTCTGAAGATGATCTTCAAGAGGATGGCTTCTCTGAACACTTCAAGTTTGACTCCACACCTCCCCGAAGGGCAGTGCTGCGATGAACTCCATCTCTTGAAGACTCTGAGTTCTCTTCCTCTGCGGCAACTGTGAATGCCAGAGTGATCGAGGACGAAGACGATGCTACTTCACCGCGCCCTCCTTTAGCACGCTTCGACACTGCTCCAAGTTCTTCTGCACCGCCGAACACCACCGGCGACCCTGCTGCTTCACCTACTCCTCATGGGAACGAGTAGATGCCCTATGTCTTCAAACCTTTTTGGTCCTTACTGACAAAAGGGAGAGAAGCATATGAGTTTGATAGTATTCAAGCGGGTCCATATGGGCGGTTGCTTTATATTTTGCCTAGTGTTTACAACTCTCGTTTTGATACATTTGGTTCTTTGAGTCGTAACACCTAAACTCGATGGTCGTCTTCTACTTATTTGCTACTTTATGATGCGATGATAAATTCCGCATGTGCGACGATAAATTCCGCACTTAGATCATTTTGCAGACGTCCATTTTCCATTATGCATGTCATTATCTTCACATACCTTCACATGCATAATGAATTGTCATCATAAGTTGAAGAGGATCTCCACGAGTACAACCTTCCATGTGCATTTGAAAACTTCACGAGTACAACCCCAAAAGCAAATTACTTATATGCACATCTTCAGGGCAGCCCTTGCAACTTATGAAGACAATTCCTTATCCTTTACAATTTCACATATTATATTCCCGTTGAAAACTTCAACTAGTTTGTCATCAATCACCAAAAAGGGGGAGACTGTAAGTGCATCTACTGCCACCCCTAGTTGGTTTTGGAGTGTTGACGACAAACCTAGTTGAGGGACTAATGTGTTTGTGAGAGTTGCAGTATAACATAGGTAGAAGTCCCTCATTGATTTGGTTTTCCTACCAGAGATGACCCCTAAAAGTGTATGAAGACATTGATGTCAAAGGTGGTATGTGAAGATATTCACATTGAAGAATATGATAAGAGAAGACATCGCATGAAGCCTATGGAGCTCGAAGACTTAGATCTTTCGTAGTTCTTTTTCTTCTTTGTTGAGTCAATAGAACCACCGTACTGTTAAGTGGGGTCCAAGAGAACCAGTCAGAATGACTGAAGTGATGCTTAACCAAAACCTATGTCTTCGAGTGAAGACTATGAGAGAGAATCTTGTCCAGAGTCGGACAAGTCAGCTTTGCTTGTAGCCCAAGTAAAGTTGTCGTGTGTGTTTGAAATCTGACCGTTAGAACACGTGTCAGTTCATTAGTGACCCAGGGTCATTTCGGACAAATCAGGTCGGGTTGCCTAGTGGCTATAATTAGCCCACCCCCCTACAACCATAAACGGTTGGCTTCTCAGAGTTAAAGTACGGATTTTGTCGTTTGAGAGCAACCCACCTCGAAGCCTTTGAGAGAGAATTCCTTGCGAGGATAAAGCCCTAACCACCCAGAGCCAAAGAGTGTTAGGCATCACTTAAGTCTTCCTGTCTGTGTGATCTAAAGACTTATTACACTTGAGGACTGTGAATCCTCCAGCCGGTTAGGCGTCGCGTTCTGAGCATCCAAGAGTCATTGTGGATCGCCGGTGAACGAAGTCTGTGAAGGTTTGGGAGTCTACCTTGAAGACTTACCAGAGTGATTGGGTGAGGTCTGTGTGACCTTAGCTCAAGGGGAATGCGGTGAGGACTGGGTGTCCTGAGCTGCGTGTTCAGGACTGGGTGTCCGGGACTGTGTGTCCTCAGGTTTAAATACCTAGCCGCCCTAACCAGACGTACAGTTGTCACAACAACTGGAACTGGTCTAACAAATCATTGTCTTCAACGAGTCACTGGTTTCATCCTTCCCTTCCCTTTACTTACTGTTGGTCCTTGTGAAGTCATTTATGATTGCATTATCTTTTGTCTTCACTGAGTGACTGCTTGTTCTGATTGGCTTCATAATATCTTCCTACCTGATCCATAGTACCTAGCTGCTATAGGTCACTGTGCTTTCACTTCATTAAAATACTTGACTATGGTTTGCCTAGTGTAGTCTACCTTCCGCTGCATGGTAATAGGTTTATTTCTATCATTTGTCTTCAAAACTTCTACGTTTTGAAGACTTTCATAAAAATCGCCTATTCACCCCCCTCTAGTCGATATAACGCACTTTCTTTAACGTGGGCACGTACACCTTCTCGGCCGCGTATGTGGCGTTTGCACCATTGGGTGCACCGCAATAGGCAATGTCAGCACACATCTTGTTCCAACAACCATGCACGCTCGTTATTACCATTGCGCATGCTTCTTTTAATTAGAATGGGTGTGGCCGTCTAGCGCACACATGTTGATCTATATAACTGTTTCAGTTTGTTCTGGCTAATCGCAAACAGTTCATCCATGTGAAGTGTATGCCATCAATCGCAGACACTTTGATCTGGCTTACCCGTTTCTATTCTGTTGCCTAATCGTAAACAGTTAATCCTTCTGAACCGTATGCCCTCAATCACACACACCTTGATCTGGCTGACCGTTTCTTTTGTGTTGCCTACTCACAAATAGTTCATCCTAGTGAACCATATGCTGTATATCGCACACACCTTCATCTGGCTGCCCGTTTCTTTTATGTTGCCTAATCACAAACACTTCATCTGAGTGAACCTTATGCTCTCTGTTGCACACGCCTTCATCAGGCTGCCCATTTCTTTTGTTCCACCTCATCACAAAAAGTTCATTGGACTGAACCGTAAGCCCTGGATCGCACACGCAACTAAAATCTGAACCGTGTTTGATGCATCCTCTGTTGCAAACGTTTTGCACCTTTTTTGACAGTTTTTTTACATCCCCGTTTCTGACTAATGTATCGCACACAGTTTCGTGAAAGGGTCTCTAGTCGTAGTGTCGCGTTAGCAGCATCATGCAGTAGTGAATCTATGCTTTCCTTCTCTACTCAGGCGCTATCTAAATTTGTTCATTCTTATTCCTTTTCTATCTTCTTCTTACCGGAGTGGTTTCACAGTCTATCTTATTACTTGAGCGTTTGATTCTCATCATAATCGTCATTCATATTTTCTACCTGAGTGCTCTCGATGTTGTTCATCTTCTCTCTTCAGCTCTTGCTTCTCCTCATCCTCTTTTCTTCTGTCTCGCTCCTAAGATTTCGGGACGAGATCTTCTAATAGTGGAGGAGAGTAGTAACGTGATACGTCTCCAACGTATCTATAATTTTTGATTGTTCCATGCTATTATATTATCAACCTTGGATGTTTTATATGCATTTATATGCTATTTTATATGATGTTCGGGACTGACCTATTAACCTAGTGCCCAGTGCCAGTTTCTGTTTTCCCTTTGTTTCAGTGTTTTGCAGAAAAGGAATATCAAACGGAGTCCAAATGGAATGAAACCTTCGGAAAAGTTACTTTTGGAAGGCAAGCAAAACAGGAGACTTGGAGTGCACGTCAGGGTATCAATGAGGAGAGCATGAGGCAGGGGGCGCACCCACTCCCTGGGCGCGCCCTCCACCCTCATGGGCACCTCGTGGCTCCCCTGATGTATTTCTTCCACCTATATATATCCATATACCCTAAAACTATCAAAGACCACAATAGATCGGGAGTTCCGCCGCCAGAAGCCTCCGTAAGCACCGAGATCCAATCTAGACCTGTTCCGGCACCCTGCCGGAGGGGGGAATCCCTCTCCGATGGCCATCTTCATCATCCCGGTGCTCTCCATGACAAGAGGGAGTAGTTCTCCCTCGGGGCTGAGGGTATGTACCAGTAGCTATGTGTTTGATCTCTCTCTCTCTCTCTCTCTCTCTCTCGTGTTCTTGAGGTGATACAATCTTGATGTATCGCGAGCTTTTCTATTATAGTTGGATCTTATGATGTTTCTCCCCCTCTACTCTCTTGTAATGGATTGAGTTTTCCCTTTGAAGTTATCTTATCATATTGAGTCTTTAAGGATTTGAGAACACTTGATGTATGTCTTGCGTGGGATACCCGTGGTGACAATGGGGTATTCTATTGATCCACTTGATGTATGTTTTTGTGATCAACTTGCGGGTTCCGTGACCTTGGGAATCTATGCATAGGGGGTGGCAAACGTTTTTGTCTTGATTCTCCGGTAGAAACTTTGGGCCACTCTTTGAGGTTCTATGTGTTGGTTGAATAGATGAATCTGAGATTGTGTGATGCATATCGTATAATCATACCCACGGATAATTGAGGTGACATTGGAGTATCTAGGTGACATTAGGGTTTTGGTTGATTTGTGTCTTGAGGTGTTATTCTAGTATGAACTCTATGGTTGTTTGTGACACTTATAGGAATAGCCCAACGGATTGATTGGAAAGAATAACTTTGAGGTGGTTTCATACCCTACCATAATCTCTTCGTTTGTTCTCCGCTATTAGTGACTTTGGAGTGACTCTTTGTTGCATGTTGAGGGATAGTCATATGATCCAATTATGTTATTATTGTTGAGAGGACTTGCACTAGTGAAAGTATGAACCCTAGGCCTTGTTTCAACGCATTGCAATACCATTTACGCTAACTTTTATCATTAGTTACCTTGCTGTTTTTATAATTTCAGATTACAAAAACCTATATCTACCATCGATATTGCACTTGTATCACCATCTCTTCGCCGAACTAGTGCACCTATACAATTTACT
Organism: Triticum monococcum; assembly: GCA_034509565.1. NCBI lineage: Eukaryota > Viridiplantae > Streptophyta > Magnoliopsida > Poales > Poaceae > Triticum > Triticum monococcum. The sequence continues at coordinate 371,328,273 of CM067844.1, read as the reverse complement.
ATTGTATTGGGTGTGTTGGGGACACAAGAGACTCTTTGTTATTTGGTTGCAGGGTTGCTTGAGAGAGAACATCTTCATCCTACGCCTCCTATGGATTGATAAACCTTAGGTAATCCACTTGAGGGAAATTTGCTACTGTCCTACAAACCTCTGCACTTGGAGGCCCAAAAACGTCTACAAGAAGAAGGTTGTGGAGTCGACATCATAACGCCCTGAGACCGATGCGCCAGGTGTCTTCCGTTTAATTGTCGTCGTTTCCATGTCATTCGCTTGCATGTTGCACTTTACCATGTCAACATGTGCATTTCATCGGCATGTTTTCAAAATTTGCATTTGTTGGGGTCTCCTAGTTCTGAGCCCAACCATACTCGCACGCGCCCATGGCACCTCCGAATTATTATTTTATAAGTGGCACAAAAACGTTCTCGGAATGGGCCGAGAGTTGACGAGCGGTCTCGGTGTATCACCGATAGACCGCCTGCGAAATTTCTTCCCATTTGGAGGTGGTTTCATGCCCCAACGATTAACCGCGTTAGCTGCCAGACGTTTTAGTACTCCGAGATGAACCAGCCCCTTTTCCCTGCTTCTCTTTGCAGCCAAACTGCTCTGCACACCAGCCCACTAGCCCATCTGACTCTTTTCCATGCTCATCACCGTCGGATCGCGATCGTGTCGGCGTACCCCTCTCCTAGCTCCCTCTAGCTATTTAAACATCCCCTCCCTTCCATTTTTGTCTAAACCTACCCCTAGCCTCCTCCCACCTCTCAACCACCACAACCTCTGCCTCATTTTCCGCATCAGCAGATCCCCCGCCGCCACATGGGCCAACCACCGCCTGTGTCGCCGCTTCCCGCCAACCGCTCCTCGCCATGTTGTCCCAACCGCCACCAGCCACCGTGCAGCACGCCCGAGTCAGAAGCTGCTGCGGCCACCGCCCGCGAGCGCCCGAGCAAGCCCCACCGCCCATACGCCACGCCGCCTCCCGTGCGAGCGGCCCCGAGCCAAGCCGCCTTGATGCCGCCGCCCGTCCTCGTCGCCCTGACGCCGCCTCCTCGACGGAGACCACCGGCGCCACCCCCGCTCGAGCTCCGCCGTCTGCGGCGCCCAGCCGCCGGGCCCTCATCGCCGCACGCATGCCGGACTCCATCCCCTCGTCGCTGCTATGCCAGATCCGGCAAGATCCGACTGGATCCGCCATCGCTGGCCTCCTCTGCCCTTTGATCCGGCGAGTCTCCACCGCGCTGGTCATCTCCCTCGTCAGCGTCCTCTCCCTGCATCCCGCCTTCCGCCGCCACCGGAACCGCCGCCACCCTGACCCTTCCCCGCCATTGACTTGCGCCGGTGGCCCGCGTCTCTAACACATGGGGCCACGTAGCCCCACCTGCATCTTGAGCTGGCCTGGACTGATCGGTTCAGCCGAACCGGACCGGCCCACGCGAACCACTGCCCCGAACCGCCCCCTGTCATCCTCTGCATCGAGCCAGCCCATGGGCTACAAGATGAGCATCGTCCGTTAAAACTAGCCCGAGCACCTTATAGTTGCCATGCGCTTAGTTTCAAATGACCAAGACACTGAGATTTTAACATCATGCATGCATCTTGTGTACCTTATAACATTGTCCATGCTTATCCTATGGTGATTATCTTGATATGCGAATGCTCTACTCTCTGTTCTCTACATGATGGGGGTGGTTGCATTCACATAGGAGTTCATCTTGCCATGTTAACTTTTGTTGCAGAAGTGCATGTTGCTCTTAACTGCTAAAAACTCCTATTACTTGCCCTTTTGTTATTTTTGTGTTATTTATTGCATGCACCATATGAGCATCTTGTCAACATGAGTCTGGTGCATTTTTATGTCCTATTGCTTGTAGTATTTATTTCATTCCATGAGACACCATGATGTGAGTGCCATGAGCTTGCAAAGTAGCATACTTGTTGTTACCATTCTGCTAAGTCTGAATCTGTTATATTATGATGCCATGTTTACTTGATGCTACCATCAAATCTGTGCATATTTTGGAGATGTTCGGTAATCATGCTTTGATTACCATATTATGCTCTATCCATCCATTCACTTGGTTGCCATGTAAACTTGTTGTAGCTTGTCTCTTTCATGCTTTCAATATGCCATCTTGCTAAATATGTCAACCTGTTAACAACATGGTCCATAGTGCAAAGCTCATTGTAATTAATCTATGCATTCTATGTAGCTGTGCCCACGGAGTAAGTTGGAGTATGCCATGTCTACGACATGCACATGGTTTTTACATAATTACTAGAATTTCTATGCTTGCTGTTATGTGCCTCCAAGTCTAAGAATCTGCTATGTCATGTTTGCATCTAGTCTTGATGATTACCATGAACCTGTTGCTCTTATGTGTATGCCATGTTGCATTATTTGAGCTCCATGATATGTACTAGCATGCTATACCTTTTGATTCCACGTTCATGCATTGTAGCATATTTGTTTCATGCCTCGAACATGCCATCATATTAACTCTGCTTGTTGCATTCATCATATGCCCAGTTTTTCACCAAGTCCTAATCTGTGTTATAAAGTTGCTTATTGCATTGGTCTTATTGGTTTAATCTTGATGCCTATGAACCTCATCCTTAATGATATTTGAATCACGTAATCTTTACTTGACTTGCATATCAAGTTTGTGCTCATATGGTTCTTGTAGCATGTTGTTTTGATGATTGCAAAGTGCCCAGTTGCTGTTAGGCAGATTATTGCCATATCTTGTTTCGTGTGTATGTGTTGAACCGTTGCTCCGTTTTGAGCGTGCTCTATACAAAAATTTCTTGGTTTTGCATGTAGTTTCATCATGCCATGTTGCATCCATGTTTTCGAGTGTTTATGATTGTGTTTTACTTGCATTTGCATCAATGCCATGTTTAACTTGTTTTGCTCACATCTTCTAGGCCGTAGCTCTGAATTAAATGAACTTTATATGTAACTTGATTAGAAAAACGTGTAGATCATCATGGTGCATATTAACTTAGGGTTTAACAACATCAACATAATGTGTTATTCATATCTGGACCAATTTCTAAATTTGCATATGGGGAGTTTCTGCAATTGTTGTATATATGTTGATTTCGGCCTCATTTAAACTTGTTTTGATGTGGGGTTCTTGTATGCATCATCGCTTGCCCTGAGTAGCATCATGTAGCCCTGTCATGCATCATACTTGGATGAGCATCATGCCATGTTATGTGTTGTGTGTATACCGAGTTGTTTGCTTCTTTTCAGTTCTGCTCCTTCTCGATAGTTCTAGTTTCGTTGCAATCGTGAGGATTCATCCGACTGTGTTGGTTTGACTACTTCATGGACTCATTCTTCTTCCTAGTGGGGTTTCAGGCAAGATGGTCATCGCCTTGGATCTCACTACTATATTTTCTATGCTAGTTGTCTTGATGCTATCACTATCTCGCGCTACCCACCACTTATTTATCAAGCCTCCCATTATGCCATGAAACAACCTCTAACCTTTTCACCAACCAAGTGAACCGTTGTTTGGCTATGTTACCGCTTTGCTCAGCCCCTCTTATAGCATTGCTAGTTGTAGGTGCAATTGCAGGTCGTTCCATGTTGGGACTTGGATCTCATGGATATCTTGGGATATCACAATATCTCTTATTTAATTAATGCATCTATATATCTAGTAAAGGGTGGAAGGCTCGGCCTTTTGCTTGGTGTTTTGTTCCACTCTTTCCACCCTAGTTTCCATCATACTATTGTTATGTTCGTTGATTTTGCGTTCCTAACACGGTTGGAATTTATGGGCCACCCTTGATAGTTCGCTTTAAATAAAACTCTTCTAGCAAGGCCCAACATTGGTTTTACTGTCGGATTTCGGGTTCTGGCAGACCCTTAAGGTTCGAACACTGGGGTGCGCATGGAAATCACGTCCTCAACCTCCCCATCTCGCAAAGATCTAAACTACTAAGGGAATCACACAAGAGACACAAGGTTTATACTGGTTCGGGCCACCATTGTGGTGTAATACCCTACTCCAGTGTGTGGTGGATGGATTGCCTCCTGAGGCTGGTGATGATGAACACTACAAGGACGAACTGCCTCGCGAGGGTCAGTTCTTGGCTGGGGCGGTGAACTGAGGAGTTCAGTCGCCCTTTTCCCTCTCTCTGATTTCGATCCCCCTTAACCTGAAAGCCGAACCCCTTGCTATGTGGGCGGCTGGTCCTTTTTATAGGGGCCCTGGTCCTCTTCCCAAATATTGAGCGGGAAGGGAGCCAACAATGGCGGGCTAATTTGAAGGGGGACAACGAGTACATCTATCCTGACAAAAGGTGGTCTTCGCCCGCGAAAGACTCTGCGGTGACGCCGTGCTGGGCTCCATGGTGACCTCCGTCTTGTAGTCCGCTTGGTCCTGGTCCTGTTGCACCGAAATGGCAACCTTTTCCTGATGCCTCGGTACTCCGCGGCTGCGCTTGCCCCCTTTGCACCAAAGAGGAAGGGAGGACGCTGCGCGCGCTGGCGCCCGCCTGGCACCCTCGATCATCATGGCTTGCGTCACTGGCACCTCGTGAGGTACCCCGCCTTGATATCTCCATCTCCTCGTGAGCCAGCCTGAGGAGGCTGCGCCTGAGGATGCGCCATGTCGTCCGCCTCACGAGGGTCTTGAGTCTTGTGCTTGATGAAGATGGGCCACGTTGGGCCCCCACTCGAGGCACGCCGCAGGCCGTAGGCAGGCAAGTCTGGGGACCCCCATTCCCAGAACGCTGACAGTAGCCCCCGGGCCCAAGGCGCGCACGGACTTGGACGTGCTGAGAGGCAGAAGGGCAAGGGTGAAGCGCCGCGGGCCCTAACAGCCTGCGGCCTCGGGCGCCGTGTGGCGGTTGATTGGACGTGGGCGACTCCACTTCCCCACGATGCCTTGGTGTCCGCACGAGGTGGACAAGTCCTGCATGCAAATCGTGTCATGATTACCTATGATCGGGGAGGCCGACGGTTGGCCTCCGCCGACTATAAGTACTGTACGGCGCATGCCCTTCCAGTCAATTCCTCCTGGCTTCTCCTTCTTCCCGATCCTTGCTCCGTCTTGGTGTGATGGCTCTGATCCGCCGGTTCTCTGCAGCGGAGAAGGGGAAGGCCCTCCAGGTTGGTCCTGCCTCTCCCCCGCCCAAGCGTGGTCGTGGGCGCCCTCGGAAGCATCCGGTGGCCGCCCTGGCCGTGTTCGGTGGCCATGGGGGCGGCCCCCAGCGCGGCGGCGGGCGAGCTGCCGTAACCGAAGGACGCGCCTGGGTCGCGCATTCTCCCAGGCCGCGCTTTCACGCTGTGCAGGCGCTGCCGGAGTTCATCGTCTGGTCGGCGGAGCCGACTCGTGCCCAGCTCCCGCTCCCTCGCTTCCTCCTTGGTGAACTCCCGGCCGGCACTCCTGGTGGCCTCTGGCTCCAGGCGGAGGGCTGCTGCAGCAGGTCCTCGCGGGTCACGCTGGAGGTCTCTGCCAGCGGGGGCTTGGCCTTCACTCGTGGCTAGCAGGCGTTCGCCCGTGCTCGCGGCCTGGAGCGTCGGTGCACTCTGCACTTCAGGTTCGACGGCGACGCCACCCTCTATGTGAGGGTGTTTGGGGAAGATGGTCGCCGCGCGGGGTGCTGCCCTGAGGACGACGACCGCGTCCGCGGGCCCCGCTCCGATGGCGATGGAGGAGATAGTGCCCGCGCGGATGGCGGCGTCTGTGACTCCCCAAGCTTCGTCAGCTCTTCCTCAAGCGATTCCTCCAGCGGTGGCAGCAGTCCTCCCCCGTGCCGTTGAGCTTGCTAGGGAGGTGGCGGTTCATCCGCCCGCCGTCGTGCCCCGGTGAAGCGCGAGAGCGAGTCCGCCTGAGGCCCTGAGGCAGCCCGCGTCGCCTCCGCGGGCCAATGTGAGGGGGGTTGCGCCGGGCTCGTCTTTTTTCCTTTCTCTTTTGTTCCCTGCGTAAGACAGAACAACTTCATGGAGCCCCCTTGGGGCGTGTTGGGAAACATTGCCGTTTTAGCTATTACCTTGACCTCATTTTTTGCACCTCTTGATTTCTCGCCTGTGCGTAGATAGTTTTCGACCCCTGCGGGGGGGTGGGGCGACCGGCCCAGGCCTTGTGTGCGCGTCGCGGTGCCCGGGGGGCACGGACTAGAAGGGGTGCTCCTGTAATGTGCCAGGGTCGTGAAAACCTTCCTGCGGCTAGGGCAGAAACCCTCGCGAGGACGTCCGAGCACCATCCCTCGCGAGGTAGTTTACGAGAGAAACCAAAGCGAGGAGCGAAAATTGACGAACCACAAATCAGCAACAGCGACAACTTCAATAAGACTCCAAATGCAAACAAACACATCAACTGCGGAAAGCAAATGAAAAAGCCGTGTCCGACACATAATCTAGTCTTCGACGTCTTCTCACCAGCGCGGAGCTAAGTGCTACCACTGGGCATGGGAGGGAGCCCCAGGGCCTGAGGCCAGCGCTCCTGAGACTCCGGGGCGTGTACAACCCCACTCATTATTACGTGAGAGTGTCACAGGGCGGCGAGCTTCACAGGCATTGGCCTTGCTTCACAGGCTCCGGGCCTTTTCAAAAACAGATGATCTTCACAGGCACTCGCCTTGCCTCACAGGCTCTGGGCCTTTTCCAAAAAGATGGTTTTCACAGGCACTCGCCTTGCTTCACAGGCTCCGGGCCTTTCCAAAAAGAGATGATCTGCACAGGCACTCGCCTTGCTTCACAGGCTCTGGGCCTTTTTCCAAAGAGATGGTCTTCACAGGCACTCGCCTTGCTTCACAAGCTCTGGGCCTTTTTCCAAAGAGAGATGATCTTCACAGGCACTCGCCTTACTTCACAGGCTCTGGGCCTTTTTAGGGGTAGAACCTCTGGAGGTGCTGGATGTTCCACGCGTTCTGGACCGGCACTCCCTCCTGAGTCTCCAAGCGCGCGGAGCCGGGCCTGGAAACATGAACAACCTTGAACGGGCCCTCCCACATGGGAGAGAGCTTGTGCAATCCCTCCCTGGAGAGGACCCGCCTAAGCACGAGGTCTCCTACCTCAAGGGTCCTGGGGCGGATGTTGCGGCAGTGATATCGCCGCAGCGCCTGCTGATACCTCGCCGCTCGCAGCGCGGCCTCCCGGCGACGTTCTTCCCCCAGCACGAGGTCCATCCCCCGCATGGCGTCCTACTGCGCCTCGTCGAATGCCAGGACCCGTGCAGAGCGACGTTTGACCTCGTGAGGGAGGACTGCTTTCGCTCCGTAGACCAGGAAGAGTGGGGTATCCCCAGTCAGTTTGGTCGCGGTGGTGCGGATGGACCACAGCACGGACTACAGCTCGTCGTACCAACCTCGGCCGTAGGCCTCCAGCTTCTTCTTGAACGTCCTGGTCTTGAGGCCCCTCAGGACCTCCGCGTTGGCTCGCTCGGCCTGGCCGTCGCTTCGGGGGTGCGCCACTGAAGCGTAGCATATCTGCGTTCCAAGGTTAGCACAGTATGTTTTGAAGAGGTTACTGGTGAACTATGAACCGTTGTCTGTGATGATGCGGTTCGGCACCCCGAACCGGCTCACGATGCCCCTGATGAACTTGACCGCGGAGCCCGCGGGGATGGTGCGGATGGCCTCCACTTTAGCCCACTTGGTGAACTTGTCCACGGCGACGTAGAGGTAGCGGTAGCCCCCTGGCGCCCGAGGAAATGGGCCCAGGTTGTCCAGCCCCCAGACTGCGAATGGCCATGAAAGGGGTATAGTCTGCAAGCCTCCCGCTGGCTGATGGATTTTTTTGGCGTGGAACTGGCAGGCCTCACAAGCTTTCACCAGTTCGACAGCGTCATTGAGCGCGGTGGGCCAATAAAACCCACTGCAGAACGCCTTGCCGACGAGGGTCCGTGTTGATGAATGATGTCCACAGTCTTTTCCGGTAGAGCTCTCCATCCTTGATGCAGTATGCCGTGGCCTGCCGTGCCACACGCTCCGCTTCCTCCTCCTTCTCCGGCAAGGTCCCTTGTGTTAAGTAACTCTGGAGCTCCGTGATCCAACACCCCTCCTGAGGTTCCATCGTCAGGAGCAGGCGTGCTCCTGAGGCCGGGCCACAGACCGGGGCTGCTGAGGCAGGTGGCTGGGGGAGCTCCTCCCGAGGCTGAGCCGTGTTTGACAATGACGGCAAGGCTGAGGGCTTGAAGAGCCGCTCCTCGAAGACACTAGGCTCCTGAGGTAACCGCCTGGACGCCCGTTTGGCGATGTCGTCGGCCTCCTGATTGGTGCCACGGGGCACATGCTGCAACTCCAACCCCCAGAACTGCTTCTCCATCCGGCGGACCTCCGCAAGGTAGGCTTCCATGTGTTCATCTTTTGGCTCGTACACCTTGTTGGAGAAATTAACAAGGAGCTGCGAATCGCCCTTAATGGTGAGGCGTTTCACCCCCAGGGCTGCCGCTACCTTCAAGCCCGCTATCAAACCTTCATACTCCGCTATGTTGTTGGAGACCTTTTCACCTTGCTGGAAACATAGTTGTACGGCGTAGTAGAGCTTGTCCTGAGTGGGCGATATAAGCACCGCCCCAGCCCCAGCACCATGTCTGGAGAACGCCCCGTCGAAGTGCATGACCCAGCCTTCTGGCACCTCGCTCCCCGGGGAGAGGGACCGATCTTCGTCGGCCTTGAGGCCTGGTGCCTCCGTCCATTCTGCGACAAAATCCGCCAACGCTGCTCCTTTGATGACCCTGGTTGTGCTGAACTCAAGCTGAAACGCCTGCACTCTATGGTCCACTCAGCGACCCTTCCGGCTGAGTTAGGGCTCCTGAGCACTCTCTCCAGGGGGTATGACGAGACGACTTTGATGGGATGAGCCAAGAAGTAGTGACGCAGCTTGCGCGAGGCTACCAGTAGCGCGAGGAGGAGCTTCTGAGGCATTGGGTACCGTGGCCTCGCATCCCGTAGCACCGTGCTAACAAAGTAAACTGGGTGCTCGACAAGGCTGGGAGCATCTATGGTTGCCGCGCCCTCGGGAGGTAAGGGCGCCTCATGGGGCGTCGTGGCCTCGGGAGGTAGACCATCTGGTCAGGCGGCCTCTCCTGCCCCTGGTGCATTCCTCGGCAGCTGACCCTCCTCAGCTGCGGTTGTGGCTTCTGCAGGCTTTCCTTGTTCTCATTTTGTCCTGCCTCGGGCTGCCGCTGCGGCCTTGACTAGGCGCTCCTCCCTAACCGCCACCAGGGCTGCGCTGGCGGAGTAGGGTGTGGCGGCGAGGTACAGCAGTAGGGGCTCCTGAGGGCGCGGAGCCACCATGACTGGGGGACTGGTCAGGTACCTCTTGAGATCTTGAAATGCCTTATCTGCCTCTTCAGTCCATTCAAAGGGCCCCATTCTCTTCATCAGCTGGAAGAAAGGCAGCGCTCGCTCCCCTAGTTTGGAGATGAAGCGCCCTAGCGCGGTCACGCACCCAGTGAGCTTCTGCATTTCTCTGAGGGTCTTTGGTGGACTCATGTCTTCGACCGCCTTGACCTTCTCAGGGTTGGACTCGATGCCGTGATGGGACACGAGGAATCCCAAGAGCTTGCCCGAGGGGACGCCAAACACACATTTCTCCGGGTTGAGCCGCAGGTTTACTGCGTCGAGGCTCGCGAAGGTCTCCTCCAGGTCTTGTATCAGGGTCTTGGCCTCCCGAGATTTTGCTACAATGTCATCAACGTAGGCTTCGACATTCTTTCCGAGCTGCTGGCCCAAGGTGATGTGCATCAGTCGCTGAAAGGTTGCCCCTGCGTTACGCAGTCCGAACGGCATGCATGTATAGCAGTATACCCCGCATGGGGTCAAGAAGGCGGTCTTCTCAACGTCTTCCACTGCCATCCTGATCTGGTGATACCCGGAGAAGGCGTCCAAGGAGCATAGCAGGTCGCACTCCGCACGTCGATGCGGGGGAGCGGGAACGGATCTTGCGGGCATGCCTTGTTGAGGTTGGTGAAGTCGACACACATGCGTTCTTTCTCCCCCTTCTTGGGCACAACGACAGGGTTGGCCAACCAATCCGGGTATCGGACCTCGCGAATGACCCCGGCGGCCTCTAGTTTGCGGGTCTCTTGGGCGATGAAAGCCTGCTTCTCCATGGATTGCTGCCTAGCCTTCTGCTTCACGAGGCGCACATTTGGGCACACTTTGAGGTGATGCTCGATGACACTTCTGGGGATCCCCGCCAGCTCATCTGGCTCCCAAGCAAATACCTTCTTATTCGAGCGCAAGAACTTGACCAAGGCCTCCTCCTGCTCAGGCTCGAGGTTGGCGCCTATGGTGAAAGTGGCACTGGAGGACCCGTCCTCGTCGACGGGTATCTGCTTGGTCTCTGCCTTGTCATGGGTGAATAACTGCTTCTTCTTGGCGGGCGCAGCCCCCTTGGGCTCAGGGGCCTCCGCGTCGGCGGGCCGTGCCGACGCCGCTGTCTTGAAGGCGAGCTTGAGTACTTGCAGGGCGTCCCCGGTGTCCCCGCGCACGGTGAGGGTACCATTGTTCCCGGGCATCTTCATGAGGTTGTACGCCGGGTGCGTGGCGGCCATGAACTGGGCCAGTGCCGGGTAGCCGAGGATGGCGTTATAAGGAAGGCCGATGGGAGCGATGTCAAACTTGACCGTCTCCGTGCGGAAGTTGTCGTAGGTGCCGAAGGTCACCGGGAGCTGGATCTGTCCCAGGGAGTCGGATGATCCGCCCCCGACGCCCGAGAAGGATCGGCTGGGTCGCAGCCGCTCCCGGGGTATGCAGAAGAGGTCGAAAGTCTTGACCGAAAGCACGCTGAGGCCCGCGCCGCCGTCGATGAGGGTTCGGGTGACGGCCACCTGGCAGATGGTGGGGGGGCACAACAAGGTGAGCGCGCCTGAGCTGACCGGGTTGGTGGGGTGGTCCTCCGAGCTGAAGGTCAGATCGACCTCGCTCGCCGCCCGGTCCGGGGGAGCCCCCTGCTGTGCGGCAGCGGTGCTAACCCAGCGGGCGAAAGGCTTGACGTGGCGACTTGTGGGCGGCACCCGTGAGCCGCCCAGGAGGGCCGCAACGACCGAAGGCGTCGGTGTCGCGGCACAGTTACTCTGTCGTGTAGGCGGATGCTGGGGTGGTGCTTGCAGCTCGTTTCCCGCCGTGCCAGTGGCGGTGTTGATGGCGGGCGGCGGGGGACGACGAGAGCGCCCACCGGCGAGGGCCGCCGGGGCGGCGCGAGCCCGTCTAGCGCCGCACATGGTTGCGGCGGCCGGAGGAGGGCAGAGCGGTGGAAGACGGATCCAGGGGCACCCCTACCTGGCACGCCAAATGTCGGATTTCGGGTTCCGGCAGATCCTTAAGGTTCGAACACTGGGTGCGCGCGGAAATCGCGTCCTCAACCTCCCCGTCTCGCAAAGATCTAAACTAATAAGGGAATCACACAAGAGACACAAGGTTTATACTGGTTCGGGCCACCATTGTGGTGTAATACCCTACTCCAGTGTGTGGTGGATGGATTGCCTCCTGGGGTTGGTGATGATGAACACTACAAGGAAGAACTGCCTCGCGAGGGTCAGTTCTTGGCTGGGGCGGTGAACTGAGGAGTTCAGTCGCCCTTTTCTCTCTCTCTGATTTCGATCCCCCTTAACCTGAAAGCCGAACCCCTTGCTATGTGGGCGGCTGGTCCTATTTATAGGGGCCCTCGTCCTCTTCCCAAATATTGAGCGGGAAGTGAGCCAACAATGGCGGGCTAATTTGAAGGGGGACAGCGAGTACATCTATCCTGACAAAAGGTGGTCTTCGCGTGCGAAAGACTCTGCGGTGACGCTGTGCTGGGCTCCATGGTGACCTCCGTCTCATAGTCCGCTTGGTCCTGGTCCTGTTGCACCAAAATGGCAACCTTTGCCTGATGCCTCGGTACTCCGCGGCTGCGCTTGCCCCCTTTGCACCAAAGAGGAAGGGAGGACGCTGCGCGCGCTGGCGCCCGCCTGGCACCCTCGATCATCATGGCTTGCGTCACTGGCACCTCGCGAGGTACCCCGCCTTGATATCTCCGTCTCCTCGCGAGCCAGCCTGAGGAGGCTGCGCCTGAGGATGCGCCGTGTCGTCCGCCTCGCGAGCCAGCCTGAGGGTCTTGAGTCTTGTGCTTGATGAAGATGGGCCACGTTGGGCCCCCACTCGAGCCACGCCGCAGGCCGCAGGCAGGCAAGTCTGGGGACCCCCGTTCCCAGAACGCCGACATTTACCATTTGCCTAATAACAACTAAAACTTTCATAGGGACTTTCCAGACCCTGAGGACTTAATTAACAACCCGGGCCAGTGCTCCTCATGGGTGTTGGTCCAAACGGGGCAACCCACCACATGGAAACTCGAGGTCTGGTTTTACTCATAGATTTACCCATCTGATCATGGCCTGAGACGAGATATGCGTGGCTACTATCAGTTTGTCGGCACGTCATGAGGTCTTGCTGGTTTTGTTTTACCATTGTCGAAATGTCTTGTGAACCAGGATTCCGAGCTTGATAGGGTTGTTCCAGGAGGAGGATTTTGCTCCGTTGATCGTGAGAGCTTGTCATTGGCAAAGTTGGGACACCCCTACAGGGTTTAAACTTTCGATAGTCATGCCCGCGGTTAGGTGGCAGATGGGAGTTTTTTATATCCGGTTGTAGAGAACTTGACACCAGATCTGAACTAAAATACACCAACTGTGTGTTTAACCGTGACTGTCTCTTTTCAAGTGAGTCGAGAAGAGAACATGGTAGGGTTATGTTTGAACGTAAGTAGTTTAGGATCACTTCTTGCTCATTACTAATTTGCGACCGTTTGCGTAGTTTCTCATCTTACTCTTGTACTCGTACGTTAGTCACCATACAATGCTTAGTGCTGCTGCAACCTCACCACTTATCCTTTCCATACCCAGTAAGCTTTGCTAGTCTTGATACCCATGGTAATGGGATTGCTGAGTCCTCATTGCTCACAGATCACTACAACAACAGTTGCACGTATAGGTAACACGATGACACGACGTGAGAGTGATGTTTGCTTGTTCCGAAGTTCTTCTTCTGCTTCTTCTTCGATCAGGGGATAGGTTCTGAGTTGGCAGCCTGGGCTAGCAGCGTGGATGTCATTTGAATTTCTGTTTGTGTTTCATCCATAGTCGGATGTTGTTCTCATGTATGATGTAATGATGTGTTCTTGTGGCATTTGTATTCCTTTTGTATGTATCCCCATATTTTATGTAATGGTACGATGTAATGATATCCACCCTGAAAAAGTGTCTTCAATATGCAGCTCTATCCCTGGTGGGACCTTCGAGTTCCTCTCGGATAAGTTCGCATATTGGGCGTGACAGTGGGAGACAGCTGAAGTACCGCGGTTCCTAAAATTTGGGTAAAGGAATTGATGCGGGTTGGGAGTACCCAAGATTGTGCATGGTCCCAAAAGAATATGGGTGTATGATAATAAGGAAAAGTGGCGGAACCGCCTATTTTTGCAACGCTCAAGGTGAGTAGTTTGTTTTTAGATTTCTAGCTACCTAGTCTATCGCACACGGTTTGTCCTATTTTTCAGACACAGAGGTGGAATTCAATCTAAATAAACTACCTGCCATTAGCTTGCGCGGCTGGTGATTTTACAGCGTAGTTGCTTCGCAAACGGTTAAGCCAGTACCTCCACCTTTGCTCGCGCTTGCGCAGTCGTGGTGATTTTACAGCGCACTTGCATCGCACACGTTTAAGACAGTACCTCCATCTTTGCTCGCGCTTGCGCAACATGGTGATTCACAGTGCACTTGCATCGCACACGGTTCAGACATTATACCCATGTGCATTGAGCGTCATCTGAGTCTTTGCAACGAAAAAATGTCAGAGAGCGTCAGAAGACAGCCACACGAGCATGTGGCCCAAATATATATGAGTGAAAAGGGTGGTCTATTATGTTCAAAATTCCAATGCACAACTTTGACCGCATGGGCCCACGGTTGGGCGCATCGTCGAAGATCGATGAGAGGGGCCAGAAGTCAAGAACCACCTGGAAGTGGCCAAATATATGTAGGAATATAGGGTGTGATGTTTAAAACATTAAATACACAATGCACAACTTTGGTGGCACATGCCTCGCAAACCCGAAATCACACTTGGATATATCTATAATGACATAAGGTCATAGCTAACTAGGGTGCTTGACCCACCTCCTACTTCGTGTCAGTAGGGCGGATACACGTAATGATACTTTGTTCATAGATGCATGCATGTCGCCATGACCTACCATAAGAAGGACTAGTGAAACTATTGTTTGGTCAAATGATAACTGTTGTTGTCGATAAACCACTTGGGCCAATAGATTGAACCATCATAAAATCACACGAGAGGGACCGCAAAAGTAGCACCTCTTGCATGCGGCCAAAAATGATGTACATTGGAAGGGGTGATGTGTGTTTTCAATGTATAATAATGTACAATTTAGATGTGGTGCCTGCCTCTCGATACAGACAACAACCATGAAAGCTAGGTAGTTAGGGACGAGATACACATGGTACGGTGTCGGTCGAACCCAGCAATCCGAGCATGTGGGAGGGAATGCTGACAACGCATGAGCTCGAGCTTTGGTTGAACGACATGTGACGTTTACTGTCCCAAACACGAACTAGGAGGAATCCATTCATGGCCAACACATACCCCTCATTATCAGTCAAAGGGATGATATATATACACCCAGGGAGCCAACAGACATGCGTGTCATCAGAAAAAACCGCACAAGGAAACCGTGGTTGATCCGAAGACCCCGTATACACTGCATGCGGCACGAAAATATGTATGGGTACAGTAGTGTGATGTGTTTAAATCCCGAATGCACAACTTCGATGGGCCACCAACTAGTTTACAAAACGAACACCATACCCGACCCCAAGCCTGGTTCAATACGTATGATGTCGGTTTCCCAACTTCGAGGCGGCGGCGGGGGGGGGGGGGGGGTGTCGTTCAACGCATGCTCTCAAACTTTATTTGGTCTAACATGGCACACATAGCAATAGGAAACCATCATGGTCAAACCCTTCTCATATGTTGGTTCAAAGGGATAGATCGTGTGGGGCCCCTCGTTATCGGTCAAGGATAATATATATACCTCGGGGTGCCCACAGATATGTCCTACATCTATAAACCTCACAAGGGAGACATGCTTGATCAGAACACCCTGCCCCCTATACCCTGCATGCGACCCGAAAAAATGTATGGGTGTGGTGTGTGATTTTCTCAAATCCCAAAAGCACAAGTTTGATGGGGCACCAACTACATCAGTAACATTACAAACTGAACATCGTACCCCCCCCCATTGTCAGGTTAAAGACGTACGATGCCGGGTGCCGTCCAACTCATGTGCTGAAACTTGATTTGCTCTAAAATAGCACATGAAGCAAAGAGTAAACCCAATAAAAACATAGTCAATAAAAACATAGTCTACAAATTAGCAAAACAGGGGTCGTAAGGTTTATATAATCGCCATGATAGGTCACTATAGAGACATTTATCTCTATAATGACCATTTCATAGTGTTTAAATGCAGCTTGAGATACAACTTCCCACCAGGTCACCCATCCTTAGACTACTGCAGCCCGAGCACGCTTAGCTTTTGCGTTCTATTCGACCAGGCTAGCAGATGGGAAGCCGCCCCTTGCTGATAGGAATTGCCTCCTTGCCTTTAAGGCGTTTCACGTTGGTCACCCTATGGGACCTATTCCCTACTATCACACACATTTGTGCTTTCAGAAATTGTGTACGATACTTACATGGCCGGTGTGTCGCCGCCTAGCCTTCAATGAGCACTGACACGGCAACAGGAAAACGATGAGAGAAGAGGCGGGAAACCGATGAGAGGAGTGGCAGGAAACGGTAGCGTGTTTGGATATATAACAACATTAATATAGGAAACTTAATAGAGAAGGAAGCATGAGCTAACACGATGCATGCACACAGTTCATACCCATACAAATAAAATGACAACCGAAACTGCATGTGCCATCGAAAGGGATGAGCATTGCCGTTCGATCAGGGAGCATCCAATGGTGCATACGTATCATCCGTGGGGTTTGAGTTCTGGCCAATCAGTATGCACGATTTAGATCACACGCGCAGCAGGGAGGGCATCGGCCATGGTTTGGTAGGCACACGGCTTTTGTGAGTTAACCGTGTGCTATTTGAAAACATTTTGTGAGAAGAATATCGGTGCAAACCTCTTACAAACTGAAGCTTCTCTCAAGAAGCCTTGTGGTTCCGATAGGGAAACGTGTGCCCATTGTGGGCAAAACAATAATCACTTCCTCTTTTCTCCTTGTATTTTCTTCTCTGGGCAACATGGAACGACAGGATATCCGTGCTGAAATTTAAACTTATTCAAGGTTACTTTGGCCTTTTTATACACTAATTGAGTTCCCTAGGCATTTAATGTCCATAATTCAAATCTGAACTACAAATACATGCTCCAGTTCACCAAAATGGCTAGAAAAATTGTACATGTGTCCTTGGGTGCATGTTTAGGTCCCATGCGAGGAATGGGAATGAATTACAACCATACCGGCGTCCTGGCTCGTCCTCAAACATTTGGAATCTTGGTTTTTAAATCCCCATAAATCAAAACTCACCAGAAAGTCATGAAAGTTGGCATGGTGTCACGTCATGGCACATATATGTCGTGGTAAAAACATTGTCCAATTTGGGTCAAGCTTTATTACAAACCTCTTACAAACCGGAGCTTGTCGCAAGAACCCTCGTGGTTTTGATAGGGAGCGTGTCCCCTGCTACCTCTTAAGCACTGCGTTGGTTTTCCCTTGAAGATGAAAGGGTGATGCAGTAAAGCAGCGTAAGTATTCCCCTTAGTTTTTGACAACCAAGGTATCAATCCAGTAGGAGACCACGCATGAGTCATCTCGTACCTACACAAACAAATAAGAACCTCACAACCAACACGATAAAGGGGTTGTCAATCCCTTCACGACCACTTGCAAGAGTGAGATCTGATAGAGATAATAATAATAATATAAATATTTTTGGTATTTTTATGATATAGATTGAAAGTAAAGATTACAAAATAAAATAGATTGGAAACTTGTATGATGGAGAATAGACCCGGGGGCCATAGGTTTCACTAGTGGCTTCTCTCAAGATAGCATAAGTATTATAGTGGGTGAACAAATTACTGTCGATCAATTGATAGAAAAGCGAATAATTATGAGAATATCTAGGTATGATCATGTATATAGGCATCACATCCGTGACAAGTAGACTGACTCCTGCCTGCATCTACTACTATTACTCCACACATCGACCTCTATCGAGTATGCATCTAGAGAATTAAGTTCATAAGAACAGAGTAATGCCTTAAGCAAGATAAACTCATGCAATATGATGTAAACCCCATATTTTTATCCTCGATGGCAACAATACAATACGTGTCGTTTCCGTTTCTGTCATTGGGATCGAGCACCGCAAGATTGAACCCAAAGCTAAGCACTTCTCCCATTGCAAGAAAGATCAATCTAGTAGGCCAAACCAAACTGATAATTCGAAGAGACTTGCAAAGATAAACCAATCATACATAAAATAATTCAGAGAAGATTCAAATATTGTTCATAGATAAACTTGATGATAAACCCACAATTCATCGGATCTCGACAAACACACTGCAAAAGAAGATTACATTGAATAGATCTCCAAGAGAATCGAGGAGAACTTTGTATTGAGATCCAAAGAGAGAGAAGAAGCCATCTAGCTACTAGCTATGGACCCGAAGGTCTGAGGTAAACTACTCACACATCATTGGAGGGGCCATGGAGTTGATGTAGAGGCCCTCCGTGATCAATGCCCCCTCCGGCGAAGCTTCGAAAAAGCCCCCAAGATGGGATCTCTTGGGTACAGAAGGTTGCACCGGTGGAAATAGGGTTTCATGGTGCTCCTGGATGTTTGAGTGGTAATGAATATATATAGGAGGAAGAAGTAGGTCGGTGGAGCAACGAGGGCCTCTACCTCGCGACCGCCTCGTTGATCGCTTGACGACCACTCCAAGTCCTCTGGATCACGTTTGTTCCAAAAATCACGTTCCCGAAGGTTTCATTCCGTTTGGACTCCGTTTGATATCCCTTTTCTACGAAACACTGAAATAGGGCAAAAAACAGCAATTTGGGCTGGGCCTCCAGTTTATAGGTTAGTCCCAAAAATAATATAAAAGTGTAAAATAAAGCCCATTAACATCGAAAACAGATAATATAATAGCATGGAACAATCAAAAATTATAGATACATTGGAGACGTATCATCCCCTTGTGGGCGAAACGATAATAGCTCCCTCTTCTAGCTTTGTATTTTCATCTACACGCAACATGGAACAAGCGAGAGTCAAACTGAACTTTGAAATTACTCAGGGTTCGTTTGACCTTTTTTCTTCATTAATTGAGTTTTCTAGGTATTTAATGTCCATAATTCAAATCCGAACTACAGATACATGCTCAACTGCACCAAAATGGCTAGAAAAAACATACATGTGTCCTTGGGGTGCATGTTTAGGTCCCATGGAAGGAATGGGAATGAATTCTACCGTCTCAGCGTCTTGTCTCAACCACAATCATTGCGAATCTCAGTTTTTAAATCTCTGTAAATTCAAAACTCACCAGAAAATCATGAAACTTGGCATGGTGTCACTACATGGCACATATATGTCATGGTAAAATAAATTGTCCAATTTGGGCAAAGCTATATTACAAGCCTCTTACAAACCGAAGCTTCTCGCAACCCTCGTGGTTCCGCTAGGGAAACATGCCCCTCCTATGGGTGAAACGATAATCGTTGCCTCTTCATGCCTTGAACTTTGTTTTCTACTGGCAACATAGAATAACAGGAGTGTCTTGCTAAAATTTGAAATTGTTCAGGATTTGTTTGGCCATTTTATATATTAATTTACTTTTCTAGGAATTAAATGTAGTCCATAATTCAAATTTGAACTACAAGCACATGCTCAAGTGAAGCAAAATGGGTGGAAAATCATACATGTGTCATTGGGTGCATGTTTAGGTCTCATTGAAGGAATGTGAATGAATTACAAACTTCTTGTCATCCTTAAACATTGAGAATCTCGGTTTTTAAATCCCACTAAATCGAAAACTCACCCAAAAAACCTAAAACTTGGCATGGTTTCATGACATGGCACATATATGTCGTGGTAAAAAAATCGTCCAGTTTGAGACAAGGCGCACACGTTAATAGCCAACGAACTCCTTTTGAAAGAAATAGCTGACACGTTAATATCACAAACGGTTGCATTATATTAACCGTGTGTTCTTGTAACCATTTAAGTGTGGCCACACGTATGACCCTCTTTTCTTATGCGATAGTACGACCTCAGTCCTTGTTCATTGGTAATCTTTGTATTTTGTGCGAAAATTTAACCATACTCGGGGGCGTGCGTGTAGCTGTTTGATTAGACGGGATGAGTGCGAGAAGTCCACCGTGCAGGCTCGACAGGACATGTGCGAGCAGTCCGCCGCATAGGCTCGACGAGACGCGTGCATCTTGTCCACCTCGTCGGCTCGACGAGACACATGCAAACAGTAAGGCCACCCATGCTCACCGGGAAGCTGAAAGTGCAACTATCCCTGGGTGGTTTTGGTAATTCCTAACAACATATAGCCCATTGAGCTAATGCTATTTCAAGATAAATATTTCAGGAAAGCTCAATGTTTGGCATGGCATGGATTAGAAAGTGGACCCCTCAAAATACTAAGAACACATGTTGGCTCAAGCTCAAGACTCTACATTTTACTTTTAGTGATCCAAGATCACATTGAGTCCATAGGAAAAGCCAATACTATTAAAAGGGGATGAGGTGTTGCTTAATGAGTTACTTGCTCAAAATGCTTAGTGATATGCTCCAAAACCCTCAACTACTTTCTCATATCCACATATGTCCCAAACCAAAAGTCAAACTCAGCCCCACCGAAATTTCCTACCCAGCGCCACCGAGTTCACTTGACAAGCCACTACCACAAACCCTAGTTATTCCGGTCTCACCGGCAGGGATCTCGGTCTCACCGAGATGGGATTGCAACCTCTCTGTTTCCCTTCGTAAAGTTTCGGTCCAACCGAGATGAGCGATTGGTCCCACCGAGATTGCACTGCAAACTCTCTGTTTCCCCTTCGTAATGTTTCGGTCTAGTCGAGATGAGCGAATTGGTCCCACCGAGTTTGCATGACCAACTCTCTGTTTGCCTATTACCAAAATCGGTCCCACCGAGTTTGTGTAATCGGTCTCATCGATATTACGTTATGCCCTTGTCGGATCACGGGTTCCGGCAGACCCTTAAGGTTCAAACACTAGGGTGCGCATGGAGATCACGCCTTCTACCTCCCCGTCTCACAAAGATCTAAACTACTGAAAGAACTGCACAAGAGACACAAGGTTTATACTGGTTCGGGCCACCGTTGTGGTGTAATACCCTACTCCAGTGTGTGGTTGGTAGATTGCCTTCTGGGGCTGCTGATGATGAACAATACAAGGAAGAACAGCCTCGCGGGGGTCTGTTCTTGGCTGGGGCGATGAACTGCTAGGAGGAGTTCAGTCACCTCTCTCTCTCTCTCACTCTCTCTGCTTGCAAACCGAACGAACCAACCCCCCGAACGAATGAACCCCCTTGCTATGCAGGTGACTGGTCCTATTTATAGGCAAAGGCCCTGGGCCTCTTCCCAAATATTGAGCGGGAAGGGCGCCAACAATTGGCCAATTCGAAGGGGAACATCTAGTACACTTATCCTGACTAAAGTTGGTCTTCGCTTGCCAAAGGCTCTGTGGTGACGCCGTGCTGGGCTCCATGGTGACCTCCATCTCGTAGTCCGCCTGGTCTTGGTCTCGTTGCACCGAAATGGAAACCTTTGCCTGATGCCTCGGTACTCCGTGGCTGCGCTTGCCCCCTTTGCACCAAAGAGGAAAGAAGGACGCTGCGCGCGCTGGCGCCCGCCTGGCACCCTCAATCGTCATGGCTTGCGTCATGGGCACCTCGCGAGGTACCCTGCCTTGATCTCTCCGCCTCCTCGCGAGCCAGCCTGAGGAGGCTGCGCCTGAGGATGCGCCGTGTCGTCCGCCCCACGAGGCTTGGCCCCTCGCGAGGGTCTTGAGTCTGGTGTTGATGAAGATGGGCCGCACTAGGCCTCCTTTGAGCCACGCCGCAGGCCGCAGGCAGGCAAGTCTGGGGACCCCCGTTCCTAGAACACCGACAGCCCTGACCCTAATGCAATAGGTCCCACCGAGTTGACATGTCGGTCCCATCGAAAATCCTAACGTTCACATTTTGAACTAAATCGGTCTGACCGAGTTTCCTGATTCGGTCCCACCGAGTTCGGCGATTTGTGTGTAACGGTTACATTTTGTGTGGAGTTTATATATAACCCTCCACCCACTCTTCATTCGTGGAGAGAGCCATCAGAACATGCCTACACTTCCAACATACATTTTCTAAGAGAGAACCACCTACACTTGTGTTGAGGTCAAGATATTCCATTCCAACCACATAAATCTTGATCTCTAGCCATCCCCAAGTTGCTTTCCACTCAAATACTCTTTCCACCAAATCCAATCCTATGAGAGAGAGCTGAGTATTGGGGAGACTATCATTTGAAGCACAAGAGCAAGGATTTCATCATCAAGACACCATTCATTACATTTTGGAGAGTGGCGTCTCCTAGATTGGATAGGTGTTACTTCGGAGCCACCGTCAAGATTGTGGAGTTGAACCAAGGAGTTTGTACGGGCAAGGAGATCACCTACTTCATGAAGATCTACCCTAGTGAGGCAAGTCCTTCGTGGGCGATGGCCATGGTGGGATAGACAAGGTTGCTTCTTCGTGGACCCTTCGTGGGTGGAGCCCTCCGTGGACTCGCGCAACTGTTACCCTTCATGTGTTGAAGTCTCCATCAACGTGGATGTACGATAGCACCACCTATCGGAACCACACCAAAAATCTCTTTGTCTACATTGCATTTGCTCCCTCAAACTCCTCCCTTTACCTTCATATGCAATTGTTTTACATTCCACTGCTATACTCTTAGAATTGTATGTGTAGGTCAATTACTTGACTTGTGCTAAGGTGTTAAAATCTGCCAAGACATAAAATTGGGAAAAGGCTAGATTTTTATTTGGTCAAGTAGTCCAATCACCCCCCTCTAGGCATACTTTCGATCCTACAAGTGGTATCAGAGCTTTGGTCTCAATTTGCTTTGATTTCCATAGCTTTTGGTGATCATAGCTTTGGTTTCACAACCTAGGAGAGTATGACATCTAGCGAGGGAAATTACCACCATAGAGGTCCTTACTTTGATGGTACTAATTTTGCTAGTTGGAAGCATAAGATGAAAATGCATATTCTTGGACATAACCCCGTCGTTTGGGCTATTGTGTGTATTGGCATGCAAGATGAATTCTTTGATGGGAGGGAAAAGAACCATGAAGCTACAGCGGAAGATTTTAAGATGCTGCAATACAATGCTCATGCTTGTGATATTCTCTTCAATGGATTGTGCCCCAAAGAAATCAACAAAATCAGCCGTCTTAAGAATGCAAAGGAAATTTGGGATACTTTGATTGATATGCATGAAGGTACTGACTCCGTCAAGGAATCCAAATTGGATGTGCGTCAAAGTCAACTTGACAAGTTCAAAATGAAGGATGGTGAAGGTGTCGCTGAAATGTACTCTAGGCTTGCTCTCATCACAAATGAGATTGCCAGCCTAAGAAGTGAAGAGATGACCCACATATTCATCATCAAGAAGATCCTAAGAGCCTTGGATGGAAAATATGATACCTTGTGCACATTGATCCAAATGATGCCCAACTACAAAGATCTCAAGCCAACGGAAGTCAATGGAAGAATTGTTGCTCATGAGATGTCACTTAAGGATAAGGAAGAGCTCCACAACAAGTTAAGTGGTGCTTACAAAGCCTCATGTGATTCTCCCACATCACCAAGTGAGAAACAAACCTTCAATGGAGAATTGAGCCTAATGGTGAAGAACTTCAACAAGTTCTACAAGAGTAGAAGCAAGGAAAGAAATTCCAAGTTAAGGTCCTACAATGACAAAACATCTTCAAGTCGTGAACGTAATTGCTACAATTGTGGAAGACCCGAACACTACTCCAATGAGTGTACGGCTCCCTACAAAAGAAGAGAAGATTCTCCCCAAAAGAAGAAGTAGAAGAGAAGAATCACCACCTAGAGAGAGAAGGATTAGAGATGATCGTTATGAGCGAAGATTCGGAAAGGAAGGACAAGTCATCAAAGAGCTACACAAAACGAAGACATCAAGCTCAAGTTGGTGAATGGGTATCCGGCTCCGACTCCGACAATCACTCCGAAAGAAGTTACCACTCCGGCTCCGAATACACTCAAGATGAAGGTGTTGCCGGTCTAGCACTTGTGTCAACCGACTCCTACGACATATTTGACTCACCAAATGGAGGAATTGGAAGATGCTTCATGGCTAAAGGCCCAAAGGTATCACACCCCAAGTATGTTGATTTCAATAGTGATGAAGATGATTTGCAAGGTGATGATGATTTACTTGTTGACAACTCTAGTTATGAACACTATCATGAACTTGCTATTAATCATGCTAATCAAGATAAAACGAATGACAATGATAAGAAGGAGATTGAGTGTCTAACTAAAGAACTATACACGCTTAAGTTAGCTCATGAAACTACCTTGGAAGATCATCAAGAACTTTTAAAGACCCATGAGAAGCTACGCTTTGAAAAGCTCAACCTCGAGCAAGAGCATGGATTCTTAAAGGATTCAATGATGATCTTCGCAAGAAAAGTTCTTATTACATTGCCAAGCATTTACTCTTGTCTACTTACATGCCACAAGTTAAATCTAGCAACAAGAACAAGAGAGATTCTTCTTCTAGTAGTAACAATAATCATGCTAAAACCAATGTTGTTGCTTCTCGTAGTTCTCTTGATTCCACTAATGATTCCCTTAGCCAAGTAACACTTGAGCCAGAAAAATAGATTATTGAAGGGAATTATAGAGAAAGGTGTTTACAAGAGTCTTGTTGGAAATAAGCAATTTGAGGAAATTGTACGCAAGAAAGGAAGATGCCGGAAGAATCAAGGTGTTGGTTTTGAACGAAAGTTCAATGCTAATGGAGTTGAGTGGGAAGAAGATCAATTCCCCAAGAAGAAGTTTGTTCCCCAACAAGAGAAGTATGATCCTACTTCTTTCCAAGGAACACAAGCTTAAGATGATCTTCCACCACAAGACCACAAGCTAAAGGGCAAGGACAAGCTTCAAGAGGAGATTGATGCATTTGAAGAAGCCCCGAAGGCATTTGTCAAGTGGGTTCCCAAGACTACATCAAGTTCTACTTCATCAACTACGACTACAACTCCAAGGATTCCCATCTAGATGGTGTGGATCCCGAAAAAGAAGAACTAGAGAGTTCTTGAGGGTGACTCCGCCAACATACTTCACTCATATCATGGTAAGGACAAGTGCAAACAACTTCCATATCTTCCACTAGTTCAAGGAGTCACAAACCCTCTTGTTGGTAAGAAAAGGGACAAGGTAACCTAATGCATTCATGGGCATCATCTCATGTGAACATCACTCTATGTCTATGGATATCCTTGTTTGTTCCTTGTGGGACTAACCCGTGCAGGTATTGAAAGTGCAACTCACTCCAAAGGATTGCTCCGATTGATCTACATCAACTTTGAGCGCCTACATCTTCAACACCTACATGAAGTCATCATCGACAAAACCCAAGGATAGTTCATCCCTCCTAGGGGGCATATCACATCTAGGGGGAGCTTTACTCTAATCAATTGAACTAAAGCAACTCTAACGATGTGAACACAACAATGCATTACGTAATAGTAGTAAGACCACTTGTGCTTAAACGATGAGTATGACCTATGGTAAAATGTTCTCATTTGACTCCTCAGTCAATATACTCATATATAGATGACCTAGTCATCGCCAAATTGATTGATAGATGCTAGAGTGATTGTGCATGCTTTGCCACATATTTCATTTGCCATCTTATTGTGTGAGCATGTTGGTTGCATATTTTACTCATTCGAGGACATCCATTTTTTTGCCTTGATTGTTTGGATTTTTCTCTTTTGCCAAATGGATGGACAAGAATGCCTAAGGACTTCCTCTAGCTATCTATGCTTTTCTCGTCTCAAACTCTATTCATGCTACATCACAAAGTTTGATCAAGTAAGATTCAAACCACTTCGTGTGAGGAGCACTCGGAGTCCCTGATTCGTCATAGACTTAAACTTCCAAAACCTCTTTGTGCATTTCAGTATGACCGAGTCATCCTTTTCAGTCACACCGAGATCACTAAGTTGATCTAGGTTTTCAATCTTGGTGCCACTGATTTAAACTTTTCGGTCACACCGAGTTGAAGTAACCGCTTGCGATTCTGCATCTCGGAGCCACCGAGGTGTTCCATACGGTCACACCGATAGGGTCGGGATATATATACCCACGGGTGAGATTTTGGAAATTTCTTCAAACTCCTCAGCCCGCGCGTGTGTCTTGCTCTGCCGCCTCGGATCTCCGGATCGTCTCCTCGCCGCTAGTGACCTCCCGCCGCTGATTTCCATCACCGTCAACGGAAATCTGCTCCGCCGTTTTCGCTGTAGCAAACTCCCGCCGAACTAGGGTATGGGTTCGACCCTTGTGCTATTCTTTTACCTATGATTCATAGCACATTGTTTTGTCATGATCCTTACCATGTATGCAAACACTCTATCCACTGAAAACATCCTTTAGGTTAGATTTGATTTGAAAATTTAGGGTTAGGTCTCCACCGAACTCATCTCAGACCGACCGAGTTGTAGAAATCGGTCTCACCAATTTGGCTTAGGCCATAGCACTTGCAATTTTTGGTCTGACCCAAAAATACAAATCGGTGTGACCGAGTTTGATTCTGTTCGAAACCCTAGTAGTCTCGGTGGCACCGAACTGTGACTCGGTCTGACCGAGTTCACTAGTTTAGGTTCCCAAAGCTGCTTCGGTATCACTGAGTTTACAAATCGGTAGCTCCGAAATGCTTTCTATGGAGAACTAAAACTAAGTTTTTAAGTCATCTGTTTTGCAAAAACTCTACACTTTGTGAAGCTCATCCACTCTATCTCATCTACATCTATTCACAGGGTCCGCTGTCAGTGAGTTTGCAGAGATGTCTGATCAAAGTGACAGTCCGAATAGGTCAGAGGAACATGTGCAGCTGAGTGAGGGTTCAGATCCCTCGAGCACTTCTGATGATGGTACCAGGAGCACTCCCAGCAGCTTGCCAAAGGCAGCCACCAGATCTAGGAAGAAGAGAACCTCAGAATCTGAGGATGAGGATTATGTTGCCACTGATTAGGAAGTAAGCTCCAAGAAGAAGGTGCTGAAAAAGGAGTATGCCACAACTGCTATAGTTAAGCCAGGAATGAATAAGAAGGCTCCAACAAAGAGAATTCCTATGTCTAAGGCCAGATCCTCTACTCAAGAGACAATGGAGTTCACTCTTGAACCCAAAGAAGGTGGAGAAGGCAAGAAAAGGATGGAGAGGGTCAAGAAGACCATTGCTAGAGTCATTAGCAAGCCCTCCATGATGAGAGATCCCTCTGAAGAAGAGGAAGAGGAAGAGGATACGACACCAGCACCCAAAGCTCAGAAACTTATGGGAGATGCTATAAAGTCAGGGGCTGCTCCATCGAATCCCAAGTCAACTCCCCAAGCTCCAGCTCACAAGCCCAGTAAGCCCAAGAAGAACACCAGAAGTATACCTGCTGAAGAAAAGGACAAGGCCACAGTGCCTCAGGCTGAAGAAGATGATGAGTGTCTTATTTTGAGAAAATTGAAGCCCAAGATTCCAGACCACAATGATGCTCATCCAGTCGCTGAGAACATGCACATCAGGAAAGATTCAGGACTGAGATTTTGGAAAGAGTCTGATCCTTATGCTATGAGGAGGAGGACTGCAGTTCACTACCGGTTTCATACAAAGGAACAACAAGACTTCTATGAAACTATTTTGCTTGACAAGAAGGCCATTGTCTGTGACATGAGATGGGTTGATTGGGAATACATCTAGGAGAATGAAGATCACTTTCTAGGAGTTTATGAAAGCTTCAAAGCATGTGGAGTAGATGAGTTTGTTGGACAGAAGCTCACAAAATGGAATGATGAGCTGATCATGCAATTTTACTCCACTACTCACTTTTACCCAGATGAGAAAATCATATGGATGTTAGAAGGTACTAGGTACCAATCAACAGTTGAAGAATTTGCAAAATTGATAAATTCCCTAGAAGAACATGAAGATGACTTGGATGTGTATGCCAAGTAGAAGAAGGACCATAACACTATGGCTAAGTTGTACAAGGAGATCCCAGATAAAGGTTTGGAGACTCACAAGCTTGGATCTGTACATTTCTTGTTGTCTGGTGTGCCTACTATCAACTGGATCCTAAGGCACACTCTGCTACCCAAGTCAGGAGATCACAAGATGATCATAGGGCACTCTATCAACCTACTACAGCTTTTTGATGTCCCTCAGAAGTTCAAGGTCATGAGTCTGATTGTAGAGACAATCAAGAGGACTGCTGCTAACCAGAAGAGAAGCCGTGGGTATGCTCCACACATTCAGGAGCTCATCAACTCCAAGATGGGCACAAGAGCATATCTGTTGGATAAGGAGCATCTACCCCTGTATCCTGATTTTGAAGATAATATTGTTGTGATGAATGAGGAGGAACCATCATCAGTTCAAGAACAGGAGAAGAGAGCCGAAACAAAGGCTCAGAAAGCTGCCAAGATGCCAGGTGTTGAAGAGGCATCTCAAGTTTTCCTAAAGAGCAAGCAAGATAAACTTGCATATCTGATCCAGTCTACACTAAGGATTGAGAAGGGCTTGGCCACCCTGACTCAAAACCAGGAGAGCTTATAGAGGACCATCGAGACCAAATTTTATGATCTTGATCTGAAGGTAACTGAGATTCAAACATCAGTTGAGCAGCTTCAGGAGGAAGCAGAAGAGAAGAGAGGCAAGGCAACCACATATGCATTTCAGCGAGTGCCAAGGAGTCAGAGGTCTGCTGCCGTGCCAGTGACAGATTCTAGAGCTACAGCATCAGCACCAGCATCTACAACTCCAGTGCCACCTCCAGCAGCCACCCAACCAGCTCCAACTACATCAACAGATGCCTTTGTCCTTGGAGTTCTCTCTACACCACCTCCCGAAGACCAAGCCTGAGAGACGCATAGCACTATGCATATTTGAACTTTTTGGTAAGTTGTTGCCAAAGGGGGGAAATATGTATAGATCATAGGCTTCGAGAGGGTGTTTTGCATCTTTGCCTTTGGTTGAACTTTTTATTGTGTGAGATACTTTATGTCCTTGTGTGAGATACTTGTGTGATCATGTGACTGATCATTTGCTACCTTAATGCTTGTTTAGATGATACTATCTTTTATATCCATATATGATCATTCACTTGCTTGGTGATGAGTGCATGCTTTTAATTTCTATCATTTTGAGCGCTCCAACCAAGATGTATGTGACATGGAAGAGTAACACATGATCCTAATCGATTGTGCATTTGCATTCAAAAGCAAATTTTAAATAATGCACAAATTTAGGGGAGCTCTTGCTTATCACATAGTTATCAAAGCGACGATGTTTTTCAATCTTATTATCTTCTGTCGAAGCTTTGATCTATATGTTGTCATCAATTACCAAAAAGGGGAGATTGAAAGTGCAACTATCCCTGGGTGGTTTTGGTAATTCCAAACAACATGTAGCCCATTGAGCTAATGTTATTTCAAGATAAATATTCCAGGAAAGCTCAATGTTTAGCACGGCATGGATCAGAAAGTGGACTCCTCAAAATACTAAGAACACGTGTTGGCTCAAGCTGAAGACTCTACATTTTACTTTTAGTGATCCAAGATCACATTGATTCCATAGGAAAAGCCAATACTATTAAAAGGGGATGAGGTGTTGCTTAATGAGTTACTTGCTCAAATGCTTACTGATATGCTCCAAAACCCTCAACTACTTTATAATATCCACATATGTCTCGAACCAGAAGTCAACCTCGGCCCCACCAAAATTTCCTACCCGGCGCCATCGAGTTCACTTGACATAGCCACTGCCACAAACCCTATTCATTTCGGTCTCACTGATAGGGATCTCGTTCCCACCGAGATGGGATTGCAACCTTTCGATTTCCCTTTGTAACGTTTCGGTCCAACCGAGATGAGCGATCAGTCCCACCGAGATTGCATTGCAAACTCTCTATTTCCCCTTCGTAACGTTTCGGTCTAACCGCGATGAGCGAATCAGTCCCACCGAGTTTTCCTGACCAACTCTCTGTTGGCCTATTACCAAAATTGGTCCCAACGTGTTTGTGTAGTCGGTCTCACTGAGATTACGTTATGCGTTAATGCTAATGGAATCGGTCCCACCGAAAATCCTAACATTCACATTTTGAAGGAAATCGGTCTAACCGAGTTTCCTGATTCGGTCCCACCGAGTTCGGTAATTTGTGTGTAACGGTTAGATTTTGTGTGGAGGCTATATATACCCCTCCACCCACTCTTCATTCGTCGAGAGAGTCACCAGAACATGCCTACACATCCAACATACATTTTCTGAGAGAGAACCACCTACACTTGTGTTGAGGTCAAGGTATTCCATTCAAACCGCATAAATCTTGATCTCTAGACTTCCCTAAGTTGCTTTCCACTCAAACCCTCTTTCCACAAAATCTAATCCTATGAGAGAGAGATGACTGTTGGGGAGACTATCATTTGAGGCACAAGAGCAAGGAGTTCATCATCAACACACCATTTATTACCTTTTGGAGAGTGGTGTCTCCTATATTGGTTAGGTGTCACTTGGGAGCCTCCATCAAGATTGTGGAGTTGAAGCAAGGAGTTTGTACGGGCAAGGAGATCGCCTACTTCATGAAGATCTACCATAGTGAGGCAAGTCCTTCGTGGGCGATGGCCATAGTGGGATAGACAAGGTTGCTTCTTTGTGGACCCTTCGTGGGTGGAGCCCTCTATGGACTAGCGCAACCATTACCCTTCGTGCGTTGAAATCTCCATCAACATGGATATACGATAGCACCACCTATCGTAACCATGCTGTCGGTGTCAGAACAGGCGGATCTCGGGTAGGGGGTCCCGAACTGTGCGTCTAGGCGGATGGTAACAGGAGACAGGGGACACGATGTTTTTACCCAGGTTTGGGCCCTCTCGATGGAGGTAAAACCCTACTCCTGCTTGATTGATCTTGATGATATGAGTATTACAAGAGTTGATCTACCACGAGATCGAAGAGGCTAAACCCTAGAAGCTAGCCTATGGTATGATTGTTGTTGTTGGTCCTACGGACTAAACCCTCCGGTTTATATAGACACCGGAGGGGGCTAGGGTTACACAGAGTCGGTTACAAGGAAGGAGATCTATATATCCATATTGCCAAGCTTGCCTTCCACGCCAAGGAGAGTCCCATCCGGACACGGGACAAAATCTTCAATCTTGTATCATCATAGTCCAACAGTCCGGCCAAAGGATATAATCTGGCTGTCCGGATACCCCCTAATCTAGGACTCCCTCAGTAGCCCCTGAACTAGGCTTCAATGACGACGAGTCCGGCGCAGAGATTGTCTTCGGCATTGCGAGGCGGGTTCCTCCTCCGAATACTTCATAGAAGATTTTGAACACGAGGATCGTGTCCGACTCTGCAAAACAAGTTCCACATACAACCGTAGAGAGAATAATATTTTCACAAATCTAATCTGCCGACGCATTCCATAGTTTGACATCACACCGGAGCCAGGTCACCATTCGAATTGTTTTTCACAACCAACCTCAGCGTGTTTCGCGAGGCGGTTTCCTTGGCATGTCTTGTCGAAGCAGAGACCGTGTCCCCTTATTATGGGATTCTCATCAATACGGACGTGGGTAACCCAACCGTGCCTATTGGTAGGACTCCTAGATCTTAGGCAAGTCCCAAACAACCACGAGGAGGACGCTTGATATTCACCCTCTTTATAAAGGGGACAAGGCTTTTTCTTTTTTCCCTCTCGTGCTCAATCAAATCCTTCCCCCGCCTCGAGTTCTAACACCCGAAACTCAGGTCAGGTGCTTCAGACCTTCAACTATGTCCGGATCCAACCTTCAAGGTCGGTGGATGCCTTCCTCCGTCATGGAGGAGGACATCAAGAAGTTGAGAGAGGCCAGATATCTGACCGCCGAAATTTCGCATCGGCTGCCCGCCCGAGGGCAGGTCGTCCCTACTCCCGGACCCAACGAGAGTGTCGTGTTCATCTCCCACTTCCTCCGAGGACTAGGCCTCGCTCTGGATCCCTTTGTTAGGGGTCTGATGCTCTATTATGGGCTAGATTTTCATGATCTGGCCCCGGATTCCCTTCTTCACATTTCGTCATTTATTGTCGTATGTGAGGCTTTCCTCCGCATTACCCCTCACTTTGGCCTGTGGCTCAAGACCTTCGATGTGAAGCTGAAGATGATCGAGGGGTAGCACGCAGCGTGCAGAGGCGCTTTAATAAGCAAAATTGCTGATGCTCCATGGCCTGAGGGTAGCTTCCCAAAGGTGTCCGGATTGTGGCAGCGGGAGTGGTTCTACATCACTGCTCCTCGAAGTGTCAAGTGGGTAGCTGCCCCCACCTTTCGCTGA
Organism: Triticum monococcum; assembly: GCA_034509565.1. Lineage (NCBI taxonomy): Eukaryota > Viridiplantae > Streptophyta > Magnoliopsida > Poales > Poaceae > Triticum > Triticum monococcum. Next base: position 371,296,588 of record CM067844.1, on the reverse strand, counting down.
GGCCCCCCACCACAACTGACGTCATGGATCAACAGGGGGCTGACCTGGGGTCCAGCCAAGGACGTGCCAATATTGCAAAGCGGTATCCAAGATCTCTTTGAGAGAGATTTCAGTCTGGTTATGGTAGTGCAAGTTATGCTAGTTCGTCGTGTCCAGCCTTGCAAATGTCGGCCCCTTCGCATGTGGGCATTCAACCCGGAAGGACCACGAGCTATTCAACGCTTCCTTGGCATGACGCCCGAGGAGATGTACAAATTGTTCTTCGGACCACAAATAATGTGTGCGGGCATCACTGAGGACGCAGGTCTGAGCTGCAATCGCCCGGATACCCAAGTAAGTAGCCCCGCATCCGAACACACTGTCTGTTTGTTTATCGCAACATCGCCCTAAAAAAGCCGCTCTTTGACCAGGATTGGATAGCGAAGGCAAAATTGATCAGGTGTCCGGCCCCCCTTCCTGAGACATCACCAAATCCCGTGCTAACCAGGATGTTGGCGATCACGCCTTATCAAGCGCCCTCAGTAGAAGATAAAGGGGGGGGGACAAGGAGGCTAGCACCTCCATGAAGGAGGTTAACCGGGGAGGAGGAACTAAGACTTCCTCTCCCCAGGGAAGGAAGAGAAACGCCTCTGAGGACCCGGAGACCACGGTCTCCGAACGGGGGAAGAAATCTTCACCCGAGGGTCCTGCCCTGGGGGATACCCCGGCCGCACTATGCCCTCAAGGGGATCAGCCCTCCACCGAGCTGTAAGTAAAAGGGTACTTAATAATGAAAATATCTCGCCTTACTTCTGAGGAAAATAACCGAAGCATTTTCTTGCAGTTCGGATCTTAGCCCTTCTCAGCAGAGCTCATCTTCGGGGGATCTTCTTCCAGAGATGATGGAGAGCGAAACGCCTCCCCCTGCCATACCGCCTCATGAGGCGGGCGACCCCGAGGTATTGTCGCGGAGCGTTTCTCCTGATCCGGCAAGGCCAGAAGGTAATCCTATGGCCACCCGAAGTCCTCAGTATCCGGCTCTTGAAGAGGGCAATCGAAAGAGTGCGGCACCGTCTAGTGTATGGTCGGACGTACTGAGGGATCTGCTAGAGTAAGTGGCTATCCCAGAAGAGCACCGCACGTTGATGGGTACGGTGATTGAAAGGATTTTGTCTGCCAAAAGCGGGTTACATGAAGCCTTTATTAGTCTACTGACGGGTTTTGAGGTACGTGAAATGATGTACATTTTTTACAGTACCGCACATTTTTAGATGTGCCCTGTGTAGATAGTAGCCCCTGAGACTCTGGGTGCTGTCGAAGACAACAGCGCACTGAGGATCATAGTCCCAGGAATAATCGTGCCACCTTAATATGCAGGTGGCGGAGGGTCCGATGGCTAGCCAGACTGATGAGTTCGCCAAGCTAAAGTGGCAACTTGACGTGGCAGACACCGACATCGTACTTGTCAACAAGCACAGGGTATGTGATTCCTCCAGTGACACATGGGAAGAGGAGCATGATGCCAGTATCTATAACATGTGTGTGAATGCAGATGAAGCTGCGGCCGTGGAGAACCTTCGGGCGGAACTTGCCCGAGCCAAAGAACAAGCCAGGAAAAGCGATGTGGCTGCCCTAAAGGTAATCGAGGAGATGAAAGCCGAACAGGCTGATCACTGCCAAAGCAAGGAGGAAATAGTCAGGATGGCTATGGAATTGAAGAACGCCGCTGACCGTTACGAGCTTCTTGAAAAGGAAGATCGAGTGAAGAGGACATACCTGGAGAAGGCCACGATGGCGACCAAAGACACCCGCTCTGCAATGAGAGCGATGAAGGAGGAGCTCCGTCAAGTCGGGGATATCGCGGCTGGGAAGCCCTTTATGCTGCGGATGAAGTTTGGAGATCCTCGGTACACCCCTTTGGACCGGCTGTGGAGTTCTGCGGACGCATATCTGGACTTAGCGACGAGTGCTGCCGATGCGGCCGAATACTTCCGAGATCAAAAAGATCGCGAAGTGGAAAAGCTGTTCTGGTCACAATTTAACGTTCCAGAGCGTCCGCTTCCATCGACTGATCGGTTGTCCGAATGGGCCGAGCTGAATAGATTGTCCAGACTCGCCATGAGGTCTGTTGTGGATCATCTGTGGCCAGAAAGGCCAAAGCTGAACAATTATTTTAGTTTGGTGGAACAGTTCCTTGGTGCGGTGCTGCACATCAACGTGATGAAGAGGTCGGCGTGCGTAGAGGGTGCACGTATGGCCCTTGCCCGTGTGAAGACATACTGGGCGGAGATGGAGACCACCGCCATTGCAGCCCAGGATTCGGACGATAGTCGTGTACCTGCCGAGCACTACTTTCGAGAAGTTCTTGAGGGCGCTTGTTCGATAGAAGCGCAGTGCTCGAAGAATATTATGTTCTAATGACATGTATTCCCATTGAGAAACAATGTTTTATTGAGTTTATGAAGGCTGTTTTTATACTTTTGCCCAAAGTACTATGATGCCTCCTGTGTGGCCGTTTATGTATATATGTATATAACCTGAAAGATGGCAGTCGTCGGCTTCAGCCCCCACGCATATAATGCGGGGGTGCTCGCAGAAGATGCATGTTCACACTTGATCCAACATCTTGGTCGATTAAGGAGGTGATAGCACAACGAACTAGGCAATCAAACTATAATGCTTTAACACTTTCACTTAGCCAGAGGAGTTTGACAGTGGGGCTACTATATAGCCCCTGGTGGCTCCACACTCATCCGAATTCGGCGCACGTACATGCCTGGACAGGAAATGACCCTTCGCTAAGGCAGAGGAATCTCGAAGATTCCACTAGGTCATCGAGTGGTTGACCAGTCTCATGCTATATCATGATAGTCAGTTTTCGGCTCTCTCTACTGAGGTGCTCATCTGGATGAACCAGGGCACAATCGCAGTAGTTATCCTGGTGCCGCCCTAGCCGATAGAGCGGAACATAAGGCAGCAAAACACAGGAGCCGGGTGAGGGAGTCCTGGATTAGGGGGTCTCCGGACAGCCGGACTATCTCCATTGCCCGGACTGTTAGACTATGAATATACAAGATTGAAGACTTCGTCTCGTGTCCGGATGGGACTCTACTTGGCGTGGAAGGCAAGCTAGGCAATACAGATATGGATATCTCCTCCTTTGTAACTGACCTTGTGTAACCCTAACCCTCTCCGGTGTTTATATAAACCGAAGGGTTTTAGTCCATAGGACAACAATCACAACATACAATCATACCATAGGCTAGCTTCTAGGGTTTAGCCTCTTTGATCTCGTGGTAGATCTACACTTGTACTACCCATATCATCAATATCAATCAAGCAGGACGTAGGGTTTTACCTCCATCAAGAGGGCCCGAACCTGGGTAAAACATCGTGTCCCCTGCCTCCTGTTACCATCCGGCCTAGACGCACAGTTCGGGACCCCCTACCCGAGATCCGGCGGTTTTGACACCGACAATGGTGCTTTCATTGAGAGTTCCTCTATGTCGTCGCTATTAGGTTTGATGGCTCCTACTATCATCGATAGTGATGCAGTCCAGGGTGAGACTTTTCTCCCCGGACAGATCTTCGTATTCGGTGGCTTTGCACTGTGGGCTAATTCGCTTGGCCATCTGGAGCAGATTGAAAGCTACGCCCCTGGCCATCAGGTCAGATTTGGAAGTTTGAATTACACGGCCGACATCCGCGGAGACTTCATCTTCGACGGATTTGAGCCACAGCCGGGCGTGCCGCACTGTCACGATGGGTATGACCTAGCTCTGCCGCCCAACAGTACCCCACAGGCCGCACCCGCATCAGCTCCGACCCTTAGCTCGGAGCCAATTGCGCCAATCGAGGACGGGTGGTTAGACACCGCCTTAGGGGCTGCAGTCTCAGCGACGATCGAGCCGAACACCAGCCTAATCCTCTGTGCAGCCCGTGACCCCAAGGTGCCGGACTCTTTTTCGGACTCCGAACCGCCCGAGCCCCGGCCAATCGAATCCGATTGGGCGCCGATCATGGAATTCACCACCGCGAATATCTTTCAGCACTCGCCCTTCGGCGACATTCTGAATTCACTAAGGTCTCTCTCTTTGTCAGGAGAGCCCTGGCTGGATTATGGCCAACATGATTGGGATGCGGACGATGAAGAAATTTGATGCCCACCGACCACCCACTTAATAGCCACTGTTGATGACTCAACCAACATGCTCGACTTCGACTCCGAATACATCGACGATATGGACAATGATGCGGGAGGCGAAGAGGAACCACCGCCCACAGGGCGCTGGACGTCCACCTCATCATATGACGTATACATGGTGGACACACCAAAAGAAGACGATGACGAGGAACAGAAGGACGCTTGTTCCCTCGAGAAGCAGTCAAAGCGGCAGCGCAAGCGCCGCCCCAAATCCCGCCTCGGCAGAAATAACGATCATACAGACCCAGCGTTGGAGCAGGGCGAACCACCGCCGGACCACGGCAATATGGAGAATCAAACCGGACAAACCAATTCCGTCAAAGATGATAGTCCGGACGACATAACGCCGGACAAGCACCTGGAGCAGCAGAATGCCCGCCAAAGGCGTGTTGCCACCGCGAGGAGTCTGAAAAAGCAGAAGCAAAGGCTCAAGGCTGCGCAGGACACACTCCAAATCAGATGGAGTAAAGTACTCAACACAGCAGCGAAGAACGGCGGCAATCGCCCCACCAAGAGCTATCCAAAGCGGAAGTTGCTACCTGAATTCGATGAGGAGGCCTCAGACCCCCCACAACCAAAAATGAAAACAGCCATCTGGCCGGATAGACGACCTCATGGCCAACATAAAGCGGCAAGCAACGCCGCACATAAGACAATACGCGGTCTACGCGAGGGCTCGCATTAAAAGTAGGGCGAAACCAGATCCATCTATGGACCATGCAAGCGTGCTCCAGCATACGATGCAACACAACAAACATCCGAACACGCGGTACACCCAGATATCGGGGTGCCGCACACCCCCTATGTTTCACCAATGAGGTGCTGGACCATGAATTTCTAGAGGGATTCAAACCCGTAAACATAGAGGCATATGATGGAACAACAGACCGTGGGGTCTGGATTGAGGACTATATCCTCCATATCCATATGGCTCGGGGAGATGATCTAAACGCCGTTAAGTATTTAGCCCTGAAACTCAAAGGGCCAGCTCGGCACTGGCTTAAGAGCCTCCCCGAAAGCTCCATTGGAAGTTGGGAAGAGCTTGAAGACGCCTTTCAGGGAAATTTTCAAGGGACTTTTGTCCGACCTCCGAACGTGGATGATTTGAGTCATATAACTCAACAGCCCGGAGAGTCAGCCCAAAAGCTTTGGAACAGGTTTCTTACTAAAAAGAACCAAATTGTCAAATGTCCGGACGCCGAAGCCTTGGCAGCGTTTAAGCATAGCGTCCGCGACGAATGGCTTGCCAGACACCTCGGCCAAGAAAAGCCGAGAACAATTGCAGCATTAACAAGCCTCATGACCCGCTTTTGCGCGGGCAAGGATAGCTGGCTAGCCAGATGCAGCACCAGCGACCCCAGTACATCCGAAGTTAGAGATGGAAATAGGAAATCACGGTGCAACAGTAATAACAAACGCTGGAATAAAGAAGACAGCATGAAGAGCACGGCAGTAAACACCGGATTCAAACGCTCTTGGCTAGGTCAGCAAAAGCCGCCCTCTAAAGGCGCCAAAGATGAACTGTCCAGCCTAAACAAAATTCTGGACCAAATATGTCAAATCCATAGCACCCCTGGTAAACCCGCTAATCATACCCACAGAGAATGTTGGGTCTTCAAGCAGTCGGGCAAGCTCAAGGACGTACACAAGGGGGAGGATACACCAAGCGAAGACGAGGATGAGCCTCTCTAGCAAGACACTGGGGAACAAAAGAAATTTCCACCAGAAGTCAAAACAGTAAACGTGTTACACGTGATCAAGGGAAGAAACAAAACGGCACTCCCAGAAAAATATGCCCAAGGGCCTATCACCGCGGAGTCCTGCCACTGGTCGTCTCAACCGATCACTTTCGACCATCGTGATTACTTAGCAAGTATCCGGCGTGCAGGATGGGCTGCCCTGGAAATAGACCCAATAATTGACGGATACCACTTCACACGGGTCCTAATGGACAGTGGCAACAGTCTAAACCTGATATACCAGGATACAATCCATGAAATGGGGATAGACCCAACAAAAATTTTCCATAGCAATACTACCTTTAAAGGAGTAACGCCAAGCCCAGGGGCTCATTGCACGGGCTCCCTGCTACTAAACGTTATATTCGGCTTCCCTGATAACTTCCATAGCGAACATTTAACCTTCCACATCGCTCCGTTCCAAAGTGGCTATCAAGCACTACTCGGACGCGAAGCTTTCGCTCTCTTTAATGCAATACCGCACTACGCTTCCCTCACACTCAAGATGCGCGGCCCACGTGGCATCATTATAGTGAACGGAAGTATTAAGCGATCTTTGCGCGCCGAAGAGAGTGCGGCTATCTTGGCAGCCGCACACTAAAAACGTCCTCACCAACTAAAGCATTTAATAGGTCGTCAAGACCTTGGACACGGTTAGACGAGTCCGGTGCAGCTATATGTAATTCATACCGGATCAATGGTCACACCCCTATTGCAAATACAAGGGGCTCAACGCGCGCAGACAAGTGGCAATTTTTACTCATCCTGAATTATACATGGTTTCTTTAAAAACTATCTTTTTGCACGAAAACTTTTTCACCTAAGTTCCTCTCTTTTACAGATGATCATCATGCTACACCCGTCTAGGATACGGCGCAACGGAGACACAGGCGCAGACGTGCAGCAGGGACCCGCTACAAGGATTCTTTTTAGATTAAGACCCTGCGTAAACCTTTTTTACTGTCTCTTGTTGATACACATCCACCAAATTCTCAGCACAGTTGAGAAGGATGCTGACGTCTTGGCATGTGGCCATGTCAGAATAATGCACGTACCTGGACACAAGGGGCTTCTTACAAAGGGCACTATTTAGGCCCGGTTTATACCATAAAGACCGAATACCTTAGGGAGTGTTCGCCGTCGCGAGTTTGGCCTTATATGCATCAGCTCTGAATCATTGTCTTTGGTCAAATGTTGGGTTTGCCCGGCTCTTGTGTTTTGGTGCCTTACTTTCCGCTTTATCCGCGAAGGTAGCACCAGGAGAACTACTGCGATTGTGCCCTGGTTCATCCGGACGAGCACCTCAGTAGAGAAAGCCGAAAACTGACTGTCATGATATAGTGTGAGACTGGTCAACCACTCGATGACCTATCGGAATGTTAGAATTCCTCCGCCTTAACGAAGGGCCGTTTTCCGGCCAGGCATGTACGCACCCCGCGATTGGGAGAGTGCGGAGCCACCAGGGGCTATCTAGTAGCCCCACTATCAAACTCCTATGGCTAAGTGAAAGTGTTAAAGCATTATAGTCCGGTTGCCTCGTTCGCTATGCTATCACCTCCTTAATAGGACCAAGACGTTGGGTTAAGTGTGAAAACGTGTTTTTCGCGAGCACCTCCGCATTATATGTGTGGGGATTGAAGCCAACGGCTGCAATCTTTTAGGTTATACACATGTATACATAAACGGCCGCACAGGAGGCATCATACTACTTTCAGGCAAAAGTATAAACATGGCCTTATATAACTTCATAAAAGAATTGTGTTTACAATGAGAATACATATCACTCAAACATAATATTCTTCGAGCACTGGGCCTCTATCAAACGAGCATCCTCGAGAACCTCCTCGAAATAATGCTTGGCAGCCACTCGGCCTATGGCCGAACCCTACGCCGCAACAGTGGTAGCATCCATCTCCGCCCAGTATGCTTTAACACGGGAAAGGGCCATCCGCGAGCCTTCTATGCACGCCGACTTCTTCGTTGCATTAATGCGCGGCACCACACCAAGCAACTGCTGCACTAAGCTGAAATAGTTGTTCGGCTTTGGCTTTTCCGGCCATAGCTAATCCACAACAGACCTCATGGCGAGTCCGGACAACCTATTCAGTTCGGCCCATTCGGCTAGCTGGCCAGTCAATGAAAGAAGACGCTCTGGAACGTTGAATTGCGACCAGAATAGCTTGTCCACTTCATGATCTGTCTGACCTTGGAAGTACTTGGCCGCATCGGCAGCGCTCACCGCCAAATCCATATACGCATCTGCCGAACTCCACAGCCGATCCAGAGGGGCATACCGTGGATCTCCGAACTTCCTCCGTAACATGAAGGGTTTCCCAGCCGCCATATCCCCGGCTTCCTGCAGCTCCTCCTTCTTCGCTCTCATAGCAGAACGGGTGTCTTTGTCCGCCGTCGTGGCCTTCTCAAGGTCCGTTGCCTTCGCTCGGTTTTATTTTTCAAGGACCCGGCAACGGTCGGCAGTGTCTTTTAATTCTACGGCCATCTTGGCCATCTTCTCTTGGCTCTTGCAATGTGCGGCCTTCTCGGCTTTCAACTCTTTGGCCGCCTTCAAAGCAGCTGCATTACTAATCCTCGCTAGTTCCCTGGCTCGGGCCAGTTCTGCCCACAAGGTTTCCACGGTGGCAGCTCCATCTGCAGTCACAACATATTAAAGATACTGGCATCATGCTGCTCTTACTATGTGGCGTTCACCAGATAATAACACTTACCCTGTGCCTTGTCAAGCCTCTTGTTAACAAGCTCGAGGTCGGCGTCTGCCGCATCCAGTTGCCATTTTAATTTGGCAAACTCACTAGTCCGGCTATCCACCAGAGCTTCCACCACCTGCACATAGGGGCAGTCTGGTTATTGCCTGGGAATATGAACCTCTATTCGCCGCCATTCTCGACGAAAACCAGAGTCTCATGGGCTACTATCTACACAGGGCACACCTAACATGTGCAGTACTATCACATATTATGTCACGTACCTCAAAGCCTGTCAGTAGACTCATAAAGGCTTCATGTAATCCGCTTTTGGCGGACGAAATTCTCTCCATCACCGTACCCATCAGCGTACGGTGTTCTTCTGAGATGGCCGCTCGCCCCACCAACTCCCTCAGAACGTCGGACCGCACACCAGACGGTGCCGAACTCTTTTGTCTGCTCTCTTCGCGAGCCGGATGCTGGGGACTTCGAGGGTCTATGGGATTATCTTCTGGCCTGACCGGATCCAGAGAGGCCCTTTGTGACAACACTTCGGGGTCGCCTGCTGAAAGCACAAGTGCTCCCTAGGTGGTTTTGGTAATTGATGACAACATATCTCTTGTTGGACTAATACCTTTACCTAGTATATTTCAGATAAGTTCAACAATGGAGTGGCATGGACTAAAGGTTGTGGGAACCTCTTCAAGATGCTAAGGACAAAGGATTGGCTAAAGCTTCAAGCTCAAGACTCTTCTTTTTATATATTTTAGTGATCCAAGATCACATTGAGTCTTTAGGAAAAGCCAATACTATCAAGAAGGGATGAGGTGTTGCTTAATGAGCCACTTGCTTTATGTGCTTAATGATATGCTCCAAAATCCTCAGCTACTTTCCCACTTCCACAAATGACCTAAACCCTAAGCCAAACTCCGTCATACCGATTCTGTCAATCTGGCGCCACCGAGTTTCACTTGTCATTTGCCACTACCAAACCCTAGCAATTCGGTCCTACCGATACGGATCTCGGTCTCACCGAGATGGGCTTGCAAACTCTGTTACCTGTTGCAATATCTTCGGTCCCACCGAGATATGCAATCGGTCCCGCCGAGTTTGCTTGGCCAACTCTCTGTTTCACTTATTACCAAAATCGGTCCCACCGAGTTTGAGTAATCGGTCAAACCGAGTTTTGGATTTTCCCTAATCCTAGCACATCGGTCCCACCGAGTTGTTCTAGTCGGTCCCACCGAAATCTCTAACAGTTACTAGGTTTACCATTTCGGTCCGACCGAGTTTGATGATTCAGTCCCACCAAGATTGGAAAACTGTGTGTAATGGTTGGATTTTGTGTTGAGACCAAGATATTCCATTCCTACCATATGAATCTTGATCTCTAGCCTTCCCCAAGTTGCTTTCCACTCAAATCTTCTTTCCACCAGATCCAAATTCTATGAGAGAGAGTTGAGTGTTGGGGAGACTATCATTTGAAGCACAAGAGCAAGGAGTTCATCATCAACACACCATTTGTTACTTCTTGGAGAGTGGTGTCTCCTAGATTGGCTAGGTGTCACTTGGGAGCCTCCGACAAGATTGTGGAGTTGAACCAAGGAGTTTGTAAGGGAAAGGAGATCGCCTACTTCGTGAAGATCTACCGCTAGTGAGGCAAGTCCTTCGTGGGTGATGGCCATGGTGGAATAGACAAGGTTGCTTCTTCATGGACCCTTCGTGGGTGGAGCCCTCCGTGGACTCGCGCAACCGTTACCCTCCGTGGGTTGAAGTCTCCATCAACGTGGATGTAGGATAGCACCACCTATCCGAACCACGGAAAAAACATCCGTGTCTCCAATTGCATTTGAATCCTCCAAACCCTTCCCGTTACATTCTTGCAAGTTGCATGCTTTACTTTCCGCTGCCTATATACTCTTTGCATGCTTGCTTGATATGTATTGTGTATGTTAAAATTGTGCCCGAACTCCACTTAAACCGAAAAAGCTTAAAAAGTGCAACTTTAGCATTAAGTGTCTATTCACCCCCCTCTAGACACTCCTTCTTCTAGATCCTACAAGTGGTATTAGAGCTTTGGTCTCCACTGCCTTGGTTTAATCACCATTGGAGGAAGATGGATGTGTCTACTTTAGGGAGTCTTAGACATAGAGTGCCTATTCTTGATGGAGAGTACTTTCATGAGTGGAAAAATGAGATGCTTGTAATCTTCAATCAATATCATTTAAACAAGTATATTGCTAGCCCTTGTGCACCTCATATTGATCCTTTGCATCCTACCCTAGATCAAGATATTGACATGATTCGCAATCTTAAAACCATTGAGCTCATCATTAGAGGATTGCCCAAAAATTTGATTGCTAGTTTGCCTACTCTTAATTGTGCCTATACTATATGGAAATTTCTTGAGGAACGATTTCCCGATCATTCCTTGAAAAATTTGGATAAAATTCTCCATAAATCTATTGCCTTGAGTAAGATGAACTCTAGTGATACTAAGTTTGGTGATTGTCTATTTGAGCTTACCAATATCAAGCATGCTAAAGGAGATGTTGGAATCATTAGTGATATTATATTTGAAGCTATAAGAATTCATAAAAGTGACCACTTTGATAACCATTTATCTAATGAATTACCCTCTCTAGGAAATGATGAGTCACAAGATCATGATGAACATGGATACTATGATGATGATGATGATAGTGACTTCGATCTTGATGATGCAATGAGACATTTTGGTCTTACAACAAATCTTCGGGGATATGCGTCAGGTGGAAAGGAATGGGTTCTTGATAGTGGATGTACTGATCATATGACCGGAGATGAAGAGATGTTCCGTGAGCTTGCTGAAAATGACGGCCCTCGAAAATATGTCACCTTTGGTGATAATTCAAAGGGTAAGGTAGTTGGCCTTGGTAAGGTGGCCATCTCACATGATAGTTCCATTCAAAATGTCATGCTCGTTGAATCTCTCGGCTACAATTTACTTTCAGTATCTAGACTTGCTGATTTTGGCCTAAATGTTCTATTTACTGAGGTAGATTGCCAAGTGTTTCGTCGATACAATCATAAAATGGTCTTTACCGGTATGCGTAGAGGTGATCTTTACATTGTCGATTTCTCTAAAAAGGCACAACCTAAAACTTGCTTCATTGCTAAATCCTCAAAAGGTTGGTTGTGGCATAGACGACTAGGTCACGTTGGCATGAGAAATCTTGACAAGCTTATTAAAGGAAATCATATACTTGGAGTTAACGATGTCATATTTGATAAGGATAGACTTGACAGTGCTTGTCAAGCAGGTAAACAGGTTGGAGGAAGGCATCCTGTGAAGAACACGATGACCACAAGGAGGCCACTCGAGCTACTTCACATGGATCTTTTTGGTCCCAACGCCTACAAAAGTCTCGGTGGAAATTCTTTTGGTCTTGTCATAGTTGATGATTTTTCAAGATTTACGTGGGTGTTCTTTCTTAATGACAAGTCGCAGGTCCAGAAGATCTTCAAAAACTTTGCTAGGAAAGCCCAAAATCAGTTTGAAGTGAAGATCAAGAAGGTTCGGAGTGACAACGGAACAGAGTTCAAGAACGCAAATGTGGACACCTTTCTTGATGAAGAAGGGATTTCACACGAGTTCTCGGCTACGTACACACCTCAACAAAATGGAGTTGTTGAGAGGAAGAACCGGACGCTCATCAAAATGGCAAGAACGATGCTTGATGAATACAAGACGCCAAAGCACTTTTGGGCAGAAGCGGTTGAGACAGCTTGTCACGCAACAAATCGCTTGTATCTTCACAAGCTACTCGGCAAGACAGCATACGAGCTCCTCACCGGTAACAAACCCCAAGTTGGATACTTTCGAGTATTCAGCTAAAAGTGCTACATTCTTGATAAGCATCGTCGTTCAAAGTTTGCTCCTAAATCTCATGAAGGCTTCCTACTCGGTTATAGCTCAAACTCTCACACTTACCGTGTCTACAACAATTTCACCCGAAAAGTTGAAGAGACGGTAGATGTGAAGTTTGATGAATCTAATGGCTCACAAGTAGAGCAATTGCCAATTGATGTCGGAGACAAAGACCCTTCAGAAGCAATCCAAGACTTGTCCATTGGCAAAGTTCGTCCAACGGAGGTGAAGGAGAGTACGTCATCCGTCCAAGTGGAAGCTTCTACTTCACGACAAGGTGAACCAAGAATCGACACGGAAGCATCCACAAGTGGGACACACCAAGATGAAGAAGACGAGGAAGTACATCAAGACGAACATCAACAACCTCCTTCCCCACCACGACAAGAGAATGACAACGTCAACAATGAAGAAGGCCAAGAAGAAGAACAAGATGAAGAAGATGCTCAACGAAGACCCAAGAAAAAGCTCTCACGAGTTCGAGCAAGAATTGCCAAAGATCATCCCGTCGAGCAAATCCTCAATGATATACAAACCAGGAGAATCACTCGCTCAAAAACTCATTTAGCTAACTTTTGTGAAAACTATTCATTCATCTCTAGCATTGAACCTATGAAGGTTGAAGAAGCATTGGAAGTTCCGGATTGGATAAACGCTATGCATGAAGAGCTACACAATTTTGAGAGAAACCAAGTTTGGACATTGGTTGAGAAGCCCGACAACAACCACAACATCATTGGTACCAAATGGGTGTTTCGCAACAAGCAAGATGAAAATGGTCAAGTGGTCCTCAACAAAGCACGTCTCGTCGCCCAAGGGTACACACAAGTCGAAGGTATGGACTATGGTGAGACATATGCTCCCGTTGCTAGACTTGAGTCCATTCGCATCTTACTTGCCTATGCTAATCATCATAATATCACCTTGTACCAAATGGATATTAAGAGTGCTTTTCTAAATGGTGAAATAGAGGAGGAAGTTTATGTCAAACAACCTCCCGGCTTTGTCAATCCTAAGAAACCTAATCATGTTTACAAACTTCACAAAGCTCTTTATGGTCTTAAACAAGCTCCTAGAGCATGGTATAAATGCTTGACCAAGTTCCTTATTGCAAGTGGTTTTGAAATTGGTAAAATTGATTCTACACTCTTCACTAAAAGGGTTAATGGAGAACTATCCATATGTCAAATCTATGTTGATGATATCATATTTGGTTCAACTAACCCTCTCTTTAGTGAAAAGTTTGGAAAGCTAATGTCAGAGAAGTATGAGATGTCTATGATGAGTGAACTCAAATTCTTTCTTGGTTTGCAAATCAAGCAAACTAAGGAAGGTACATTTGTCTCTCAAACGAAGTACACCAAGGACTTATTCAAGAAGTTCAATATGCAAGAGTGCAAAGGTATGTCTACACCCATGCCCACTAGTGGACATAATGATTTGACCAAAGGTGGTGAACCGGTTGATCAAAAGGTTTATCGTTCTATGATTGGTTCATTACTATACCTATGTGCTTCACGTCTTGATATTATGCTAAGTGTATGCATGTGTGCACGATATCAAGCTGCTCCTAAAGAATGTCATCTTAAGGCTGTGAAAAGGATAGTGAGATACTTAATTCACACACCAAACTTTGGCATTTGGTATCCTAAGAGGTCTTCTTTTGATCTTGTTGGCTATTCTGACTCGGATTATGCCGAAGACAAGGTTGATAGGAAGTCCACTTCGGGTACCTGTCAATTTCTTGGCAGATCTCTTGTGTCTTGGTCCTCCAAGAAACAAAACTCGGTATCCTTTTCCACCGCCGAAGCGGAATACATTGCCGCTGGTTCATGTTGTGCTCAATTACTTTGGATGACCCAAACTCTTAAAGATTATGGAATTTATGTGAAACATGTTCCACTGCTTTGTGACAATGAAAGTGCTATCAAAATTGGTCATAATCCCGTACAACATTCTCGAACTAAGCATATTGAAGTTCGTCATCATTTCATTCGAGATCATGTTGCTAAGGGTGACATTAATCTTAAGCATGTTTGCACTGACAAGCAATTAGAGGATATATTCACTAAACCACTTGATGAGAAAGTATTTTGCAGGCTAAGAGGAGAATTGAACATCATGGATGCTTCAAACATGGAGTAGGAACTCCATTGGACACATGCAAGACATGAGCTTATGACTAATCCATGATATATCTCTTATGATGACTATCTTATGTCTTGGATATATTTGTACCTTGCATGTTGTCTAACCCATGTAGGTACTTGGTTGAAACTAATTCCATGGGATTGCGACTCACTCACATCTTGAGCAATCTTTACATCACCAAGTCTCTACACAATGGTGGTTGAAGACAAGGAAGCACAAAACCATTCAAACATATCCTTTGACAAATTCTATGTTGAGCTTCATGATTGTCATTTTTGGATACACAAGTGCTCTTCCTTGCAAGAACTAACCCATGTAGGTAGATGAACTCAAACTCCAAGTGGTGCTCCAAATTCTTGATGGACTACATCAACCTTGAGCACCCACACAAGTTCAACTACATCAGCAAGAACCACTCCACCACCCAAGGTATGTTATCCCATCTTAGAGAAGCTTTACTCCAAGACATGAGTCAAAGCAACTCAACAAGATGTGAATACATCAAGATGCTTAAACGAAAAATGGCAACCCCATTTTGAGCTTAAACGATGAGTATGACCTATGATCAAGTGTTCTCACTTGACTCCTAAGTCAATATACTCTAACATAGGTGACTATGTCACCGCCCAACTCTAGATGAAGTTCTCTTGTGTTTCTTTCTGTGTTACTGCATTTGTCTCATGCTTGTTTATTTGTTTCCTTCTACTTCATCTAGATCCTTCAGTTTCTTTTCTTTTTATTCTGCATTTTCCGCATTCAATTCATTGCAAATCTTTGTGAGATCCTGCATGTCTAGTGAGCTGAGGTGACAAGTGTTTTTCTCTGTGTGAACTCGGTCCCACCGAATTGTAATTTTCGGTCCAACCGAATTCCTTCGGTACCACCGAATCATACCACTCGGTGCCACCGACTTTGCAACAGGAAAAACAGTTTGTCACATAACCTATAATTCTTCTGATCCAGCTCCACTCAATGAATCTTGTCCTCTACAAGCATTCCAATTTTATTCTTTCCTTATGCTGAGTCTCAAGGACCAAACCTTTTGGACGGATTCCAGAAGAACCTTCTTGGAAATTGATGTCAAAGGGGGAGAGAGAGATCACATGAAAGCTTATCTTCGGGGAGAAAGAGATCACATCAAAGCTTATCTTCGGGGAGAAAGAGATCACATCAAAGCTTATCTTCGGGGAGAAAGAGATCACATCAAAGCACTAAAGGGGGAGAGAACATCTCAAGGATCCCAGATGTCCCAAATAATGTATTAAGGGGGAGAAAGAGATCCCTAGGGGGAGAGACAATACTCAAGGATCCCAGATGCTTGATGATCAAGAGGAGAGATGTCACATGTCTTATTAGGGGGAAAGACATGTTCATTTGTTTTGTTTCTTTCAGCTCTGATTTTCTATTCCCTATCTTCTCCCAATATCCCATATAAGATTCAGGGGGAGCAAGACACCTATGGGAAAGAAATCAGTCAAATTCATTGCATATCTTTACTCTTGGGGACATGTTGAATTCAATGCAGTACCTAGTACTTACTCTCTACATGTCATCCCAGTCTTGGTATTCTTATGGTTTCTTCAGTTTACTCTGGCTAGTGGATGTACCTGTTTTATCTAACCTTGTTTGTGCAGGTTCATTCCGTCCTAAGTCAACCAAAGACTACAAGGTAAGTGTATGCATCAAAATCATGAGTATGAGAAGTTCTTGCTTATGTACATACTGTTTGCAAGAAGGACTCATGAGCATGAAGGTATTTTCCTTAACAATCTTTTACTCTGATGCATATGGCCAAGATACATGTAACACATTGCCCACTCTGTCATGATTATGCCCTCACATGCCTCTATATTTCATATTCACATGAGTGCATACATGTAGGGGGAGCCTATGCTTGTTACATGTCCTTCCAAAGCTTTACTTGCTGTTCTTTATATCTTTATCTAAAGCTTTGATGTATGTTGCCATCACTTACCAAAAAGGGGGAGATTGAAAGCACAAGTGCTCCCTAGGTGGTTTTGGTAATTGATGACAACATATCTCTTGTTGGACTAATACCTTTACCTAGTATATTTCAGATAAGTTCAACAATGGAGTGGCATGGACTAAAGGTTGTGGGAACCTCTTCAAGATGCTAAGGACAAAGGATTGGCTAAAGCTTCAAGCTCAAGACTCTTCTTTTTATATATTTTAGTGATCCAAGATCACATTGAGTCTTTGGGAAAAGCCTATACTATCAAGAAGGGGTGAGGTGTTGCTTACTGAGCCTCTTGCTTTATGTGCTTAACGATATGCTCCAAAATCCTCAGCTACTTTCCCACTTCCACAAATGACCTAAACCCTAAGCCAAACTCGGTCATACCGATTCTGTCAATCCGGCGCCACCGAGTTTCACTTGTCATTTGCCACTGCCAAACCCTAGCAATTCGGTCCTACCGATACGGATCTCGGTCTCACCGAGATGGGCTTGCAAACTCTCTGTTACCTGTTGCAATATCTTCGGTCCCACTAAGATATGCAATCGGTCCCACCGAGTTTGCTTGGCCAACTCTCTGTTTCTCTTATTACCAAAATCGGTCCCACCGAGTTTGAGTAATCGGTCAAACCGAGTTTTGGATTTTCCCTAACCCTAGCACATCGGTCCCACCGAGTTGTTCCAGTCGGTCCCACCGAAATCTCTAACGGTCACTAGGTTTACCATTTCGGTCCGACCGAGTTTGATGATTCGGTCCCACCAAGATTGGAAAACTGTGTGTAACGGTTGGATTTTGTGTGGAGGCTATATATACCCCTCCACCTCCTCTTCATTCGAAGAGAGAGCCATCAGAACACATACACCATTCCTACTCATATGTTCTGAGAAAGAACCACCTACTCATGTGTTGAGACCAAGATATTCCATTCCTACCATATGAATCTTGATCTCTAGCCTTCCCCAAGTTGCTTTCCACTCAAATCTTCTTTCCACCAGATCCAAATCCTATGAGAGAGAGTTGAGTGTTGGGGAGACTATCATTTGAAGCACAAGAGCAAGGAGTTCATCATCAACACACCATTTGTTACTTCTTGGAGAGTGGTGTCTCCTAGATTGGCTAGGTGTCACTTGGGAGCCTCCGACAAGATTGTGGAGTTGAACCAAGGAGTTTGTAAGGGCAAGGAGATCGCCTACTTCGTGAAGATCTACCGCTAGTGAGGCAAGTCCTTCGTGGGCGATGGCCATGGTGGAATAGACAAGGTTGCTTCTTCGTGGACCCTTTGTGGGTGGAGCCCTCCGTGGACTCGCGCAACCGTTACCCTCCGTGGGTTGAAGTCTCCATCAACGTGGATGTAGGATAGCACCACCTATCCGAACCACGGGAAAAACATCCATGTCTCCAATTGCGTTTGAATCCTCCAAACCCTTCCCGTTACATTCTTGCAAGTTGCATGCTTTACTTTCCGCTGCCTATATACTCTTTGCATGCTTGCTTGATATGTATTGTGTATGTTAAAATTGTGCCCGAACTCCACTTAAACCGAAAAAGCTTAAAAAGTGCAACTTTAGCATTAAGTGTCTATTCACCCCCCTCTAGACACTCCTTCTTCTAGATCCTACACCTGCTTCTTGAGCGGAGGAGTCCGGGGAGGCATTTCGCTCTCCATCATCTCTGGAAGAAGATCCCCCGAAGACGAGCTCAACTGAGAGGGGCTAAGACCCGAGCTGCAAGATATATGCGGTGGTTATTTTCTCAGAAAAAAGATACCATACCTTTACTATTAAAGTATTTTGGATCACTTACGACTCATTGGAGGGCTGATCCCCCCGTGGACTTTGTGCGGCAAAAGCACTCCCCGAGGCAGGACCCTCTGTGGGAGACTTCTTCTCCAGTTTGGAGGCTTCGGCTTCCGGATCCTCGGAAGCAGTCCTTTTCCTCCCCCGGCAATCCTCCTTCATGGAGACGCTCATTCCCTCGGTTGGAACGGGCAGCGATGGGGGCCCGCGTGCGCCCATATTATCCCCCCGTATCTTCCTTCGAGGGCTCCGGGCAAGGTGCGACCTCGAGCATCTTTTCCAATACCGGATTTTCCAAACCATCAGGGAGGGGGGCCAAACACCGAATCATCTTCGCCTTTGTTAGCCAGTCCTGGTCAAAAACCGAACTCTCAGAAATAACTTCATGACGAATAAAAGACAGTGTGTTCGGCCAGAGGATTTCTTACTTGTTCGGTGGCACGGTTACTGCTCAGGCCCACGTCCTCGGTAATATGCGGACACTCTACTTGATGTCCGAAGAATGACTTGTACATCTCCTCGTGCATCAGGCCGAGGAAACTTTGAATGACACGTGGTCCCTCTGGGTTGAAACTCCCACATGCGAAGGGGCCGACGTTTGCAAGGCTGGACTTGACGAACCAGCATAACTTGTATTACCACAACCAAATTAAAATCTCCATCAAAGAGATCTCGGATGCGGCTTTGCAGTATAGGCACGTCCTTGGCTGGACCCCAGCTCAGACCTCTGCTAATCCATGGCATTAGTTGTGGTGGGGGGCCCGAGCGGAAAGCGGGGGAAGCCGCCCACTTGTCACTTCTGGGAGCCGTGACATAAAACCACTCCCGTTGCCATAATTCGGACACCTTTGGAAAGGAACCTTTCGGCCATGGAGCTCCTGCCATCTTGCCTATTGATGCAGCTCCGCACGCTGCATGTTGCCCCTCGATCATCTTCGGCTTTACTTCGAAGGTCTTGATCCACAGGCCGAAGTGAGGGGTAACACGGAGGAAGGCCTCACATGCGACAATAAATGTCGAGATGTGGAGAAAGGATTCCGAAGCTAGATCATGGAAATCTAGCCCGTAATAGAACATCAAACCCCTGACGAAGGGATCCAGAGTGAGGCCTAGACCACGGAGGAAGTGGGAGACGAACACGACGTTCTCGTTGGATTGGGGAGTAGGGACGATCTGCCCTCGAGCAGGCAGCCGATGCAAAACCTTGGTGGTCAGGTATCTGGCCTCCCTCAACTTCTTAATGTCCTCTTCCATAACGGAGGAGGGCATCCATCGGCCTTGAAGGCAGGATCCGGACATGATTGAAGATCCGGAGCACCTAACCTGGGCTTTGGGTGTTAGAACTCGAGGCGGCGGAAGGGTTCGATTGAGCACGAGAGGGAAAAAGCGAAAACCTTGTCCCTTTATAAAGAGGGTGAATATCAAGCGTCCTCTCCATAGCCGTTTAGGACCTGCCTATAATCTAGGAGTCCTAGACACGGTTGGGTTACCCACTACCGCATTAATGAGAATCCCGTAATTGGAGGAACACGATCTCCGCTTCGACAAGACGTGTCAAGAAACCGCCTCGCGTTATGTCTGGAGCTGGTAAAGAGAAACGGTTCGAATAATCACCGGGCCATGACATAACGTCGTGCTGCCAAAACAAGCCAGCAAATTAGATCTGCGAAAATATTATTCTCTCTACGGTGGAATGTGGAACTTATTTTGCAGGGTCGGACACTATCCTCGTATTCAAATTCTTTTGTGATGTATTCGGAGAAGGAACCCGCCTTGCAATGCCGAAGACAATACTGCGCGCCGGACCCTTTGTCATTGAAGCCTAGTTTAGGGGCTACTGAGGGAGTCCTAGATTAGGGGGTCTCCGGACAGCCGGACTATCTCCATTGGCCGGACTATTAGACTATGAAGATACAAGATTGAAGACTTCACCTCGTGTCCGGATGGGACTCTACTTGGCGTGGAAGGCAAGCTAGGCAATGCGGATATGGATATCTCCTCCTTTGTAACTGACCTTGTGTAACCCTAACCCTCTCCGGTGTCTATATAAAACGAAGGGTTTTTGTCCATAGGACAACAACCCCAACATACAATCATACCTTAGGCCAGCTTCTAGGGTTTAGCCTCTCTGATATCGTGGTAGATCTACTCTTGCACTACCCATATCATCAATATCAATCAAGCAGGACGTAGTGTTTTACCCCCATCAAGAGGGCCCGAATGTGGGTAAAACATCGTGTCCCCGGCCTCCTGTTACCATCCGGCCTAGATGCATAGTTTGGGACCCCCTACCTGAGATCCGCCGGTTTTGACACCGACACCGGGGAAAACCCAACATTTGACCAAAGACATGATTCGGAGCTGATGCATATAAGGCCAAACTCACGACGCCGAATACTCCCTAAGGTATTCGGTCTTTATGATGTAAACCGGGCTAAACAGTGCCCTTTGTAATAAGCCCCTGGTGTCCAGGTACGTGCAATATTCTGACGTGGCCACATGCTAATACGTCAGCATACTTCTCAGTTGTACTAAGAATCTGGGGGATGTGTATCAACAAGAGACAGTAAAAAAGGTTTACGCAGGGTCTTAATCTAAAAAGAATCCTTGGAACAGGTCCCTACTGCACATCTGCGCCTGTGTCTCCGTTCTGCCGTATCCTGGACGGGTGTAGCACGATGGTCATCTGAAAAAGAGAGGAACGTAGTTAAAAAGTTGTCGTGCAAAAGGTAGGTTATACTAAATAAACCATGTATAGTTCTAGATAAGTAAAGTTGAGCCTAATTGTCACTTGTTCACACGCATTGAGCCCCTTGTATTGTTGTAGGGGTATAGCCATCAAACCTGTATCAATTATATGTAGCTACACCGGACTCGTCTAACCGTGTCCGTGGTCTTAACGACCTGTCAGATGCACTAGTTGGTGAGGCCATCTAGTGTGCGGCTGCTAAGGCAGCCGCACGGTCTTCCGCATGCAAGGAGCGCTCAATATTTCCATTTACTGTAATGATGCCACGTGGACCGGGCATCTTAAGCATGATAGAAGCGTAATGCGGTATTGCGTTAAAGCGAGCGAAAGCTTTGCGTCCGAGTAGTGCTTGATAGCCACTTTGGAATGGAGCGATGTGGAAGGTTAACTTTTCGCTGCGGAAGTTATCGGGAAAGCCGAATATAACCTCTAGTAGCAGGGAGCCCGTACAATGGGCTTCTGGGCCTGGCGTTACTCCTTTTAAGGTAGTATTGCTATGGCTGATTTTTGTTCGGTCTATCCCCATTTTGCGGACTGTGTCCTGATATATCAGGTTTAAACTATTGCCGCCATCCATCAGGACTCGTGTGAAGTGGTATGCGTCAATTATCGGGTCTAACACCAAGGCAGCCCATCCTGCATGCCGGATACTTGCCGAGTAATCCCGATGGTCAAAGGTGATCGGTTTGGACGACTAGTGGCAGAACTCCGCGGTGATAGGCCCTGGGGCATGTGTCTCTAGGAGTGCCGCTATGTTTCTCCCCTTCATCACGTGTAACACGTTTACTGTTTTGACTTCTGGTGGGAATTTCTTCTATTCCCTAGTGCTTTGCTTGAGAGGCTCGTCCTCGTCTTCGCTTGGTGTATCTTGCCCCTTGTGTTCGGCGTTGAGTTTGCCGGACTGCTTGAAGACCCAACATTCTCTATGGGTATGATTTGAAAGTTTATCGGGGGTGCTGTGGATCTGACATAGTTTGTCCAGAATCTTGTTCAGGCTGGACAGTTCGTCTCTGTTGCCTTTGGAGGGCAGCTTTTGCTGACCTGGCCGAGAGCTTCTGAATCCTGCGTTTACCACCATGCTCTTCGGGCTATCTTATTTATTCCGGCGCTTGTTTTTGCTGCGTCGTGGCTTCTCGTTTCCGTCCCTGACTTCGGATATACTTGGGTTGCTGCTGCTGCATCGGGCTAACCAGCTGTCCTAGCCGGCGCAAAAGCGGGTCATGAGGCTTGTTAATGCTGCCATTGTTCTCGGCTTTTCTTGGCCGAGGTGTCTGGCAAGCCATTCATCTCGAACGCTGTGCTTGAAAGCTGGTAAGGCTTCGGCGTTTGGACAGTCGAGTATTTGGTTCTTTTTAGTGAGAAACCTGTTCCAAAGCTTTCGGGCTGACTCTCCGGGCTGTTGAGTTATATGACTTAAATCGTCTGCATCCGGTGGTCGGACATAGGTCCCTTGAAAATTTGCCCGAAAAGCGTCTTCGAGCTCTTCCCAGCTTCCAACGGAGTTTTCGGGGAGGCTTTTAAGCCAGTGCCGAGCAGGCCCTTTGAGCTCGAGGGGTAAGTACTTGATGGCGTGGAGATCGTCTCCTCGAGCCATGTGGATATGGAGGATGTAGTCCTTAATCCAGACCCCAGGGTCTGTCGTTCCGTCGTACACCTCTATGTTTACGGGTTTGAATCCCTCTGGAAATTCATGGTCCAGCACCTCATCGGTGAAACATAGGGGGTGTGTGGCACCCCTGTATTTGGGTGTACCGTGGTGTTTGGATTTTTATTGTGTTGCATTGCGTGCTGGAGTGCGCTTGCTTGGCCCGTAGATGGATATGGTTGCGCCGTCCTTTTGATGCGAGCCCTCACGTGGATCGTGTACTGGCTTGTGTGCGGTGTCATTTGCCGCTCTATGTTGGCCACGAGGTCGTCTATCCGACCGGATGGCCGTTTTGTTTTTTGATTGCGGGGGATCTAAGGCCTCCTCATCGAATTCAGGTAGCAGCTTTCGCTTCGGGTAGCTCTTTGTGTGGCGACTATCGCCATACTTTGCTGCAGTGTGGAGTACTTTACTCCATCTAATTCTGAGTGTGTCTTGTGTAGCCCTGAGCCTTTGCTTCTGCTTTTTCAGACTCCTCGCAGTGGCAATAAGCCTTTGATGGGTATTCTATTGCTCTGGGTGCCTATCCGGTGTTATGTCATCCGGGATTGTTATCTTCGCCGGAGTCGGGTTGTTCGATTTGATTCTCCGTGTTGCTGTGGTCGGACGGTGGTTCAATGCCGTGTTTGTCGTCCGCTGCCTCACCCTGCTCTATCGCTGGGTCTATATGATCGTTGTTTCTGCCGAGGCGGGATTTGGAGCGGTGCTTAGGCCGCCGCTTTGACTGCTTCTCGAGGGAACGATCCTTCACCGCGTCTTTCCGTTCCTCGTCATTGTTTTCTTTGGGTGTGTCCACCATGTATACATCATATGATGAAGTGGGCGTCCAGCGCCCTATGGGCAGTGGCTCCTGTTTGTCTCCTGCATCGTCGTCCATACCGTCGGTGTCATCACAGTCGAAGGCGAGCATGTTGGTCAAATCGTCGATAGTGGCTACTAAGTGGGTGGTGGGTGGGCGGCGAATTTCTTCGTGTCCGCATCCTGATCTGGCCGGCCATAGTTCGTCCAGGACTCTCCTGACAAGGAGAGAGACATTAATGAGTTCAGTATGTTGCCAAAGGGCGAGTGCTGAAGGATATTCGCGGAGGTGAACTCCATGATGGCGCCCAGTTGGATTCGATAGGCACGGGCGCAGGCGGTTCGGAGTCCGTGGCCGGGGAAGAATCCGACAGTTCGGCGTCACGGCTCCCGTGAAGGGTACGGTCGGTATTTGGCTCGATCGCCGCTGAAGATGTGACCTCTATGGCGGGGTCTATCCACCCGTCCTTGGATGGTGCAACTGGCTCTGAATTGAGGGTCGGAGCGGTCGCCGGTGTGATCTCCCGAACACTGTCCGATGGTAGAGCTAAATCATGCTCATCGTGACAGTGCGGCGCACTCGGCAAGGGCTCGAATCTGTCGAAGATCAAGTCTCCGTGGATCTCGGCTGTGTAGTTCAAGTTTCCAAATCTGACCTGATGGCCAGGGGCAAGCTCTCGATCCGCTCCGTATGGCCAAGCAAGTTGGCCCGTAGTGCGAAGCCGCCGAATACAAAGATCTGTCTCGGGAGAAAAGTCTCACCCTGGACTGCATCGCTATCGATGATTGAAGGAGCCATCAAGCCTAACGATGAGGACACAAAGGAACTCTCAATGAAAGCACCAATGTCAGTGTCAAAACCGGCAGATCTCGGGTAGGGGGTCCCGAACTATGCGTCTAGGCGGATGGTAACAGGAGACGGGGGACACGATGTTTTTAGCCAGGTCCGTGCCCTCTCGATGGAGGTAAAACCCTACTCATGTTTGATTGATCTTGATGATATGAGTATTACAAGAGTTGATCTACCACGAGATCGAAGAGGCTAAACCCTAGAAGCTAGCCTATGGTATGATTGTTGTTGTTGGTCCTACGGACTAAACCCTTAGGTTTATATAGACACCGGAGGGGCTAGGGTTATATAGAGTCGGTTACAAGGAAGGAGATCTATATATCCGTATTGCCAAGCTTACCGTCCACTCCAAGGAGAGTCCCATCCGGACACGGGACGAAGTCTTCAATCTTGTATCTTCATAGTCCAACAGTCTGGCCAAAGGATATAATCCGGCTGTCTGGATACCCCCTAATCCAGGACTCCCTCACACGCCAAAAATCTCCTTGTCTACATTGCGTTTGCTCCCTCAAACTCCTCCCTTTAACTTCATATGCGATTGTTTTACATTCTGCTGCTATACTCTTATAGCTGCATGTGTAGGTTAATTACTTGACTTGTGCTAAGTTGTTGAAATTTGCCAAGATTTAAAATTGGGAAAGGCTAGATTTTTATTTGGTCAAGTAGCCTAATTACCCCCCTCTAGACATACTTTCGATCCTACAGAAGCTAACTCTTTAACCTCTATCCACCAGCCGCCCGCCTCACTCACAACTTCTTCATTAATGGCGGCCGAGCTACTGTTTAACACGCAGTTAATTAAAGCACTTGAACGGAGGGTGTTTTCTTGAGATCCCATGGCCCCGCTCAACATTAGCATTTGCTTTGTTCGTGTTTTCAAGTCGTATTCTGACCTAATTTAAAATGCCACATAAGGCAACGGATAATACGACGACAAATTTACAATGGCACGGATAATAATTGTCTTACATATTCCGGATAATTTAAAATGCCAGATGCAACAAATCCTGGAAGACCCGGGGGCAAGAGAAGAAGGAAATCGTAGAGAACGACCTGGGTCGCTACTGTCTCTACTCCTCGATGGATCGCCGGGTGACGACATCCTCTAGCTCCTGCTTGCTCTCTATCCAGAGCTTCCTCAAGTCACCCATCAGTTCCTCGACAACCGCTGTTAGCGTCATCCCCGAGGCATTGCTCTGCTCATGTAGCATCTCTGAAAGTGCGTTATATCGACTAGAGGGGGGGTGAATAGGCGATTTTTATGAAAGTCTTCAAAACATGCAAGTTATGAAGACAAACAGAGTGAACAAGCCTATCACTATGCAGTGGAAGGTAGATTACACAATGCAAGCCATAGTTAAGTATACAATAGAGTGAAAGCATAGTGACAAATAGCTTAAGTGTAATGAGGATCAGGTTGGAAGAAGTTATGAAGCCAAACAGATCATACAGTCAAGTTGTGAAGACAAAAGATAAAGCAAGCATGCAATAGCTTCACAATGTGTACGGGTAAGTAAAGGGAGGCGAAGATGAAACCAGTGACACGTTTAAGACAATGATATGTTGGACCAGTTCCAGTTGCTGTGACAACTGTACGTCTGGTTGGAGCGGCTAGGTATTTAAACCAAAGGACACACAGTCCCGGACACCCAGTCCTGAACACGCAGCTCAGGACACCCAGTCCTCACCGTTTTCTCCTTGAGCTAAGGTCACACAGACCCCGCCCAATCACTCTGGTAAGTCTTCAAGGTAGACTCCCAAACCTTCACAGACTTCGTTCACCGGCAATCCACAATTCCTCTTGGATGCTCAGAACGCGACGCCTAACCGTCTGGAGGAAGCACAGTCCTCAAGTGTAATAAGTCTTCAAATCACTCAGACAAGAAGACTTAAGTGATGCCCAATTACTCTGGCTCTGGGTGGTTAGGGCTTTTCTCCTCACTAAGGATTTTCTCAAAGGCTTCGAGGTGGGTTGCTCTCAAACGACAAAAGCCGTGCACTGAAATCTGAGCAGCCAACCGTTTATGGTTGTAGGGGTGGACTATTTATAGCCGCTTGGCAACCCTGACCTGATTTGTCCGAAATGACCCTGGGTCACTAAGGAACTGACACGTGTACTAATGGTCGGGTTTTGAACTCTCACGGCAACTTTACTTGGGCTGCAAGTAAAGCTGACTTGTCTGACTCTGGACAAGATTTTCTCTCATTGTCTTCACTCGAAGACATAGGATTTGGATTAGGCATCACTTCAGTCATCATGACTGGTTCTCTTGGACCCCACTTAACAGTACGGTGGTTCCTATGACACAACATGAATAAAATAAAACTACGAAGGATCTAAGTCTTCGAGTTCCAAAGGCTTCATGGGGAGTCTTCATATGTCATTGTCTTCGACATGAATGCCTTCATGAACCACCATTGTCTTCAATGTCTTCGTACATTTTTAGGGGTCATCTCTGGTAACTAAACTGAATCAATGAGGGACTTCTACCTGTGTTATCCTGCAATTCTCACAAACACATTAGTCCGTCAACTAGGTTTGTCGTCAATACTCCAAAACCAACTAGGGGTGGCACTAGATGCACTTACAATCTCCCCCTTTTTGGTGATTGATGACAAACTAGCTGAAGTTTTCAACGGGGAATATAATTTGTGAAATTGTAAAGGAATTGTCTTCATAAGCCGCAAGGGCTCCCCCTGAGGATGTGCATGTAAGTGATTTGCTTCTGGAACACGAATGCACACAGCAGGTTGTATTTGTGGGAATCCACTTCAACTTATGATGACAATCCATCATGCATGTAAAGATATAAGAAGATAATGATATGCATAATGAAAAATGGACGTCTGCGAAATGATAAGAGTGCGGAAATTATCGTCGTACATGCGGAATTTATCTTCGCAAAAACACAGTGGCAAACATAGTAGAAGACGACCATCAAGTTTAAGTGTTACAACTCAAAGAACCAAATGTAGCAAAACGAGAGTTGTAAGCACGAAGCAAAATATAATAAAGCACCCGCCCTTTTTGTTGACCCGCTTGAAAACTATAAACATCATATGCTTCTCCCCCTTTTGTCAGTGATGACCAAAAAGGTTTGAAGACATAGAGTTTTCTATGCGTTCCCAGGCGCAGCAGGGTCGGTGGAGGCGTTTGGTGGAGCTGGCGAGCTTGGTGTAGTGACGACGCGCGCTGAAGAAGGTGGTGGTGATGTAGCGTCGTCTTCTCCCTCAATGATTTTTCCCGTCACTGTGGAAGCAGAGGAAGAGAACTCTGATTCTTCAAGCGACGGAGTTCCACGCAACACAGCTCTTCTGGGGGGTGTGGAGTCAAACTTGAATCTCTCTTTGAAGCCATCCTCTTGCAGTTCAGCTTCAGTGCACATCATTGTGAGGCCTTTCCAAGTGCGTCGACAGGTTTCATGTGCGACAAAGGCATTCTTGGTGGCCAGATTCCTGATGCGATTGACGTCTTGCATGATACTGCGCATCTGCCTTTTGAGCCAGTCGTGATGCCTATCTTGCTTTTGGTGCAGAGCCACAACAAGTTCACGGTCAGTGAGTGTACGAGCGCGTTTCTTGGGTCTCTGTGCAGCTGTGCTGTCAGAGGCTTCAGTTGAAGCAGGGGCATGTGTGGTGCCAGCCATTGGATAGACTCTGGAAATGGCTTCAACACCTTCATCATGCTGAGTGAAGCTTTGGTGTTCTGCATTCTGAAGACTTAATGGCTATTTGGCAGGCTTAGGATAAATTGCTTCAGCAGAGGTGTCCACATCAGGTAAGAAGATTCTGTGGTTGCGGGCTGAGGGTTGATAGGATATTGCAGAGTGGAGCTTGATGAGCCTCATAACCCATGGAGCATAAATCTTCAGACCAAAGAGATCTGAGCCAGACGCTGCAAGTTGACGTATGAAGAGATCCTGGGCATTGAAGCATCTGCCATGCAGGATGCAGAAGATGAGAGTCTTCATGGCACCTTCAACCTTGGCATATCGAGAGTGCCCCTTAATGGGCCATAGAGTCCGCCTGATGATGTGATAGATAGTTCTAGGCAGGTACTCCAAGTCTTCAACGAAGAACTCCGTTGGGTAAGGTGCGTCAGAAGGCAATGGCTTCATCATTGAGAGCATCTGACTCATATTTGGCTCAGGTCGCTGAAATATGCTCTCAACTGCGTCAGCATGGAGTTGGCAGCCTTCTTCGAAGAGTTCGCCTGGAGTGGGTAGGCCGGTGAGCTCAATGATATCAAATGCATTGGCTTCATGATGGACGTTGCCGGTCATCCACTCTAGGACCCAAGTCTTCGGATCTCTGTTGTAGCCCTTGATGTGCAATGTGGCATAGAACTGGAGCAGAAGCTCTTCATTCCAGTTCTCTTCATCCGTGACAAACGGCAGCAGGCCAACTTGCTTGAAGCAGTCCAGGGCTTCTTCCAGACCAGGCAGACCAGCAAAAGCTTCAACTTCAAGGCGCTGATGTGGAAAGATACTGCCTTGGTTGTAAAGGACGCAGGAGTAGTAGCTGCGCTGTGGGTAGCTCCAGAACCTGTATGACACAATCTTTTCCCTTGAGTAAGGGTTCTTGGAGCGGTTGAAGAAGGTGTTATCTGCCCTGAAGCTATTGACATTGAAGGAGCCAGGAGCAGTGGCTGGACCTGGGAACCTTGGCAGTGGTGGGATTGGCTTCTGTACCTGGGGCCTGTGCGCAACATGATAGTTGAACTGTGGTCCGGCAACAGACTCAGGCACAGAAGGGTCAGAGGCAGTAGCTTCAGTATCTCTTGAAGCTGTTGGTTGGTCGGGCTCCACAAATGCTTCAGTATTATGTGTGGCAGCCGCAGTGGTGTCAGCCTCCTTGAGAACTTCTTCTTGTTGGTGTGGGGAAGATTGAGCTTGAGGTTCTTCGTGCTCTTCTGCATGTACTTCGGCTGATGCAGCCGGAATGTCGTCAGCAGTCTGAGCCCTTGGCCCTTTGCGAAGCCTACGGAATGCAGGCGACGCCGGTGGAGTTGCAGTGGGCTGGGGCTCATCCTCTTCCTCCCGTGGGCGATCTTCCCATGATGCATCTTGGGTGATTGGCGTCAAGGGACGACCAATGCTGATCATTTCACTCGTTTCGAGCTGAGGAAGGACTGCATCACCTTGCACATTGTCTTGGAGACCAATGTCTTCAGCAGCGTTGGGGTTGGCTGCTGGAATGTCTTCAGCATGCGGAGCCTCTGTGAGAGCAGGCTCATGCACGGTCAGCTGACGATCTTCATGAGGAAAGCGAACAGAGAGGGGTTCGACTATCAAGGGCTCTGTGGGAGCAGCCCGAGACTTCTTGGTCTTGCGCTTCTTGATAGTGGGGTCTGAAGGAGAGGCTTCAGGGTGTTTCCTCTTCCTTGCTTTGGCTTTGGCTGTCCTTGTCTTCTTAAGCTCTGAAGCGGTAGAGCGGTGCTTTGGCTTCGAGCCAGTTGCAGCAGTGGGGAAGACAATCGGAACAGCTTCTTGTTGTGGGGCCTCTTGTTCAGCCACAATGGGCTTCTTCCTTTTCTTAGCGGCCATCCTGGGGTCGATGCCGGGACGCCCAAGTGCCTTTCGCTTCTCGGCCTCATTGTAGGCCTGCACACAGAGATCAGCCAAATTCTTCATGCCCTCGCGCGAACCCTGAGCCTCTGCACGTTTCTGCATAAAGTTTTCCTTCAACTCGTGCAGCATGACTTTGAAGTCTTTGACTTCTTGGACGCTGAGCATGGCCATGTTCTGCTTGAACTGGGCCTTTTCAAAATCTATCTTCTGCTTCAGTTCCACTATGTGCTGGGCAATTGCGAGTTCTGAAGCAATAGCTCCTTGAAAGGCTACACTGAGGCCAATGGGCAGCTGCAGATCATCGAAGCTGATGTTGGGTGTATCAAACCACTCATCAATGAAGTTGTGGATGATTGCTGCATCGAACAGAGGCAGATTGTTGAAGATTTCAGCCTCCTCCTTGCTCTTGATTAGCTTCTCAAGAGCGTCATCGGCAAGATCGTCGTCACTAGACAGATCAATGGCCTCGCAGCGAAGAACGGCAGCGGCAGTGAGCTCTTTGCTAGTGTGTGGCTGTGGCTTCTTGGCTTCTTGAGGCTTGGAGACTCGTGATAAGTCTTCAGACTGCACACTGGCTTTAGGAGGTGCAGTGGCCAATGGCTTCGCTCTGGAGATCTTGGGAGAAGCGGCTGGCTTGGAAGCTTTTGGCTTCTTCTTGATCTGCTTCGGCTCCGGGGCAGCAGGAGCGTCATCAGACTCAGTGTCTACTGGAGGGTCGTTCACGGCAGTCCCTTGGACTATAATGCGAGTGATGAGGCCTTCGAGATTGGCAAACGGCCCGATGACATTGGGATTTGCGTCGCGTGTGCCATCTGCCCTGGGTTTGGAGGGACCAGGGTTGAAGTCCAACCCAAACTCCTTCTTGTTTTGCTTCGCAGAGTTCTGGGCAAATTGGAAGTTGCGCTTGAACAGAGTGTCATCGCGACACCAGAGAAGGGATGACGGATGTGCGTCAGCTGGCTGTTGTCCCCTGACCATGCATGGAAAGAAGCCTTGAGCAATGGCTTCGTCTCTGGTTCGGGGTACGAGATTTTTGTACAAGGCATCTCCCCATGGCCTCTTGAGGGCGTACTTCTCTGCATATTCCTTGGTGACGAAGCGGTAATGGAACCACTGCTCTGCCCAATATCCTCGAATCCATTGGATTCGTGTCTTTCGCTGACCATAGCTCTCTTCAGGATCAGTTTGGTACATTTCTGCCAAATCTTCAGGCAGATCTTTAGATGTGTCACCACGTCTCTGTCTACCTCCCTTCCTTGATTGTTTTTCTGTTGCCATGAAGCTTAACTTGGAAGGCTTCAAGAGATTCAAAGTCTTCAATGGCTTCCTTTTGCTTGACCAACAGGAACTTGCTTCGGGTGAATTAACGTGACGCTGTAGGAACTCTGCAAATGAATGCAGACTATGAGAACCAAAAGATTCTCCCACGGACATGTACCTGTGACAGCATTAAGGTGCGAGGGAAGGGGAAGAGGTCATATGCATTCTCAGAAGATTTTGAAGATAAATTAGTTTAGAAGATATTGACCTCATCATGCGAAGACATTCACTTTATAGAAAAGAAGTTGGTTCCAGATTTGTACGAACCCATAGATCAGTACAAGTGAGGAATCTAACTACTTCATGAAGAACAAGTGAATATACTAGGCAAGTTATGAGATACAGATGAGAGGGATGAAACTTGTGTGAATGGAAACCTCTTTTGGCAGAAAGTGATGGAGCTATAGGATCAAAAGAGGCTGTAAAAAGACTTGTTATTTACCAGACTTGGAACTGCTAGACGAGATGAGAGTTGAGGCCGAGCAGTTCGATCCTCCGTGCCCTAACTTGGCGACGGAAGACACCTAGGGCGACGGCGGAGAGACTGATGTCCGCCATCGGCGTGAGAACGGCGTCGGAGAGGTCGCGGCAGTGAAGCACTTCGTCGCCGGCGTCGTTGAGACTTAGCGGTGGCGCTAGGGTTTGTGCGAGGGTGGAAGAAGACATAATGACCGCAGTGAAACGTGTATTTATAGAGATATGGGTGGCACTGCGCTATTACTCAGGTGCCCCTGGCGATTCGCATATGATCAGTACGTGGCCAGCATGCGGAATTGTGGGGGCAGTTTCACCCCACGCACGCCTGGTTTGTCGGGAGTCGTTCCTACTTCTCCGGAATTCTAGTTGATGGAAAAACATTGAAAGCTGTTTTAAAGTTTGTCTCTGTGTCTTCTTCTGACAAGGATGCAGTGAAGACATTCGACAGTTTCAATAGAGTGCATATGACTTGGAGAGATAGAGTTTGAGGTAGGAAGCATGGATAGGTTAGGGTCCGATCACATTCACTTAGTTCAAAAGATTCAAACAAGAAGACATAGCTATAAGTGAATGCTATAGAGGACAGAACACCAGTACATATATAATCAACATAGTTAAGATAATCATGAAGACATGTTGAGATTGAAGCCAAACCAAATGTGAAGACATAGCAAATGTAATGCCATGAGTGAAACACTTCAAGCAGAAAAATTTGGTGGTGGCGCTACCCACCGTATAGGAAGTATTGGACCCAGACACGGCGCACAATTATCGTGGCGCTCCGAGGTCAAATTCCACGTTAATGTATTCACACTTAGAATGTATGTTTTCATTGATTGAAGATATACGTTACTTCGTGTGTTGCACATCTAAGTCATCATCATGCACAAGTGTTAGGATGTGTGCCTGATCACAGGACATTTGAGGATTCCAAGATATTTAGCTCACACCGTAACTTGCAAAATCTCTTCTCATCCAAGGGCTTGGTGAAGATATCTGCCAATTGCTCTTCAGTGTTGACGTGTATGATATCAATGTCTTCCTTTGCAACATGATCTCTGAGAAAATGATGACGAATTTCAATGTGCTTTGTCTTCGAGTGCTGAACTGGGTTGTTGGCGATCTTGATGGCGCTTTCGTTGTCGCAGTAAAGTGGCACTTGCTTCAGATGAATGCCATAATCCTTGAGGGTTTGCTTCATCCATAGAAGCTGAGCGCAGCAGGATCCAGCAGCAATGTATTCAGATTCAGCAGTGGAGAGAGATACACAGTTCTGCTTCTTTGAAGACCAACAGACAAGTGATCGGCCCAGAAAGTGACATGTGCCTGATGTGGACTTCCGATCAACCTTGTCACCAGCGTAATCAGCATCCGAAAATCCAACCAGGTCAAACTCTGAGCCCTTTGGATACCATAACCCTAGAGTTGGGGTGTGAGCCAAATATCGAAGAATTCGCTTCACGGCTAAGTGATGCGACTCCTTTGGTGCCGCTTGAAACCGAGCACACATGCAAACACTAAGCATAATATCTGGCCTAGATGCACATAAATAAAGCAAAGAAACAATCATGGAGCGGTATACCTTTTGATCGAACTCTTTACCATTGTCGTCAGGACCCAGATGATGTTTGGCTGGCATTGGTGTTGTGAAGCCTTTGCAGTCTTGCATACCGAATTTCTTCAGGCAGTCTTTGAGATATTTCTCTTGAGATATGAAGATGCCATTGTGCTGTTGCCGTATCTGAAGACCGCGGAAGAATTTCAGCTCCCCCATCATAGACATCTGATATTGCTCTTGCATCATATATCCGAACTCCTCACTGTACTTCTGATTGGTGCAGCCGAAGATAATGTCATCCACGTATATTTGGCACACAAACAGTTCACCATCATATGTCTTTGTGAAGAGAGTGGGATCCAGGGAACCAGGTATGAAGCCTTTGCTCTTCAGGAAGTATTTGAGTGTATCATACCAGGCCCGAGGGCCTTGTTTGAGGCCATATAGTGCCTTTTTGAGCTTGTACACCATGTCAGGATGTTTTGGATCTTCAAACCCAGGTGGTTGTGCAACATACACTTCTTCTTCAATTTTGCCATTGAGGAAGGCACTTTTTACATCCATTTGATACAGGATTATGTTGTGATGATTTGCATAGGCCAGTAGTATACGGATGGCTTCTAGTCTGGCAACAGGAGCAAATGTTTCATCGAAGTCAATGCCTTCCACTTGAGTATATCCTTGAGCAACGAGACGAGCCTTGTTTCTAACGACTTGGCCATGCTCATCTTGCTTGTTGCGGTATATCCATTTGGTGCCTATTATGTTATGCTTTGGTGGATCAGGACGCTTAACCAACTCCCACACATTGTTCAGCTGAAATTGTTGAAGCTCTTCTTGGATAGCTTGAATCCATTCAGGTTCCATAAAGGCTTCATCAATTTTCTTGGGTTCTGTGATTGAAACGAACGCGAAGTGTCCGTAGAAGTTTGCCAGTTGAGTTGCCCTTGAACCAGTCAGTGGACCAGGTGCCTTGATGCTATCAATTATTCTGTCAATCTGCACTTCATTGGCAACACGAGGATGTAGAGGTCGAAGACTTTGCTCTTGCTGATCTACGTTATCATGGGGAGGTATGTCTTCAGGCTGAGCATTGTCTTCATGTGGATCAGGTGCTGAGATGATAAGTTCTTCTTCAGGACGAGCTTCAGAAGGTATAATTTCTCCAGTTCCCATTAGCTTGATTGATTCACTGGCTGGAACTTCATCTAGCACATCTGGTAGTTGCTCTCTTTGTGACCCATTGGTCTCATCGAACCGTACATCCACTGTTTCAACCACTTTGTAGTGAAAGAGATTGAAGACTCTGTAGGAGTGTGAATCCTTTCCATATCCAAGCATGAAGCCCTCATGTGCTTTTGGAGCAAATTTTGAGGTGTGGTGAGGGTCCTTGATCCAGCATCTTGATCCAAATACTCTGAAGTAACTTACATTTGGCTTCTTGCCAGTCAGAAGTTCATAAGATGTCTTGTTCAGCAGCTTGTGAAGATATACACGGTTGATAGTATGGCATGCAGTGTCAATGGCTTCAGTCCAGAATTTTCTTGGTGTCTTGTACTCATCTAACATTATTCTGGCCATCTCAATGAGTGTTCTGTTCTTGCGTTCGACGATGCCATTCTGTTGTGGCGTGTATGGAGCTGAGAATTCATGAGTGATGCCCAATGTATCAAGATATGTGTCAATGCCGGTGTTCTTGAATTCTGTGCCATTGTCACTTCTGATGTGCTTTATCTTGGCGCCATAATTGTTCATTGCCCGATTTGTGAAGCGTCTGAAGACATCCTGCACTTCAATCTTGTAAAGGATTATGTGCACCCAAGTATATCTAGAGTAATCATCAACAATGACGAAGCCATAGAGGCAAGCAGTAGTGGAGAAAGTTGAGTAGTGAGTGGGACCGAAGAGATCCATGTGAAGCAGTTCGAAGGGTTGAGTAGTGGTCATGATTGTCTTCGAAGGATGTTTTGCCCTTGTCATCTTCCCAGCTTCACAGGCACCGCATAAGTGATCTTTCTTGAACTTGACGCCCTCGATGCCTATGACATGCTTCTTCTTCGCAAGGGTGTGGAGGTTCCTCATGCCAGCATGCCCAAGTCTTCGATGCCAAAGCCAGCATTCTGAAGCCTTTGCGAGAAGACAAACTGCAAGCTGTGGCCCTGTTGAGAAATCTACCACGTACAAATCATCTTTTCGATACCCTTCAAACACTAGAGACTTGTCAGATTCCATTAGTACCAGACAACGATATTTTCCAAAGATTACAATCATGTTTAAATCGCAAAGCATTGAGACAGACATTAAGTTGAAGCCAAGGGATTCAACAAACATGACTTTATCCATGTGTTGATCCTTTGAGATTGCAACTCTACCTAGACCCAGTACCTTACTTTTACCAGTGTCAGCGAATGTGATGTGGCTCTTGTCAGATGGACGTAAGGTTGAGTCCATAAAGAGACTTCTCTTGCCAGTCATGTGATTTGTACACCCACTGTCAATAATCCATTCTGAAGACTCTAAAGTCACTGGTGTCGTACCCTACAGTGCAGTTAGGGGGATAGGCTTCACGAAGAGTGTTGTGAAGCAAAAACATTTGACGAACCAGTGGATTATGAAACTTAGATCCAGGTTAGGACAAGTAGGGAGAGTAGCATGCGATTCAGGTATGAAATACATAGTGATGCCATTCGGGCATTTGATCTTGCGCCCCACAAGATTTTTGAGGTCCCCAGCAATAGCATCAGAAGATTTTGGTTTTGTGCTGGAGACCTTTCCCTGCAAAAGAGAGTTAAGCTTTCTTAACCACCCACATCTTCAAGGGTGGCTTAGAAGCAATAAGTCTAAGTGCAGCATCTGAGAATTTTGGCTTTGGAGCCCTAGCAAACAGTCTAGCAGGTGGGCAATAGTACTCATAAGAATAGGCAGAATAGTTTTTGGTCATATGAGAATGACGGTTTGAAGAACCGCTCTCATATGCCTGAGCATGGTTTCCCTGCAAAACATTTGTGTTTAGTGCGACTCAGATGAGTCCTCTGCCTGTATGAAGCCTCTGGACCATATGAAGCCTTTGGTCTGAGGTTTGTCTTCTTCATGTGAGGTGTCATGAGGACATTCACAGGAAGATTCTCAAGACACATTTTTGGAACCCAGATCTTCTTCATAGGCGGTCCATTCCTGCAGTTAGTACCAATGTACCTGGCAAATACTTCACCATTCTGATTCCTAAACAGTTTATAGTTTGCATCAAAGGATTCATCAATGATAATTGGATTAGCACAAGTGAAGCCAGATAGATTGGATGGATCTGCTGAGGATTCCTTTGCAGCAACCCATGTGGTTTTGGGGTACTGCTCAGGTTTCCAGTAAGAGCCATCTGCATTAATTTTCCTCACGAACCCAACACCCTCTTTCCTAGGGTTTCGGTTCAGAATCTGC
Source organism: Triticum monococcum (assembly GCA_034509565.1). NCBI lineage: Eukaryota > Viridiplantae > Streptophyta > Magnoliopsida > Poales > Poaceae > Triticum > Triticum monococcum. The sequence continues at coordinate 371,259,729 of CM067844.1, read as the reverse complement.
TTCTTGAGGACATCACATAATGTCTGATGTCCTTTGAGACTTTTGTACATCCCTGTTTCAAGCAATGTCTTCAACCTAGCATTTTCATCAGCAATAGTAGTGGTATCCTCAGTAGAGGGGTTAGTTACCACTTCAACAGTTGAAGATATTGCAACAGCAGTAGCAGTGGAACATTCAGCAACAGAAATAGCATTATCACGCTCAATGCATTTAAGGCATGGTTGTTCAAATCCTTCCTGAGAAGAACTGATCTGTTCGGCTTGAAGTGACTCGTTTTCCTTTTGAAGATCTTCATGATACGCTCTCAACTTCTCAAGATCTTGCTTCTTTTGAAGATAATCATAGGAAAGCTTTTCATGAGTAGTTGAGAGAGTCTCAAGACGATCTTCGAGTTCCTGATACTTAACATGAAGATTTTTTATGTCTTCAATTAAGGATTCAGAACGAGTCATTTCAGCACCCAACAGATCATCGCTTCTGTCTAACAATTTTTGAATATGTTCCATGGCCTTTTGTTGTTCAGTTGCAATTTTAGCAAGTGTTTTGTAACTGGTTTTTGAATCACAATCAGAGTCATCGTCACTAGATGTTCGATAGTGAGTAGTGCGTGTGTTTACCTTGGCACCACGTGCCATGAAGCAGTAGGTAGGAGTAGAGTCGTCCTTGTCATTTGCATCGGTGATGGTGATGGAGTCATTGTCTTCAGTGTTGAAGATGGACTTGGCGACATAGGCTGTAGCCAAACTCGCAATGCCTGAATCAAACTCCTCCTCAGACTCCAGCTCTGCCTCCTCAGAAGCGGACTCCTCCTCTGAATCCATTTCCTTGCCAAAAAACGCACGAGCCTTGCCAGATGAACTCTTCTTGTGTGATGAAGACTTTGAGGAAGACTTGGACGAAGACTTTGAGTATTTCTTCGTCTTCTTATCGTCAGAGTCATATTCCTTGCTCTTCTTCTTCTTTCTGTTCTCATTGTCCCACTGTGGGCACTCAGAGATTAAGTGTCCAGTTTTCTTGCACTTGTGACAAGTTTTCCTCTTGTAGTCATGCGTAGAAGCTTCATCATTCCTTGAGCTTGATCGTGAAGACTTTCTGAAGCCTTTCTTCTTGGTGAATTTCTGGAACTTCTTCACTAGCATTGCAAGTTCCCTTCCAATGTCTTCAGGATCATCAGAACTGCTGTCAGATTCTTCTTCAGATGATGACACAGCTTTTGCCTTCAAGGCACGAGTTCGCCCATAGTTTGGACCGTAGATATCTCTTTTCTCAGAAAGCTGAAACTCATGTGTGTTGAGCCTCTCAAGTATGTCAGACGGATCGAGTGTCTTGAAGTCTGGACGTTCTTGAATCATCAGGGCTAGGATGTCAAATGAACTGTCAAGTGATCTTAGCAGCGTCTTGACGATTTCATGTTTGGTGATCTCAGTGGCGCCGAGGGCTTGAAGCTCATTTGTGATGTCAGTGAGCCGGTCAAATGTGTGCTGGACATTCTCATTGTCATTTCCCTTGAAGCGGTTGAAGAGATTGCAAAGAACACTGATTCTCTGATCTCTCTGGGTTGAGATGCCTTCATTGACCTTGGAGAGCCAGTCCCAGACCAGCTTGGATGTCTTCAAGGCACTCACACGGACGTACTGTCCCTTGGTCAGATGACCAAAGATAATATTCTTAGCAGTGGAGTCCAGTTGAGTGAACTTCTTGACATCGGCCGCAGTGACACCTTCTCCAGCCTTGGGAACGCCGTTTTCGATGACATACCATAGGTCGACGTCAATGGCTTCAAGATGCATGCGCATCTTATTCTTCCAGTAGGGATATTCAGTTCCATCGAAGACGGGGCACGCAGCGGAGACTTTAATTATCCCTGCAGTCGACATAGCTAAAACTCCAGGTGGTTAAACCGAATCACACAGAACAAGGGAGCACCTTGCTCTGATACCAATTGAACGTGCGTTATATCGACTAGAGGGGGGGTGAATAGGCGATTTTTATGAAAGTCTTCAAAACGTGCAAGTTATGAAGACAAACAGAGTGAACAAGCCTATCACTATGCAGCGGAAGGTAGATTACACAATGCAAGCCATAGTCAAGTATACAATACAGTGAAAGCACAGTGACAAATAGCTTCAGTGTAATGAGGATCAGGTTGGAAGAAGTTATGAAGCCAAACAGATCATACAGTCAAGTTGTGAAGACAGAAGATAAAGAAAGCATGCAATAGCTTCACAATGTGTACGGGTAAGTAAAGGGAGGCGAAGATGAAACCAGTGACACGTTGAAGACAATGATATGTTGGACCAGTTCCAGTTGCTGTGACAACTGTACGTCTGGTTGGAGCGGCTAGGTATTTGAACCAAAGGACACACAGTCCCGGACACCCAGTCCTGAACACGCAGCTCAGGACACCCAGTCCTCACCGTTTTCTCCTTGAGCTAAGGTCACACAGACCCCGCCCAATCACTCTGGTAAGTCTTCAAGGTAGACTCCCAAACCTTCACAGACTTCGTTCACCGGCAATGCACAATTCCTCTTGGATGCTCAGAACGCGACGCCTAACCGTCTGGAGGAAGCACAGTCCTCAAGTGTAATAAGTCTTCAGATCACTCAGACAAGAAGACTTAAGTGATGCCCAATTACTCTGGCTCTGGGTGGTTAGGGCTTTTCTCCTCACTAAGGATTTTCTCAAAGGCTTCGAGGTGGGTTGCTCTCAAACGACAAAAGCCGTGCACTGAAATCTGAGCAGCCAACCGTTTATGGTTGTAGGGGTGGACTATTTATAGCCGCTTGGCAACCCTGACCTGATTTGTCCGAAATGACCCTAGGTCACTAAGGAACTGACACGTGTACTAACGGTCAGGTTTTGAACTCTCACGGCAACTTTACTTGGGCTGCAAGTAAAGCTGACTTGTCTGACTCTGGACAAGATTTTCTCTCATTGTCTTCACTCGAAGACATAGGATTTGGATTAGGCATCACTTCAGTCATCATGACTGGTTCTCTTGGACCCCACTTAACAGTACGGTGGTTCCTATGACACAACATGAATAAAATAAAACTACGAAGGATCTAAGTCTTCGAGTTCCAAAGGCTTCATGGGGAGTCTTCATATGTCATTGTCTTCGACATGAATGCCTTCATGAACCACCATTGTCTTCAATGTCTTCGTACATTTTAGGGGTCATCTCTGGTAACTAAACCGAATCAATGAGGGACTTCTACCTGTGTTATCCTGCAATTCTCACAAACACATTAGTCCCTCAACTAGGTTTGTCATCAATACTCCAAAACCAACTAGGGGTGGCACTAGATGCACTTACAATCTCCCAGTCGGTGGTCTCCTCCTCCTTCTCGACGAGCACCTTGACAAGCTTCACATTGTCACCCTTGAGTTGCTCGATGAGGCCGGTCGCCTTCTCAACCGAGGCATCATTGAACTCGAGCAGCTTCATCAAGCTGTCGACCAGCTCCTACTACTTAATGAGGCCAGCGAGAATGTCATCTTCACCAGCCAAGCACTTCAGCAATGTGAGCTCGTCACGATCTCCGACACGGCGAGTGTGCTTGCGAGAGCCCTCGCGTCCCCGTGAGAGCTTGTTCAAGGGCTCCGCATCATGTCGAGACATCTTTGTTGCGGCTTCCGCTTGGCGGCAGGACCTCTCCAGTACTTCCGCTACCTTGTTCTTTGCTGCCTAGTTATATGTGCACCCGAATCTCCTCCTACTAGTCATGGCGGAGCACTTAACAGGAAAGACCAGTTTTGTGGGAGATGAGGAGAGGAACTGTGAAGTAATTTTCTAGTGGGTAGTTTTTATAGCCCAGTGCTAAGTGTGAACACATATTAGTTTGATCGGCATGAAAAGATTTGCAATTACTTACTGCATTGTAGTCAGTAATGTGACGAGAAACAAGGTCAAAATTTATTGATGGTACTAGGCCTACAAAGCCTGTTTCTGTTGTTCTGTCTCATCACAAAGAGTTTTTATCGATCAACCGTATGCCACGCATCGGAAGCCCAAAATGTAGGCCCGCGTTCTCGGATATACATGTACATGTCTGCCGACTATCACACACGGTCAACATATCACCATTGTGTCCGATGGATGCGCCGTCGCACCTCCCACGGGGTGCCAGAAGGTTGACCACGTGGTTGCTCGCCGTTGAGGCCGCCGTAGCGTGCTTTGCTCATGTCGGTCCGCGCGTTTTGCTCGCCATTGAGGTGGCCGCGGTGCACTCCGCTCTGGTGTCCCTGCGTGCGCTCTGCTCGCCGTTGAGGCAAATTTACAATGGCAATGGTTAATTATTGTCTTACATATTCAAGACAATTTAAAATGCCACTTGCGACAACTCCCAAAACAGTCATGACCTACATATGCATACAATTATAGTAACATATAGGCTAAGAGGCTGAGTTGGCGGCCTTCCGACGACGGTCTTCTTGGACTCCACGATCAGCAAATCACCCTTGTGGATGTTCATTCCACGTGTTACGACTTGCCTCCGCCTACGGATGTACTAGCGCTGGGAGGCTCTTGGGGCTGCTGGGCCTCTTCCAAAAGAGCTTGATAGTGTCCAATCGTGCGCATCATATCTCCGCACAACCGCTCCATTTCCATGTCTCTCGCCTAGTAGAAAATTATGTCCATCACCTGCATCCTCAAGATATCACGTTGGTGATGTTCTACTTTGTCGCGGACATCAACTCCGCCAAGGATGCGCTCGAGCCTGGCCACCACATCATCGGGATCGAGGTTTACATGGCCGCCACGGGCAATGTTGAAGCCGCGGGCTGGCTGTGTCTTGATTGAATCACAAAGGTCCTCTGCCCCATTCCTTGTGGGGCATCACACTCTCGATGAGCACTGGTTACGGCGGCTCTTAGGGTGGGTCGTCGATCATGCTGCCAAGCAGCTCTAGATCTTTTACACGGTGGATGGCACACTGCTCATCACACTTCCTTTGCAATATGTCGATTGTGCGCCCAAGGACTGTCACGCCGATATCGCTGCCGATGGGCCATGGTGCCTGCACCGGAAGATGAAGCTCTTGCTCCCCGATCTGCTCCAGCTCGTTCTCCTTGCCAAAGATGTAACACAAGTAGGGGTCGACGTCGAAGCTTTCGTCGTTGCCTGGCATGCTTGGAATAACTAATAGTAGATGGCTGAGGACTAGATCTGCGCAGAGTGTCGCCACTACAAGAAATATGTCAACTAGTGACCTTCTGTCAGTGACCCTGGAAGAATTGGTCATAGATCTATGACCATTTGAGACCAATTGGTCAAAAGCTGCTCGGGGGGCTCCAAACCCTCAACTATACCAATCATTTTGGCCATAAAGGTTGTAATTTCCTTGCACGAAATGGTCATAAAGCAGACAAGACTGATCCGTTGCCTTATTTCTAGCTGATCACAACCAATATAGATGGTCATAACCCTGTAAATTGTTGTGGATTGCTATGACTAGGCACCACCTCACCAGTTTTTGCGTATGTGTCATGTCCATGTGTCAATTTTTGCCCTAGGTTGTGAAGCAACCTATTTTTCTATCATTCCCAAAATTCCCAGAAAAAATTGAGCATTCTTTACTATCCAAGTCATTGCCTCATGACAATATTCAACTCCATTTGTTTGGTAAATCTTCCTCGGCAAATTTCCAAAGTTGTTGTTCAACTAGAACTGTTGTGAAGGAAGTACTAGCTAGGCATATCACAATGAGCTGAATTTTTGCCACATCTTCTATATTCCTAAATCATAGCTCTCCACAAAATTTGAGCCCCATCTAACAATACATGTGAGTGTGGCTTCAACATTCATATTTCTGTCTAGTGTGGTACATTGAAAAGCAAGTGACAGCTAGGCTTCTCCATTTGAGCTACAAATTTTCCAAGCTAGTGTCCTTAGTAGATGATCATCCTCGGCCTAAACTCAGGCCCATTGGCCATGCGCATTTCCCATACTACTAATCAAACACTTGGGTGCTATTTCATGTTTGAGCTCAGTTTAGTCTCCTCGTGAGATTCGTCTATTGCCTTCTCCTTCCTGAAACCTATCAGGGAAGTGCCCAACCCACTAGACATGCCTAGGCCGCCAGGAACGGGTGGCAACATCACAGTCATGAGGTGACCACGCGGCGGGCATGGGAGTCTACGCGCTCTGGAGTTGGGGCCCTGGGCCACCATCCAAACCTCAACGTATCGCCACCAAACAATGTATTTATGATTAAATAGCTACTGATGTACCTATAAATGATTTTTGGAGAAAATAAAGAGCAAACTATGAGGCAGCTGCAGTTCAAATTTGACCCGCTTCCTGTTGAATCGGCAGAAATTTGTGTTTTTCACCAGAGGTGTATAGGTACTTTTGACGACCAACCATTTTGTAAATTTTACATTAAATATGGCCTAGTATATTATAAAAATGAGCTGGTCCCACTTTGCAACAAATATATGGTAGGTCCTTCACACAAAAAACTCATTTTGGGCACTCGAAAAATGGAAAATTGATTTTTCGTCCAAAGAAAATGAAAAATCCCTTAGGCAACATTGTTTGACATTCCATTATGCACCCTTGTGTATAATATGAGATCATTTGAACAAATTATTCCATGAATATGGCCATAAGATTGACTATTTGGCTTGAAAGCCATGAATCTTCTCAGATGATACCTCATTTCTGAGAACACTTTTTTTAAAAGAATTGTCATATTACAAGTTTATTATTTTTCCTGGTAACTTGGTCACATATAATGATACAATGCGAAGGTTTTCCAATTTTTTGATTTTTTTGAATTTTTATGCCAGTTTCAAAATGCTGTCAAAATGCGAAGGTTGCCTATGTTTTTCAGGGTGGAGGCGCCGACATCCTCCTAATCAACTTCAGTGCCAGCATGATCCTCGGGAAGCCTTCTCCCCTCCTCAGCACGTCTGCACTTGTCTGCCAACGTATAGAACTTGTTGACTGTCTTCGGCAACCGGATATTCATCTTTTCCCACATCTTTCGAATGTGTAAGTTCCTGCGAAACACGGCAATCACATCGGCCAGTTGTACATCTAGAATATTATGGTGCACACAACTAAATCTCTATATATACATGCATTGATTCTCACCTTCCCTATGTGGGATCACTTGCAGATCACTAAGCCATTCGGGTGCCTTTTGGCCCCCAGTAAAGAAACCACGAAGTTGTTGTACGGATCTAACCAAGAGGAGATGGATTTCTCTAGAAAATTTATCAACCAAGACCTCAAATTGGGCTTGAGCACCAATGGAAAGTAGTTGGCGAGGATATTTTCATCCCTTCCTATAACGCCCCAAGACCGATGCGCCAGGTGTCTTCTAGTTATTCGTTATTATTGCCTTGTCATTCGCTTGTGTGTTGCATCTTGCCATGTCATCATCCGCATTGCATCTGCATGTTTTCAAAACTTGCATACGTCTAGGTTCTCCTCGTTCCTTCCGTTGTCCGTTCTGAGCCCAGACACACTTTCACGCGCCCGCAGCACGTCCGAAATATTATTTTATAAGTGTCCGGAAAATTTTCTCGGAATGGGATGAAAGTTGGTGTCCGCTGTTGTTATGTTGTCAGTAGATCGCGTGCCAAGTTTCATCACATTCAGAGTCCGTTTGATAGCCCAATAGTTAAGGTATAGCGGCAATATAGCAGGTCAAATGTCGGACGTTTCAGTCTCTGAAACTGCTGCCGGGCATCTCTCTTCTCTCTCTTTTCTGAGCCCATCAAACCCCTCACCTTCGTTGACCATTCTGAGACAAATTGGGTTTTCGATTCCCTCTTGTCATACAACCTAATCCCTCTTTGCACAATGCATCAACCCTCTCTCCCGTGTACGAAACTTTCCCGAACCCGAAATCTGATTATCGTTGCCGTTGCGTCCGGATCAGCCCCAAACATCTATAAAACATCTTCGTTTTATTTATTGGACTCCCTAGCCTATTTTCTCGACCGCCCGATTTCGATCGGAGGGTCCAACCTCAATCCTATTTCCATATATAAGACCACCACCTACCAAATCAAGCCAACCCTAAAATCCAGGGGATTTGTCCCTGCCGCCGCCGCCGCACTGTCTCCCACCTCGGGATCCTCCCCAATCCAAAAATCCCCCTCGTCTTCAACACTAGAACAACCCACGCCCTCCATCTCGCGCCTGAGGCCTCCCTGCCGACCTCGGGACCCTGCAGCCATGCGCCTCCTGCCTCGAGCGCCTCCTCGTCGCTGCCTGCACCTCGCCTCATCCACCAGGACTGGCCTCGTCCCGCTCCTCTTCTTCCCTTTCTCTTCATTTCTTCCTCCTTTTCTCTCTCCCACTTCTCGATCTTTCTCTGTCTTGATCGGAGCACTCCGCCGCCAAGGAGGCCAAGTCCTCACGCTCTGTCCCCACCGGGAACAAGTCCCTCCACCCCGGATCTGGCGCCGGCCACATCCTGGAACTTACCTACGGCTCCGTAGCCCCGTCAAGTTCCTGAAACCGTCTTTGCCTACTGCTGCTTCCTGCATCGCCCTGCGCTCGCCGCTGCCTTGAGCCACCCGATGTCTTACTCCTCGCTGACGCTGCTCCGACAAACAGCACCAGGCCGCGGTGCCCCTGCCTTGCATCTCTCCCTTCTCCTCCCTCCTCTCACATATTTCTCTCTGAACCAGGACGCTGCCGCCATGGCCTCCAGCTCTGCCCACATGCCGCCTTGCCAGAGAACGCCGTGTGCCCTCTCCTTCCCGTCTCGCATCGTCCCAGCGCCGCCAAGTCCATCGCCGGCGTCCTCCTGTTTCTGTGTGCGAGCACGCGAGGAAGATGACTCCCGTGGCAAGTCCTGCTTGATTTCCTCTGCCTCGCTGACCAGCAACGCCATCGCCCTGTTTCCCCTGCATCGAACGAGGAAACCAGCTGCCGCGTTGACCCCGTCCTCCACCGCGCTGGCCAGTTGCGTGGCCTGCCCGGCACGCTAGGCCCAGCTCCCTCGCCGGCTCAGCCGCTCCTTTGACTGGCCTGCCTATTCCACTGATCGGGCCTCGGCCCATGGTGAGCAGCACCCGAGCCCCCAGCACTATTGGGCTGACCAGATTCGGCCCGTATCTTTTTTTTCCATTCTGGATGTTTTGGCTAATTATCCAGAGACTGTAATTTTATAGTTTAGTCCCTCTAGTTCATGCATTTAATAACTAACAAACCATGCATCATATTAAAATAATTAAGATATGTAAAATTCTTAGAATTTCATCTAGATTCATAATATCCAACTTTCATGCATGTTTGAAATGTTTAAATTGTTGTTTGTGTTTAATTTCCATATTGCCATGTTAAAATGATTTAATTCATAACTAATTAACCGTAGCTCATTTTTAAATAAACTTTATATGTAAATGGGGTAGAAAAATGCATAGGTTAACATGGTGGCAGTACTTTGCATGGTTAACAATTCTAAAATTGTGTCTACGACAGAACAGTACCAAATCCATAATTTGCACATGAGGATTTACCGAAATTGTTGTTTGTTGTTTCCTGCCTCATTTAAACTTTCCTAAATAGTTAGTTTAATTATGCTTCACCTCTTGCCATGTTTAACAACTTTTAATATTGTTGCGTACATAACCGGGAGTGAACTAAATAAGTCATGTGGTGTTTTGTCAATATGCCACTCGTTGCATATTGAGCTCCACTTAATTTGTAGTATCGTTTGTGCACTTTGCCATGCCATGTTTGTTTAAACCGGACATGCATCATACTTGATTGTGCATAATGCCATGTTTATGTGATGGTTATTTACTATGTTGCCTGCTTCTTTCGGGGTTGCTTCTCTCGTTAGCTTCGATTTCGTTCCGGGGTTGTGAGGATCCGTTTGACTACGTCCGTTTGTCTTCTTCATGGACTTGTTCTTCTTCCTTGCGGGATCTCAGGCAAGATGACCATACCCTCGAAATCACTTCTATCTTTGCTTGCTACTTGTTCATTCTATCGCTATGTCGTGCTACCTACCACTTGTTATATCATGCCTCTCATATTGCCATGTCAAGCATCTAACCCACCTTTGCCTAGCAAACCGTTGTTTGGCTATGTTATCGCTTTTGCTCAGCCCTCTTATAGCCTTGCTAGTTGCAGGTGAAGTTGAAGTTTGTTCCATGTTGGAACATGGATATGTTGGGATATCACAATATCTCTTATTTCAATTAATGCATCTATATACTTGGTAAAGGCTGGAAGGCTCGGCCTTATGCCTGGTGTTTTGTTCCACTCTTGCCGCCCTAGTTTTCATCATACCGGTGTTATGCTCTTTGATTTTGTGTTCCTTATGCAGTTGGGTGTTATGGGAACCCATTGACAGTTTGCTTTGAATGAAACTCCTCCAGCAAGGCCCAACCTTGGTTTTAACATTTGCCACCTAAGCCTTTTTCCCTTGGGTTCTACAGACTCAAGGGTCATCTTAATTTTTAACCCCCGGGCCAGTGCTCCTCTGAGTGTTGGTCCAAACTGGGTGATGTCCGACGCCCCCTGGGCAACCAGGGTTTATGCCAACCCGACGTCTGGCCCATCCGGTTTGCCCTGAGAACGAGATACGTGCGACTCCTATCGGGATTTGTCGGCACATTGGGCGGCTTTGCTGGTCTTATTTTACCATTGTCGAAATGTCTTTTAACCGGGATTCTGAGACTGAACAGGTCTTCCTGGGAGAAGGAATATCCTTCGTTGACCATGAGAGCTTGTGATGGGCTAAGTTGGAACACCCCTGCAGGGTATAAACTTTCGAGAGTCGTGCCCGCAGTTATTTGGCAGATAAGAATTTGTTAATGTCCTGTTGTAGAGAATTTGATACTCGACTTAATTAAGATGCATCAACTGCGTGTGTAATCGTGATGGTCTCTTTTCGGCAGAGTCCAGGAAGAGAACATGGTCTTGTGTGATGCTTGAACATAAGTAGTTTCAGGATCACTTCTTGATCACTTCTAGCTTCACGACCATTGCGTTGCTTCCCTTCTCGCTCTTATTTGCGTATGTTAGCCACCATATATGCTTGGTGCTTGTTGCAGCTCCACCTCACTACCCTTTCTTACCCTTAAGCTTAAATAGTCTTGATCTCGCGGGTGTGAGATTGCTGATACGTCTCCAATGTATCTATAATTTTTGATTGCTCCATGCTATATTATCTACTGTTTTGGACATTATTGGGCTTTATTATCCACTTTGATATTATTTTTGGGACTAACCTATTAACCGGAGGCCCAGCCCAGAATTGCTGTTTTTTGCCTGTTTTAGGGTTTCGAAGAAAAGGAATATCAAACGGAGTCCAAATGGAATGAAACCTTCGGGAACGTGATTTTCTCATCGAATACAACTCAGGAGACTTGGACCCTACGTCAAGACACGTAACAGGAGGCCACGAGGTAGGGGGCGCACCTACCCCCCCCCCCCCCCCCCCCCAAGCGCGCCCTCCACCCACGTGGGCCCCCTGTTGCTCCACCGACGTACTTCTTCCTCCTATATATACCCACGTACCCCCAAACGATCAGAATAGGAGCCAAAACTCTAATTCCACCGCTGTACCTTTCTGTATCCACGAGATCCCATCTTGGGGCCTATTCCGGAGCTCCGCCGGAGGGGGCATCGATCACGGAGGGCTTCTTCATCAACACCATAGCCCCTCCGATGAAGTGTGGGTAGTTTACCTCAGACATACGGGTCCATAGTTAGTAGCTAGATGGCTTCTTCTCTCTTTTTGGATCTCAATACCATGTTCTCCCCCTCTCTTGTGGAGATCTATTCGATGTCATCTTCTTTTTGCGGTGTGTTTGTTGAGACTGATGAATTGTGGGTTTATGATCAAGTCTACCTATGAATAATATTTGAATCTTCTCCGAATTCTTTTATGTATGATTGGTTATCTTTGCAAGTCTCTTCGAATTATCTGTTTGGTTTGGCCTACTAGATTGATCTTTCTTGCAATGGGAGAAGTGCTTCGCTTTGGGTTCAATCTTGCGGTGTCCTTTCCCGGTGACAGTAAGGGCAGCAAGGCACGTATTGTATTGTTGCCATCGAGGATAATAAGCTGGGGTTTTCTTCATATTGCATGAGTCTATCCCCCTACATCATGTCATCTTGCTTAAGGCGTTACTCTGTTTTTAACTTAATACTCTGGATGCATGCTGGATAGCGGTCGATGAGTGGAGTAATAGTAGTAGATGCAGGCATGATTCGGTCTACTTGTCTCGGATGTGATGCCTATATACATGATCATACCTAGATATTCTCATAACTATGCTCAATTCTAGCAATTTCTCAACAGTAATTTGTTCACCCACCGTAGAATACTTATGCTCTCGAGAGAAGCCATTAGTGAAACCAATGGCACCCGGGTCTATCTTTATCATATCAATCTCCTACTACTTAGTTATTTACTTTGCTATTTACTTTGCCTTTATTTTACTTTGCATCTTTATCATAAAAATACCAAAAATATTATCTTATCATATCTATTAGATCTCACTCTCGTAAGTATCCCTATAGGGATTGACAACCCCTATTTGCGTTGGTTGCAAGGATTTATTTGTTTTGTGCAGGTGCGAGGGACTCACGCGTAGCCTCCTACTGGATTGATACCTTGGTTCTCAAAAACTGAGGGAAATACTTACGCTACTTTGCTGTATCATCCCTTCCTCTTCGGGGAAAACCAACACACTACTAAAAGAGGTAGCAATCGTGACTCACAGATACTTCCAAACAGTTACAGGTGCCGATGATACCAGTGCCGGTGACGCAACCCAGCTCAAGTGGGAGCTTGATGAAGATGTTGATCGTTGTTTTGTCTCTTTACCGATTGATCAGTAGGTGCCGAACTCCGGCCGCCGCGGAAGTGCTCGCCGCCGTCAACCTCGGCCATCCCAGCTGCTGCCGCTACCACCACTAGATGCACGAGAATGCCAGGAAGCCGTAGGAGCAAACCCCGCCTCAAACCGTGGCCTGTAGCGAGATCCCGACGATCCCCGCCGCGCGAAATGGTCGTCGCCAGCGAAACTCCGGCGACGGATGACATGGCTCATCATTAGCCACTAATGACCCAGCTAAACCACCTCTAGAGCCACTGCCATGTGGGCCCCTGTACCAGTTAGGTTAGTTTAATTTTCTGTTTAAAGATTAGTTAAAACCCAGTGGCCCCACGCGTCGGCGTTGACCACACTGACATGGCAGTTGACTGGCCCCACCTGCCTGTGAGACAAACCGTCACTGGGTCACTGACCAGTGGGTCCCACTGGTCAGGTTTGACCCAGGGCCGCCCAGTTGACCAGCTGACATCACCCTGAGGTCGGGCTGATGCAGTAAATCATTTTCTAGTTTAAAAACAATTCAGGTAATTCCAGAAATTACCCAAAACTTCTAAAAATCATAGAAAATCAATCGTAACTCCAAATAAGATAAATTATATATGTAAAATTATCAGAAAAATTCAAGGAATCCATCTGTACCATTTTCATGCATGTTTGAACAATGTTTGTCCTCTGTTTTGAACAAAACAAATAAAGGGCATTTAAATAATCATATATGGGGTTGGAATTTGAATCTTGTACTCAAACCAACTTCATTTCAATCATAGCTAGTTGCATTAGCTCAAACCACAGCATATTGACATGTCATGATCATGCATCATATTGTGCATTGCATTGATTGTGTTTCTTTCTCCTGTTGCCGGTATTTGTCCCCTCTCGATAGACGTTGTACCGACGATGTGATCGTTGACACTGATGAAGACCCAATGATATCTTCAGAAGTGCCAGGCAAGCACAACCCCCTTGTTCATTCCGATACAAGCCCACTCTCTCGCTCCTGCTCTCTTTCACTGCATTAGGACAACAACGATTCATCTGTTACCTGTTGCGGTAGTTGAACCCCTTATCCTCTACATGACCTGTCATTACCACAGTAAATAGATGAAACATACTAGCATGAGTAGGAATTGTTTGAGCCCTGATGTGCCTACTCATTCATGGTTGTTTGTCATGCCTGCTACTGCTTAGAGTTGAGTCAGGTCCGATTCATCGGGGATGAATCGGAGGTGTGTAAACATGTACTACTGTTGAGAGCTAAGTGTGTGAACACGATTTGGTAAAGGTAGCGGTGAGAGGCCATGTAGGAGTACATGGTGGGTTGTCTCATTGCAGCCGTCCTCAGGAACTTAGTTCTTTGTCTGTGATCCATGAACAGTTACTACCGCGCATTGGGCCCGAAACCAATGGACCCTCTCGGCTTCTTAATCACCCTAGTACTCTGTCCAGGAGTTGCAACTAGTTTGTGGTGTTTGTAGGATATGTGTTGGCGGCCGTGCGTAGCGCTGACCCTAGGGGTGGGCTATGTTGCGGTAGATACACTGTGGCACGGTGTACCGGGCACCCGTTTGGTGTCTCGGGAACCCTGCACACATCGTTTGGGGCTGTGAGTGAAACTCCGGCCGGATCTCCTCGCGGATGGAACCCGAATAGGCGATAAACCTGGACTAGAGACTTAAGTGTTTAGGTAGGCCGTGGCCGACACCCTCGCCCGGTTTCCGCTTGAAGGTTGCCGAGGTACATGACGTGTACAGGGCTATAAGTGGTGAGAGCGTGTGTGAAGAAGTACACCCCTGCAGGGTTATCATTATCTATTCGAATAGCCGGATTCCTCGGATATGGAAACTTGGACCCCTTGCATAGTTCATAGACAAGTGAAAGTGGATACCCTAAAACTCGCAAGATAAGCGTGAGTGCTATGGATGGCCTTCTCGTAGGGAGACGGGAGCGGATCCATAGTGGTGTATTGAATGGTGAATATGTGGACTCGTGTGCGCCACCTCAAAAGAGTTGCTTGCAATCGTAGTTCAGGTTAGCCACTGAGTCAAAGCTGGCTTGCTGCAGTTAAACTCCACCACCCCCCTTGTTGATACCGATGCATATGTAGTTTAGTTCTGTTGTAAGTCTTGCTGAGTACCTTTGTACTCACGTTTGCTTAATTTATGTTTTGCAGAGAGACTTCAGTCTCGCTAGTAGTTCCGCGTGGACTTCGACATTTAGCTTGATACCTCAGCTACGATCTTGTGCCCTCGACAGGATTTGGTAGATAGTCAGGCTTCTTAGCCTTTTTCATTTATAGATGTCTGTACTCAGACATGTTAAGCTTTCGCATGTGTTTGATTTGTATGCTATGATTGTTGGGTCATGAGACCCATGCTTGTAATATCTGGTTCTAAGGAGCCTAATGAATTAATACTTGAGTTGTAGAGTTATGTTGTGATGCCATGTTGTATTCACACATATCCAGCATATTGTGTGTATGACTGAAATGCTTGGTATGTGTGGGATCCGACTATCTAGTTGTTTATCCTTGGCAGCCTATCATATGGGGAAATGTAGTCTAGTGCTTCTGAGCGATAGTAGTCCGCTACAGCCCGGATCACCGGAGTCCTGCTAGCCCAGCACTACTATTCAGGACACTTGACTGGCCGGCATGTGATTCACTTCGTTCCTATGTCTGTCCCTTCGGGGAAATGTCACGCGGTGACATCCGGAGTCCTGCCTAGCCTGCTACAGCCCGGGTTACCGGAGTCCTGTTAGCCCAGTGCTACAGCCCGGATTCACAAGCTGTTGACCGACATGCTCGAGGTTGATTCATGTATGCCTGTCCCCATGGGGTAGTGCCGCTTTGGGTTCATGACTAGCCATGTCGGCCCGGGTTCTTTGTCATATGGATGCTAGCGACACTATCATATACGTGAGCCAAAAGGCGCAAACGGTCCCGGGCCAGGTAAGGTGGCACCCGTGGAAAT
Organism: Triticum monococcum; assembly: GCA_034509565.1. NCBI lineage: Eukaryota > Viridiplantae > Streptophyta > Magnoliopsida > Poales > Poaceae > Triticum > Triticum monococcum. The sequence goes on along the minus strand of CM067844.1, from coordinate 371,243,937 downwards.
ACCATGCGTGAGGCCACAAAGTGATATGATGTGTTACATGCTAGATCGGTGTGACCTAGGATCAGGGCCCTGACAGCGTTGGTATCAGAGCCTGACTGCCTGTAGGTTTACCAAGCCAAACTGGTCGAAGTTGAGTCTAGAAATGCCCTAGTTATGTAAGGGAATTGATTGTGGAAGGGAACGTAAGGCTCTTTTTACTCCTTATACCTCATGCACATCTGATCTGAGTCAACCTCTTCTTTTCTACGGGGATTAAGAATTAGGCCTTCTCATCTATCTATCAGGATGACGTGTTACTAAACCGTAGTTGCCTAAGATTGTTGGATTTAAGCCAGTTCAGTTTCTACTACTTCTGTGTGTTCATAGTTGGTCTCGAAACTTGATTTTGTGCTTCTGAGTGGTTATGCCACCATTTTGCAGGATGTCTCAAATCATTTTGAGCACTTATAGCCGTTATGCTGTCCGAGTCATCCCAGGTTTCTAAATAGTCTGATGCATTTGCAAACCCTTTCCCCTGTTCTTGATGTCCATTTGGGCCAGATTAATCACACTACTTGTCAGTTGGGGTATTCTTTTGCCTCGACATATATGTTGGAATTATTATTATGACCCTAGATGTCTTAGAGTGCCACCTAGTAATCTAGCCATGTTTTGTGTTCCCAGTGTGTGATTCTGGCCATTATTCTCAAAAGCATCCCGTGATGCCATTTAGTTAGTAGGCATTCTATTCCTGGGTTTTGAACCCGAGATTCACCCTACTTACTTCATGTTGATAGTGTTTGCTCGTTCCTTTAGGATATTAGTAACCTTTGCAATAGTCCTCGAGGTTCGTGGTACATCCTTCTTCCAATTATCATGAACCATTCTTGGCAGGAGTTCTTTTGAACCAAAAGGTCATGACAGAGTGCTCTTGATGAGTTCTCCATTCTATATTGTGGCTCTGCCAGTTCTACCTTTCTACGCGGGTTATCTGGAAGAAATATGTTGAGCTTTGCTCGACATACTAATCTATGCCTCCACAACTTAGAAAGTTATATGTTCCTTGAGTTGTCCCTCTTTAGTTGTTTTCTGACCTTCGTCTATCAATTGATAGTCAGGAATAGTTGTGCATTTGTGTTCATCGGTGCCTTTTATTCTTGTGGTCCGTCGAGCCGTTCTATTTTGGAATGACTAGGAGAAACAAACTCCAGTACCTCATCCATTTCTGGGATCGGGTCAAAGTGGTTCTATTCCGCAGATCAAAATGCAACCCAGCTTTTGGTTCTGTTCTACCCTAAAGTATTACCCACTTTATGTCAAGAGCGTCGTGAGAATTGCACATCTCTCATGAATTCTTGACGCAGTGATACTCTCTCCATCATTGTTCATTTCTCGGTTTCAGTGTTGTTGCAACCGGAATGTCGACAAGTGAATCGTGGTGTGTGAAATCAATACTCCTAGCAACCCTGTTGCTTGGTAGTTAATGGACAATACCCTCATTCTTAGCGCGTTGGTTATTGAATTATCATTCTAAGACTGATCGTGCTACCTAGTCCATATTTCCGGTGCACACTTCGATCAATGGATTAGGATTGTGCCAATCCCTCACTCTTTGATCATATCATCTTGCCCTGAAAAGCAAGGTTGTTCTCGAGCTTAGTAACATACCGGTGGTTCGTGATTTTCCGAATATCTTCTCGGAAGTGTTACCAGGTTGTCACCTGACCGTTATGTTGAGTTCGTGATCAAGTTGGTTTTTCAATAAACCATTTTTCCCCAAGAATCTGTGTTGGATACCCCTGAGCTAGTTGGTTAAGCTTAACAACAACTTGGAGAGTTGGAAGATGAAAACTTGTCCGACTTAGTTCATCCCTAAGGGATATCCTTGTGTGAGTGTGTGTTGAAGAAAGATGATGTCCTCACCAATTGGTCCTCGTGATCAGTTTTGGATCTATTATCTTGTCCAAACCTTGATTTGAGCGTGGGCTATTGTCAAATCAAATCAGAACCAACGATGCTCGTAATGTTGTCTTACTTACGGTTGTCCCTCGAGCATACACCATTATATCTTTGGTCTGACCAATACTATCACATTGTTCACATAGTGGTGGAAGTCCAGTGATATGGAAATTCCGATGAGTTGCTGTTGAGCCCATCAGCAGCATTTTGTCTCCCCCATGATTCATGTTGAACGTTACACTAGTATTGGAAACTTTATAAGCATTATCTTCGTGTTTCGTTCATGAAGCATATGTTTGGATGAAAGAAGTGACTTCCTTTAATTCATGTGCACTCGATGTAAGTTGCCGCCATGAATTTGAGAAAGGTTTGTTTTGTTTCCCTTGGAGTCATCCCAAATCAGTCATGCATATGTGCGAAATATTCTATGGTTTGGTAGATTAATTACCTCCACTCCATATGTGTTCCTAGCACACCAAGCCACTGATTGGTTTGTTCAAGGAGAAGAAGTTTCTTCTTAGGAGCTAGACTTACGTAAGGACTTCGATATCCTCGTTGATGGTTCCCTCCTTAACTCGGTAGTGTTTCGTTGTAAGACTACCAGGTGGCCATGCTTGTCTAGGACAACGTGTTCACATGCTTGTAGCAGAGCCGGCTCATGTTTTGGAGCCTACTACCGTAGTTCATTCCCCCGAGAATCTCGCAACGTCGTCTCGTCGATTTGTGTTGCAAACCTTCATTTTCCTTTCTAGACTCGATGAGTCTGGAATATCCTGACACCAACCAGATCTGAATCTCAGGCAGATATGATGGTTGGAGCATTTTCCAAGAACCATAATATTGGTCTCCTGATAACCGGTAAAGTGGATGTCGTGGCCAACACATCCAGCCGGAAGACCTATTATTGTAGTATCTCGGCTGAAGAAAGTTGGCCACCTTCCCATAAGGATTTCGTAGGATTTAATCCAGAAGTTGTTCCTTATGGATCTGTTGTATTCCGAAGTCCGACCACTACTTGGTGGCTATGCCGATGCTTAAAGCATTACCGTGGTAACCAGTACATCAAGGAGAACATTAGAAGCGGAGTGCTAAATGTCTCTCGGTCGATCATCCAGATTTTGTTTCCTTGGCTTCGCTAAGGTGAAATCTGAGAAAATGTTATCTTCCTTTGCATCTGCATCTTCCACCATTATTCATCATGGTAGCATGTTGTGTTGCCAGGATCCTTGACACGGATATTGGCAGAACCTTGATGAGTATGGAAATGCTCAAGTTCTTGAGAGCACGCTTAGGCACTAGGTTCTGATGTTGTCGTTAACTGGGATGTGCCTTCCTTCTTTCAGTTGTTCGATAGCCATCCGATTGGTGGAATCACCTTGCCGGTGAACCTTCTCCCCAGTTACTAGAATCATTCCCAACATTTGCATTTTGTTCCCAGCTTGCACCTCAGCAGTTGTTGTTCATGGTCATCTTCAAAAGTGGACTTACCATAGGTCCCATCCATTTCCGATGATAAGCAAAAATCATCCATTGCGTTGTCTTCAACAAGGTAGTCCACATCATCCATCCTAATCCGAGTATGTCATTCTTTCGAACTCCTTCCACTGATCATTTGTGATTGCCTTAGGCTGGTATAAAGAGTTTCTATGATCTCTGAATCAAAAGTAATTCTTTTTGCCACTTAAGGTAATAATTCTGCGAGTCACCTTCCTTAAGATGTCTTGTTATGGTATCATGGCAATTATCCCTCGCTACTTTGAAACCATGCATCATCCTACTCCAGCGTGGGTTTGTTGCGTACCAAATTGAACCTTGTCATCTGCTTCTTCTCGTTGATTCTGATATGTGCCTTGTGTCTCAACTCAAGAGGTGTTCTTACGTCTCATTCCGTGGAGTTGATCTTGTATCCACTCTTGGGAGGTTGTCTTGCTCTCTTGTCGCCATGCTGGATGAAGCTCTCGAAGCAAAGATGTCAAGATCGACATGATGCAATGAATCAACATCTTTGAGAAGGGCAATCGGATCGTGAAGGTTCTTTATTGGCGTTCCCTCTGTCTTCTTACCTCACGTCTTGAATCTCGGGACGAGATTCTTGTTTAGTGGGGGCGAGTTGTCACATCCCTAGTTCTATTAATGCCTAGTGCTAGCATCTGGTGTTGCATCATGTCTAAATTTTTGAAAGTTGAATTGGGGAAAGCTGAAAGCCCCAGAAATCAATTAAAAAAATGATCAACATTAAAAATTGCTTCAAATAACCTAAGAAAATGTTCGTGTTAAGCTATAAAAATATTGGCAAGAGGTAAAATTCAAACCAATATTTTTGGATTCACAGAAATATTTATTTTGGGCATTTGAGTTAATCCAATAATTATTTGCATTGGACTTATATTTGTGATATATTAACTATATGTCCAATAATTCTGATAAATTGTTGAGGGGCTTTGGAATAATCCATTTAGTCCCTGCAAAAATTATCAGAAGTGGAAAAAAATAGTTTGGTTCAAAAACCAAATTAAAACCCATTTGCATAAATAGAAAACAGTAACAAAACAGAAAGAAGAGAGAGAGGAAACCTTACCTGTGCAGCCCACCTGGAGCCCAAGTGGCCGACCCAGCCCAGCACCGCTGCCAGTCATTGCCTACCTCTGCCAGTAGGCAGAGGAGGGACACCGCGACGCCGCCGAGCTCGCCACGCCACCACCATGCCTGCCTGGCTGCCCCCTCATCACCCTGGACAACCTCTGCAGGGCCACGGCACCGCCTGCATCTCCCTCCCCCCTCTCTGCTTCCTCCCTCTCTCCCCAGCGCTCGCACCGCAGCCACCCGAGCGGAGACCGTCGTTGCCGACAAGCACCACCGCAGCCACCGTGCTCCCCTCACCTCTTCGACGCGTCCCCGAGCTCTGCCTCGTCCACCTCATCCTCTCCGTCGACTCACGCGACGCCGGACGCCTCAAAGCGCCGCCATCGATGCCTTCTTCAACCTCGGGACCGCCGGCCATCTCCGTCAAATTCGCCGCCTTCCGGTCGTCCCCGAGCCCGCTGAGTCCTCCCTCGAGATCATTGTGAGCTCCCACACCTTTCCCCCTCCTCCCCGCACTCGTTCCCACACTCTGGCCGCTCTTTTCACCGGAGCCGTGAGCTCCTCGCCGCCAGTGATGATGCAGACGAGACCAGAGCCACCGCAGCTCACTCCCGGGCACGGCAACGTGCTCCACACCTCACCAGGAGAACGTGGAACCCATCAGTTTCCCCTCCCGTGCACCACAACGCCAAAACCGCAGGTGCCGAACTCCGGCCGCCGCGGAAGTGCTCGCCGCCGTCAACCCCGGCCATCCCAGCTGCTGCCGCTACCACCACTAGATGCGCGAGAATGCCAGGAAGCCGTAGGAGCAAACCCCGCCTCAAACCGTGGCCTGTAGCGAGATCCCGACGATCCCCGCCGCGCGAAATGGTCGTCGCCAGCGAAACTCCAGCGACGGATGACATGGCTCATCATTAGCCACTAATGACCCAGCTAAACCACCTCTAGAGCCACTGCCATGTGGGCCCCTGTGCCAGTTAGGTTAGTTTAATTTCCTGTTTAAAGATTAGTTAAAACCCAGTGGCCCCACGCGTCGGCGTTTACCACGCTGACGTGGCAGTTGACTGGCCCCACCTGTCTGTGAGACAAACCGTCACTGGGTCACTGACCAGTGGGTCCCACTGGTCAGGTTTGACCCAGGGCCGCCCAGTTGACCAGCTGACGTCACCCTGACGTCGGGCTGATGTAGTAAATCATTTTCTAGTTTAAAAACAATTCAGGTAATTCCAGAAATTACCCAAAACTTCTAAAAATCATAGAAAATCAACCGTAACTCCAAATAAGATAAATTTTATATGTAAAATTATCAGAAAAATTCAAGGAATCCATCTGTACCATTTTCATGCATGATTGAACAATGTTTGTCCTCTGTTTTGGACAAAACAAATAAAGGGCATTTAAATAATCATATATGGGGTTGGAATTTGAATCTTGTACTCAAACCAACTTCATTTAAATCATAGCTAGTTGCATTAGCTCAAACCACAGCATATTGACATGTCATGATCATGCATCATATTGTGCATTGCATTGATTGTGTTTCTTTCTCCTGTTGCCGGTATTTGTCCCCTCTCGATAGACGTTGTATCGACGATGTGATCGTTGACACTGATGAAGACCCAATGATATATTCAGAAGTGCCAGGCAAGCACAACCCCCTTGTTCATTCCGATACAAGCCCACTCTCTCGCTCCTGCTCTCTTTTACTGCATTAGGACAACAACGATTGATCTGTTACCTGTTGCGGTAGTTGAACCCCTTATCCTCTGCATGACCTGTCATTACCACAGTAAATAGAGGAAACCCACTAGCATGAGTAGGAATTGTTTGAGTCTTGATGTGCTTACTCATTCATGCTTGTTTGTCATGCCTGCTACTGCTTAGAGTTGAGTCAGGTCCGATTCATCGAGGATGAATCGGAGGTGTGTAAACATGTACTACTGTTGAGAGCTAAGTGTGTGAACACGATTTGGTAAAGGTAGCGGTGAGAGGCCATGTAGGAGTACATGGTGGGTTGTCTCATTGCAGCCGTCCTCAGGAACATAGTTCTTTGTCTGTGATCCATGAACAGTTACTACCGCGCATTGGGCCCGAAACCAATGGACCCTCTCGGCTTCTTAATCACCCTAGTACTCTGTCCAGGAGTTGCAACTAGTTTCTGGTGTTTGTAGGATATGTGTTGGCGGCCGTGCGTAGCGCTGACCCTAGGGGTGGGCTATGTTGCGGTAGATACACTGTGGCACGGTGTACCGGGCGCCCGTTTGGTGTCTCGGGAACCCTACACACATCGTTTGGGGCTGTGAGCGAAACTCCGGCCGGATCTCCTTGCGGATGGAACCCGAATAGGCGATAAACCTGGACTAGAGACGTAAGTGTTTAGGTAGGCCGTGGCCGACACCCTCGCCCGGTTTCCGCTTGAAGGTTGCCGAGGTACATGACGTGTACAGGGCTATAAGTGGTGAGAGCGTGTGTGAAGAAGTACACCCCTGCAGGGTTATCATTATCTATTCGAATATCCGGATTCCTCGGATATGGAAACTTGGACCCCTTGCATAGTTCATAGACAAGTGAAAGTGGATACCCTAAAACTCGCAAGATAAGCGTGAGTGCTATGGATGGCCTTCTCGTAGGGAGACGGGAGCGGATCCATAGTGGTGTATTAAATGGTGAATATGTGGACTCGTGTGCACCACCTCAAAAGAGTTGCTTGCAATCGTAGTTCAGGTTAGCCACTGAGTCAAAGCTGGCTTGCTGCAGTTAAACTCCACCACCCCCCTTGTTGATACCGATGCATATGTAGTTTAGTTCTGATGTAAGTCTTGCTGAGTACCTTTGTACTCACGTTTGCTTAATTTATGTTTTGCAGAGAGACTTCAGTCTCGCTAGTAGTTCCGCCTGGACTTCGACGTTTAGCTTGATACCTCAGCTACGATCTTGTGCCCTCGACAGGATTTGGTAGATAGTCAGGCTTCTTAGCCTTTTTCATTTATAGATGTCTGTACTCAGACATGTTAAGCTTCCGCATGTGTTTGATTTGTATGCTATGATTGTTGGGTCATGAGACCCATGCTTGTAATATCTGGTTCTTCGGAGCCTAATGAATTAATACTTGAGTTGTAGAGTTATGTTGGCCATGTTGTATTCACACATATCGAGCATATTGTGTGTATGACTGAAATGCTTGGTATGTGTGGGATCCGACTATCTAGTTGTTTATCCTTGGCAGCCTATCATATGGGGAAATGTAGTCTAGTGCTTCTGAGCGATAGTAGTCCGCTACAGCCCGGATCACCGGAGTCCTGCTAGCCCAGCACTACTGTTCAGGACACTTGACTGGCCGGCATGTGATTCACTTCGTTCCTATGTCTGTCCCTTCGGGGAAATGTCACGCGGTGACATCCGGAGTCCTGCCTAGCCTGCTACAGCCCGGGTTACCGGAGTCCTGTTAGCCCAGTGCTACAGCCCGGATTCACACGCTGTTGACCGACATGCTCGAGGTTGATTCATGTATGCCTGTTCCCATGGGGTAGTGCCGCTTTGGGTTCACGACTAGCCATGTCGGCCCGGGTTCTTTGTCATATGGATGCTAGCGACACTATCATATACGTGAGCCAAAAGGCGTAAACGGTCCCGGGCCAGGTAAGGTGGCACCCGTGGAAATACCGTGCGTGAGGCCACAAAGTGATATGATGTGTTACATGCTAGATCGGTGTGACCTAGGATCGGGGCCCTGACACATATTAGCTACAGCCAATGCTGAAGTATGATCATAGTGCCCCCTAGTTGGTTCTTTATAAGAGAAGATGGAGACTCAAATAAAAATAAAAATTGCATAAACGAAAAGAAATGCCCTTCGCAGAGGGAAGTAGGGATTTGTAGAGGTGCTAGAGCTCAGAGCCAAAATTGAGAGAGAAAAACATTTTGAGAGGCATACTTTTCCCACCAATGAAAACGACTTAGAGTTCCCCAAACTTCCCTTGCAAGATATATCATAGGTGGTTGCCTAACAGAAATTAAAGTTCATTCCTTTTTCCACCATACTTAGAGTTCCCCAAACTTCCCTTGCAAGATATATCACGGGTGCCTTCCATACCAACTCTTTCCAAGGAATCTATTATTTGACAACATAAAGTAAATTCATTTTTCATGTCGAGACTGGGCATCACTAATACCTTTGCCTTACTCTCGTGCAATGACAAGTGAATAAACACTCATCGTGAGAAGAAGACATCTAGCATGGAAAATATCGGCCACCCCTCACAACCTCGTGAGAAGTACGAGCACACAAAAGAGAAATTTATTTTGAAAATTAGAGATGGCACATACAAATTAGCTTAGAACGGCAAAATAATACCGCATATAGGTAGGTATAGTGGACTCATATGGCAAAACTGGTTGAAAGGATTTTGGATGCACATGTAGTGATCATACTTAGTGGAAAATGAAGGCTAGCAAAAGATTGAGAAGCGACCAACCAAGAAACAAATAATCTCATAAGACAACATTAAGCATAATTAGCACCGAATAATGCACCACAAGTAGGATGTAATTTCCTTGCACCACTATTTACTTTCGTGGTTGCATAGGGAATCACAAACCTTAATACCAATATTCTTACTAAAGCATAATTACTCATGAACATGACTCACATATAACATTATCATATCTCAAAACTATTACAAGGAATCAAGTTTATTTTGTCCAATGATCTTCATGAAAGTTTTTATTATACCCTTCTTGGATATCTATCATTTTGGCACTAATTTTTATGTGTTGCTTTTGATAAGCTCAAACAAATATAAGTGAAGATCATGAGTATAATATTTCTTTCTCTCAAATTAATTTAAGTGAAGCAAGAGAGAATTTCTTAAAAAATTTACTAACTCTCAAAAAATCTAAGTGAAGCAAGAGAGCATTTCTTCAGAAAACATTAAAGCACACCGTGCTCAAAAAGATATAAGTGGAGCACTAGAGCAATTCCATAGATCATGAAGATTTAAGTGAAGCATAGAGTGCAATTCTAACAAGTCTTGGCATAATTTTGGCTCTCTCAAATAGGTGTGTCCTGCAAGGATTCAAGACTTAAAACACAAAGAAAACAAGTAAAGACTCATATCATACAAGACGCTCCAAGCAAAACTCATAGTATGTGACGAATAAAAATATAGTTCCGAGTAAAATACCGATGGTCGTTAGAAGAAAGAGGGGATGCCACTCGGGGCATCCCGAAGCTTAGTTGCTTGCTTCTCTTTGGATAATAGCTGGGGATTCCATGGGCACCCCCAAGCTTAGGCTCTTCTTACTCCTTATTCCTTCATCCATCGTACATCACCCAAAATTTGAAAACTTCAATCACACAAAACTCAGCAAAACCTTCATGAGATCCGTTAGTATAAGAAAACAAATCACTACTATAAGTGCTGTTTCAACCTATTCATATTTTATTCTTGCATTATATCTACTATATTCCAACTTTTCAATGGCAAAAACTCTTCAAAGAAAACCATAGAATCATGAAAACAAGCAAACATCGCAAAGAAAACAGAATCTGTCAAAATGGAATAGTCTCTAGCAGTATGGGTGTTCTGAGTAATTCTGTAACTCCTAAAATTCTTAAAAATTAGGAAGACCTGGGAAATTTGTATATTAATATTCTGCAAAAAGAATTGGTGTTTTATCGCGCTCTGGTTAAAAACTAAAATTATTTTCGTGAGCGCAAAATTTTCTGTTTTTCAGCAAGATCAAGTCAACTATCACCCAAGAAGATCCTAAAGTATTTACTTGGCACAAACACTAATTAAAACACACAAAACACAATCATAGAAGCAGCATAATTGGTCTAACACTCAAGAACAGGAAGAAAAAAGCAAAAAATAAATTGTATTCATTGGGTTGCCTCCCAACAAGCGCTATAGTTTTACGCCCTAGCTAGGCATAAGATTTCAATGATGTACACACGAAAGATAAGAATTGACACACAAAGAGAGCATCACGAAACATATGAAAAAACACATTTAATTCTAATATACTTACTATGCATAGGAATTGTATAAGGAAAGAAATTATCAGGACAAGCAAAAACTAGCATATGCAAGGAAGAAGAAAGAAACAATAGCAATCTCAACATAACGAGAGGTAATTTAATAACATGAAAAATTCTACAACCATATTTCATCTCTCATAATAATTACATGTAGGATCATAATCAAATTCCACAATGTAACTATCACATAAAATATTATCTTCATGATCCACATGCATGCAAAGTTGACACTCTTCCACAGTGGTGGGATTATCATCAAATAAAGTCACGACCTCTCCATGCCCACTTTTATCAAAAAATTCATAAGATTGAACACTCTCCAAATAAGAGGGATTATTTTAGCTAAAGTTGACACTCTTACAAACCCACTTTTAATATTATAGCAAGCATATTCATCATGAAGTTTAAATAAATTTTCAGGATCATAAAAATCATCAACCCAATCATGATCATTGCAACAAGTAGTGGACATAGCAAAATCAGCATTACCAAGCTTGGAATTTTGCGTATTATTAGCACAACAGACATTAATAGAATTTATAATAACATCATTACAATCATGCTTTCCATCTAAGGGGCTATCATGAATCACTTTCTAAATTGCTTCTTTCAATACTTGATCACAATTTTCAGATTCATGAATCTCAAGCAATACTTCTTAAAGATAATCTAGTGAATTCAATTCACTAGAAATGGCTTCATCATAATTGGATATCTTGAAAAGATTAGAAAATGGATGAGGATCCATATCAATTGATTTTTAGCAAGCATAGATGCAAGCAAATAGAAGACACATGGCAACACAAGCAAACATGAGATCTGACGAGAAAACGACGAATGCTAAATAGGGTGAATAAAATGGCAACTTTTTGTGAAGTGGGGTAGAGGAAAATGGTGGCAAATGGCAAAGAATGCAAATTGCAAGGAGATGAGATTTGTGATTAGGAACCTGGTAGATGTTGATGATGTCTCCCCAGCAACGGCACCAGAAATTCCTTTTGATGTCTGCTAGAACTGTGTTGGTATTTCCCCAAAGAGGAAGGGATGATGCAGCACATCAGCGGTAGGTATTTCCCTCAGTGATGAGACCAAGGTTATCGAACAAGTAGGAGAACCAAGAAACACCACGTAAACAGGACCTGCACACAAATAAAAAATACTCGCAACCCGGCGTGTTAAAGGGGTTGTCAATCCCTTTTGGTTAACGGTGCCAAAAATTGCCAAACGGACGTGATAAAAATATGATAGATGGGATGAATACATCTCGAATAAAATAAATTGCAGCAAGGTATTTTTGTATTTTTGGTTTAATAGATTTGAAAATAAAACAAAAGAAAAATAGATCGCAAAGGCAAATATATTAAAGAAGAGACCGGAGGGTCGTAGTTTTCACTAGCGGCTTGTCTCGAGAAAAATAGAAAACGGTGGGTGAGCAAATTATTGTTGGGCAATTGATAGAACTTCGAATAATCATGATGATATCCAGGCAATGATCATTATATAGGCATCACGTCCAAGATTAGTAGACCGACTCCTGCCTGCATCTACTACTATTACTCCAAAAATCGACCGCTATCCAGCATGCATCTAGTGTATGAAGTTCATGAAAAATGGAATAATGCAATAAGAATGATGGAATGATGTAGACAATATCTATTTATGTAGAAATAGACCCCATCTTGTTATCCTTAATGGCAATGATACATACGTGTCGGTTCCCCTCTTGTCATTGGGATCAAACACCGTAAGATCGAACCCATCACAAAGCGACTCTTTCCATTGCAAGATAAATAGATCAAGTTGGCTAACAAAACCCAAATATCAGAGAAGAAATACGAGGGTATAATCAGTCATGCATATAAGAGATCAAAGAAGACTCAAATAACTTTCATGAATAAGAAGAGATAGATCTCATCATACACTCAAATTCATCGGATCCCAACAAACACACCACAAAAGAATTACATCATATGGATCTCCAAGAGACCATTGAATTGAGAATCAAATGAGAGAGAGGAAGCCATCTAACTACTAACTACGGACCCGAAGGTCTACAAAAGACTACTCACACATCATTAGGGAGGCAACAATGGACATGATGAACCTCTCTATGATGGTGTCTATATTGGATTTGGTGTTTCTGGAACTTGCGGCAGCTGGAATTGATTTTCATCGACTCCCCTAGGGTTTCTAGAATATTGGGGTATTTATAGAGTAAACTGGCGTTCCGGGGGGCACCCGAGGTGGGCACAACCCACCAAGGCGCGCCTGGGCCTCCAGGCGTGCCCTTGTGGGTTGTGCTCCCCTTGGAGCATCCCCCAGGTGCATCTCCGGCCCATTGGATGGGTTCTGGTCCAGAAAATTCACAAAAAGTTTCACTGCGTTTGGATTCCATCTCATATTGATTATCTGCGATGTAAAAAAATATGCAAAAAAACAACAACTGGCACTTGGCACTATGTCAATAGGTTAGTACTAAAGAATGATATAAAATGACTACAAAATGATTATAAAACATCCAAGAATGATAATATAACTACATGGAACAATCAAAAATTATAGATACGTTGGAGACGTATCAGGAACGAAACATCCTGATATGCATTTGATATATGTGGATGAAATTTGTGGATTATTTCAGCTTACAGGTTTACCCAGAGATGAAGTTAAGAAGAAGGTTGTCATAGCCCTAGAATTGATTATAACTAGTTGCATTAAAGCATCCATGCATCATGTTAAAATTAAAATGAATTTGAATTGGAGATGTTCAAACCCTAGCACCAAATGATTTCAACTAGGGTCAAATAAAAAAAATTCAATGAACCCAAAATGACTATAGAAAAGTTCATGATTTTTGATAAATGTGAAAACCTTTGCCAAAAATGATGCACATGATTCTAGGAAATTTCTGTATTTTTGAATTAATCCTTAATGTATTTGAATTGGAGTTATGAATTTCTATAAATTGTAACTCCAATAATTTTGGAAAAATTATGAGGGACTGTGGAATAGTCGATCTAGTACACACAAGAGTTTTCTGAAGTATCTTAACTGATTTAGTGCAGAAAAAAATCAAAACAAAGTTAAAATAAATAGAAAATCATAAAATAAAATAGAAAGAAAGAGGGACAGAGAACCTACATGCCATCTCACCATTGTAGTAGCCTAACTGGGCAAAGCTAGCTCAGACCACCAGCGTTATCTTCTTCCTTCGGCCAGGAGGAGAAGCACCTCCAAGCCCAGCATGTAGGCGAGTTGCGCCAGCTCCTCCTGCCTTCCTAGCTCCTCCCCAATGCACTTAGACGGCACCACGACATCCCCTCGGTGCCCTCGACCTCTCCCTCGAGCTGGCCCTCTCCTCTGCCTCTCTCCCCACTCGTCCCCGTACGCGTCCGAGAGCGCTGTCGCGTACCAACGTGCCCACCACCGCCTCCCCGCCTCCCCAAGCTGTCCAGTAGCTTCGACATCCTCTGCTACAACTCTGAATCGACGAAAACGAGCCCGGAGGGCCCCATCGGTGCCACAGTCGTCATCTTCACTATTGGCCACCGCGGACCTCCACCATCGATATACCGTCGTCCGAGCTTCCTGAAGCATGCTGGCCATCCCTACGGCTATGCAGTGACCTCCCAAGCATTTAAACCCTACCAGGTCGTCGCGCGCGAAGCCTAGCTTGTTTTCCCCGCCGTCCCGTGAGCTTGCTGCCGTAACACCTATCGTTGCCGTCATTGTAGGTCATTGACCTTGCGTCTGAGCATGGTCTCAAGCTCGTGGAGCTCCCAGGAGTCCGCGCAGCCTCCCAGCTCTCTCGCTAGCCAAGCGTAACCCCGCGCCCGTGCTGGCCCGAGCTCCGACTGCCGCCTCCGCCATTCCAGTCGCCAGCATAAGCCATCCCAGGCTCCGGCGTTTGCCCTACTGGATGCGCCGCACTCCCAGCTCTCCATAGCCGCAAACTGCGCAATGAGTGGTGCCCTGTGGAGCATTTCCGAAGCACCCCGCCACCGCAGCACCTCGCCGGTGGCCTAACTCTGGCAAAAACGCCATTTAATCATTGCTAGTGACACCTTGGGTCATTGTAGGTGGGGCCAGCCCCTGTTAACCATAGTTTTAGTTTAAATATAAACTTCAATAGCATTGTGCCACTGACATGCAAGACTCACAGGTTAGGTTTGACCTGGACAGCGCCTGTTGACAGCTGACGTCACACTGACGTCAGGCTGACACAGTAAATCATTTTCTGGATTAAAAATAATCCAAAAAATTCCAGAAAATTGTTTAAACTTCAAAAATTGACACAAATTCAACCGTAACTCCAAATGAAATAATTTGTATATGAAAAATGATCAGAAAAATTTCATGCATGTTAAAGCAAGTTATACGTGTTGATTAGGTCAAATCAATTAAATGGCATTTGAATAATAACATATGGAGTTTGAATTTGAACCTTTTGTTCAAACAAGATTCATTTAATCTGGTTGCTAGTTGCATTAGCTCAACCAACATCATATTGCCATGTCATGATCATGCATCATATTGTTTCATTACATTGATTGTGTTCGTTCTGTGTTGCCGGTGTTTGTCCCCTCTCAGTAGACATTGTTCCAATGATGAGTTCGATGACACCAATGAAGAACTTTTCAATCTTCAAAAGTGCCAGGAATGAAAACCACCATTGAGCATTCCGTTACAATCCCACTCTCTCGCTCCTCCTCTCTTTTACTTCATTAGGACAACAACGATTCAACTATTACATGTTGCGGTAGTTGAACCCATTCCTCTGCATGACCTGTCTTTGCCACAGTAAATAGTTGAAACCCACTAGAATGAGTAGGAGTTGTTTGAGCCATCTCATTCATGCTCTTTGTTATGCCTACTATTGCTTAGAGTTGTGTCAGGCCCGATTCATCGGGGATTAGTTGGGATGTGGTGAACATGTCCTACTGTTGAGAGCTAAGCGCGTGAACATGATTTGGTGAAGATAGCGATGAGAGGCCAAGTAAGAGTACATGGTGGGTTGTCTCTCCAAGACAGTTACTACCACACATTGGTTTCCGGGCATTCCGAGCTCTCTCGACTTATTAATCGGCTCGATCTCTGTCCATGAGTAGCAACTAGTTTCTGGTGTTTGTAGGTGGTGCTAGTAGTCTACAAAGTGGCAGCCGGTACAGGTGGCACTACCGCAGGATGCTGCTAATGCGACACTACGATCAGAGACCCTTTGACGAAACAGTGTGCGATGCAATAATCGTGAATGGTGGTGTAAAAAATCGTCAAAAATGTGCAAAACGTTTGCGATGACAGATGCATCAAACATGGTTCCGATTAGTTGCGTGTGCCATGCAGGGCATACGTTTCAGTTCAATGAACTGTTTGGGATGAGGAAGACGAACAAAAACGGGCAGCCAGATGAAGGCGTGTGCGATATACAGCATACGCTTCACTTGAATTAACTGTTTGTGATTTGGAGGAACTACAGAAATGGGCAGCTAAATAAAGGTGTGTGCAATTGAGGGCATACACTTCAGAAAGATTAACTGTTTGCGATTAGGCAATAGAACAGAAACGGTCAGCTAGATCAAAGTGTCTGCGATTGCTGGCATACACTTCACACGGATGAATTGTTTGCGATTAGCCACAACAAACAGAAATAGCTAGAAAGATCAACGTGTGTGCACTAGACGAGCACACATTCTAATTAAAAGAAGCGTGCGTGATGGCAATGACAAGTGCGAACGGTTGTTGGAACAAGACATGTGCTGACATTGCCTATTGCAGTACACCCTATGGTGCAAACGCCACGTACACGGCCGAGAAAGCGTGCCCATGTTACACTGCACGGGAATAGTGCCGCACTTAGGAATTATAGAACTGTCAATAAATAATGAGCCTGCGTCCTGTCACATTCCAAATTACTACGAGGCTATATTTAATTGCAAACCTGTCCACATTGATCAAAACCTAAATGGTTTCCCACTTAGGAGTATATTAGTACTTGGTTATAAACACTACTACTCCAAGATGACTGCACATTCCTCCTCAACACCTCATCCACAAAAACAAACAAGTCATTCATCATCGTTCCCTTGCATCTGCCATGGCCAGCGTGAGTTCTGGGTCGAGAGATTTCCACCAGGGAGAGGCGAGCATGGAAGCGAAAGCACGAAGGATGTTCCGCCTCACCGCGAAAGAGCCGACATGTCCCACCGCACGGCCATAGCACCACAGAGGTCCCGCAGCGCCGCCAAAGCAGGACGGAGGTCCTGCCGCACCGTCGATGAAGTAGACTGGCCTGGCCGCACTGCGGAAGCAGCAGAGATGTCTCGTCATGTCACGAATGCAGCAGAGATGTCCTCCCGTGCCGTAGCGGCCTGGGAAAATGTCTCGCGGGTAGGAGAGGACTCTTACAGGCACATGCATGCGATCGTCCATAGCTAGATGGATCAAATCTCCATCTAGGCGAGGATGCAGATTGACATGAAAGCCTTGTTTGAACAGGCTACCAGCATCATCCGGCAACTACAGGAGAACAATGCGAAGCTTCAGGCCGAGTGTAATGTGAAGTTCACCGGAAGTGAGGAGCAGCATGAGGAGACCACTGCCTTGTTGAAGAGGACCGGCGTTATCGTTGAGAAACTTACGGACGAGAATGCCATGTTGCGCATCAAGCGCAAAAGGCCGGTGGAGGAATCTGTGGATGCACTCAAACAGCATTTCAAGGACAAGAAAGATCTCATCATCGCTTGCCGGGGAGACTAGTTCCCGCAGCCTGCCGCTATGCATCAAGAAAGTAGAGATCAGCGAGCCAAATCGTTGTGTTTCTTCTTCTTTTTCCCTTGTGTATTTCGGGCATTGCCGCATGTGGCTTTTTTTAATTACGTTCCTAAATATATAAGACAATTATTATCCACTGTCATCATCCTTATATTCATCAGTCTTGCTCTAGGTCGTAGTCGATGCCGTATAGGTCCGTCGGATCTTACATCAAGATCCATGTAAAACTTTCTGTTCAGACTTTATTTTTTCTCTCTTAAATCTCTGTGCAGTGAGACATAGCCATGCCGTGAAACAGGGGCCCGTGCGCCATTATTGGATACATTGGGAGGGAGGTGCACGGCGGATAGAGGTCAAAGGGCTCTCCTCCCAACGAGCACGTGCAGGGGTCTTATCGTAGGCCTCCCGTACACAAATAGCTACCCCAGACGACACCTCCTAGCCAATAAAAAGGGGACGCGTGGTGGCACATAATTGGTAAGTAGAATGCCCACGGTTTCAATGATTTTCAGGTGAGTTTTGGATTTAGGGGATTTTTAAAACCAAGTTTCTCGATGTCTCCGGCTGAGCCAAGACGCCCAGATGTTTGAATTCCCACTTATTCCACGGGACCTACAAGTTCACGCAAGTACACATAAATGATTTTCCAACTAACATTTGTGCTCTGGAGCATGCGCTTGTACTTCAAATTTGAATTATGTGCATTAAATACCTGGAAAATGAATTAATGTATAAAAGGCCAAATGAACCCGGAATAATTCCAAATTTTAGCATGAAACTCCTATTTGGTCTAAGGTGCTTGTGTAAATAAATCAAGGTGGGAGAAGGCAGTGTATGTCATTTCGCACACGGAGGTGACACGTTCCCTCTCGAAACTGTGAGCCTTCTTGAGAGAAGCTCCGGTTTGCAAGAAGCTTATACCAAAGCATGTACCAATTTGGCCAAAAAAATTACCACAACATGCTGGTGCGATGTCATGACACCATTCCAAGTTTCATGATTATCATGCGTGTTTTGGATTTACAGGAATTAAAAAACCAAGTTTCTTAATCTTTCCGGCCGACCAACGATGCCTAGATGTTTGAATTTCATTCCCATTTGTTGCATGGGACCTAGAAATTCACCCAAAAACACACATGTGATTTTTCATCCAACTTTGGTGCACTGGAGCATGTGCTTGTAGTTAAAATTAGAATTATGCACATTAAATGCCAGAAATTCAATTAAATTATAAAAAAGGCCAAACGAACCCAAAATAATTCCAAAATTTAGCATGATACTTCTATTTGGTCTAATCTACCTGTGTAAAAAAATTAAGTTGGGAGAAGGCAGTGTACGTATGTCATTTCGCACATGCAGGTGACACGTTCCCTCTCGGAACCACGAGCCATCTTGAGAGAAGCTCCAGTTTGCAAGAAGCTTGTACCAAAGCTTGTCCCAATTCGGCCAAAAAATTTACCACAGCATGTTGGTGCCATGTCATGACACCATGCTCAGTTTCATGATTTTCAGGCATGTTTTGGATTTACATGAATTAAAAAACAAAGTTTCTCAATCTTTCCAGCCGAGCCACGATGCCCAGATGTTTGAATTTCATTCCCATTTCTTGCATGGGACCTAGAAATTCACCCAAGGACACACATGTGATTTTTTGACTAACTTTGGTGCACTGGAGCATGTGCTTGTAGTTCAAATTTGAATTATGCACATTAAATGACCAGAAATTCAATTAATGTATAAGAAAGTCCAAATGAACCCGGAATAATTCGAAATTTTAACACGACACTCATATAGTTCTATGTTGCCTCTATAAAAAATCAAGGGGGGGGGAGGCCGCGTATATCATTTCGCACACAAAAGTGACGCGTCCCCCCTCAGGAACCACGAGTCTTCTTGAGAGAATCTTCGGTTTGCAAGAAGCTTATACCAAAAACTTGTCCAAATGTGGCCAATTTTTTTACGACAGCATGTTGGTGCCATGAGATGACACCATGCCAAGTTTCATGATTTTCAGTCGAATTTTGAATTTCTAGGAATTTAAAAACCAAGTTTCTCAATGTTCCCGGCCGAGCCACGACGCCCATATGTTTGAATTTCTTTCCCATTTCTTGCATGGGACCTATAAATTTACCCAAAGTCACACATGCGATTTTCAGCAAACTTTGGAGCACTTGAGCATGTGCTTGTATTTCAAATTCTAATTATGCAAGTTAAATGCCTAGAAACACAATTAATGCATAAAAATGTCAAACAAACTCGGAATAATTCCAAATTGAAACACGACACTCATGTAGTTGCATGTTCACTGTACATAAATGTTCTAGCAATTCAAACACCATCCTTTCCCTACGTGACACCATTTTGTCTTTCAAAACATAATGAAAAAATCGGGTATACCACAAACAGTTTACTAGAAAGAATCATGTGGGATGCGATATAAAATATCTTGGCGCACCGTCTTGTCTAGCTTATGCATGAAGCTTCATCGTCTACAGTTCACCGCGCCCGCTTGAACCACATTTGCGAGCCAGTTTCTCGTGGCACCGAGCGAAAAATTTCTGCCACCACGGAAATATCTATCGCCCCGCCTCCTCCCTCCCATGAAAAGCCACATTTCCACTAATCCTCCTTGCTTTCCAAGTTCAAACCTTCACTGATGCTTACTGGCAGCTCAGCCTCCTCGCTGGCGACCCTTCTTCTGGCAGCGCCGCCTCCTCGCCGGCTATCCTTCTTCTTGCAGCGCCGCCTCCTCGCCGGTGAATCTTTTTCTTGCAGCGCCGCCTCGTTGCTAGTGACCCTTCTTCTTGCTACGCGGCCTCCTCGCCGCCGTCCCTTCTTCTTGCTATGCGGCCTCATCGATATGGTAAGGTAATCCACACCTCACCCACACTGTCCTCCTCCTTCCCCGTCCCACATGACTTGACCGATGGCGCGATACCTTCCGTCGAAATTACTGTCACCCTCCTCCAATTAAGCCCCGCCCACAGCCATTTTGCACGCAGTATAACGTGGAGCTCAGTAGCATCTGGCAGCAGAGAAGCAAATCTTTGCCGCATACGCACAAGAGGTCACTATGGCTGCCATGCGTGCTGACTACCATATCCTAGAGGAGCACCTCGTCTTCAAGGCCACCATCGACACCGCCACGCGGTTGTCTACATTAAAATACAGTTCGCGCTATTTTCTCAAGGCCACCGCTAGTGACTTCTATTGATTTGTCCTCTGTAATGTTAATATGCAATCTGATGTTCAGTTAATAGTTTGGTCCTCTGAAATGTAATGCTCAGTTAAAAGTTTGGTCCTCTGAAATGTAATGTTTAGTTAACTGTTTGGTCCAAGAATGGCTACATTTCGTAGTATTGTTCTCAAGCATTCTTTTTTTTTAACTATCTTATCTTCAAGTACATGTTTCTATTCTGCAATGTCGTGCTCAGTTAACTATTTTGGTTCATTTGGTCTGCTGTCCATTTAACTATTTAGTTCAATTCTGCAATTTGATTTTCATTTGCTGTGGGTACAATTTTGTATTGTGATGTATGTGAAAAAAAATCAAATTTGGCTGTACTCAATACATATTCCACTAATAGTATGGCAACTCTCAGTTAACCTGATCAAGATATTCCTTATGTGTGTTGCAAGGAAACAATGTGAGACACTACAGTTTACCATCATGGTTTGCACATGCATGGTCCTTTCGCCAATAGCACATTATTGTGTAGTTGAGGAATCATTCTAATATTTAGGTTTCTTACAATTTGGTCTTGCACATGTAGGTCCTGCTATCAGAGGCTTGGACCCATTGTTCGACCCATTTTGCATATGGGGAAGTGAGATGTCCATGAATATTAGTCATGTCAAGAAACTCAAAAAGATTGTTAGGATGAAGAAACTTGCGACCAATAACATCAAGATCTTTATTTGCAGAATGAAGAGGACATCAGTCAACTATATGATGGTACTAACTCTTCTACCTTGTTTTTACCCCTTGCGCCATTTCAAAATTTATAACAGCGATTTATGCATATCTTTGTTTTCAGTACTTTTCAAAGTAGTTCACGGATGATTACCTCTCGAACCACCTGTATGGTCAATAGGTGAGGAAGGTATTCATTCAACACCCATGGTACAATATTGAAGTCTTCCCGAAGAGGATGAAGGTTGGGTGGGCAATTATCCATAGCCACTGGCCTAAAGTTGCAAGGACATTCAAAATCATTGAAGGCTCAATATTTGCCTTCCACTTCTATCGTTTCCCAAATAAGATTCATCTGTCTATTTACCGTGTATGATGCTACTTTCCAAAGGTTTTTGATGTTGCATGTGAAACATGGTTCTCTTGTGTAATGTCGTAACTGAGTGCCAAAGCTATCCGATGTAATTCGATTATGAAATCCTGGTTGCCGTTATACGGATATGAAATGTGTGGTGTGTTCCATAGGAAATATCTATTTGATTAGTACATGGATTATCAATAATAGGCTAATTACCCTGCTTATTGGGGTTTTCTATTACAGACGGTTACTCAGACAACACCGTGGGTGATGAACGCAAACAACCCACACAGTTTCTAGAAAGTAGGCGTGTTCGATCAACTAACAATCACACACAGCTTCCGGCAGAGACCTGTTTACGTTAGGCCACCTTGCACAAATGTTTCCACACAAAAAACTATGTGTGATATACATACGAACAGAAATGTTTTTTTGGGATTCGCCGCGTGGGATGTACATACGAATGGAAACGATTGGGTTTCGATGCCTCGCCAGATCACACACGAGCTCATTTTGCCCCGGCCTGTGTGCCAGGAGGTTCTATCACCGATGGTTTCTGGGACGTGTGGGAAGGACACCCCTATCGCCCATACTCACTTGGCGAAGGTTCCAAACGCCATCACGAAAAGAGGTTAAAAACTGTTTGTATATCAGGTCTCTACACCAGTGTGGGCTTAGGACAGAGTAGGTACAGTGACATGGTGTACGAAGTGGCACCCAGATGGTGGGCTTGGGAACCCTGCTCACATCGTTTGGTTCCGTATTGGAAACCTCGGCCAGACTTCCTTTGCGGATGAAACTTGAATAGGCGATAAAACGTGACTAGAGTCTCATGTGGTTAGTCAGGTCGTGGCTGACACCCTCGCTGGGCTTCCGCTTGAAGGTTGCCGAGTACATGTCGTGTAAACGGCGATAAGTGGTGAGAGCGTGCGTGAAGAACTACATCCCTGTAGGGTTATGAATTATCTATTCAAACAACCACACCCTCGGATATGGACTACTAGGAAAGCTTACATTGTTCATATATAACTGCAAGTGGATACTTTAAAATGCGCAAGATAAGCGTGAGTGATATGTATGGCGTTCTCGTAGGGAGATGGGAGAGGATCCATAGTGGTGTATTGATATGGTGAATATGTTGACTCGTGTGCACTTTCTCACCTCAAAAGAAATGTTGGTAGACGTAGTACAGGATAACCACTGAGTCAAAGCTAGCTTGCTGCAGTTAAACTCCACAACCCCCTTTGTTGATTCTAATGCATATGTAGCTAGTTCTGATGTAAGTCTTGCTGAGTACATTTGTACTCACATTTTCTTAATTTATGTTTTTGCAGAGGAGACTTTAGTCTCACCAGTAGTTCAACGTGGTCTTCAACGATTAGTTTGGGAATCCCAGACAAAGGTCTAGTTCCTATGGAGGGTCTTCTAGATAGAAAGGCTTCCTAGCCTTCTTTCCTTTCAGTTGTCTGTACTCAGACAGGATTTGCTTCCGCTTGTGCTTGTTGCCTGTATGACTTTGTATGTTAGGTCATGATACCCGTGTTTGTAATATCATGCTATGTATGTCTCCTTGGAGCCTTTATTAAATACTTTGAGTCGTAGAGTTATGTTGTGATGCCATGTTGTATCTGCACATATCGAGCATATCGTGTGTATGTTGTTGAAATGCTTTGGTATGTGTGGGATCCGACACCTAGTTATTTATTCTTTGTAGCCTTCCTTATGAGGAAATGTCTCTAGTGCTTCCACCGGAACACATGGATTGATTGGCATGTGTCCTTCCTTGCTCCTGCGTCTGTCCCTACAGGGAAATGTCACAAGGTGTTTCCCGGAGTCCTAATAGCTTGCTACAGCCCGGTTACACTCCCTATGGACCGACATGTGCATTGTTGGGACACATATACATGTCCTTGTAAGTTCGTGCCACCTTGGGTTTATGACTAGTCATGTCGGCCCGAGTTCTCTATCATATGGATGCTAGCGACGCAATCATATACGTGAGCCAAAAGGCACAAATGGTCCCAGCCAAGGTAAGGCTACAGTCGTAGGAATACCATGCGTGAGGCCACAAAGTGATATGATGTGTTACATGCTAGATCGGTGTTACTTAGGATTGGGGTCCAAACATCTTTGGTTGCAGGGCCTGACTGGTCGAAGTCGTGTCTAGAAATGCTTTAGTTATATAAGGGAATTGATTGTGGAACGGAATGTAAGGCTCTTTTTACTCCTTACCTTATGTCCTTCTGATCTCAGTCACCCTCATCTTTCCTACGGGGATTAAGAACTAGGCTTCTTATTTTTCTATCAGGATCACGTGTTACTAATCCATAGACTTATAGGAATGATGGATTCAAGTCTTAGTTCAGTTTCTAGTACTTCCGTGTGTTAATAGTTGGTCTCAGAACCTTGATTTTGTGATGTTGAGTGGTTTTTTTAACTGGAAGATTGCAGGGCTTACACCCCATAGTTCAGTTTTTTTGTGATGTTGAGTGGTTATGCCACCATTTTGCAGGATGTCTCAAATCTCTTATTGAGCATTTACAATCGTTATGCTGTCCGAATTGTCCAAGGTTTCTAAACAATCCGATGCATTTGCAAATCTTTCCTCCCTGTTGGTGATGTACTTTTGGGCTAGAATAACCACACTAATCGCCGAGTTGAGGTACTCTGTTGCCTCAGCATATATGCTAAAGATATCAGAACACTAGGATATCATAGATGACCACTCGTAATCCAAACTTGTGTTGTGTTCCCACTGTGATGATTCTGGCCACCATTCTCGAGAGCATCTTGTGATGTTATTTAGTTAGTAGGTATTCCATTCCTGGGTCCTTTAACCGATGATTCATTCCGTCCGTTCCTATTGATAGTGTTTGCTTGTTCCTTTAGGTTATTAGTAACATTTGTGATAGTCCTTGAGTTCCGTGGTATATCATTCTTCCAATACCATGAACCGTCATGGCACAAGTTCTTCTGAACCAAAAGATCACAACCAGAGCGCTCTAGATGAGTTCTCCATTCTACATTGTGAATCGGTCAGTCCTTCCTCTTAGGCATGGATTATTCGAAACAAATATGTTGAACTTGTTTGAGATGCCAATCCATGCATTCACAACTCAGAAAATCATGTGTTCCTTTGAGTTGTTCCCTTTGTAGCTGTATTCCAACCCTCGTCTATCAGTTGATAGTCAGGAGTAGTTGTGCATTCGTGTTCATCAATGCATTTCACTCTTGTGGTACGTCAAGCGATTCTACTTAGCAATGACTAGGAGAAACAAACACCAGTGCCTTCTCCATTTCTAGTATTGGGGTAAAGTAGTTGTATTCCACAGAGCAAAATGCTATTCCAACTTCTAATCTGTTCTACCCTGGAGTATTACCGTCTTATGTCAAGAATGTCAAGGGAACTTCACAACCTATTATGAATTCTTGATCCAGTGATACGTCCCACCATCATTCATTTCTTGGACTCCGTGTTATTGTAGCCCGAATGCCGACAAATAAAGTGCGAAATGTGAAATCAATACTCCTAACAACCCCATTGCTTGGTAGTTAATGGGCAATATTATCATTCTTAGCATCTTGGTTATTGAATTACCATCCTAAGATTTATCGTGCTACCTAGTCCATTTTTCCTGGTGCCCTCTTCGATCAATGAGTTAGGATTGTGTCAATCCCTTGCTTATTTGATCATATCATCTTGCACTGAAAAGCAAGATAGTTCTTGAGCTTAATAACATATTGGTTGTTCGTGATTTTCCGAATATCTTCTCGGAATTATTACCATGTTATCCCCTGACCGTTATGTTGAGTTCATGATCAAGTTGGTTTTCTTATAAACCACCCCTTCTCCAAGAATCTGCGTTGGATACCCTTAACTAGTTAGTTAAGCTAAATAACAACTCAGAGAGTTGGAAGATAAAAGCCTTGTCTAACTTAGTTCATTAGTGTAGGATATATTTGTGCGTGCTGAAGAAAGACGATATCTTCATCGATTGATCCTCATGATAAATTGTTGGAGTTGTTGCCTTATCAAATCTTCGGTTTGAGTATGGGCTATCGTCAAATCAAATCAGAACAAACGATGTGCATAATGTTGTTTTACTCGTGGTTGTTTCCTCCAGCATACATCATTATATCTGTGGGTCTCACCAAGGCTATTACCTTGTGCACATAATTATGGAATTCCATCTTCAAGGAAATCTTGATGAATTGTTGTTGAGCCCATTGGCAACATCTTTATCTTCTCCATGATTTATGTTGAACACTACAACTAGTGTTCGAAACTTTTGAAAGCATTTCTTCATGCTAGTTCATTAAGCATATGTTTGGTGTAAGAAGTGACTTCCTCTAATTCACGTGTATCTAATGAAAGTTGTCGCCGTGAATTTGAGAAACCTTGTTTTTGCCTCCTCTGGAATCATCCCAACTCAGTCATTCAGTTGCGAAGTATACTATGGTTTGGAGATTTGCAACTTCCATACCACAAGTACTACCTAGCACACCAAGCCACTGATTGATTTGTTCAAAGAGAATAAGTTCCTTCATAAGAGCTAATCAAATGACTTATCAAGGACTTCGCTCTCCACATTGATGGTTCCCAAGTAGAACTTGGTAGTTTTTCATTGTAAGACTACTACGTAGTCATGCTTGTCTGGGACAGCGTGTTCACATGTGTGTAGCAGAACCAGCTTATGTTTTGGAGCTTACTACCATAGTTCATGTCCTGAGAATCTCACAACATCATCCCACTGATTTGTGTTGCAAACTTTCTTTTTCAGACATGCTGAATCTGAAGCATCTTGTCACCAACCAGATCTGAATCTCAGGCAGATATTAATGTTGGAACACATCACAAGAACTATTATATTGGTCTTATAAACCAGTAAAGTGTATGTTGTGGATACCCCACCTAGCGAGAAGGCCAATTATTGCAGTACCTTGATTCAGCAATTTAGCCACCACTCCATGAGGATTTCTTATGACTTATTCTAGAAGTTGATCTTTACGGATTCTGTGTGTTTCCAAAGTCCAGCCTTACTTGTTGTTCTAGATACCAAATAGTATCTACTAATGGTTATGCTAGTACACCAAGGAGAACATGAGAATCCAAGTGCTAAATGTCTCTCGGACAATCATCCAGATTTTGTTCCTTGGCATTGCTATGGCAAAATCTGAGTAAGTGTTGTCTTCCTTTGCATCTGCATTCTCCCTGTTTATTCATCATGGTAGTATGAAGTGTTGCCAAGATCTTGGCATAGATGTTGGTAAAACCCTGATGAACATGGAAATGCTCAGGCTCTAGAAAGCACACTTAGACACTAGGTTATATCATCGGCATCAACTGGAATGTGCCTTCCATTGTTCTATAACCATAGTTTCCGTTTCATTCTGAGTATGCCATTACTCCGAACGCCTTCTAATGATCATTTTTGAATTGCCTTAGCTTGGCATGAAGAGTTTCAATGATCTTTGTATCAATAGTAATTCTTCTTGACACTTAAGGGAATAATTAAATGAGCCACCTACTCTAAGGTGCCCCATTATGAAGTCATGGAAATTATCACCTCGCTACTTTGAAACCATGCACCATCTCTCTCAAGCGTGGAATTGTTGCCTGCTAAATTAAACCCTTGTCATCTGCATTTTCAATTGCTCATGATGTGTGTTTTGTGTCTTAGCTCAATAGTTGTTTCAAAGTCTCATTCCGTGAGTTGGCCGTGAGGAGCTCGATCTTTGAGAAGATCAATTCTTGTAGAGTTTCCCGTTCCTTTGGTGAAGATCTCAAAGGCAAAGACATCAAGTTCAAGGTGATGCAATGTATCAATGTCCTCGAGAATGCAATGGATCATGATGACTGTGTCAGCTCCATGTCCCCTCTGTCTTCTTACCTCACGTCTTGAATGTTGGGACGAGATTCTTGTTTAGTGGGGGTGAGTTGTCAAAGCCCTAGAATTTCTTGTAACAAGTTGCATTAAAGCATCCATGCATCATGTTAAAATTCAAATGAATTTAAATTGGGGATGTTCAAACCCTAGAAACAAATGATTTCAAATAGGTTCAAATAAAAATATTTTCAATGAACCCAAAATGCCTTTAGAAAAGTTCATGATTTTTCATAAAGGTGAAAACCTCTGCCAAAAAATGATGCACATGATTCTAGGACATATCTAGATTTTTTGATTAGTCCATAACATATTTGAATTGGAGTTATGAATTTCTATAAATGCTTTGATAACTCCAATAATTCTGGAAAAATAGTGAGGGACTGTGGAATAGTCCATCTAGTCCACACAAAAGTTTTAAAAAGTATCTAAAATGATTTAGTGTAGAAACTAAATCAAAATAGAGTTAATATAAATAGAAAAATAGAAACTAAAATAGAAAGAGAGAGGAACAGAGAACCTACCTGCCATCCCACCATTGTAGTAGCCCAACTGGGCAAAGCCAGCCTGGTCACCCAGGGGCAGCGTTGTCTTCTTCCTCCTGCCAGGAGGAGAAGCAGGTGTGTGCCCGACATGTAGACGAGCCGTGCCAGCACCTCCTGCCTGCCTAGATCCTCCCAGATGCACTTAGATGGCGCCACGACACCCCCTTAATGCCCTCGACCTCTCCCTCGAGCTCATCTTCTCCTCTGCCTCTCTCCTACTCATCCCCGTACGCGTCCAAGAGCACCTCATCATACCAATGAGAACACCGTCGTGTCCTCACCTCCCATAGCTGTCCATCAGCTTCAACATCCTCTGCTTCAACTCCTCACCGACGGGAATGAACCACGGAAGGCCCCCATCCCCGCCAATGTCGTCTTCTTCACTATCAGCTGCCACAGATCTCCACCCTCAACCTGCCGTCGTTAGAGCTTCCCCGAGCACGCTGGCCATCCCTACGACAACGATGTGCCCACCCAAGTGTTTTCCCCCTTAACCCGTCATATCGTGCAAAGCCTAGCTAGTTTTCCTCGATGTTCGGTGAGCTTGTTGCCGCCGCGCCTGTCGATGTCATCATTGTAGGTCACCGACCTCGTGTCCGAGCACGACCTCGAGCTCGTGGAGCTCCTAGGAGCCCATCCAGCCTCTTAGCTCGCTCACTAGCCAAGCGAAGCCCCGCGCCCGTGTTGGCCGGAGCTCCGACCGCCGCTGAACGTATCTACTTTTTCTCATGCTTTTCCTCTTGTTTTGGACTCTAATTTGCATGATTTGAATGAAACTAATCCCGGACTGACGCTGTTTTCAGCAGAACTACCATGGTGTTATTTTTGTGCAGAAATAAAAGTTCTCTGAATGTAATGAAACTTTACGAGGATTTTTATATTAATAATAAGAATGTCTAGAGCCAAGACCCACTAGAGAGGGCCCCCTAGGTGGGTACAACCCACCTGGGCGGGTGAGCCCAGGTGGGTTGTACCCACCTGGTTGCCCCGCAGACGACTGCCCCCCCCCCCCCCGAGACTATAAAATCACATATTTCTAGAAAAAAATCAGGGAGAAAGAATTATCACAATCCAAGAGAAGGAGCCGCCGCCAAGCCCTGTTCTTCCTTGCGAGGGAAGATCTGGAGTCCGTTTGGGGCTCCAGATAGGGGAATCTCCGTTCTTCATCATCACCAACCCTTCTCCATCGCTAATTCCATGACGCTCCCCACCGAGAGTGAGCAATTCCTTCGTAGGCTCGCTGATCGGTGAGGAGTTGGATCAGATTCATCATGTAATCGAGTTAGTTTTGTTAGGGCCTCATCCCTAGTATCTACTATGTTCTTAGATTAATGTTTCTATGACTTTGCTATGGCTAATGCTTGTCACTTTGGGCCGGGGTGCCATGATTTCAGATCTGAACAGTTTATGAATTCACCATTATATCCATGTTCTAGACCCAATCTTGCAAGCACTACAAAAAAAGACACATCCCTATCATTTTGGTACAAACGAAAAAACATTTTGTCATACTTATGACACTTCTATGACGATAATTGTGACTAAACCCAGTATCATCATAGATGTGGTGGGGTCCTACTTCTATGACAAAAAATCATGACAGAAAATGGGCTTTTCGTCCTGGGCGGGCCGGAGACGCAGCTACATGACATTCTTTGGGTCATCCATGACAGATAAACCATGGTAGAAGTGAGGGCAAGGAAAATATCGGGGAGTTCCCAGTTACGGTGGCTGGTCTAGGGCCGAGCGATGCGCGTTTCTCTCGTACGTATGCGCGTGTGTGCGAGGAGTTGCGCTCTAACTAAACCCGGGCGAGGCGTTGGGCTCTAAGCGAACCCGAGCGATTGCACTGCAGGCTATGCGTTACTGAACCCGAGCGATCGATCGATGGCTGTTAACTGAACCCGATCAAGCGATTCCTTTGCTACTACTGCTAACTAAAGCCGATCGATGCTGCCTCTGGATGAACATGGAGCGTTGTTGGGGGGTTTGGATGAACAATTCCTGGTAGGGGTTGGATGAACAAGAACCCGTGGTAGTAGAGGCCGTTGCCACTGGATGAATAGTACCCCGATCGATCGAGCCGGTGGATGAACAAGACTCCGTGGAGGGATGGATGAACAGGACCCCGTGGAGGGCTGGTTGAACAGTAGCTGGTGGAGGGCTGGTTGAAAAGTAGCTGGTGGAGGGCTGAATGAACAGTAGCCCGTGGATGGGTGGTTGAACAGGACCCCGTGGAGATGGCTGGTTGAATAGTAGTCCGTGGAGGCTGGATTACCAATAGCCGGTGGATGAACAGTCGCATGTGGAGGCTGGAGGAGGTCGACGGTGAATGAATAGTAGCCCGTGGAGGCTGGAGGAGGTCGGCGGTGGAGATGAACAGTATCCCGTGGAGTCCCGTTTTGCGGTATGCCACACCCCTCCCAATGAATAGGACCACGTTTCGACCGTAGCACTCCAACACAAGTCCGTTTCCTCCGTTTTGTGGTACGCCACACCACTCCCGGTCAACAGGACCCCGTTTCGACCATAGGAGTTCCAACAGAAGTCCGTTTCCTCCGTTTTGTGATACGCCAGAATCCTCCCGATGAACAGGATCCAGTTTCGACCATGGCCGGTCGAACACAAGGCCGTTTCCTCCGTTCTGCGGTACGCCAAGCCTCGTTTCCATTCCTGTTCCATCCAAGCTGGTTGGCTCCCGATGAACAACACGCATTCCGTTGCCTCCCGATGAACAACACGCATTCCGTTGCCTCCCGATGAACACGACGACAACGCAGCTTCTCTGTTCCAACCGAGCCACAGCCATGTACACGAGCCCTGGCCGCACGTATGCGTGAGTAGGCGTTCGAGACCCCACCCGTATTTACGTACGTGGCCGTATTTACTTTCTTGCACCCTGGCCGTTGTACGTACGTGTACATGCTATGTGCACGCCTCTACTACCACACGTGCGTGCCTCTACATCGACAAGTATGTACATACACATTTGCGACCAAAATGACAATGCTTCGTATGCTTCGACCGGGTAGGTCCCGACTATCAAACACTTCCATGCGTGCGAAGATGTAGCTGGTGGGTCCCAGCAGTCAGGGGTGAAATGTTTTTTTCGCGAAATACGGTGGCCCATCCGGTGGGTCCCCGTTGTCAGGTGGAGGTATCATTATTTTCCGCAAAATAAGGAGGCACTTCCTTGCTGCGGTCGTGGACCCAGCTGTCAGCCTCTCCACGTACAGTACTCTTCCGATGGAAGTAGTTCCTTGACCATGTTGACTACACCGCGGCGAGAGCACCAGGGCGGTGGACGACAGCGAGGCCTAGGATGGGGACGACGCGAAGCCGGGAAGACGCGACAGTGGATGCCCACCCGGAGAGGAGTACGAGGTTTCACTTGTTCGGCTGTGGTGTGAGGCTGCCATCGCCACAGGGCCTAGCCTGCGGTGGGAGTAGTAGGGGCGGTGAGGCCTCCGCGTCATCACAGCGGGCTATAGGAAGCAGGAGCACACGGCACGACTGGCGCTCGTTTGTGTGGCTGTAGAAACAAGACCAGAGGTTGAAGAAGCATTGCCACCATTGGATGGACATCGTACAGTCACTTGAGCTAGAATCGTTCATATTGACTAAGTTGACAAACCCCTCCATCCCCGTCAACTTAGTAGGCCCACAAGTCAGCCTCCCACTATGGTGGGTCCCAACTAGCAGGGGGTATTCATCTTTTTTTGCGTAATAAGGAGGCACTTCCTTGCGTGCGAAGATATAGCTGGTGGGTCCGACCTGTCAGCGGGGGGAACGTTTTTTCACGAAATACAGAGGCCCTTCCGGTGGGTCCCAGCTATTAGGTGGAGGAATCATTATTTTCCGCGTAATAAGGAGGCATTTCCTTGCGTGCGGCCGTGGACCCAGCTGTCAGCCTCTCCACGCACAGTCTACTTTCAATGGATGTCGTTCGCTGACCACGTTGACTACTCCACGCCGAGCGCATCCAAGTTGGTGGACGACGGCGAGGTCCCGGACAGCAACGAGCCGGAGATGGGAAGACGCGGGAGTAGAGTCACAGACGGAGAGGCGTACGAGGGTTAACTGGTTTTGGTGCGGTGTGGTTCGGTAGTTGGTGGAGTAGAACAGGAGGTGTGGAGGGGTGGAGGGATGGCCTGGCCAACGGTGGGGTAGCGCTTCACAGCGAAGCGTGGTAAGTAGAGCTGCTACCAGCAGGAGGCGGGAGCACGTGGTCCCGAAGGTGCCGGGGGAAGAAGACGAGAGATTGAAGGTGGATGCCGGTCATTGGATGTAAATCCAACGGCTAACGATGTCAGAATCATTTGTTGACTCAGTTGACAACATGTTGCGTTGGCTTCGACCTATTGGCCCACATTTCAGCCTCCATAAATGTGGCACATATTCAATCATTTTTTCAGAATTTATAGTCAACTTGATCTCTTTTTTTAGAATTACAGTCCATTTACTGGGCTGGGTGAACAAATAATGTAGCGCCCATGCGGCCCATTTATTTTTCTCCTAAAAAATTATAGGCCATTTGCACTTTCTCAAAATACATGATTTTGTAGGGCTGATTCTAATTATAATGTTAGGTTGGGCGCAACAATTTTATCAATTAATAAAGAGCGGCTAAGCATTTTTTTATAAATATATTTAAATAATAAGTGATTTATTATTACATTGGTCCTTAAATCTTACCAAGCTTTTGTACACAATCACCAGGATTTTTGTTGCCAAAAAAATCCAGTATTTTATTGTTAAGAAATTATTTTATAAGTTAATAAGATGTGGGATATTTTTTCCTTACATATGTAAGTATCTATTAAATATATGATGACAATAAAAATAATATATAATAACATATAAAATAATTTAAATATATATAATATAGTTAGAAGGGAAACAAAAGTTGGACCAAGCGTTCCTATTCTAATATAGAAAAATAGAACAGACCTCTGCGTTTTCTTCAAAAAAATACATAAATTGGGCTGCCGATGTTTCAGGAGAAATAAAACCTCGGATGGGAGGTCCATAGGCCAGTCGATACATGCCGACCCTCAAAAAATACAAACCGACATGTCATGGGCTGCGCATGTTAAAAAATAAAGCCTAGATGGGGCAGCCCAAAACCCAGCAGATACTTGCTGCCCTAGTCATAA
Organism: Triticum monococcum; assembly: GCA_034509565.1. Taxonomy (NCBI): domain Eukaryota; kingdom Viridiplantae; phylum Streptophyta; class Magnoliopsida; order Poales; family Poaceae; genus Triticum; species Triticum monococcum. The sequence goes on along the minus strand of CM067844.1, from coordinate 371,210,745 downwards.
TAAATGATACTACACGCCAGCTGAAACGCCCTCGATGCGGCTATATCTCCCACGTGTCGTAGCACGACTTAGAGGCATAACCGCATTGAAAGCAATGTCGCAAGTGAGGTAATCTTCACACAACCCATGTAATGCATAAGGGACAGAGATACATAGTTGGCTTACAATCGCCACTTCACACAAATACATGAATAAAGCATTACAACAACCAGATACAATCAAGGTCCGACTACGGAACCAAAATAAAAGAAGACCACCCCAAATGCTACACAGATCCTCGATCGTCCCGACTGGGCTCCACTACTGATCAACTTGAAGCGGGTCAACATAAAGGACAAGATCTTCATCGAGCTCCTCCTTGAGCTTGGTTGCGTCAGCTGCTCGGTTCAATGGCACCTGCAAGATGGTTTTGGAAGTATCTGTGAGTCACGGGGACTCAGCAATCTCACACCCTCGCGATCAAGACTATTTAAACTTATAGGTAGGGAAAAGGTATGAGGTGGAGCTGCAGCAAGCGACTAGCATATTTGGTGCCTAACATATATACGCAAAGAGAGAGAGAAGAGAAGGCAAAGCACGGTCGAACAACTATGATCAAGAAGTGATCCTAGAACAACCTACGTCAAGCATTACTCCAACACCGTGTTCACTTCCCGGACCCCGCCGAGAAGAGACCATCACGGTTACTCACGCGGTTGATGTATTTTAATTAAGTTCAACTTCAGGTTTTCTACAACCGGACATTAACAAATTCCCATCTTCCCATAACCGCGGGCACGGCTTTCGAAAGTTCAAATCCCTGCAGGGGTGTCCCAACTTAGCCCATCACAAGCTGTCACGGTCAACGAAGGATATTCCTTCTAGCGGGAAGACCCGATCCGACTCGGAATCCCGGTTACAAGGCATTTCGACAATGGTAAAACAAGACCAGCAAAGCCACCCAGATGTGCCAACAAATCCCGATAGGAGATGCACATATCTCGTTCTCAAGGCACACTGGATGAGCAAGACATCGGGTGGGCCAGCCCAGAGTTGCCCCTGGTAGCTCCGGACATCTCTCAGTTGGACCAACACTCAGAGGAGCACTGGCCCGAGGGGGTTAAAATAAAGATGACCCTTGAGTCTGCAGAACACAAGGGAAAGAAAAGGCTAGGTGGCGAATGGTAAAACCAATGTTGTGCCTTGCTGGAGGAGTTTTATTCAAGGCGAACTGTCAAGGGGTTCCCATTATAACCCAACCGTGTAAGGAACCCAAAATCCAGGAACATAACATTGATATGACGGAAACTAGGGCGGCAAGAGTGGAACAAAACACCAGGCATAAGGCTGAGCCTTCCACCCTTTACCAAGTATATAGATGCATTAATTAAATAAGAGATATTGTGATAACCCAACAAGTAAACATGTTCCAACAAGGAACAACATCTCCATGTTCCAACAAGGAACAAACTTCAATCTTCACCTGCAACTAGCAACGCTATAAGAGGGGCTGAGCGACGCGGTAACATAGCCAAACAACGGTTTGCTAGGACAAGGTGGGTTAGAGGCTTGGTTCAACAATATGGGAGTCATGATAAGCAAGTGGTAGGTATCGCAGCATAGGCATAGCAAAAGAGCAAGCAACTAGCAAGCAAATATAGAAGTGATTTCGAGGGTATGGTCATCTTGCCTGAAATCCCGCAAGTAAGAAGAACGAGTCCATGCAGAAGACAAACGGACGTAGACAAACGGTTTCTCACAAACGCGACGTTACCGGAACCAACCAGAAGAAGCAACACCGGAAAGAAGCACACAACATAGTAAACAAACCACACATGAACATGGTATGATATGCGGGATGCGGGATGCGGTGCATATGAATGATTTGGAAAGGAATGATTGAACCTGTCCTCAACTTGGAAATCCAAGAGTGCCACTGGAAAGGTGAGGTGATTTCGGTTGAAATCGATATAAAGATCACTGGAATCGGATGCACGGTTTGGAAATGGCAAGCAAAACAAATATGGCACCGGTGTGTGACAATCAGCAAGTAGCCTTCTAAATGCATCAAGATAAATGTGCTATAGAACTCAAACATGACAACAAAATACATGGCAGGGATCCACTCATGAAGATTGACAAAAGATGAACACTAAGCTACGGCTAATTCACTCAATAGCAAGCTCAAACAAGCATGGCCAAAGGGCAAGCTCAAACAAGTCTGGAATTTATCAACAGGAAGCACGCTTTAGAGCATGAAAACTACATGCTACAGGAACTTAACATGGCAAAGAAAGCATGGCATGAAGCTACTCAAAGCACTTAACAAAAGTCCCTTAGTGACCTTGAGCCAAAAGGGATCAGAGAATAAAATTAGAAGCATGTGAACAGGCACAAACATAAACAGATTCAAACTTAGTGAAAAACTGGAGCATGCAAAACAGTTAACAAGTAGGCATGTTTACGAGCTCGATGCACTCACTACAAATAATGGCATGACAAACTAAGCATAAACCCATCAAGAATACATGACATAGAATCTCGACATGGCAAGAACAACAACATAGCATGCACGGATCAATAGCAACATCCTCAGCAAAATCACTAACAAGTCAACAATCTAACAGGAATCACGAAATAGCAAAAGTAGAGCTCGATTGACTGAAGCTAGCGTGCTCCATAAATGCAAACAAAGACATGGATGGATAGAGAACCACAATGTTAACAAATCATCCTTACTGATCATCCTCAAAAGAGGCACGGATCACTAGGAAACAACATGAACATATGGCATAACAAGAAAATCAGGACAAGGACTTAGTGAAATTCTAAGTCCCTGAAATCAGCATTACCGATTACGCTACTTTGCAAGCTTGTGCTAGTCACCACACATATCACAAAAATACAAGGCAAGCACCTCTGTAAGGATGGCATGTCATATAACAAAACACATGTAGAGCTCAGGATCATAGCGTGCACACATTAATCATGGCAAAAATGACAAAATGCCATTTGCTTAAACAGATCTTACAAATTACTCACATAGCCCTCTTCCAACAGCATTTCGGGCATCAATATCTGCTCAAATGAAAATGATGCAGTGAGATGAAATGATGTACTCGTCGAGGCGAACATTTTGATATGCTACACGCACGAATCAGAGCAATGGATGCAGAGTTATGATGCTATGAATATGCAATAAAATGTGGCAGATCCGGGCACTTAGGAAAAAAACAGGCGCGCGGAGGATAGCTACAAGACGCTCGGGCGGGATTTAGAGGCGCTCACCACTGGGCCCTTGGGCCGGATCGGAGTGGCCTGAGGGGGAGGCAGAGCTGGGCCTAGATCTGGGCCCGGTGATGTGGTCAACGCCCGGATCGGGCTCCTCCTAATCCCACAAGGTGGCGGCGGCACGAGGAGAGGACGCCGGAGCGAGGCGGGTAGCCAGAGCTCCGGTGAAGGACGGTCGACGGCAAGGAGGGGTCCGGCGGATGGCGGGTCTGGACCAGGGGGTCCCATTCCCGGGGTTGAACAAGGACGGCGAAGGAGCACGCGGGGAACGCGGTGTCGGGAGGCGCGTTGCCGGAGTGAGACGAGGCGGAGGTGTGGCGGGGTGCACCGGCGAGGTCTCGGGTGGATGGCGGTGGCGGCGCTCGTTGGCGGAGGCAACGAGCGGGCGGCGGAGAGATCCGGGCCCGGGCGGGCCCGCGATGGGCTTCCCCGGGACGTGCGATGGAGGAGGCGCGTGGTGACAAGTGGCGAGCCGTGATTGGCTCGGGCGGACGGTGGTGATGACATGTCGCCTCCGGATTGGCCGGAGCGACGCGGCGGCGGGGGCTGGACATTGTCCGGCGCGGTGGAGAAGTGTCCGGTGGCGCGAGGGGAGGAGTTTTAGGGTTTCATCCGTGAAAATTCGGGGAAGGCCACATATTTATAGGTGGAGGGAGCTAGGAGGCTCCAAATGAGGTGCCGTTTTCAGCCACGTGATCGTGATCGAACGACCGAGATGATGGAAGAGGTTTAGGTGGGTTTTGGGCCAAAATGGAAGGGTGCTGGGTTGCAACAAACACGAGGCCTTTTTGGTTCCTCGGGTAACCGTTGGAGTATCAAACGAAGTCCAAATGGCACGAAACTTGACAGGCGGTCTACCGGTAGTAAACCAAGGCCGCATGACAAGTCTCGGTCCAATCCTAAAACGTTTAACACCCGCACACGAAAAGAGGTAGAAAGGGGCACCGGGTGACATAGGAGCGCCGGATTGCAAAACGGACAACGGGGAAAATGCTCGGATGCATGAGACGAACATGTATGCAAATGAAATGCACATGATGACATGATATGGAATGCATGACACGCAAGCAATGACAACACAACAACAACGAATAACTGGAGGACACCTGGCACATCGGTCTCGGGGCGTTACACCAGCTCCATAGCTTCGTTGTGAATTTATCTCCTACGTTGAAGCACCTAAAAAATGCAACTATGCTGACAAACTCATGGGCCCCAACGTCAGTATAGAATTAGGAAGAAGTTTTTTCCGATGAGGCACTTGCTTGCGTACGGCCATAGACCTGGTGGGTCCCGACTCTCAGCCTGTCCACGTACAGTCCTCTCCAGATTCCTCTCGTTTGTTCAACATGTTCACAACGGCAGACAACGGTGAGACGTCCATTTTGCATCATGCTTTTATATCGATATTTATTGCATTATGGGATTTTATTACACATTATGTCACAATACTTATGCCTATTCTCTCGTATTTTATAAGGTTTACATGAAGAGGGGCAATGCCGTCAGCTAGAATTCTGGGCTAGAAAAGGAGCAAATATTAGAGACCTATTCTCCATATCTCCAAAAGTCCTCAAACTCGACGGGAATTATTTTCAGAATATATAAAAAATATTGGGTGAAAGAAGTACCAGAGGGGGGCCACCCACCATCCATGAGGGTGGGGGCGCGCCCCCTGCCTCGTGGGCCCCCTGATGGCCCTCCGATGGCCATCTTTGGCTATATGGAGTCTTTCGTCGAGGAAAAAAATCATAAGCAAGCACACGGGACGAAACTCCACCTCCACGAGGCGGAACCTTGGCGGAACCAATCTAGGGCTCCGGCGAAGGTGTTTTGCAAGGGAAACTTCCCTCCGGGAGGGGGAAATCATCACCATCATCATTACCAACGATCCTCTCATCAGGAGGGGGCAATCTCCGTCAACATCTTCACCAACACCATCTCATCCCAAACCCTAGTTCATCTGTTGTATCCAATCTTTGTATCCAAACCTCAGATTGGTACCTGTGGGTTGCTAGTAGTGTTGATTACTCCTTGTAGTTGATGCTAGTTGGTTTACTTGGTGGAAGATCATATGTTCAGATCCATTATGCATATTAATACCCCTCTGATTATGAACATGAATATGCTTTGTGAGTAGTTATGTTCGTTCCTGAGGACATGGGAGAAGTCTTGCTATAAATAGTCATGTGAATTTTGTATTCGTTCGATATTTTGATGAGATGTATGTTGTCATCCCACTAGTGGTGTCATGTCAACGTCGACTACATCACACTTCACCATTGTTTGGCCTAGAGGGAGGCATCGGGAAGTAATAAGTAGATGATGGGTCGCTAGAGTAACAGAAGCCTAAACCCTAGTTATGAGTTGCTTCATAAGGGGCTGATTTGGATCCATATGTTTCATGCTATGGTTAGGTTCACCTTAATACTTCTGTTGTAGTTGAAGATGTTGCAATAGGGTTAATCATAAGTGGGATGCTTGTCCAAGTAAGGTCAGTACCCAAGCACCGGTCCACCCACATATCAAATTATCAAAGTACCGAACGCGAATCATATGAACGTGATGAAAACTAGCTTGACGATAATTCCCATGTGCCCTCAGGAGCGCTTTCCTTTATATAAGAGTTTGTCCAGGCTTGTCCTTTGCTACAAAAAGGATTGGGCCATCTTACTACACCTTATTTACTTGCATTACTTGTTACCCGTTACAAATTACCTTATCTCAAAACTATCTGTTACCGATAATTTCAGTGTCGCAGAAAATACCTTGCTGAAAACCGCTTATCATTTCCTTCTGCTCCTCGTTGGCTTCGACACTCTTACATATCGAAAAGGCTGTGATAGATCCCCTACACTTTTGGGTCATCAAGACTCTTTTCTAGCACCGTTTACGGGGAGTGAAGCGCCTTTGGTAGGTGGAATTTGGTAAGGACAAATTCATATAGTGTGCTGAAATTTACTGTCACTTGTTACTATGGAACATAATCCTTTGAGGGGCTTGTTCGGGGTATCTTCACCCCGACCAGTAGAGCAAAGAGTTTCTCCTCAACCTACTGAAAATGTTTATTCCTTCGGGTATGATAGAGAAACTGCTAGCTAATCCTTTCACAGGTGATGGAACATTACATCCCGATTTGCACTTAATCTATGTGAATGAAATTTGCGGATTATTTAAGCTTGCAAGTATGCCCGAGCATGTTATCAAGAAGAAGGTCTTCCATTTATCTTTGAAGGGAGATGCATTGACGTGGCTTAGGCTATGTGATGATATTGGATCATGGAACTACGAACGATTGAAATTGGAATTTCATTAGATGTTTTATCCTATGCATCTGGTTCATCGTGATCGTAATTATATATATAATTTTTGGCCTTGCGAAGGAGAAAGCATTGCTCAAGCTTGGGGGAGGCTTAAGTCAATGTTATATCCATGACCCAATCATGATCTCTCAAAAGAAATGATTATTCAACACTTTTATGCTCGGCTTTCCCTCACTAATCGCTCCATGCTCGATACTTCTTGTACTGGATCTTTTATAATGAAGACTATTGATTCCAATGGGATATATTGGAAAGAATTAAATGCAACTCTGAAGATTGGGACCTCGACAAAGGTAAGGAGTCAGGTATAACACCTGAGTTTGATTATGTTAAATCTTTTATGGATACCGATGCTTTTCGTGAATTTAGCACTAAATATGGACATGACTCTGAGATAGTAGCTTCTTTCTGTGAATCCTTTGCTACTCATGTTGATCTCCCTAAGGAGAAGTGGTTTAAATATAATCCTCCCATTGAAGTAAAAGTAGTTGCACCTATTAAAGTTGAAGAAAAGACTATCACTTATAATGATCCTGTTGTTCCTACTGCTTATATTGAGAAAGCACCTTTCCCTGTTAGAATAAATGATCATGCTAAAGCTTCAACTATGGTCAACAAAAGTAATATTAAGACACCCAAACCCCCTGAGCAAATTAAAGTTCAACCTAGTGTTGCTATGGTTAAAGATCTCTTGGCTGATAATATTGATGGGCATGTCATTTCCTTCTGCAATGAATCTGCTAGAATTGCTAGACCTGATACTAAAATAAACATAGACATGTTGTAGGCATGCCTGTTATTTCTGTTAAAATAGGAGATCATTGTTATCATCGCTTATGTGATATGGGTGCTAGTGCAAGTGCAATACCTCATTCCTTATACAAAGAAATTATGCATGATGCTGCACCTGTTGAGATAGAAGAGATTGATGTTACAATTAAGATCGCCAATAGAGATACTATTTCACTAGTTGGGATTGTTATAGATGTTGAAGTCTTGTGTGGGAAAGTTAAATACCCTGTTGATTTTGTTGTTCTCGGTTCCCCAGAAGATGACTTTTGTTCCATTATATTTGGTAGACCATTCTTGAATACTATTAATGCTAAGATAGACTACAACAAGGATATTGTTTCTGTGGGCTTAGGGGGCATGTCTCATGAGTTTAATTTTGCTAAATTCCGTAGACAACCCCATGATAAAGAATTGCCTAGCAAAGATGAAATTATTGGTCTTGCTTCTATTGCCATGCCTCCTAGTGATCCTTTAGAACAATATTTGCTAGACCATGAAAATGATATATTTATGAATGAATGAAGGGAAATAGATGAAGTATTCTTTAAACAGGGACCTATTTTGAAGCACAACTTGCCTATTGAAATTCTCGGGGATCCTCCTCCACCCAAGGGTGATCCCGTGTTCGAGCTTAAACCTTTACCTGATACTCTTAAATATGCTTATCTTGATGAGAAAGAGATATATCATGTTATTATTAGTGCTAACCTTTCAGAGCATGAAGAAAAGAAATTGTTCAAAACTCAGAAGAAGCACCATGCTGCTATTGGATATACTCTTGATGATCTTAAGGGCATTAGTCCCACTTTATGCCAGCACAAAATAAAATGGGAGAAGGATGCTAAACCGGTCGTTGATCACCAACGATGGTTAAATCCTAAGATGAAAGAAGTGGTAAGAAAAGAAATAGTAAAGCTTCTGGAGGTAGGTATAATTTATCCCGTTGCTGATAGTCAGTGGGTAAGTCCTGTCCATTGTGTCTCTAAGAAGGGAGGTATTACTGTTGTTCCTAATGATAAAGATGAATTTGATCCCACAAAGAATTGTTACAGGTTATAGAATGGTAATTTATTTCCACAAATTAAATAAAGCTACTAAAAAGGATCATTACCCTTTAGCTTCTATTGATCAAATGCTAGAAAGATTATCCAAACATACACATTTTTGCTTTCTAGATGGTTATTCTGGTTTCTCTCAAATTCGTGTATCGAAAGATGATCAAGAAAAGACAACTTTTACTTGCCCTTTCGATACCTTTTCTTATAGACGTATGCCTTTTGGTTTATGTAATGCACCTGCTACCTTTCAAAGATGTATGACTGATATATTCTCTGACTTTTTGTGAAAAGATTGTTGAGGTATTCACGGATGATTTCTCTGTTTATGGAACTTCTTTTGATGATTGCTTAAGCAACCTTGATCGAGTTTTGCAGAGATATGAAGAAACTAATCTTGTCTTGAATTTGGAGAAGTGCCACTTTATGGTTAATGAAGGTATAGTCTTGGGGCATAAAATTTCTGAAAGAGGTATTGAAGTTGATAAAGCTAAGGTTGATGCTATTGAAAAGATGCCGTGTCCTAAGGACATTAAAGGTATAAGAAGTTTCATTGGCCATGCCGGTTTTTATAGGAGGTTCATTAAGGACTTTTCTAAAATTTCTCGGCCTCTGACTAATCTATTAAAAATTTGTGTACCTGAGCATGAATAGGATCAGATCCTACGCAAGTGCCATTCTGAGGCTTATGGAGGACACCATGCTGGAGATAGAACTACACATAAGGTATTGCAATCCGGTTTTTATTGGCCTACGCTCTTCAAGGTTCTCTGTAAGTTTGTTTTGTCTTGTGATGAATGTCAAAGAATTTGTAATATTAGTAGATGTTAAGAAATGCCTATGAATTATTCACTTGTTATTGAACCATTTGATGTTTGGGGCTTTGATTATATGAGACCGTTTCCTTTATCTAATGGGTATACTCATATTTTAGTTGTTGTTGATTACATTACTAAGTGGGTAGAAGCTATTCCAACTAGTAGTGTTGATCATAACACCTATATTAAGGTGCTTAAAGAAGTTATTTTTCCGAGGTCTGGAGTCCCTAGATACTTAATGACTGATGGTGGTTCACATTTTATTCATGGTGCCTTTCGTAAAATGCTTGCTAAGTATGACGTTAATCATCTATAGTCTAGTGGTCAAGTAGAATTGAGTAATAGAGAGCTTAAATTAATTTTACAAAATACTGTTAATAGATCTAGAAAGAATTGGTCCAAGAAACTTGATGATGCATTATGGGCCTATAGAACTGCATATAAAAATCCTATGGGTATATCTCCGTATAAAATGGTTTATGGTAAATCATGTCACTTACCTCTTGAATTAGAACATAAGGTATATTGGGATATTAAAGAGCTCAACTATGATTTCAAACATGCTGGTGAAAAGAGGCTTTTTGACATTAGCTCACTTGATGAATGGAGAACCCAGGCCTACGAGAAAAGTTAAAAGGATACAAAAACGTGAGTTTAAGGTAGGTGATTATGTATTGTTATACAACTCTCGTTTATGATTTTTTGCAGGCAAACTCCTCTCTAAATGGGAAGGTCCTTACATCATCGAGGAGGTCTACCGTTCCGGTGCTATAAAAATCAAAAAGTTCGAAGGCACAAATCCAAGGGTGGTGAACGGTCAAAGAATCAAACATTATATCTTAGGTAATCCCATAAATGTTGAAACTAATGTTATTAAAACTTTAACCCCGGAGGAATACATAAGTGACACTTTCCAGAATGTTTCAGACTCCGAAAAGTAATAGGTACGTGGTACGGTAAGTAAACCGACTCCAAAACAGTTATAATGGCAATTTTTCTCTGTTTTGGAATATTTAAGAAAATAGGAAAATAAGAAGTAGTCCGGGAAGGACGCGAGGCGTCCACGAGGGTGGAGGGCGCACCCCCTGCCTCGTGGGCACCTTGTGTGCCCTCCGGACTCCGTTTTCTTGCATGATACTTCTTTTGGTCGCTAAAAATTTGTTATATAATCTCCCGAAGGTTTTGACCACTGTACCATGCAAATATCTCCGGTTTTTGTTTCGAGTTGTTTCTGTTGCATATTTAGAGCAAGATTTCTTCTCAAGAGTCAGTCGGGGAGAGTCGGGTGTCTCATCCGACACTGGGGCCAAGAGCAAATAGAAATATTGACCACTTTGGGCCATCAACTAAGGAAGAGAAGGAGGCTGACTTGAAAAGGATATATGCCACGAAGGACAATGAAGAAGTCACTTCTCGTTTCCGAGCTGGATTCACGACGGGGGAACTATAGAGCTCAGCTATTCCAAACTCGGTCATCCCTTCCAATGTTAGATTTCTTTCTTATGAAAATATGAAAAAGAGTGCTACTTGTTCTCCCGTAGCTATGCAACATCCTTGGGTGAAAGGAGCTTTAGCAGTCACGGGCAAGCTCCTTAAGGAAATAATGGACCACAAGCAGCAAGTAAATAAGCTCAAGGAAGAGAATCGTATCCTGAGGGGCATCATTGCCAACAACTCCATCATCACCACCTCTGAGGAACGAAACATAAACACATGGGTATGGGCACTCCCCTTTGCAACTACCAAGCTTGGGGGAGTGCCCCGTTATCGTATCACCATCACTTTTATCTTTACCATTTTTCTTAGTTTGATCCTTTTGGTAATATCTTGATCTAGTAGAATAAAGTTTTAGTATGATCTAGTTGTGAGTTTTGCTTTATGATCCTTCTATGTAATCAAGTCTGTGAGCTATATATAATAAAGATTAGTGTTGAGTCAAGGGCTTGATTATTTTGCTATGATCTTGAGGGAATAAAATAAAAGAGAAAGAATAAATAGAAATAAAGAGATCATATGGAGAGTAATGACTTCACATATAAAGAATATGATGAATAAAAGTTGTTGAGAGTTGACAAACATAGTTTTGGTCATTGTTGCAATTAATAGGAAGTGATAAAGAAAGAGAGGTTTTCACGTATAAATATACTATCTTGGACATCTTTTATGATTATGAGCACTCATTAAAGTATGACATGCTAAAGAGTTGACGTTGGACAAGGAAGACAACATAATGGGTTATGTTTTCTTGCATCAAAGATAAATTATGTTGTCATGGATCATCCAACATGTTGAGCTTGCCTTTCCCTCTCTTGCTAGCCAATTTCTTTGCACCAAGTAGAGATACTACTTGTGCTTCCAAGTATCCTTAAACCCAGTTTTTTCATGAGAGTCCACCATATCTACCTATGGATTGAGTAAGATCATTCAAGTATGTTGTCATCGTTGCAAGCAATAAAAATTGCTCCCTAAATAGGTATGATTTATTTGTGTGCAGAAAATAAGCTTTATACGATCTTGTGATGTGGAAGAAATAAAAGCGATGGACTGCATAATAAAGTTCCATGTCACAAGTGGCAATATAAAGTGACGTTCTTTCGCATTAAGATTTTGTGCATCCAACCATAAAAGCACATGACAACCTCTGCTTCCCTCTGCGAAGGGCCTATCTTTTATTCTTGTCTATACTTCATGCAAAGAGTCATGGTGATATTCAACTTTCCTTTTTACACTTTATCCTTTAGCAAGCACAATGTATTGGAAAGATCCAGGTATATATAACTAATTGGATGTGAGTTTTCATGAACTATTATTGTTGACATTAGACTTGAGGTAAAAAGTTGGGAGGCAAAACTATAAGCCCCTGTCTTTCTCTGTGTCCGATTTAAACTTCATAACCATAAATATCGCGTGAGTGTTAGTAATTGTGAAAGACTAAATGATGGTTGAGTATGTGCACTTGCTGAAAAGTTCTTATTGAATCTTTCCGATGTTATGATAAATTGCAATTGCTTCAATGACTGAGATTATAGTTTGTTAGTTTTCAATGAAGTTTCTGATTCATACTAGAGTATGTGAATGAATTGTTACATTAGAACAAGAGATCATATGACTATATATATATATATATATATATATATATGCTAATGTTCTAAGAATGATCATGTTGCCCTCATGTCCATATTTTATTTTTATTGACACCTCTATCTCTAAACATGTGGACATATTTTTCGATTTCGGCTTTCGCTTGAGGACAAGCGAGGTCTAAGCTTGGGGGAGTTGATACGTCCATTTTGCATCATGGTTTTATATCGATATTTATTGCATTATGGGATGTTATTACACATTATGTCACAATACTTATGCCTATTCTCTCTTATTTTACAAGGTTTACATGAAGATGGGAAATGCCGGCAGTTGGAATTCTGGACTGGAAAAGGAGCAAATATTAGAGACCTATTCCGCACATCTCCCAAAATCCTGAAACTCCACGGGAATTATTTTCATAATATATAAAAAATATTGGGCGAAAGAAGAACCAAAGGGGGCCACCCACCGTTCACGAGGGTGGGGTGCGCGCCCTACCCCATAGGCGCGCCCCCTGCCTCGTGGGCCCCCTGGTGGCCCTCCGATGCCCATCTTTGGCTATATGGAGTCTCTCGTTGATGAAAATATCATAAGCAAGCTCACGGGACGAAACTCCCACGCCATGAGGCGGAACCATGGCAGAACCAATCTAGGGCTCTGGCGGAGCTGTTCTGCCAGGGAAACTTCCCTCAGGGAGGGGGAAATCATCACCATCATCATCACCAACGATCCTCTCAATGGGAGGGGGTTAATCTCCATCAACATCTTCATCATCACCATCTCATCCCAAACCCTAGTTCATCTCTTGTATCCAATCTTTGTATCAGAACCTCAGATTGGTACATGTGGGCTGCTAGTAGTGTTGATTACTCCTTGTAGTTGATGCTAGTTGGTTTACTTGGTGGACGATCATATGTTCAGATCCATTATGCATATTAATACCCCTCTGATTATGAACACGAATATGCTTTGTGAGTAGTTACGTTTGTTCCTGAGGACATGGGAGAAGTCTTGCTATAAGTAGTCATGTGAATTTGGTATTCGCTCAATATTTCGATGAGATGTATGTTGTCATCCCGCTAGTGGTGTCATGTGAACATCGACTACAGGACACGTCACCAATGTTTAGGCCTAGAGGGAGGCATTGGGAAGTAATAAGTAGATGATGGGTTGCTAGAGTGACAGAAGCTTAAACCCTAGTTTATGCGTTGCTTCGTAAGGGGTTGATTTGGATCCATATGTTTCATGCTATGGTTAGGTTTACCTTAATACTTCTTTTGTAGTTGCGGATGCTTGCAATAGGGGTTGATCATAAGTGCGATGCTTGTCGGAGTAAGGACAGTACCCAAGCATAGGTCCACCCACATATCAAATTATCAAAGTACCGAACGCGAATCATATGAACATGATGAAAACTAGCTTGACGATAATTCCCATGTGTCCTCAGGAGCGCTTTCCTTTATATAAGAGTTTGTCCAGGCTTGTACTTTGCTACAAAAAGGATTGGGACATCTTGATGCACCTTATTTACTTGCATTACTTGTTACCCGTTACAAATTACCTTATCACAAAACTAGCTGTTACCGATAATTTCTGTCCTTGCAGAAAATACCTTGCTGAAAACCGCTTATCATTTCCTTCTACTCCTCGTTGGGTTCGACACTCTTACTTATCGAAAAGGTTACGATAGATCCCCTACACTTGTGGGTCATCAAGCGGCGCTGCAGCGAGCGCACAAAGGTGCAGGAGGTGATCGGATCACCCAAGGCAGTGCCTTGTTTGTAACGAAAGTACGGAACTAGCCCAGTGGCCAAGTGACACTACCCGACAGCTGTTCCGCCCGGGTTCGATTCCAGCTGATGTAGGGAAAATATCTCCAAATTTTTCCCTTTGCCATTATTGACATGTGGGTCCCCATTGTCATCTAAGAACACCACGTCCAACACTTGCCAAAACTTCGTCCCTTGTTTTCTCTGTTTTTCGCACACTCGACATTGTGTGGGTATTTGAAAAGTAGCATATCTTTTTGACTGTGCATCATATGAAGATGTGCTATGCATGAATGTTGATCAACATGATGTTAACTGGCTGGTAGTTCCATTTTCAACCATGAATAAAACTTCCAAGATGATGTTAACCCTGTTTTAAAAGGCCGTGTTAATATAAATGCTCTGCCTCTGAAAGTTGCAGTTTCTTATCTGAAAATGAACTTGCAATTTCTTCTCTAAGAATCACATTGTCTACACTTTTGTACTCCTACGAAACTACATTTTTAAGTGCCAAAATAGATCTCTATAATTCATTAAATACTTCTTATGCTCAATACTACAAATATGAAATTCAACAGACATTCATAGCTAAAAGTAATATCAAAATACACAACATAAAACACAATTCACAATCTGCAAATACTGACAACCCTAAGCTCCTCCTGACAATTCACAACCTGCCCAACTATTGGGTTGGGGGCAGTACCCTCCTATTCCTCGGCGGCAGACATCCGCCCCGTGAGAAATTGTGAACGGCGAGGGAGAGGATGGCGGGGAAGCGTCGTCGGGCCAACTGCTTTTCTCCTCTTGTAGTTGGGTTTGGTCGACGAAGAATCCATTGGCTTGCTCTGGCATGACACCCTCACAAATGGCACCCTTTAGATGCTCGATCCTTCAATCTCTGGTGGATGCTCCATCTGGGATTGATACTCCCACCACCGCTCCCTCATGATCGGATTCGGTGAATCTGTTTGCTCCATGGCCCAGAGGAGCAGCTCTATGTACTCCCGCGCGACTCCCTTTGGTAGTATCGTCGCCTTTTTGCTCTGTTGCAGATATTTAGCCATGGATGTCGCTGACCGCTAGTTTGACCTTGTTGTCAAACAAAGACTATATCTCCAACATCCTAGCTAGCTTCACAGGGTCGCCATCTGCGATCCTCACGTATCGGTTGGGCTCCTCCATCAGTATACTTCTCCATAGCACCTTCACTCGCAGGTGGTAGTTTTCGAATGGAAGAGGAGAGGAGCAGCACTGGTTTTGGATTAGAACTAGAGAGGAGCGACACTAGTTTTGGATTGGAACAGGAGAGGAGGGGCAGTGGTTTTGAAATGGAAGAGGAGAGGAGCGGCGCTAGATTTAGATTGGAACAGGAGAGGAGCAGTGCTGGTCTTGGAAGTATTTTTTTTGTTTTGCGTATTTTGGGTCAAAGTTTGATCACGTACTGTATTTGACAAGCAAAATGTGAATGCATGTCACCAAAAATTGTATTGTTTGGTTCATATCAGAATGTACTTTCAAATTATATTATTTTTGCAATGTATAACATATATTTTATTTTTGAAAATCATGGTCAATTATGACCTAGAATAAAAGGGAGACTAGTTAATGGGGGGTCGCTTTTTTAATTGAAGGGTAAATTGATTTTGATTTCGATCCAGTCATAGCGCGCTGGCCCTCTCATCCAAACCAAAATCACTGCCGCACGGTCCTCTCCCTCTTCTCCATCAAAAAACCACCTCCTCTTTGCTCGGACGAGGATCCCCTGACGTAGCCCAGCCTGTCGGGCCAACCTGTCAGCGACCGAAAGGCAGGGAAACCTCTCCTCTCCATCATATCCATTCCAAAACCACTGTCTCTCCTCTCCCTCCTCTCCATTTAAAAACCACCCCCTCTCCTCTCCATCATATCCATTCCAAAACCACCCTCTCGCCTCTCCCTCTTCTCTATTGCAATACCACCATCTCTCCTCCCATCTTCCAAAGCTAGCACTCGACGACTCAGAAGGACATCTATGGAGAGGATGCAGCAGCGAATCAGGCTGACCGCCGGCGACGACCAGGCAAAGTTAGCCAGGTTGAAGGAGATCCTTACTTGGTTTGACAATGAGTGGGAGTTTTAGAGGACGGTGAGAGCCATGTGGAAATGTATGCGAAAGAGCGAGACGACGGCGATGAGGGCGACGATGTACTCCTCGGCAGCAGTCACGCCACAGTCCTTCGAGTTCATCGAGTATCTCCTCTGGGCGATGGGTCAGACAGATTCACCCTAGGCAAAAGTCAGGCGGAGGTGGTGGGCGTACAGGTCGAAGGTCGAGCACCCAGGGGATAACGAATCGATCAAGTACGGTGTGCCGTTCGTGAGGGTGCAGAGCCAACTGGAGCGACAGGAGTATTTGTTCTCCCACCGCACGAGGAGGCCGGATGGCGCGACGTTGCTTCCCCGCCATTCTCCATGGTTCCCTCGATGCTCGCCTCGTTTCATTGGCGTCGGTAGGGTATAAGGTAAGCTTCTCACTAGCCTAATCTTCCATCTGCTCATGCTTACAATCAATGTGACAGCTAATAAAAATCATGCTTACAATCAGTCTCTGAGTACTGCGCCAATCACCCTAAAATAGCTCTAGACTTTTGGGTCAAAGTAGTGACACTATGTACAAATAAAGAAAAATAGATTGGTGCTTCTTTCAGAAAAGAGTACACCCTAGAAAACTGCCAATATAAGCTACTAGTATTTTTTTGAAGTCTAAGCTACTAGTATTTGGTTAGAGGATTTTCTACCAAGAAAGATTCGCCCACAGTGAGCACCACACATCCCACTGATGGTGGTGGATGCCAATGCTTAGATGGAGTAGGGTTGGTGTCGGTAATTTTTAGTTGGCACCTCGCACTCTGCCAATATGCCAATTTCATCCGTACATTTGTGCAGTTCCACCAAAATGCAACTGAAAAACCCTGTTTGCATAGATAATGAAAAGGTGTGATTACATTATAGTGGAAATAGTTGATGAAACATACACTAATAAATAGAAGAAAATATAGCGATAGTGTCATAGTATGCCATGCTGCGAGGGCGAGATGGGCCCTGTGATGCAGGCCGAGGGTGCTTAGACTAGGATGCAGAAGCTGGCTCCTTTAGTCCCTATCTTCCCCTCTGATGTTTCTGTGGTAGCATTTGGGTTGTAATCCAAACTTGGTCGAGCTGGTGCTTCGTCCCCCTACCTGTGTAGCTTATGTGGCGAACTTGTCTCCTGCTAGTACTCAGTTCGTTCTAGTAGTAGTTGCATAACTGCCCGTTTACACTGAGATGTTGTCGGATAATGGTTCTCTATGGTTGGATTTCTTTTATGAAATCGGAGGAAACCCCCTCTTTCAATATATATAAAAAATTAGTGCCACTAGCGGTGCCAAAACATTGCCTCAAATTAATAGTGCCACTAGATTAAGGTGCAAAATAATAACATTACTGCTTTATCATGGCAGTGCCAAAACAGTAGCACCAAAAAGGAACATACCTCGTGATGGGGACCACGTCTGCAGTAAACACCATCGTAGAAGGGATGACACAAGTCACCAACATGGATGATTCAATTCATGGGACCTTTTGGTGCAGTTCACCTAAAATGAAGCAATGTCCCATGAGCTAGCAGCTTCTTCTTTTTTTAAGAAAAGGGCTCCAGCCCCGGTTCCATTTCCATCAGAAAACAAAACCCACAGAGCTTCTTCTTCATTAGTTGCAATAAAATTGAGCAACATCAAGGTTGGTTGTGAAGCTCCTCGAATGTTCAACTATAATTTGGAAATCATTTGTCAAGTTGAACTAAAATCAAGCATGAAATGTATGTCTATGTTTGCACAAAAAAGGTGAAAACGAGGGTGACAACAAGTGATGAAACATACGTCAAATGAAAAGAAGCATGTTCCTTATCCGAATGGAAATCCTACAAGGACAGTAGAAATTTCTAAAGTAGCAACATTGCTAGATATTAGTGTGGGCATTAGCATTAACTATGACAACCGTTAAATACGACATTACTTTAATGGTGCCATTGCTTCATTTTACCATCATCCACTACAGGAATCAGCTACTTTGCCATCTGTCACGACAGACGGCAAAGGCATGGATGGCGTACGTCAAAGGTCTTTACCGTCTGCCGTGGATGGCAAAAGGCCACGACAAAGTAAGGTCCGGCAAAGATGTACTTTGCCATCTACTTCGGGCGGCTGACGGCAAAGGGGCCTTTGCCATCAGCAGCGGACGGCAAAGAACGCAGATGGCAATGAATGCGTTGTTAATCCGTTAGGTGGTTAACGGAAGGCCTTTGCCATCCGCCGCTGACGGCAAATTTAGGCAGGCCTTTGCCGTCTGCCGAATGATGTCAGCTGGACGTCACTACACAACAGGCCTTTGCCGGCTGCCGCTGTAGGCTCTTTGCCGTCTGCCGCGGATGGCAAAGCCTTTGCCGTCAGCCACTGTAGGAAAACTGACCAAATTGGTCAGCCTCCCAGGAAGCACAGTTGCCTGCCATGTGGCCTCTTTGCCGTCCGCTGCTGATGGCAAAGAGCCCTTTGCTGTCGGTGGCAGACGGGAAAGAGCCTGCATATTGTCTCTTTTTCTGTTTTTTTGAATTCAACAATTTTCACAACAAATATATATGACATATATAGATATATTTCACAAGGCTATTTAACAGCAATCATATCACATATCCAGCACATAAGTTTCATCCATTCATACATAAGCAAGTTCCATCAAGTTCCATCCATACACATTGTTCCATCCATATACATATTACAATGCAAAGTTTCATCAACATAGCAAGTTCCATCATAAGCAAGCTAGATACAATGCAAAGTTTCATCAAAGAAAAAGCAAGCACTCCATCATAGCAAGCTAGCTTCCATGAAGTGAATGAAATCTGCAAAATGCAAATAAGAAAGTTAGAAATAGGTGACTAGAAGAAGAACACTAGAACAAGAAGTATATGTCATTTATGAGCTAACTTAGGTGAAATGGATCATATATGAGCTAACTAAGTTGAAATGGGTCGTTTATGAGCTAACTTAGTTGAAATGGATCATTTATGAGCTAACTTAGTTGAAATGGGTCGTTTATGAGCTAACTAAGGTGAAGGGCATTGTTTTTGAGCTAACTAAGGTGAAATGGATCGTTTTTGAGCTAACTAAGGTGAAATGGATCGTTTTTGAGCTAACTTAGGTGAAATGGATCATTTATGAGCTAACTTAGGTGAAATGGATCATTTATGAGCTAACTTAGGTGAAATGGATCATTTATGAGCAAACTTAGTTGAAATGGGTCGTTTATGAGCTCACTAAGGTGAAATGGATCGTTTTTGAGCTAACTAAGGTGAAATGGATCATTTTTAGCTAACTTAGCCGAAATGGATCATTTATGAGCTAACTTAGTTGAAATGGGTCGTTTATGAGCTAACTAAGGTGAAATGGATCATTTTTTAACTAACTAAGGTGAAATGGATCGTTTTTGAGCTAACTTAGGTGAAATGGATCATTTAAGAGCTAATTTAGGTGAAATGGATCGTTTTAGCTAACTTAGGTCAAATGGATCGTTTAGGAGCTACTCTAGGTAAATTGTGTCATTTTAGAGCTAACTTGGATGAACTAGATCATTTTGGAGCTAACGTAGGTAAGATGGGTCATTTTGGAGCTAACCTAGGTGAAATGGGTCATTTTGGAGCTAACCTAGGTGAAATGGGTCATTTTAAAGCTAACGTAGGTAAAATGGATCATTTAGGAGCTAATCTAGGTAAAATGGGTCATTTAAGAGCTAACTTGGATAAATTGGATCACTTATAAGCTAACTAAGGTAAAATGGGTCATCTTAGAGCTAACTTAGGTAAAATGGATCGTTTGTGAGCTAACTAAGCTAATTATGCAATTTTTGACATAAGTAAG
Organism: Triticum monococcum; assembly: GCA_034509565.1. Classification (NCBI taxonomy): domain Eukaryota; kingdom Viridiplantae; phylum Streptophyta; class Magnoliopsida; order Poales; family Poaceae; genus Triticum; species Triticum monococcum. Next base: position 371,190,701 of record CM067844.1, on the reverse strand, counting down.
CTAAGTACAGATCGTTTTAGAGCTAACTTAGGTAAAATGGATGGTTTATGAGGTCAGTAACCTTATTAAGTCATTTTGGAGGAAAATAAGCTAACTCTAGGTCATTATGGTAAGCATATTGGGGGAAATAAAGCTAAGTCTAGGTCTTTATGCATTTGTTAAGAAAAACACTAGAGAAACTTACCGTGATCAGGGAGGTGTAGGAGCGGGCTGGCTCGTGCCGGTAGCTAAAGAAGGATCGTGCGATGCATGTCTGGAGTTAAGCTGCACCAAAGATCATTTCCAATGTCTCATTACCATTATGACACTCAAATGTTAAGACTAGCAAGTAATGTCCATTCAAATTAAACTCACTGTGCTCCCAGGAGGAATCACTAGCATCGGCGGAGCGGTTTGATCGGACTTCTCGCACACAGACTACACATTTTGTTTTCACAACAGAGTCATACTAGTTAGTAATGAGACTCAAATGTTAAGACTAGCAAGTAATCTGCAGAAGAAACTTACCACAAGGAGCTCGTACATGGCCCTTGCCTGCATGTCATTCCGTGCCCTCTCCTCGTCCAACATCTTTGTCGTCTTCTCCTCCAACTCCCGCTGCCTCTCCACCGCCTCCGCTAGAAGTTTCTCCGTTCTATCTCTCTCAATCTGTATAGAAGCCTGCAACACCACTCACATGACCATTTGTAATCATTGATGGAAGCGCACACAATGTAATGGAGAAAGATAGCTGAGTACGTATAACTAACCTTGATGGCGAGTTGGACTGGCTGTTCACGAGGCCTTATCTCAGGAGCGGAACTCGATTGGCGTGCCTTGATCTCCGGGAGAGTGCTAGGACAACGGATAAGTCCATCTCCTATGGCTATGGAGCCATGGGACCTCCCGCCACCAGATATCATCACCAGCTCTGGATCAATGGGACCCTAGCTCGGGTTAAAGTCCTCTCCTTTCCTTGCCTTCCCTTCATCTCTATATTTCGCGTGTCGGGGTCGGGGTGTCGGGCCGAGGTGTCGGGGTCGGGGTGACGGGGGTCGGGCTCGGGGTGTCGGGGGTCGGGGGTCGGGGTCGGGGTGTCGGGCCATGGTGTCGGGGTGGCGTGTCGGGTCGGGGTGTCGGGGGTCGGGGGTCGGGGTGTCGGGGTGGCATGTCGGGGTCTTCTTCTTCTTTCTTCTTTCTTCTTCTTCGTCTTCTTCTTCTTCTTCTTCTTCTTCTTTTCTTTCTTCTTCTCCCTCCTCCTCTTCCTCCTCCTCCTCCTCCTCCTCCTCCTCTTCTTTCTTTCTTTCTTCTTCTTCTTCTTCTTCTTCTTCTTCTTCTTCTTCTTCTTCTTCTTCTTCTTCTTCTTCTTCTTCTTCTTCTTCTTCTTCTTTCTTCTCCTCCTTTTTCCTCTTCTATATTGTTCTGTTTTTCAACTTTCTTCTTATTCTTCTTCCTTTTTTTACTTTTTCCTCTTCTTCTACTTGTTTTTTTCAACTTTCTTCTTCTTCTAATTATCTAAACCTAAATCTAGCACTAACCTAAACCAACCACTAACCTAAACCTATCAATAACCTAATTAAACCTAAACAGCAAAGAAAAACAGTAGAAAAAACAAAAAAATGCTCACCTTGGCTCCTCTCGATGGAGGATGGAGGATGGTCAAAGGGTGGTGGTGGACGGCCGCGGTTAGGGCAGCGGCGGTGGGCCTGGCTCTGGGGGGGGGGGGCGCGAGGCGGACGCAGCGGGCCCGCAGCGAGCCTGCCTCCGGGGGCGGCGCGGGCGCAGGGGCGGCGGTGAGCCTGGCTCCGGGGCGGTGGCGAGCCTGGCTCCGGGGTGGGGGGCGCGAGGCGGACGCAGGGGGCCCGTGGCGAGCGTGGCTCTGGCGCGGGCGACGGGGCACCGGGGTGGTGGTGGGTGGCGGGGGCGACAGGGCGAGGGGCGGAGGGCCAGGGGGCGGTGGCGGGTGGCGGCGGCAGCGGGTGGTTGGGACGGTGGGGCGACGTGGCGAGGGGAGGTGGGGCAAGGTGGCGGGGGGGGGGTGGCGGCTGGTGGTGGTCGTTGGGGAGGAGTGGTACAGATCGAAAGAGAGAGAGATGGGCGGGGTGGGGCTCGGCCGTTAGTAACCTAAACGTTTGTCGTCCGCCCCCCTTTGTCGTCCGCTTTATTACTCTTTGCCATCTGCTAGAGGACGAGAAAGAGGGGCCCCGTTAGGTTTTCCCTAATCAGCTCTTTAGTGTGGGTCGCCTCCCTCTTTGCCATCTGCCAGCTGACGGCAAAGAACTGGCTGATGGCAAAGAAGTTCTTTGCCATCAGCCAGTTCTTGCCATCTGCTTTTGGGTAGCTGATGGCAAAGAGCTTCTTTGCCGTCTGCTAGCAGATGGCAAAGAGCTGGCAGATGGCAAAGTAGCTGATTCCAGTAGTGATCATTGGTTTAAGGGGTCCTTACTTTTAGCACTGTGACTGCTACATTTTAACAGTGGCATTACATAACAGTTGCTCGGGGCAACAAACATCAGAACAGGATATCTGGGTTGGTCCCATTTTTGTTTGGCATAGCCACCTTATACTGTGTGACACTAGCAAATCTAGTGCTGGACTTACTCTGTTGACCTGTCCCCCAGTCCCCACTTTGTTTCCTTTTTCAACCAATAGATCGGGTTTATATTAATTTTGTACTGCGTTTCCCTTTATTTCCATATTAGACCTAGAGAGCAGTTGGATAGCCAGTCTATTCTACTTTTCGCCACCATTATTTCCTCTTTCAACCAAGTCCTAGATTCAGGTAACAAATATTCCCCCACCCCACCCCCCTTTCTTCCTTGTTTGAACCAAGTAGTACTGGATTCGAGTGCATGAACTAGTTTTTACCTCTTAACAGTAAATATTTAGGTGGCTTTCGAACAGTCGAGAGGTCCTACTCCATCTCCGAGGGGGCCTGGGAAATAGTAAAAGATACAAATGCAGCGACGTCAGGAGCTCGGGAAGTAGAGCAAGGCCGGTTTCGAAGGAAGTTATACTTGGGGCAGGATGTCACTAGGTGGGCGGCGGAAGGCCGGATCTGCCCACACTATGGCAGTGAGGAAGAATGGGTCGAAGGCCCTCCCTAGGCAGCGGTGCTTGGGAGAGAACGACAAGGCACGGTGATCGGGACGCGTCGGCAGTGGGTAAGAGTCGTCGCCGAGGATGACCGCGTGAACATTTCACCTTCTCACCTTCCCCGGTGGAGAGGATCCGGCTAGATCTGTCACCGGCGGTGAGCAGAGAGAGAGTGTGTGGCCACCATTGTCATGTTTAGATCTGGACAGGACAAGACAGTGTGAAGAGAGCAACACTATCAAGCAAGCGCGGAGGCTCCTTCCTATATATAGTGGAGTACTAGTCGTTTTCTTCTGTCTACCAGAGCGGGCTTGACCTCGTCAATGACTGTCTTCATGGACGTTCCCCGAAGGTGCAGTTGTCCTCATTTTGATCTGAAGCACCAGATTATAACATGACAAGAAACCATAACCTCACTGCCCAAAGGAGACAACTTGAATCCCGACAGACAAACTAGACGAGGATGCCCTAATTAACATAGAAAAGGGGTCCATCGATAGATGCCCTAATTAACATAGCCGGCTTGACATAGATGGCAGCTGAGTAGTCTTCGTGCATGTGGCCCCCATGTCTAGCGCCTTGGAGGAACTCAATTGTCGTTGTTTAACCCTCACAGTGATCCGAAGCACATGGCACCTAATTTTGTGAGATGACAAGAAACCTTTTTTTAGATTTCTCACCAGAACTACAGCCCTGTACAACACAGCCTGAACCATATGTAGACGATAGCCAATCCAGGCATGTCTACTGTGTCTGGTCACATGCATGGATGAATTGATCTTCCATGTCATGCAGGGATCATCCAGGCACCAACGTCGAGGCCTCCACCAACGTCTGTACAACACTTCTCTAGTACTATCGCTTGTCTCTCTCTTCTATTAACTCACCCGACTTGCGATGCCGGGGAGTGTGCCTATGGTACGTTCTCAATTGCGGTCCCACATGTGTGTGCAAACGCAATATTACGTGCGTTCTATTTAGAGAGCGGCGTGCCAGACCGACCAACCGTCGGGGGTGCGACGCGAATGCGACGGGCGTGCTGTATACTGTATTCCGTAAATGTGTACAACCATTTTCTTGAGGCTTTGCTCCATGGCGCAACCCATGGATACAAAATTAGTATACTGTACTATTTAAAAGTCGAGGGAGAGGCTTTTCCTGCGCGGTAGGCGTGGCAGTTCCGCCTAGTTGGTTCGACAGAGACGTGAGAAGATGAGGGAGTAGGCTGCTACAAACGTAGGGCTGTGTTATTTGACAACGAGTTACTGCTCGACAGGTGGGGCCCGGTGATTTGACTTTCCATTATCATTTTAACTATGGCGCTATGACCGGCGTGAGTCTCCTGATTCTTGACCACCTCCATACAGGTGCCTCTCCCGATGCTCCATAATGTAGAGGCTGGCTCTTGCTTGAGAGCCCACTCCTCCACTTTTGCCTTGCCTCTTTCCCCCACATATGCAAAAATGCCATGTAAAGAGGGCTTATAGCCCACTATTGTCCTTGATCCTACAGGTGCTAAGCCTACCATATAGGCATAAAGTCCGATGTGGCAAGTTAATTAAGAAGAGAGAGGCTAGTTTGGTGACCCAGGAAGAAATGGTGCTAAGCACGCGTACCTAGATGAAGCAAACTTAGCAACAAAAAACTAAGAACCTATGCATTGGGGACTTGAGTTGCTAAGCCATTTGATGCCCATAGCACCTCATCTAAGCACCATTTCATTGGAAGAGGTCACTCCTTGGCAAATGCAATAAATACTACGAAGAAAGAGATAGAGTAAAGTAAACAAAAATACTCTTATAGCCAACCTTATAGCTAACCTTGTTGTATGAGTGACTAAGTGATGAATATGTATTACATGCCAACATCGGATAGCCTAACGCACCGTGTTAAATCTCTAAGGGCACGACTGCACGAGCGAGGCGATGGTCGTGGTAGGCCCGACCATGATACGGGCCGCTGGCAACCCTTGGATCTGAGATGGAATGGTAGCGTGCTAAGTTGCTGAAAATTTGCAGAATAACCCTCTAGGATAGGATATTCACCCATAGGTCTAGAATCACGCCATGCAACCGTTTGATCTTAGATCCATGTGCTCTCGGAAGCCCATATCATGGGAGAATGGAAAGCTTCGTATCACCTGTAATTTCCCCGACGCTTGACATGACACCAAAAGCCATTTAATTGGGCGTCGAGTAGACATCACATCTAATTGGGCCCCCATATTACTGTGCATGAATCCATTTATCCACCAGGCAAGCCACTACCCCACCGTTCGCGCGCGCCCCCTGTCGGGGTCAAAACTGGCGGATCTCAGGTAGGGGGTCCCGAACTGAGCATCTAGGATCGATGGTAACAGGAGACGGGGGACCCAATGTTTACCCAGGTTTGGACCGTCTCCATAGAGGTAATACCCTACTTCCTGCTCGATTGATCTTGACGAATATGAGTATTAAAAGAGTTGATCTACCACGAGATCGTGATGGCTAACCCCTAAAAGTCTAGCCTGGCTATGATTATGAGGATGTATATCTACGGACCTAGCCCTACGGTTTATATAAACACCGGGGGGATCTAGGGTTACATAAGGTCAGGTACAGAGAAAGGAATCTTCATATTTGGTCGCCAAGCTTGCCTTCCACGCCAGGAAGAGTCCCCTCCGGACACGGGTAGATTCTTTGGTCTTCGTATCTTCACGGCCCATCAGTCCGGCACATATCCAATAGGTTGGACGCCCGAGGACATCTTAGTCCAGGACTCCCTCATTAGCCCCCGAACCAGACTTCAATGACAAGGTGTCCGGCGTGTAGATAGTCTTCGGCATTGCAAGGCGGGTTCCTCCTCCTATGACTTTAAAGTGATGTATTTGGCTTTCCATTTAATGTCGTACCCCTTGGCTTCCTCGCCTTCCTAACTTCAGCTTCCACATGTCGAGTGAATACAAGAGGTCGGGGTATTTTTACATATACCACCCTGATCGTACCAGAAAGGTGCCTATTTAAAGAGAATAGATCTCAGATCCATTCCAAATCCCATGGAAAAAATTCTCAGAGCTTGCGGAGCAGAACCACCCCAACATGGCTAGCGCTCCCAGCTCTTCCTCTTGTCCCCACAACTCCGAAAAGGGCGATTAGGAGAGATGGTCTGTATCTCACAGTCAGCTGGTGAAGCTGCAAACACAGGCCTTTCTTCCTCCTGCAGATTTGGACCCCGTACTAGCAGGGATAGCGTCCTTCAATGGTGGGCCCCAAGCGGAGAAGTTCCCCAATCCTTCTAGGGGGAACGAGTATGCTTCGTCCCCTTCTTGTTAAGAGGTGTCGGATTCCCAATCCATCCCTTCCTCCGAGGTCTGCTGGAGTATTATGGCCTCCAACTGCACAGTCTTACTCCCGCCTCCATCCTGCATATTGCGGGTTATGTCACTCAATGCGAGCTATTCCTGGGCTGCGAGGCCCATTTCTATTTATGGAGAAGACTGTTCTCCTCGTCTTTCGTAACCAAGGAGGGTCAATATTTGAAGTGGGGGAGCCGAAGTGTGGCGTATTACCGGAACCGGATACTTGTCCGACACGGCGAAGAAGGCTTCCAAAGAGTGGCTTTCCGAATGGTTCTATATCAATGACGTCGCTCTTCCCGACCTAGTCCGGATGGGCCTCCTCGAATTTTCAGCTGCTCCATTGAATATACGCCATAGTTGGCATCATCGGAGCCTCGAGGAAGAGGATAACGCAGAGGCCAGTCAGCTACTAGGCAAGATTAAGATGCTCGCCTAGTCCGGATTGTCAATAGTCGAGGTAATGGCGATCTCCATAGCATGGGGGGTCCAACCACTCCAATACAGAGGGCTACCCATGTGGCACTACAATGGGGAAGATGATGCCTCATGCTGCCGTCGGAAGGGCCCAAAGAACCCTGCCGCTCTGGCCAAAATATTGGCCGAACTATATAAAGGGGAGAAGGAGGAGTTCACCCGTCTCCAATATCGAGACGGATTTTCCATGTACAATCCTCCTAGCTGGGTAAGCTCTAACTCCACTATTTTACTCCTCTCCCTGAATTATCTTTGACAGGCAGTATCCTATCCACTCATAACACGACTGGCGAAAGGCTGTTGAGGGGATCCATGACCCTGCCCCTTAGCCAGAGAATCACAACCGGGATCTTGACCCCGGATATGAAGAAGATCCGGAAATATTTATGGAGCTCGAGGATGGAATATTCTATCAGACGAGCTATGATAGTACGGATGTACCTATCATCGCTGATTATCCCGGCCTCCTTCTTGCTTCGCATGTAAGTAATTTAAAAGGTACTTTCTTTGAAGGAGTTCCCTTACTATGCCTCACCCACCAAACTATTCTGTGTTCCAAAGGGGAGGTGCTCGGCACCGCAACATGCACCAGAAGCATCTCCGAGGAGAGCAGCGCCCGCGCCTAGCACATCTTCAAAGAGGAAGGCAAAGGATAACATGGCAGAGCCCTCGTCAAAGAGGTAAGGCTTGTCTTTTCAAGAATACCCTTTCTGATCATCACATCAAATTGTAATGCCATTCACCGCATTCTATCAGGAAAAGTATTCACCGAACTGTGTCCGGGGATCCGGCGGGACGCGCCTCCACTAGTCAGGTTCTGGACCCTGCCCAAAGGACGGGGGTTGGCATGGGAGTGACGCCGAACTTCCACATAGGATTTGGACGACATGTCCGTCACGAACTCTGGAGTGGAGTGTGCTATGAATCATCATCGTTGGAGGGTCGTTCTTCATAACCCCGTTTTTTCCAAAAGAGGCATTTGATGCCTTCACCTCAGCCGAGCCGATGCGTACATCCAAGCTACTCAGGGATGGGCTTGTCAGAGCCACAGACCAGCATCTGAAAGATATGCGGGTAAGCGTAGATTTAATAATCATACACCAGTAGCCCTCTAGACTTAAAGTAGTTGATACAGCTGATTTAAGGATCAATGTATATGTAGGTGCTTACAGATAGGAACAACATGTTATCTCAGGAACTAGAAAAGTGTCGGACCCAGCTAACTACTGCGAATGCCGAACTAGAGAAATCCAAGAAGGCATCTCCTGGTAATGTTTCCCTCCATCGAGAAAACATAATGGTATACCAATAATGCTAACACAGTTGATACCTCTTAATGGGATCATTAGGTCAACTGCAAGAACAACTGGAAGCTGCTCAAAGATGAGAACGAGGAGGCAAAAGACTGCTAGCCGCGGGCGAGCCTGTGCTAACAAAAGTCATCGTGGAGAAAAACAAGCTCCGGGATTCGAATACCCAACTGGGCGAGGAACTAAAAGATGTACGGGCCTAGCTGGCAGACTCTGTAAGGAGAATAAATTGCTGCGAGGTGGCGTATTCAGTATGTGGTCGAACTTAATTTCCAATAATTCATAGGCAGAAGGGGCTGATAGAGTTATGTCTGCAGGTATGCTGACTGGTCGTCCCGAAGAGGAGATGTCCGGATCTTCGAGCAATCTGCTACAAGAGCTGTCACAGGTGCATGAGCAAGCTCGGCAGGCGATGCGAACTGTTGCCAAGGTCCTATGGCCATCCGCCTCCCCTCCGTGAAAGATGGAGGAGCTTATACAGCTATTCAAGGGAGCGCGGTGGCGCTTTCGACTGTGGAAGATATCAGCATATCAGGAAGGTGCACGGGAAGCCTGGGCCATGGTGAAAACACGGTAGACCAAGCTTGATCTGAACATATGGCTCGGGTCGGACCTCTGGGGTCAGATGGTAAAGAAGTTCCCATTAATTTGGTATATGACCAAGTAGAAGTAGCTGCCAAGTATTCCCAGCAAGATTGTAAGTTAGACCGCCTGCTGGACGGCATAGAGGAGGAAATTCTTGTGTCCTAGTGACTATGTACTTTCCTTGACACATGTGACTCTAGCTGAATGGTAAGAACAATTGTCATGGCAGACCGTTTCGCTTCGAGCTCTGGACCCGAAGGTGCGGAGTGTTTCCGAATACCTTAGCGGTAAAATAGACCGCGGTATGTGTGGGAACCAGGCGTAGGGGTCATAGTTGCTTGAACAGACAATGTGTATCCGGCTAGTTATGTTATATTACATTATGATTGTAAGAAACATCTTCCAGGGAGAATAGTTCCGTTAGGGGTTCCTTTCCCTGGGTGTGCATGCATTAAAATGCATGTCCGAACTGTGATTGATAACATTACAATATAGGTAATTGTCGGATCACGGGTTCCGGCAGACCCTTGAGGTTCGAACTCTGGGGTGCGCGCGAAGTTCTTTCCCTCCTACCGATCTATGCCCTAGCTCGCTATGGTCTCGCGGACGAACTCGACACACTCGCAACACAAAAGATGCCAGGTTTATACTGGTTCGGGCCACCGATGTGGTGTAACACCCTACTCCAGTGCGGTGGTGGTGGCTTGCCTCTTGGGCTAATGATGAACAGTACAAGGGGAAGAACAGCCTCCTGAGGTTGAGATGTTCTTGTGCTTGGTGTGCTAAGGGTTGGCCTTCTATCAGATCCTATCTCCTTTTATCTCTCTATCTCTCCCTCGATCTCTCTCGTCTCTCTATCTCCCCCCTCTTGGGGGTGGATAGTTCTACTTATATAGGCCATGGTCCTCTCCCCAAATATTGAGCGGGAAGGGAGCCAACAACGGCGGCCAATTTGGAAGGGGACAGCTAGTACAAGCTATCCTGACAAAAGGTGGTCTTCGCCTACCAAAGGTTCTGGCGGTGACGCCGTCCTGGGCTCCATGGTGACCTCCATCCTGCCATCCTTCTAGTGTTGGTCTTGTTCCAGTGATATGGAAACCTTTGCCTGATGCCTCGGTACTCCGTGCCTGCGCTTGCCTCCTTAGCACCAAAGAGGAAACAAGGACGTTGCACGCGCTGGCGCCTGCCTAGTGTCGATTGTCATGGCTCATGTAACGAGAGCCTCGCGAGGTTCGCCTCGCCTTGATATATCCACTCCTCGCGAGGCAGCCTGGTGAGGCCGCTCCTGAGGAATTCTTGCGTCGTCCGCCTCGCGAGGCTTGGCCCCTCGCGAGGGTCTTGAATGCCTTGTTGGCGATGATGAGCCGTACAGACCTGCCGGCATAGCCACGCCATGGGCCGCAGGCAGGCAAGTCTGGGGACCCCCATTCCTAGAACGCCGATAGTACCCCGGGGCCCAAGGCGCGCTCGGGCTAGTCTTCGAGGCGAAGCCAAAGGATCAAGCGCGGAGCGCCGCGGGCCCCCAAAAGCCCGCGGCCTCGGTTGACGCGTGGAGGTTGATTGGTCGTGGGAGTCTCCACTTCCCCACATCGCCTTGGCAACTGCCCGACTTGACAAGCCCCTGCTTCTACCTCCTTACTCCACCGCTTGCAGCAATGGCGCCCATCCAAAGGTTTTCCGCCGAAGAGAAAGGAAAGGCCCCCTGCGATGATCCAGATCCACTTCCACCGAAGAAGAGGTCGTTTCACCATCGCGACGAAGCGGCGATGCAGGTGGTGATGAGGCCTTGGTGCGAGCGGCATCCTCCAGGGTGTCCGCAACCCTTGTACGCCCGAGCCGAGGGCTCAGGAGGGCAGAGCGACAAGCGGCGCTGCCCGCGCCGCGCTCGTGGTCGCTGTGCCATGGCGATGCGTGCTGTCGCCCCAGGGATCCATGCCGCAGACTCATCGTGTGAGTTCATGCTGTGGGCGGCGATGCCTCCAAGCACCTGGATACGCTTCCCACCGTTCTTTATCGCCGAGGGGTGTTCATGAACTTTGGCTGCAGCATGCTGACTGCAATGCCCCAGCAACCGGAGTAGAGGTCAGAACCGTTGCCTCCGGGAACATCTTCAGGACCTGAGGTTGGGGTGAGTTTGCTCGGGTCTGCCGTGCGGAGGGCGCCCTCGCGATCCACTTCGAATACGACGGCGCCTCCGTGTTGTTCTGCAAGGTCTTCGACGAGGAAGGCCGCCGCCTGGAGTGCTGCCCGGAAGGAGGTCACCAGGACAACGTCGCGGCGGGCGCGGGGCCCTCCACTGGTCTTGCCTATAGCTCCTCCAGCGACAACGGTGACTCGGGGTGGTCCAGCGATTCTCCAGAGCCCTTGACGCCTCCGGAGACGAGCAACGACGACTACGTGCCACCAAGCTCCCGCAGAGCCCGGAGCTGGGCCGCAGCGTCCAGCTGTCGCCGCGGCTGATCTTGCGGACGAACTAGACAAACTCATAGCACATAAAGACACGGGGTTTATACTAGTTCGGACTACCGTTGTGGTGTAATACCCAACTCCAGTGTGGTGGTGGATTGCCTGTTGGGCTGATGATGAACAATACAAGGGGAGAACAACCTCCTGAGGTTAATGTGTTCTTGCGCATGTGAGCTTGTGGTGTGTCTCTCAATCTCTGATGATCTCCTCTAGCTAAGATGAGCTGATCCCCTCACCACTGTTGGTGGCTAGTCCTATTTATAGAGGCCCTGGTCTTGTTCCCAAATATCGAGCGGGAAGGGAGCCAACAATGGCCGGCTAATTTGAAGGGGGACAGCTGGTACAAGCTATCCTCACAAAAGTAGTCTTCGCCTACACAAGCTCTGGCGGTGACGATGCTTTGGGATCAACGATGACCTCCGTCTTACAGTCCATGGTCTTGGTCTTGTTGCACCGGAATGTCAACCTTTGCCTAATGCATCGGTACTCCGCGGCTGTACTTGCCCCCTTTGCACCAAAGAGGAAACAAGGACGCTACGCGCGCTGGCGCCCGCCTGGCGCCCGCTTGGTGCCGATCGTCATGGCTCACGTCATGAGAGCCTCGTGAGGTTTGCCTTGCCTTGATATCTCGGCTCCTCGTGAGCCTACCTAGCTAGGCCACTCCAGAGGAGGTCTTGCTTCGTCCGCCTCACGAGGGTCTTGGATGCTTTGTTGGTGAATACGGGCCGTACGGCCTGCTGGCTCAGCCACGCCGCAGGCCGCAGGCAGGCTGGGACCCCCATTCCCAGAATGCCGACAGTAGCCCCCGGGCCCAAGGTGTGTGCGGGCTTGGCTTCACGGCGAAGACAAGGGTCAAACTCGAAGCGCCGCGGGCCCCAAAAGCATGCGGCCTCGGTTGACGCGTGGCGGTTGATTGGACGTGGGCGTCTCCGCTTCCCCATGCTGCCCCGACTACTGCAGGACTTGACAAGTCCCTGCGACATGCAAGGGAAACCATCATTACCTACAATCGAGGGAGAGGCCGGTTGGCCTTCTCTTGCTATAAATGGGGAGGGGGGCGGAGCCCCCATTGCCCATCTCTTCCTTGCTTGCTCACTTCTTCTTTGCTTCATTGCTTGCAGCACCTTCGATGGCGCCACGAAGGAAGTTCTCTGCCACCGAGAAGGGGAAGGGTCCTCGCGAGGGCCCCGGTTCCCTGGCGCCCAAGCGCGGTCGTGGCCGTCCGCGCAAGCACGTTGCGACCCCCGCCGTGGCCCACCGTCGATGCAGCGCCGCGGCACGCGGAGGGGACCGTCCCGACCATGGCGGTCCAGCTGATGTGGGGAGGCGCGATGGTGGCGAGGCCTCCCCGCCCGCGCTTCCATTCAGTGGAGGCGTCGCCGGAGTTCGTTGTCTCGTTGGAGAACCCGACCGGCAACTGGCTCCAGCTTCCGCGCTTCGTTGTCGATGAACTGCCGGCCCCTGGTCCAGGAGGGATCTTGTTGCAGGCGGATGGTTGCTGCAGCAAGGCCTCCTGGGTCGCGGTCGAGACTTCCGCCGCGGGGAACATAGCCCGGGCCCGCGACTGGCAGACGTTCGCCCGCGCGCACGGCCTGGGCAGGCGGTGCATGCTCCACTTCAAGTATGACGGTGGGTCGACCTTCTACGTGAGGGTGTTCGGGGAAGATGGTCGCCGCGCCGGGTGCTACCCCGAGACGAACGACGGTGAGGAGGTGCTCAGCCTTGCTGATGGTCGCGACGAGGTTGAGGGCGAGTCTGCCCTCGGCGGCAATCGCATCTCTTCCAGCTACAGCGGCTCTTCCTCCAGTGACAGCTCCAGCGGCAACGGCTACGACCAGCCGCCGCGCCACCGCACCCGCTTCAAAGGAGGCAGAGGGTCATCTCGTCGCCGCGCCTCAATGATGTGCGAGGAGGGGTCTAGCTAGGCTCGGGCGTTGCTAAGGGCCCTCCCTAGCGGATTGCTGAAACGCCGCTTTGTTTAGCCTTTTCCTTTTCCTACATCAGAATATGAAACTAGTATGGGCCGAGAGGGGCGTGTATCGAACTGTGGTTCTTGGTTAATGCAACGTGCGTGTTATTCCCATGCCGTGTTGTTATTTTGTGCAAAGATAACCTAACCTGGCACGTTTGGGACGCCCTTTCCTTCACGAGATGTCTGCGTTTGCTCAGGAACTGCAAAAAATTTGTTAGGGGTGCGCTAGAGGATTTGCCGTTCACCTTGACTTGGCACTTTGCATCCCGATACACGAGGGGCACGGATTAGGAGAGATGCGCCAGCTTCCAGGCTCGAACGAGGGTGACTCGCGAGAAGGCAGAGAGAAGAAAAATGCTCGCGAGGGCACCTGCCTAGCCCCCTCGCGAGGTATGCGAGAGAGAGATCATGAGGAAACTAGAGCCGAAAAATGTGGTAAAAGGCGAAGGAACCAAATCAGCAAGGAACGCGAAAGGCAAACTCAATTAAGGAGAAGCAAGCCAACTACGGAAAGCAAATGAAAAGCCGCGTCCGGCACCTAATCTAGTCTTCAAGTCTTCTCACCAGCGCGGAGCTAAGTGCTATCCACTAGGCGTGGGAGGGAGCCCCAGGGCCTGAGGCCGGTGCTCGTGAGACTCCGAGGCATGTACAGCCCCAACTCATTATTATGTGAGAGTGTCACAGGCGGCGATTCTTCACAGGCACCGGGCCTTGCTTCACAGGATCTGGGCCTTTCTTCACAGGCTCTGGGCATTGCTTCATAGGCTCTGAGCCTTGCTTCACAGACACTGGGCCTTGCTTCACAGGCTCTGGGCCTTGCTTCACAGGCACTGGGCCTTGCTTCATAGGCTCTGGGCCTTGCTTCAGAGGCACTGGGCCTAGGTTCACAGGCTCTGGGCCTTGCTTCACAGGCTCCGGACCTTGCTTCATGGGTAGATCTTCCGGAGGTGCTGGATGTTCCAGGCGTTTTGGATAGGTGTCCCCTCTTGCGTCTCCAAGCGCACGACGCTAGGCCAGGAAATGTGGACGACCCTGAACGGGCCCTCCCACATGGGTGAAACCTTGTGCAACCCATCCCTGGAGAGGACCCGCCTTAGGACTAGGTCACCCGTCTCGAGCATCCTGGAGCGAATATTGCAGCTGTGGTAGCGCCGCAGCACTTGCTGGTACCTTGCCGCCCTTAATGCATCTTCGCAACAACGTTCCTCCCCCAGCACGAGATCCATCCCCCGCATGGCGTCCTGCTGCATTTCGCCGAATGCCAGGACCCACGCGAAGCGATGCTTGACCTCGTGAGGGAGGACTGTTTCAGCTCCATAGACGAGGAAGAATGGAGTCTCGCCCGTCGGCTTGGTATCGGTGGTGCAGATGGACCACAACACGGACTAGACCTCATCGTGCCAGCCCCCGCCATAGGCCTCCAGCTTCTTCTTGAAGGTCCTGGTCTTGAGGCCCCTTAGGACATCAGCGTTGGCACGCTCAGCCTGACCATTGCTCCTGGAGTGGGCTATAGAAGTGTAGCAGAGCTGCGTTCCAAGGTTAGCACAGTAGGTTTTAAAGAGGTTACTAGTAAACTACGAGCCGTTATCTGTGATGATGCGGTGGGGGACTCCGAAGCGGCTCATGAGGCCCTTGATGAACTTGACAGTTGAGCCGGCTGGAATGGTTCGGACGGCTTCCACTTCCGCCCACTTGGTGAACTTGTCGATGGCGACGTAGAGATAGAGGTAGCCCCCTGGCGCTCGTGGGAACGGGCCTGGATGTCTAGCCCCCAGACCGCGAATGGCCACATGAGCGGGATGGTTTGGAGGCCCTCAGCAGGCTGATGGATTTGCTTGGCGTGGAATTCGCAAGCTTCGCAGGACTTCACCAGCTCAGCTGGATCGTTGATTGCTGTAGGCCAATATAATCCGCTACGGAAGGCCTTGCCGACGAGGGTCCATGATGATGAGTGATGTCCACAGTCCCCACCGTGTATGTCAATCAGCAGTTCCTTCCCTTGATCGTTGGAGATGCAGAGCAGTGTGACATTGTTCGGCCGTTTGCTGTACAACTCGCCGTCTTGAATGCAGTGTCGTGGCCTATCGGGCCACGCACTCCGCGTCTTCTTCCTTCTCCGGCAGTGTCCCATGCATTAGGTACTCCTTGAACTCCTTGGTCCAGCACTCCTCCTGGGGTCGAGCGCCAAGAGCAGCCGAGCTCCCGAGGTCGGTCCACAAGCTAGGGCTCCCGAGGCTGGGGGCTGAGGGAGCTCCTCCCGAGGCTGAGTCGTGCTTGGAAGAGGTGGCGTAGCTGACGGCTTGAAGAGCCGCTCTTTGAAGAGGCCGGGCTCTTGCGGTTGCCGCTTGGATGCTCTCTTGGCGATGTCGTCGGCTTCCTTGTTGGTGCTCGGGGCACGTGCTGCAGCTCCAGGCCTGCGAACTTCTTTTCCATTTTGCGCACCTCCGCAAGGTGGGCCTCCATGTGCTCGTCCTTTGGCTCATACACTTTGTTGGAGAAGTTGACGAGGAGCTGCGAGTCGCTCTTGACGGTAAGGCGCCTCACCCCCATAGCCGCCGCAGCCTTTAGGCCGGCTATGAGGCCTTCGTATTCTGCAATATTGTTGGAGACCTTCTCGCCGTGCTGGAAGTAGAGTTGCACGGTGTAGCAAAGCTTGTCCTGTGTGGGCGAGATGAGCACTGCTCTAGCCCCCGTGCCCTGGTGCGCAAAGGCGCCATCAAAATACATGACCCAGCCGTCTGGTGCCTCACTTCCTGGGAGGTGGAAAGGTCTTCTCCTTCCTCAAGAGCCGGGGCATCTATCCATTCTGCCACAAAACCGGCGAGCGCGGCTCCCTTGAAGACCCTGGTGGTGCTAAACTCTAGCTGAAATGCCTGCAGCTTGATGTTCCATTCAGCGACCCTTCGGCTGAGTTTGGGCTCCTGAGTACCCTCTCCAATGGGTAAACCGAGACGACCTTGATGGGGTTCCCTTGGAAGTAGTGCCGCAGCTTGCGCGAGGCCACCAAAAGTGCAAGCAGGAGCTTCTGCGGCATGGGGTAGCGCGCCCTTGTATCCCGCAGTACGGTGCTGACGAAGTACACCAGGTGCTCGATAAGGGCTGGCACACTATTGAGGCTCGGGTCCCGCGGAGATTGTGGAATATCTTGAGGTGATGGGTCTCCTGAGACTTGACTGTCCTCAGGAGCTTCTGTGATGTTGCCCTGCTGAGCTTGGTCCTCCGCCGCTGATGTCTTTGTTGCACCTTCCTAGCCCCGCGCTGTATCAGCTCTGGCTTGGTGCGGCACACCCTTGTCTTGACGCTCCTCCCGAACCTCCACCAGCACTGCGCCGGTAGAGTACGTGGTGGGGTGGCGGCAAGGTAAAGCACCAAGCGCTCGAGAGGCCGCGGTGCCACCATCAGTGGGGGGCTGGTGAGGTATTTCTTGAGGTCTCGGAAGGCTTGGTCGGCCTCCGGGGTCCAGTCGAAGGGGCCTTTCTTCTTCATGAGCTTAAAGAAGGGTAAGGTGCACTCGCCTATCTTAGAGATGAAACGCCCTAATGCGTCACCCGTCATGCCAGCTTTTGCATCTCCTTGAGGGTCTGTGGTGGGCTCATGTCTTCGATGGCCTTGATCTTCTCCGGGTTCGCCTTGATCCCTCTATGGGATATGAGAAACCCTAGAAACTTGCCAGATGGGACGCCAAACACACACTACTCCGGGTTAAGCCTCAAGTCCACCCGGCGCAAACTCTTAAAGGTCTCCTCCAAGTCTTGAATCAACGTCCTCGCCTCGCGAGATTTGACCACTATGTCATCAATGTAGGCCTCTGTGTTCCTGCCAAGCTGCTGCCCCAAGGCGATGTGCATCAACCACTGAAAGGTTGCGCCCGTGTTGCGAAGGCCGAAAGGCATGCAGGTGTAGCAATACACCCCACATGGTGTCAAGAAGGCCTTCTTCTCCACATCCTCCACCGCCATCTTGATCTGATGGTATCCAGAGAACGCATCCAGGAAACAGAACAAATCGCACTCGGCGGTGGAGTCGACGATTTGATCGATCCGCGGAAGGGGGAACGGATCTTGGGGGCAGGCTTTGTTGAGGTTGGTGAAGTTGACGCACATCCGTTCCTTCCCACCTTTCTTCGGTACTACAACGGGGTTCGCCAGCCATTCGGGGTATCAAACTTCTCGGATGGTACATGCCGCCTCCAGCTTGCATGTCTCTTAGACGATGAAGGCCTGCTTCTTAGTGGACTGCCGTCTTGCTCGCTGCTTCACGGGGCGTACGTTGGGGCATACCTTTAGGTGATGCTGGATTACCTGTCTCGGGACCCCTACCAGTTGATTGGGCTCCCACGCGAATATCTCCTTGTTCACGCGCAGAAACCTCACCAAAGCTTCTTCTTGCCCCGGGTCAAGGCTGGTTCCTATGGTGAAAGTGGCTCCTGAAGACCCGTCCTCATTGACCAGCACCTGCTTGGTCTCCGCCTTGTCTTGGGTGAACAACTACTTTTTGTGGATGGGCGCGGCCTCCTTGGCCTCTAATGCACCGGCGCCGGCTGGCTGCGCCACTGCCGCGGTCTTGAAGGCAAGCCTGTGCACCACCATGGCCTCCCTAGTGTCCCCCTGGATGGTGAGGACGCCCTTGCTCCCTGGCATCTTCATGAGATTGTAGGCCGGGTGAGTTGCCGCCATGAACTAAGCGAGAGCCGGGTACCCGAGGATGGCATTGTATAGGAGATCGATGCGGGCGATGTAGAAGTCCATCAGCTCGGTGCGATAGTTGTATCGCGTGCCAAAGGTGACAGGGAGGCGGATCTGCCCCAAAGGGTGAGTAGCTCCGCCACCCACTCCTGTGAAGGGCTTGCTGAGGCCGATCCATTCGAGCGGCACATGAAGAAGGCTGAAGGCTTCCACAGAGAGCAAGTTGAGGCCGGAGCCGCCGTCGATGAGGGTCTTGGTGATGGCCACGTTGCAGATGGTGGGCGTGTAGATCATCGGGAGCATCCCTGAGCTGATGGTGGAGCCGGGGTGGTCCTCCGAGTCGAAGGTGAGGTCGACCTCCAGTGCGGCCAAACCCGGCGGAGCCCCCGGGCACTTGCAGGTTGCCCTAATCTGACGGAAGAAAGGCTTGACGTGGCGATCTGAAGGAGGTGCTTGGGAGCCACCCAGGAGTGCCGCGACTGCGTGGTGTGCCGGCACTGCGTAGCGTGCAGTGAAGAGGTCGTGGAGTTCCCCCAGGACGTCATCGTGGATCCCGGGAGGTTGATCAGCCAAGTGTGCGTCTCGCTGGCGAGGGCTAGGGGGAACAAGTTCGCCACGATCTCTTCGTTGCCTCCGGCTTCGAGGACGGCGTCCTCGTATGCTAGCAGGAACAACGCCGAGTCTACCGCGCCATCTTAATGCGGCGGCATCTCCAGCATGAACTTGGCCAGCCACTGCACTCGCCGCAGGGTGGGTGCCGGGGCTTGGTACCTAGACTCCCCGCTGCTGGTGTTGGCCACGGAGGTGGGTGGTGGGGCATCTGCCATGGGAGCGCAGTGCGGCTGTACGGGGCGCTGGTTGGTTGAGAGAAGCCCTGACCCACCCCTACCTGGCGCGCCAAATGTCGAATGTGGGGCTCCAACAAACCCGTAAGCTTCGAACACTATGGTGTGTGCGAAGTCTTCCCCTCCTACCGATCTATGCTCTAGCTCACTAAGATCTTGCGGACGAACTCGACGAACTCACAACACAGAAAGACACGGGGTTTATACTGGTTCGGGCCACCATTGTCGTGTAATACCCTATTCCAGTGTGGTGTTGAATTGCCTCTTGGGCTGATGATGAACAATACAAGGGGAGAACAACCTCCTAAGGTTGAGGTGTTCTTGCACGTGTGAGCTTGTGGTGTGTCTCTCGATCTCTGATGATCTCCTCTAGCTAAGATGAGTTGATCCCCTCTCCACTGTTGGTGGCTAGTCCTATTTATAGAGGCCCTGGTCCTCTTCCCAAATATCGAGCAGGAAGGGAGCCAACAATGGTGGGCTAATTTGAAGGGGGACAACTAGTACAAGCTATCCTAACAAAAGTAATCTTCACCTGCACAAAGCTTTGGTGGTGACGCTGCTTTGGGCTCCACGATGACCTCCGTCTTGTAGTCCGTGGTCTTGGTGTTGTTGCATCGGAATGGCAACCTTTGCCTGATGCATCGGTACTCCGCGGCTGCGCTTGCCCCCTTTGCACCAAAGAGGAAACTAGGACGCTGCGCGTGCTGGCGCCCGCCTAGCGCCCGCCTGGTGTCGATCATCATGGCTCACGTCACGAGAGCCTCGTGAGTTTTGCCTTGCCTTGATATCTCCGCTCCTTGTGAGCCTAGCTAGCTAGGCCACTCCAAAGGAGGTCTTGCATCATCCGCCTCGCGAGGGTCATGGATGCTTCATTGGTGAAGACGGGCCATACGGCCTGCTGGCTCAGCCACGCCGCGGGCCGCAGGCAGGAAAGTCTGGGGACCCCCATTCCCAGAACGCTGACAAGGTCCTTGAGGGAGTCCTGGATTTTAGGGGGTATCCGAACAGCCGGATTATATCCTTTGGCCGGACAGTTGGACTATGAAGATACAAGATTGAAGACTTCGTCCCGTGTCCGGATGGGACTCTCCTTGGCGTGGAAGGCTAGCTTGGCAATACGGATATGTAGATCTCCTTCCTTGTAACCGACTCTATGTAACCCTAGCCCCGTCCGGTGTCTATATAAACCGGTGGCTTTTAGTCCATAGGACAACATACAATCATACCATAGGCTAGCTTCTAGGGTGTAGCCTCTCTGATCTCGTGGTAGATCAACTCTTGTACTACTCATACTATCAAGAATAATCAAGCAGGACGTAGGGTTTAACCTGCATCAAGAGGGCCCGAACCTGGGTAAAACATCATGTCCCCTACCTCCTGTTACCATCCACCTTAGACGCACAGTTCGGGACCCCCTACCCGAGATCCGCCGGTTTTGACACCGACATTGGTGCTTTCATTGAGAGTTCCTCTGTGCCGTCATCATTAGGCTTGATGGCTCCTTTGATAATTGATAGTGATGCAGTTCAGGTTGAGACTTTTCTCCCCGGACAGATCTTTGTATTCGGCGGCTCCGCACTACGGGCCAGCTCGCTTGGTCATCTGGAGCAGATCAAGAGCTACGCCCCTGGCTATCAGGTTAGATTCGGAAACTTGAACTACAAAGCCGACATACACGGAGACTTGATCTTTGACGGATTCGAGCCCTTGACGAGTGCGCCACACGGTCATGATGAGCATGACTTAGCTCCACCATTGGACAGCATTCGGGAGATCGCACCGATGACCGCCCCGACCCTCAAATCGGAGCCAATTGCGCCATCCAGTGACGGCTGGATAGACCCCGCCGTGGAGGCTGCACTCTCATCGGCGATCGAGCCGAGTATCGACCTTACCCTCCACAAGAGCCGTGACGCCAAACTGCCGGATTCTTCCCCGGCCACAGACTCCAAACCGCATGCGCCCATGCCCATCGAATCTGACTGGGCGCCAATCATGGAGTTCACCTCCGCGGATATCTTTCAGCACTCGCCTTTCGGTGACATACTGAACTCAGTAAGGTCTCTCTCTCTGTCAGGAGAGCCCTGGCCGAACTATGTCCGGTAGAATTTGGATGCGGATGACGAAGAAATTCGCCGCCCACCCACCACCCACTTAGTAGCCACTGTCGATGATTTGACCGACATGCTCGACTTCGAATCCGAAGGCATCGACGGTATGGACGACGATGCTGGAGACAAACAGGAAACACCGCCCACAGGGCACTGGATGGCCACTTCATCATATGACGTATACATGGTGGACACACCCAAAGAAAACGACGACGAAGAACGGAAGGATGCAGTGAAGGGTTGTTCCCTCGAGAAGCAGTCAAAGCGGCGGCGTAAGCGCCGCTGCAAATCCCACCTCAGCAGAAGAAGTGATCATATAAACCCAGCGATAGAGCAAGGCGAGCCAGAAGGTGACAAACACGACATTGAACCATCGTCCGACCGCGGGAAAACGGAGAATAAAACCGAACAACCCGACTCCGTCGAAGATAACAGTCCGGATGAAATCACACCGGACAGGCACCCGGAGCAACAGAATACCCATCAAAGGCTTGTTGCCACTGCGAGGAGTCTGAAAAGCAGAAGCAAAGTCTCAGAGCTGCACAAGACACACTTAGAATCAGATGGAGTGAAGTACTCAACACTGCAGCGAACTACAGCGGTAATCGCCGCACCAAGAGCTATCCGAAGCGAAAGTTGCTCCCTGAATTCGATGAGGAGGCCTTAGATCCCCCTCAATTAAAAAAACAAAATGGCCATCTGGTAGGATAGACGACCTCGTGGCCAACATAGAGCGGCAAACGATGCTGCACATAAGCCAGTACGTGATCCACGTGATGGCTCGCATCAAAAGGACGGTGCAACCAGATCCATCTACGGGCCACGCAAGAGCGCTCTAGCATGAAATGCAACACAACAAACATCCCAACACCACGGTACACCCAAATACAGGGGTGCCGCACACCCCCTATGTTTCACCGATGAGGTGCTGGACCATGAATTTCCAAAGGGATTCAAACCCGTAAACATAGAGGCGTACGACGGAACGACAAACCCCGGGGTCTGGATTGAGGACTACATCCTCCATATCCATATGGCTTGAGGAGACGATCTCCATGCCATCAAGTACTTACCCCTCAAGCTCAAAGGGCCAGCTCGGCGCTGGCTTAAAAGCCTCCCTCAAAACTCCATTGGAAACTAGGAAGAGCTCCAAGACGCTTTTCGGGCAAATTTTCAAGGGACCTATGTCCGACCCCCGGATACAGACGATTTGAGTCATATAACTCAATAGCCCGGAGAGTCAGCCCGAAAGCTTTGGAACAGGTTTCTCACTAAAAGGAACCAAATAGTCGACTGCCCGGACGCCAAAGCCTTAGCAGCTTTTAAGCAGAGCGTTCGAGACGAATGGCTTGCCAGACACCTTGGCCAAGAAAAGCCAAGAACAATGGCATCATTAACAAGCCTCATGACCCGCTTTTGCGCAGGTGAGGACATCTAGTTAGCCCGATGCAGCACCAGCGACCCAAGTACATCCGAAGTCAGGGACGGAAATGGGAAACCACGACACAGCAAAAACAAGCGCCAGAATAAAGAAGACAGCCCGAAGAGCATGGCGGTAAATGCTGGATTTAGAAGTTGTCGGCCAGGTCAACAAAAGCTGCCCTCCAAAGGCAACAGAGACGAACTGTCCAGCCAAAATAGGATTCTGGATAAAATACCCATAGAGAATGTTGGGTCTTCAAGCAGTCCGGCAAGCTCAACGCTGAACATAAGGGGCAGGATACACCAAGCGAAGACAAGGATGAGCCTCGCAAGCAAAGCACTGGGGAACAGAAGAATTTCCCACCAGAAGTCAAAAACAGTAAATGTGTTACACGTGACAAAGGGGAGAAACAAAGCGGCACTCCTAGAGACACATGCCCTAGGGCCTATCACAGCGGAGTTCTGCCACTGGTCGTCCCAACCGATCACCTTTGACCATCGGGATTACTCGGCAAGTATCCGGTGTGCAGGATGGGCTGCCTTGGTATTAGACCCAATAATTGATGTATACCAATTCACACGAGTCCTGATGGACGGCGGCAGTAGTTTAAACCTCATATATCTGGACATAGTCCGCAAAATGGGGATAGACCGAACAAAAATTAGCCACAACAATACTACCTTTAAAGGAGTAACGCCAGGCCCAAAGGCCCATTACACAGTCTCCCTGCTTCTAGATGTTATATTCGGCTTTCCCGATAACTTCCGCAGCAAAAATTTAACATTGCACATTGCTCCATTCCAAACTGGTTATCAAGCACTACTCGTACGCGAAGCTCTAGCTCGCTTAACACAATACCGCATTATGCTCCTCTCATGCTTAAGATGCCCGGTCGACATGGCATCATTACAACAAATGGAAATATTGAGCGCTCCTTGCGTGCAAGACCGTGCGACTACCTTGGCAGCCGCACACTAAATGGCCTCACCAACTAAAGCATCTGACAGGTCGTTAAGACTAAGGACGCGGTTGGACGAGTCCGGTGCAGCTATATGTAATTGATACAGATGACCATCGTGCTACACCCGTCCAGAATACGGTACAACGGAGATACAGGCGCCGAGGTGCAGCAGGGACCCGTTCCAAGGATTCTTTTTAGATTAAGACCCTGCGTAAACCTTTTTTACTGTCTCTTGTTGATACACATCCCTCAGATTCTCAGTACAATTGAGAAGGATGATGACGTATTGGCATGTGGCCACGTCAGAATAATGCACGTACCTGGACACTAGGGGCTTATTACAAAGGGAACTGTTTTGACCCGGTTTACATCATAAAGACCGAATACCCTAGGAAGTGTTCGGCATCGCGAGTTTGGCCTTATATGCATCAGCTCCGAATCATGTCTTTGGTCAAATGTTGGGTTTGCCCGGCTCCTGTGTTTTGCTGCCTTACGTTCCGCTCTATCGGCTAAGGCGGCACCAGGAGAACTATTGCGATTGTGCCCTGGTTCATCCGGACGAGCACCTTAGTAGAGAAAGCCGAAAACTGACTGTCATGATATAGCGTGAGACTGGTCAACCACTCGATGACCTAGCGCAATCTTTGGGATTCCTCCGCCTTAACGAATGGCCGTTTCCCGGCCAGGCATGTACGCGCCCCGAATCTGGATGAGCGCGGAGCCACCAGGGGCTATATAGTAGGCCCACTGTCAAACTCCTTTGGCTAAGTGAAAGTGTTAAAGCACTATAGTCCGATTGCCTAGTTCGCTATGCTATCACCTCCTTAATGGACCAAGACGTTGGATCAAGTGTGAACATGCGTCTTCTCGAACACCCCCGCATTATATGCGTGGGGGCTGAAGCCGACAACTGCATCTTTCAGGTTATATACATATATACATAAACGGCCGCACATGAGGCATCATAGCACTTCCGGGCAAAAGTATAAATACAGCCTTGATAAATTCAATAAAACATTGTTCTTACAATGGGAATAAATGTCACTTAAACATAATATTCTTTGAGCACTGAGCCTCTATGAAACGAGCGCCTTCAAGAACTTCTTCAAAGTAGTGCTCGGCAGCCACTCGGCCTATGGCCAAACCCTGTGCTACAACAGTGATGGCATCCATATCCACCCAGTATGTTTTGACACGGGCAAGGGCCATCCACGAGCCCTCTATGCACGCCGACCTCTTTACAGCATCGATGCGTGGCACATCACCATGGAATTGTTGCACCAAGCTAAAGCAGCTATTTGGCCTTGGCCCTCCTGGTCACAGATGATCCACTACGGACCTCATGGCAAGTCCGGATAATCTATGGAGCTCGGGCCAACCGGTCAATCGCTCATTTAGCAACAGCGGACGGACTGGAGCATGAACCTGTGACCAGAACAGCTTCTCATCTTCTGGACCCTTCTGATCCTTGAAGTACTCGGCCGCATCAGTAGCACTTGCTGCCAAATCCATGTACTCGTCCGCAGAACTCCATAGCCGGTCTAGAGGAGCATATTTTGAATCTCCGAACTTAGTCCGTAACAAGAAGGGCTTCCTAGAAACGATATCCGCAGCTTGATTCAGCTCCTCCTTCGTCGCTCTAATTTTGGAGCGGGCTTCCTTGGCAGCCACCCGGGCCTTCTCTAGGTTCGTCGCCTTCGCTCGGTTTTCCTCTTCAAGAAGCCGGTAACGGTCAGCAGCATCTTTTAACTCTACGTCCATCTTGGCAATTATTTCTTTGCTCTCGCAATGTGTGGCCTGTTCGTCCTTTAAACCCTTGACCGCCTTTAAAGCGGCTGCATTGCTGCTCCTTGCGTGCTCCTTGGCTTGGGTAAGTTCCGCCCGAAGGGTCTCCACGGCGGCAGCTCCATCTGCAGTCACAACATATTAAAGATACTGGCATCATGCTGCTCGTACTATGTGACAATCACTGACCCTATCCCTCGTCAAGCCGCTTGTTGACAAGCATGATGTTGGCATCCGCCGCATCCAGCTGCCACCTTAGTTCGGCAAACCCATCAGTCCGGCTAGCCACCGGAGCTTCAACCACCTTCACATAAAGGTGGTCTAGTTATTACCTGGGACTATGGTCCTCTGTTTGCCGCCGTTTTCGACGACAACCAGAGTCTCAGGGGCTACTATCTACACAGGGCACATCTAAAAATGTGCGGTACTGTCAAAAATGTACATCATTTCACGTACCTCAAAACCCGTCAGTAGACTTATAAAGGCTTCATGCAACCCGCTTTCGGAAGATGAAATCCTTTCAATCACCGTACCCATCAACGTGCGGTGCTCTTCTGAGATAGCCGCTTGCTCTAGCAGATCCCTTAGTACGTCTGACCACACACAGGACGGTGCCAAACTCTTTTGATTGCTCTCTTCAAGAGCCGGATACTGAGGACTTCGGGTGGCCATAGGATTACCTTCTGCCCTTGACGGATCAGGAGAAACCCTCCGCAAAGACACCTCGGGGTCGCCCGCCTCGTGAGGCGGTGTGGCAGGGGGAGGCGTTTCGCTCTCCATCATTTCTGGAAGAAGATCCCCTGAAGACGAGCTCTGCTGAGAAGGGCTAAGATCCGAACTGCAAGATAAGTGCTTCGGTTATTTTCCTTAGATGTAAAGTGAGATATTTTCATTATTAAGTACCCTTTTACTTACAGCTCGGTGGAGGGCTGATCCCCTTGAGGGTATAGTGCGGCCAGGGTAGCCCCCAAGGCAGGACCCTCCGGCGAAGATTTCTTCCCCCGTTGGGAGACCATTGTCTCCGGGTCCTCGGAGGCGGTCCTCTTCCTTCCCTGGGAAGAGGAAGTTTCAGTCGCTCCTCCTCAGCTAACCTCCTTCGCGCAGGCGCTAACCTCCTTGTTCCCCCCTTTATCTTCTCGCAAGGGCGCTTGCTAAGGCGCGATCGCCAGCATCCTGGTTAGCACGGGATTTGGTGAGGTCTCAGGGAGGGGGCCGGACACCTGATCAACTTTGCCTTCGCTATCCAATCCTGGACCAAGAGCGGTTTTTCTTTTTAGGGCAATGTTGCTATAAATAAAACGAACAGTGTGTTCGGATGCGGGGCTACTTACTTGGGTATCCGGGTGATTGCAGCTCAACACCTGCATCCTCAGTGATGTCTGGACGCATTATTTGTGGTCCAAAGAACAATTTGTACATCTCTTCATGCGTCATGCCGAGGAAATGTTGGATAGCTCGCAGTCCTTTCGGGTTGAATTCCCACATGCGAAGGGGCCGGCGTTTGCAAGGCTGGACTTGACGGACTGGCATAACTTGCACTACCATAACCAGACTGATATCTCTCTCAAGGAGATCTCGGATACAGCTTTGCAGTATTGGCACATCCTTGGTTGGACCCCAGCTCAGCCCCCTGCTGATCCATGACATCAGTTGTGGTGGGGGGCTGAGCGGAAGGCGGGGGCAGCTACCCACTTGGCACTTCGGGGAGCTGTGATGTAGAACCACTACCGCTGCCACAATCCGGACACCTCTGGGAAGTAACCCTCAGGTCATGGAGCGTCAGCAATTTTGCTTATTGAAGCGCCTCCGCACGCTGCATGCTGCCCCTCGATCATCTTTGGCTTCACATCGAAGGTCTTAAGCCACAGGCCGAAGTGAGGGGTAATGCGGAGGAAGGCCTCACATACGACAATAAATGTCGAGATGTGAAGAAGGGAATCCTGGGCCAGATCATGAAAATCTAGCCCGTAATAGAACATAAGACCCCTAACAAAGGGATCTAGAGCGAGGCCTAGTCCTCGGAGGAAGTGGGAGAAGAACAAGACGCTCTCGTTGGGTTCGGGAGTAGGGACGACCTGCCCTCGGGCTGGCAGCCGATGCGAAATTTCGGCGGTCAGATATCTGGCCTCTCTCAACTTCTTGATGTCCTCCTCTGTGACGGAGGAAGGCATCCACCGACCTTGAAGGTTGGATCCAGACATAGTTGAAGGTCCGAAGTTCCTAAACCTGAGCTTCGGGTGTTGAAACTCGATGCGAGAGGCGGATTCGATTAAGATCGAGAGGAAAAGGCCTTGTCCCCTTTATAAAGAGGGTGAATATCAAGCGTCCTCCTCATGGCCGTTTGGGACTTGCCTAAGATTTAGTAGTCCTACTAATAGGCGCGGTTGGGTTACCCACATCCGTATTAATGGGCATCCCGTAATAAGGGGACACGATCTCTGCTTCGACAAGATGTGCCAGGGAAACCACCTCGCGAAACACGCTGAGATAGGTTATGAAAAATGACTCAAATAAAGATCTGGCTGTGGTGTGATGTCACACTACGGGGTACATCAGCATATTAGATTTGTGTAAATATTATTCCCTCTACGGTGGTATGTGGAACTTATTTTGTAGAGCCAGACACAATCCTCGTGTTCAAGATCTTCTATGAAGTATTCGGAGGAGGAACCCGCCTTGCAATGCCGAAGACAATCTACGCGCCGGACTTATCGTCCTTGAAGCCTAGTTCAGGGGCTATTGAGGGAGTCCTATATTAGGGGGTATCCGGACAACCAGATTATATCCTTTGGCCGGACTATTGGACTATGAAGATACAAGATTGAAGAATTCGTCCCGTGTCCAGATCGGACTCTACTTGGCGTGGAAAGCAAGCTTGGCAATACGGATATGTAGATCTCCTTCCTTGTAACCGACTCTGTGTAACCCTAGCCCCCTCCAGTGTCAATATAAACCGGAGGGATTTAGTCTATAGGAAAACATACAATCATACCATAGGCTAGCTTCTAGGGTTTAGCCTCTTTGATCTTGTGGTAGATCAACTCTTGTACTACTCATACTATCAAGAATAATCAAGCAGGACGTAGGGTTTTACCTCCATCAAGAGGGCCCGAACCTGGGTAAATAATCGTGTCCCCTGCCTCCTGTTACCATCCGCCTTAGACGCACAGTTCGGGACCCCCTACCCGAGATCCACTGGTTTTGACACCGACAGTCCCCTTTAGCGCTCAAGCGGCTGCCTTAGAATGGGAAAGGAGGAGAGTATCGCCACAGCAGGGTAATGGAAGGAGTAAGGCCCGCTTCGGCTCAGTCTCCCCTTTCTTTCCACGTGACGGCTTGATGCTCTACGAGCACAGGTCCCGGTCCCCAGGCAGGCTGCAACAGTCGCTAGTATGCTACGTCGCGATGCGGTGGTCAAGGCCAGGAGGTGAGCGGCCCGAGGTCTAGTAAGAGCTCCTGAGGCGCGATGCTCAGGAGGTACCCTTTAGCGCCCAAGAAACTATGAATAGGCAAGAAAGGGAGGCAATATTGCTGCAACGGAGCTGCTGCGAAGGTCTCGTGTCGTGGCGATGGGCAGGTTCCGTGTGTGAACTTATCTGGTTTGTCTGGAGTCTACTCCTTGTGGCACGCCCAGGCTCGTGCGTTGGTCGTTGTAGTGTTGCCATGCCAGGCCCGTGCGGGTTTCCCCCTCCCGTCTGTGCTCTTCTTGGTGCTCTGCGTCCTCAGGTCCTGGCCCTCCAGCGAGCTCAGCCGTCGCTGGTATGCCAGGTTGTGATGCCATGGTCAAGGCCAGGTGATGAGGGCTGGAGAGCTAGTAAGAGCTCCTGAGACGCGATGCTCAGGAGCCCCCCTTTTAATGCTCAAGCGAATCGCATGAGAGAAGAAGGTGTGTCCACAATACCGCCCGCCATGATCCTCAGGGAGCCCCTGCAAGTTAACGCTAAGAAGGGCGCCTGACCGCTGGTTTGCTTCTCGAGCGGGCGAGGGGACTCCCTACTGTGGAGAGCCCCCGGGGCGTGTACAGCCCCACCCTGACATGTGGCCGGCACGGTACGGTCTAGCAAGGTGTTCCTGGGCACTCATGATCCAGCGTGGGACTCAAGAGGTCCTACCTCAAGGGGGGTGGCGCCTGGTCTCGGCCCTTGTTTATTGTCTTGGTCCTACGAGATGGTCAGACAACGCAAAAAAGGGGCCCTGAAGGAGGGTGCCGGCGTGCAGCCCAGGTAGTGGCAAACAATCAAGAAAGTGATAGCCATAGGTAGGTTAAGCATGGAAGGCAAATCAGCTTGGGTAAATGAAGAAAGATACATGCCCCGGGTCAAGCCTGAGCGCCTTGGGGATGATGCAGCCCGAGGGGCGCCCCCAAGAGGGTAAACTGAAGGCATAAGCAAAAGAGATACATGCCACAGGGAGGGACCCACGCGGCCTGGGAATAATGCAGCCCGACGGGCGCTCCCAGCTAAACGAACTTGGAAAATTTCACCTAGTTCCGTCGACGAAGGAGAGTTTGTGCAGCTGAAGGCACGCGTCGAAGGGGTCGTTCCTCACGAGCCACCGGGGCACTGAGCCTCGGGAGGCTCTGGGGGCTCTGGTGATTCCCTGAGGACCGTCTCCATCTCTGCGAAGACGACGTGGTGCCTGGCCTGCTGAGCCGCCAGGACACGCTGCAGGTTGCGCTGATAGGCTGACGACATGCTCAGCAAGCCGAAGGGCATGCGAACGTAGCTGTGTGGTGGACCCTCGCAACGGCCCATGCGTGAAGGCCAGAAAAGCTCCCGACACACGACCCTATTGAGCCCTGGTACATTGACGCAGACGCACAGCCCGACACCCTCGCCTAGATGGGGAGCTGCACCTCGTGAACGGCGGTCGCCGCACATGGCCCTTGCATCTTGCAGTTCCTGAGTGGTCTTGGTGATGAAGTCCTGAGAGGTGGGCGCTCCTTGCCCTGTGTGCTCCTGAGGGAAACATGTCGCGAAGCATGCCTCCAAGCGGTCCTTGAGCAGCTCCCTCGTGATGTTGGCAAGGTCCGAAGCCCTCCAGAAGAGAGCCCCCGAGCCTGCCCAAGGAGGGCGCTAGGCACGCCTTCCTATGCGATGGAGGGAGGTGCCCCTGGAGCAGGCGCTGATCCTAATGAGGTTCCAACCGTGACGCCACCCTCCTGAGGTCCGGCACGGCGCGGCTGCTTCTTCTTCTTGGGGATGGCCTCGGGAGGATCCTCGCTCTTGCTGTCGGGTTCTTCGATTGCGGCCACTTGAGAAGCGCGCTCGAGGGAGCACACCGCATCCTCTCTTTGCACGGCACCGTGATGATTCCGCCGCTTCCTAGCATCTTTAGGACATTGTAACCGTGGTGTGTCACCGCCATGAACTTGGCCAGGGCTGGATACCCGAGGATGGCATTGTATGATAGACGGATGTGCACGACGTCAAAGCCGATGAGCTCGGTGTGGTAGTTCTTGTGTTCCCCAAAGGTGACAGGGAGGCGGATCTGCCCTATCGGCGTGGTGGAACCATCGGTCACTCCTGAGAAAGGCTTGGTAGGTTGAAGCTGCTCATATGGCACTTGGAGGTTGTCGAATGTGTCGACAGACAGGACGTTGAGCCCTGCACCGCCATCAATGACGGTCTTGGTAACTTGCACATTGCTGATGACTCATGAACAAAGCATCGGGAGGGCGCCAGCGGTGGCTGCGCACTTGAGCTGATCTGCCGAGCTGAAGGTGATGGCGCACTGGGACCACCTGAGCAGGCGTGTGGCCTCGAGCTTGTGGAGGATTGCGTTCACCTCATGAGAGAACTATTTGAAGATACAATGCGAGGCTGGGGCCTGTGCGCCGCCCGAGATGCAGGCGATTGCACGCGGCTCCTGGAAACCGCCAGCCCCCTCATCTTGATGGTGGTCGTAATTCCTTCTGGGTGGTGGCGGCAGCGGGGGAAGACCGGCGTTGCCTTGAGGACGATCCTCATGAGGCTGGTCCCTCCAGGCGCCCTCGCGAGGATGATCCTGCCAGCGATCCTCACGAGGCCTGTCACGCCACTCCTGGCGCGGGCCACGGTCGTCCCATGATACGTCTCCGTCGTATATGCTTTTCCAAACACTTTTTCCCTTGTTTTGGACTCTAACTTGCATGATTTGAATGGAACTGGCCCGGACTAACGTTGTTTTCAGCAGAATTGCCATGGTGTTATTTATGTGCAGAAACAAAAGTTCTTG
Source organism: Triticum monococcum (assembly GCA_034509565.1). NCBI lineage: Eukaryota > Viridiplantae > Streptophyta > Magnoliopsida > Poales > Poaceae > Triticum > Triticum monococcum. The sequence goes on along the minus strand of CM067844.1, from coordinate 371,159,456 downwards.
GAATGACCTAAAACTTCATGAAACATCTTTTTGGAAATATTAAAAAATCCTTGCAAAAGATGAAGACCAGGGGCCCACACCCTAGCCACGAGGGTGGGGGGCGCGCCTGCCCCCCCTTGGGCGCCCCCGACCTCATGGCCCGCCTGGAGCTCCTCTGACCTCAACTCCAACTCTATATATTTGGTTTCGGAGAGAAAAAAATCAGACAGAAGGATTCATCGCGTTTTACGATACTGAGCCGCCGCCAAGCCCTAAAACATGTCGGGAGGGCTGATCTGGAATCCGTTTGGGGCCCCCAAGAGGGGAATCCGTCGCCATCGTCATCATCAACCTTCCTCCGTCACCAATTTCATGATGCTCACCGCCGTGCGTGAGTAATTCCATCATAGGCTTGCTGGACGGTGATGGGTTGGATGAGATTTATCATGTAATCGAGTTAGTTTTGTTAGTGATTGATCCCTAGTATCCACTATGTTCTGAGATTGATGTTGCTATGACTTTGCTATGCTTAATGCTTGTCAGTAGGGCCCAAGTGCCATGATTTCAGATCTGAACCTATTATGTTTTCATCAATATATGAGAGTTCTTGATCCTATCCTGCAAGTCTATAGTCACCTATTAGGTGTTATGATCCGTTAACCCTGAAGTGACAATAATCGGGATACTTACCGGTGATGACCGTAGTTTGAGGAGTTCATGTACTCACTATGTGTTAATGCTTTGGTCAGGTACTCTATTAAAAGGAGGCCTTAATATCCCTTAGTTTCCACTATGACCTCGCTGCCACGAGAGGGTAGGACAAAAGATGTCATGCAAGTTATTTTCCATCAGCACGTATGACTATATTCGGAATACATGCCTACATTACATTGTTGAATTGGAGCTAGTTCTGTGTCACCCTATGTTATGACTGTTACATGATGAACCACATCCGGCATAATTCTCTATCACCGATCCATTTCCTATGAGCTTTCCATATATTGTTCTTTGCTTATTTACTTTTCCGTTGCTACTGTTACAATCACTACAAAATACCAAAAACATTACTTTTGCTATCGTTACCTTTTTGCTACCGTTACCACTACTATCATATTACTTTTCTACTAAACACTTTGCTGCAGATACTAAGTTTCTAGGTGTGGTTGAATTGACAACTCAACTGCTAATACTTGAGAATATTCTTTGGCTCCCCTTCTGTCGAATCAATAAATTTGGGTTGAATACTCTACCCTCGAAAACTGTTGCGATCCCCTATACTTGTGGGTCATCAAGACTATTTTCTGCCGTCGTTGCCGGGGAGCACAGCTCTATTCTTTGAGTCACATGGGATTTATATCTTCTTATCATTATGAAGAACTTGAGAGATCCAAAAACCAACATTTATCCCTCAACTAAGACGGGAGGTAAGGAACTACCAACTAGCTCTGCACTTGATTCACCTTGTGTTTTGAGTAAGCTTGCGACACCTAAACCTGCTTCTGCTATTCGTTCTGATATGTCGCATGTTATTGATGATGCCACTTCTGCTATGCATGATACATATGATGAAACTACTTCTATGCTTGATACTACTATGCCACTTGGTGAATTTCTTGATGAACAACTTGCTAGGGTTAGAGAGAATGAAAATATTGAATCTGATAATATGGATGAAAGTGATGATGAAGACTCTCCCCCTAATGAAAATGAATCGCCTGTTATTCCTGAGGGTTCTGTTTTTGAAAAGGAAGCTACTTTAGCTATTTTAGCTTGCAAAGATAGATACGAACTCAAGAGGCTATTTGCTAAATGGAAGCAACAATCTCTTAATGCTAGAATGAAACCTGACCCTGCATTTGCTACTTCACCTATCTTTGTTACTGATAAAGATTAGGAATTCTCTATTGATCCTGATATAATTACTTTGGCTGAATCTGATCCTTTTCATGGCTATGAATCTGAAACTGTTGTGGCACATCTTACTAAATTAAATGACATAGCCACCCTATTCACTAATGACGAGAGAACTCGCTACTTTTATATCCTCAAAATATTTCCGTTCTCATTCAAGGGTGATGCTAAGATATGGTTTAATTCTCTTTATCCCGGTTGGGTGCGTAGTCCCCAGGATATAATTTTTTACTTCTCTACTAAATATTTCCCTGCTCATAAGAAACAAGCTACCCTAAGGGATTTATAAAATTTTGTGCAAATTGAACAAGAGAGTCTCCCACAAGCTTGGGGGAGGCTTCTCCAATTACTTATTGCTTTGCCTAACCATCCTCTTAAGAAAAATGAAATACTTGATATCTTTTATAATGGACTAACCGATGCTTCCAGAGATTGCCTGGATAGTTGTGCTGGTTCTGTTTTCAGGGACAGAACACCGGATGAAGCTGAAATTCTATTGAATAATATGTTGACAAATGGAAATAATTGGACACTTCCTGAGCCAGCTCCTGAGCTTATTCCTAAACCAACTCCAAAGAAGAGGGGTATTCTATTACTCTGTCTCGGAGATATGCAAGAGGCAAAGAAATCTATGAAAGAAAAAGGTATTAAAGCTGAAGATGTTAAGAATTTACCTCCTATTGAAGAAATACATGGTCTTGATAACCCGACAAAGGTAGTAAAGGTAAATTCTCTCTATAGATATGATAAAGCTGAAATCCCATTTACTAAGTTTGCTAGCCCATGCTTAGATGAGTTTGATAAATTTATGGCTAAGCAAGAAGACTTCAATGCTTATTTTGGTAGAGAATTAAAATGCAGTGCTGATGTGCTTGAACACTTAGGTGATTATATGGCTAATGTTAAAGGTGAACTTAAACTTATTAGTAAACATGCTTCTATGGTTACTACTCAAGTAGAACAAGTACTTCAAGCTCAGAATGATTTTCTCAATGAATTGAATAGTAAGAATAATGATAATGTTGTTAGAGTTATGACTAGAGGTGGTAGAATGACTCAGGAACCTCTGTATCCTGAAGGCCACCCTAAGAGAATTTAGCAAGATTCTTAGAGAAATAATATAGATGCACCTAGTCCTTCTAAAAGGAAGAAAAAGAAAAATGATAGGACTTTGCATGCTTCTAGTGAACCTATTACTGAAACACCTGAGAATCCAAATGATATTTCTATTTATGATGGTGAAACACAATCTGGTAATGAACTTGAAACTAGTGATAATGTTAATGATAATGTTCATGATGATGCTCAACCCAGTAATGATAATGATATAGAAATTGAACCTGTGGTTGATCTTGATAACCCACAATCAAAGAATCAACATTATGATAAGAAAGACTTTGTTGCTAGGAAACATGGTAAAGAAAGAGAACCATGGGTTTAGAAACCCATGCCTTTTCCTCCGAAACCATCCAAGAAAAAGGATGATGAGGATTTTTAGCCGCTTTGCTGAAATGATTAGACCTATGTTTTTGCGTATGCGATTAACTGATATGCTTAAAATGAATCCTTATGCTAAGTATATGAAAGAAATTATTACCAATAAAAGAAAGATACCGGAAGCTAAAGTTTTCACCATGCTTGATAATTGTACTTTTAAGGGTGGAATACCAAAGAAACTTGGAGATCCAGGAGTACCCACTATACCATGCTCCATTAAAAGAAACTATGTTAAAACTGCTTTATGTGATCTTGGAGTCGGTGTTAGTGTTATGTCTCTCTCTTTATATCGTAGACTTGATTTGAATAAGTTGACACCTACTGAAATATCTTCGCAAATGGCTGATAAATCAACTGCTATACCTGTCAGTATTTGTGAGGATGTGCCTGTTGTAGTTGGAAATGTTACTATTCTAACGGACTTTGTTGTTCTTGATATTCCTGAGGACGATAGTATGTCTATTATTCTTGGTAGACCCTTTTTGAAAACTAAAGGCAATGTCACTTTTCATGTTAATGGTAATGAGCATACGGTACACTTTCCGAGGAAACAACCTCAAGTTCATAGTATCAACTCTATTAGAAAAATTTCATAGATTATATTTGGAGGTTTTGAATTTCCTCTTCCTACAGTCAAGAAGAAATATGATATTCTTATTATTGGGGATGTGCATATCCCTGTTGAGGTAACATTGTATTATTCGAAATTTCTCTGGTTCCATGTTATTCGGAATGAGTTCGTTAACAAGACTTGATCAACCTTGTTAGTGGATTCCTTTTGATGATCATGAGATGGATGAAACTATAAGGCACAACTCTCTGTACCCTCCTTTTACTTTATCTTATTTGTAATAAATAAAATAAAAATAATTATGTTTCTGTTTGTTATCTGATTATCCATGCAATATAAAATTACCCCGAAAATAAAAGTTCTCCAAATGCCCTGAAATTTAAATATGATTTTCTCTAGAATATTTGGCACTAAGAACACAGCAGGGGGGTCATCCACCTGGCCACGAGGGTGGAGGGCGCGCCCCCTGCCTCGTGGGCCCACGGTGGACCTCCTCCACTTATTCCTGGACGCACACACTTCTTCTTCCTCCCACAAACACAAATATCCAGTTCAAACCCGAGTCCAAGCTCATTTTGTTGCCATTTTTGATCTCCTTGCTCAAAGCACCTCTCACAAAACTGCTTGGGGGGATTGTTCCTTGATATGTTACTCCTCCATTGCTCCAATTAGTTTTTGTTTTAGTGCTTTATTCATTGCAAATTTATGCTGCCTAGGTGACCATGTTCTTAAGCTTGCATGTCAAATTTATATGGTTCCAAGTAGTTTCGATGCATGATATAGGCTCTAGGCACTTCTAGGAGTAGTTGCTATCAATATTATTGAGCTTTGTTCCATTTTATTTTGAAGTTACTAAAAAATTCAGAATACTTCAGAAAATAATGAAGAGATTTTTGAGGGGCTCATCGAGTCGAAGCTCAAAGGAAAAGGCTCATAAGCCCAAATATAATCTGCCTCGCACCACGGAGGATCGGTCGTGTGAATGGCCTTCCGATGATTTCTTGAGAGCAGCCGGGATTTATGAAGACTTTTATGAATTGGCTGAGAATGCAGGCCTCACCACCTTCCTCCACGACTGACGCGAGTAGTATCTCTTACTCACCAATATTTTTGTGCAAAACTTTAATTTCCATGCTAGGAGCTCACCACCTGCGGTGGAATTTTATTTATATGATGAGCATAAGGAGATGTCACTTTATGATTTTTGTCAGGTTTGTTTGATCCCTTTCGAGGGCAGCATAGAGGAACCACATCATGACAATGTGGATGGGTTTATTGATACCATCACTGTAGGGGAAACGAGGAAGGTTTCCGATGCACGAATCACCAGCATACATTTTTTGTTTTACGCTACTTTGCAATATTTGCTAGTCGTTGCTTAATTGGTCGCAGAAACTGTGGAAACCTTAGTATTCCTGATATTATTATTTTGTTCCATGGTTTATTCAGTGATAACTCTATTAGTACGGGTGGTATTATTGCTAAACGGTTAAGTCTGAACCATACCAAGGGGCCCATCTTTGGAGGCATTTATGCTTCATGCCTAGCTGCACATTTCAACATACCTATTAGGCATTATGAGAAGGAAGAAAAATTGCTTCCCACTGTTTATTTAGATTATAAGATTATGGTGGCACATGATTTTATTGTTAAGAATAGGGAAGGAGAGCTTAAATACAAAATGTTCTTTGATAAACATCATCCTGAGACTATTACCCTGCCTGCTCCTTCCTTGTTTGATTTATCTGCAGGTAAGTACCTTGTTCCATTAGAGGCTATTCAAGCCTACCAGAACCCTACATCAGCCATAGAGCCAGACTCGGAACCACAAGTTGATCCTCCACGACAGTCTAATTACCATTGGGATCCGGAAATGACTGCCAACCAGTGGCAATCAGAGTCTTCTTCTTCGCAGTATGACCCCAACTATTATTATGGATATCCGCCAGGCCAGCCATGGCCATAGACAAACTTAGGCCAAAAGCCTAAGCTTGGGGGGGTACATATTTCTCATCGACATTGCATTTATGTTCACACACTCATTGCTAGATGTCGGTGCTCATACTTTTTCATTGTATCATCCATGATTCGTTTATTTTCTTTTTTATGCTTTCTTCTTGTGTGTTTAATAAACCTTAAGAAAAACCAAAAAAATTAGTTGTAGCTTTTATCTAGTTTTAATTTTCATGCTTGTAGTAGTAATTAAAAAGAAAACCCAAAAATATTTCATGTTCTTCTTTTGCTTGTTGGGAGCTTTCCCGTGTACATAGTTTTATTTCTTTTCTTTTCTTTGGGGGTCAATAGGAGAAGACCATGATTAAATTGTTGAAGTGGCTCTTATATGCATTATTGTTGATCTGACAAAAGAGCCCATATTGCCTTGTCTTCTCCTGTTTATTGAATGCTTGCAGATTCTAGCTTAGTCCAATGCACGTACACTATTATTATTATCCACATCGTTCGATCATGCAAGTGAAAGGCAATTATCACGATATATGATGGACTGATTGAGATGAGAAAAGGTGGTATGAACTCGACCTCTCTTGTTTTTGTAAATATGATTAGTACATTGTTCTTGATTCAGCCTATTATGAATAAACATGTTTGCAATGACAACTAGAAATCATAGTTTCTTGTGCCATGCTTGATTAGCTAGGAGTTTATAATGCTTTACCTTGCGTGCCAACATGCTATTAAAATGGTTGTGATGTGGTATGATAGGGTGGTATCCTCCTCTGAATGATTTAAGTAACTTGACTTGGCGCATGTTCAGGCATGTAGTTGAAACAAAATCAACATAGCCTTCACGATATTTATGTTCATGGTGGATTATATCCTACTCATGCTTGCATTCGGTGTTGATTAATTTTAATGCATGTTCATGACTGTTGTCGCTCTCTAGCTGGTCGCTTCCCAGTCTTTTTCTAGCCTTCATCTGTACTAAGAGGGAATACTGCTTGTGCATCCAACTCCATGAACCCCAAAGTTATTCCATGTGAGTCCACCATACCTACCTATATACGGTATCTACCTGCCGTTCCAAGTAAATTTGTATGTGCCAAACTCTAAACCTTCAAATAAATATCCTGTTTTGTATGCTCGAATTGCTCATATATTAACTAGGGTTGTCCATATCTTCCATGTTAGGCGGGTTATTCTCAAGAGGAGTGGACTCAGCTCCTCACTCACGAGAAAAATGGCTGGTCACCGGGATGCCCAGTCCCATGCTTTATGCAAAATAAATGAAAATAATTGCAAACAAAACTCCCTTTGGGACTCTTGTTAGTTGGAGGCACTCGTTGTTTCGAGCAAGCCATGGATGGATGCTTGTTGGTGGAAGGGGGAGTATAAACTTTACCATTCTGTTTTGGAACCGCCTATAATGTGTGTAGCATGGAAGATATCACCATCTCTTGGTTATTATGTTGACAATGAAACTGTACCGCTCAAAATATTATTCACCTCTATTTCAAAACCGACCTCTGGCACCTCTACAAATCCCTGCTCCCCTCTGTGAAGGTCCTATCTATTTACTTTTATGTTGAGTCATCATCCTCTTATTAAAAAGCACCAGTTGGAGAGCACCGCTGTCATTTGCATTCATTAGTGTTAGTTTACATTGAGTATGACTTAACAGGATCTATTTTACCATGAATTACAATGTCTAGTCAGTCCTTGATCTTTAAAGGTGCTCCGCATTTATGTTTTGCTGTCTCAGAAAGGGCTAGCGAGAAACCATCTTGTTATATCATATTTTGATTGTTTTGAAAAAGTGTTGTCATCCGAGATTTATTATTATTGCTCGCTAGTTGATTATGCCATTTGATATGAGTAAACATGAGACCAATGCGTTATTGTGAATATGGTTAGTTCATAATCTTTGCTGAAAACTTGAATGTTGGCTTTACATATTTACAAAACAAGAGCAAACAGAGTTTGTAAAAGTTTTTCTTTATCACTTTCAGTTTGTCAACTGAATTGCTTCAGGACAAGCAAAGGTCTTGGGGGAGTTGATACGTCTCCGTCGTATCTACTTTTCCAAACACTTTTGCCCTTGTTTTGAAATCTAACTTGCATGATTTGAATGGAACTAACCCGGACTACGCTGTTTTCAGCAGAATTGCTATGGTGTTATTTATGTGCAGAAACAAAAGTTCTCAAAATGACCTGAAACTTCACGGAACATCTTTTCGGAAATAATAAAAAATCTTTGCAAAAGATGAAGACCAGGGGGCCCACACCCTAGCCATGAGGGTGGGGGCGCCGCCTACCTCGTGGGCTCCCTGGAGCTCCTCCGACCTCAACTCCAACTCTATATATTTGGTTTCAGAGAGAAAAAATCAGAGAGAAGGATTCATCGCGTTTTACTATACGAAGCCGCCGCCAAGCCCTAAAACCTCTCGGGAGGGCTGGTCTGGAATTCGTTCGGGGCTCCGGAGAGGGGAATCCGTCGCCATTGTCATCATCAACCTTCCTCCATCACGAATTTCATGATGCTCACCATAATACGTGAGTAATTCCATCGTAGGCTTGCTGGACGGTGATGGGTTGGATGAGATTTATTATGTAATCTAATTAGTTTTGTTAGGGTTTGATCCCTAGTATCCACTATGTTCTAAGATTGATGTTGCTATGACTTTGCTATGCTTAATGATTGTCACTAGGGGCCGAGTGCCATGATGTCAGATATGAACCTATTATGTTTCCATCAATATATGAGAGTTCTTGATCCTATCTTGCAAGTCTATAGTCACCTATTATGTGTTATGATCCGTTAACCCCGAAGTGACAATAATCGGGATACTTACTAGTGATGATCGTAGTTTGAGGAGTTCATGTATTGACTATGTGTTAATGCTTTGGTCCGGTACTCTATTAAAAGGAGGCCTTAATATCCCTTAGTTTCTGCTAGGTCCCCGCTGCCACGGGAGGGTAGGACAAAAGATGTCATGCAAGTTCTTTTCCATAAGCACGTATGACTATATTCGGAATACATGCCTACATTACATTGATGAATTGGAGCTAGTTCTGTGTCACCCTATGTTATGACTGTTACATGATGAACCGCATCCGGCATAATTCTCTATCACCGATCCATTGCCTACAAGCTTTCCATATATTGTTCCTCGTGGATAGCGAGCTCCTCTTTCATCTTGATGTCGCGGACACCGTCAGAGAACGCGGAGATGATGTCCTCATTAGTAACCTTGGGGATCTTGAGGCGAGTGTTGTTGAAGCGCTGGATGTACTTCTGGAGGGTCTCTCCCGGTTGTTGCCTGATGCGACGCAGGTCACTCCCGGTCGGCGGGCAGTCGCGAGTGCCATGGAAGTTGGCGATGAAGCGGTCGCGCATCTCGTCCCAGGAGGAGATTGAGCCATGCGGCAGGTTCAGGAGCGAGGAGCGGGCACCATCCTTGAGAGCCATAGGAAACCGGTTCGCCATGACTTTCTCATCGCCGTTGGCCGCTTCGATGCTCAGCTCGTAGAGCTGCGGGAACTGCGCGGGGTCGGGGTGCCATCGTAGCAGGGAGGCAGATCCGGCTTGAACTTGCCCGGTCAGGCCATGCTATGCAGCTCGGGAGTGAAGGCGCGGCAGACGGCCATGGTCGCCGGGGCCCGTCTCGGAGGTGGAGCTTGGACTTGATGAGGCCCGCGCGCCGACACCGCAGGTAGCGCGCAGGCTTGGCGAGGCGGTGCGGGGAGCGCTGATGCAGCTTCTCACGGCCGAGCAATCCGTTGGCAGCTTCTCTCTTCGCGTGCGGGCACCTGGTGAGGGAGTCCTGGACTAAGTGGTCCTCGGGCGTCCGGCCTGTTATCCATGGGCGGGACTGATGGGCAGTGAAGACATTAAGATCAAAGATTGCGCCATGTCAGGATTGGAGTCTACTTGGCATGGAAGGCAAGCTTGGCGACCGAAGAATCCTTCTTATGTAACCGACTCCATGTAAACCCTAGATCGTCTCGGTGTCTATATAAACTGAAGGGGATAGTCCGGAAAGGACACTACATATACTCATTACCATATTCATAGGCTAGACTTCTAGGGTTTAGCCATTACGATCTCATGGTACATCAACTCTTGTAATACTCATATTCATCAAGATCAATCAAGCAGGAAGTAGGGTATTACCTCCATAGAGAGGGCCCGAACCTGGGTAAACATCATGTCCCCCGCCTCCTGTTACCATTGATCCTAGACGCACAGTTCGGGACCCCCTACTCGGGATCTGCCGATTTTGACACCGACATTGGCGCTTTCATTGAGAGTTCCACTGTGCCATCGACACAAGGTTCGATGGCCCCTTCAATCGTCAATACTGACGCTCCCCAATGAGGAACTTTCTCCCCTGGACAGATCTTCGTATTCGGCGGCTTCGTGCTACGGGCCAACTCGCTTGGCCATCTGGAGTAGATCGACAGCTACACCCTGGCCATCAGGTCGTATTCGGAAGCTTGAACTCCATCGCAGATATCCATGGAGACTTGATCTTCAATGGATTCGAGCTAGCGGCGATCACTCCCCCTCATCCCGATGAACGCAACCTAAATCTGTCATCGAATCACACCCAGGAGATGGTTCCTACGGTAGCAACGACCTTAGAGCCGAAGCAGATCGAGCCATCCGAGGCCTCAGAGTCCACGGCATTGGAGCCACACATGGACTCGACGCCCTGCAATATCCGCTTTAACGGAACTTCGTATTCATCTCGATCAGTTATTAATCTTCGAGTTCAGCGCCGCTGATGTTTTTGAGCACTTGCCATGGGGTGACGTGCTAAAATCCTTAAAGAATCTGTCCTTGGAGAATGACTCACAGCCGGACTATGTCCGGTTCGAGCTAGAAACAGATGATGGGGAGTTTTGCTCCCCACCCGCCACCCACTTCATAGCCACCATCGATGACTTAACCGATGTGCTTGACTATGGCTCCGAAGACATCGACGGTATGGACGACGATGCTGACGAGGAGCAAAGGCAAGACCCTCCATTCACTGGACGTTGGAGGGCTACCTTTTCATACGACGTGTACATGGTTCACACACCTAAAGGATCCGGCGACCACAAAGAAGAGCCACACACGAATAAAACCTCCGAGACACAGTCCAAGCGCGACGGCCCAAACACCGCTCTAAGCACCGCCGCTCAAAGGACGGCAACACTGGTACCAAAGAAAATAGTACTCCAGGCGATGCCGAAAACAATGAAGGCCTTATCAGGGCTACATCTGAACAGGAACACGACAGCAGGCATAACAACCCTAACGAATAGGCCATAGAAGATGACCCAGAGGATGATAGTTACCATCCACCCTCCGAGGAGGAGACAAGCCTTAACAACGAAGACTTCATGGTGCTTGAGGATCCTCTCGAGCATGAGCCCTTTAAGCTTCAGCTCATAGCCACTACAAGAAGCCTGAATAAGAAACAACAACAGCTTCAAGCTGAACAAGACCTGCTGGTCGACAGATGGACTGATGTCCTGACAGCTGAGGAATACGGCCTCAAGCGCCCAGCCAAGAGGTACCCAAAATGCAGACTACTACCTCAGTTCGATGAGGAGGCAACAGATCCCATACCTCCCTCGCACAATGCAAACCAGGCACCCCGCGGGCGGGATAAAACGGCAACTCAGACCGAACAGCAGCACGTCCCACCACCTCGCAAAAATAGGGACAGACTAGCTCGGGACCATACATATGATCTTCCGCAGAAATTGGACAATAGAGCAGGACACACCAGATATATATACGGATCGTGAGGACGTTTCCACACTCGGGACGACAGCTACCTATTCGGACGTGACAAACTTAATCACACCCGGGCCGATAATCATAGAAGGACGTCGCCGGAGACACGCCATGACACGGCCCGCTATAGAGGCGCCACACACCCTCTCTGCTTTCATAGACCAGGTGCTGGATCATCAATTCCCCGAGGGGTTCAAGCCTGTCAATATTGAATCATATGAGGGAACAACCGACCCCGAAGTATGGATTGAAGATTTTATTCTTCACATACACATGGCCCGAGGAGATGACCTCCATGCCATCAAATACCTCCCATTAAAGCTCAAAGGACCAGCTCGACACTGGCTAAATAGTCTGCCTGAGAACTCCATCAGCAGTTGGGAGCACTTGGAAGAGGCCTTCCTCGAAAACTTCCAGGGTACATATGTTCGGCCACCCAATGCCGATGACTTAAGCCACATAGTTCAACAATCTGGAGAATCAGCCAGAAAATTCTGGAATAGGTTTCTAACCAAAAAGAACCAGATCGTCGACTGTCCGGATGCTGAAGCCCTAGCGGCCTTTAAGCATAGCATCTGGGACGAATGGCTTACCCGCCACCTCGGCCAGGAAAAGCCGAGATCCATGGCAGCCCTCACGACACTTATGACCTGCTTTTGCGCGGGAGAGGATAGTTGGATGGCTCGCAGTAGAAACACAACCAACGAAACTAGCCCCTCCGAGGCCAAACACAGCACCGGCAAGCTCCGGCGCAATAGACACAAACGCCGAAGCAATGGCAATAACACCGAGAACACTACAGTTCACACCGGATTCAGTGGCTCGAAGTCTGGCCAGCAAAAGAAGCCCTATAAAAGGAGCAGCGGAGGACCATCCAGCTTGGACCGCATACTCGATCATCCTTGCCAGATACATGGCACCCCAGACAAACTGGCCAACCATACTAACAGAGATTGCTGGGTATTTAAACAAGCCAGCAAGGTCAACAGCATAAACAAGGAAGGAGAATCACACAACAAGGACGATGACGCGGAGCCCTGATAGCCGAATACTGGGGAGCAAAAGAAATTTCCCCCTCAAGTCAAAATGGTGAATATGATATACGCTACACACATCCCCAAAAGGGAGCGCAAGCGCGCACTTAGGGACGTCTATGCGCTTGAGCCAGCTGCCCCAAAATTCAATCCGTGGTTGTCCTTCCTGATCATCTTCGACCGCCGAGAACATCCAACCACCATCCGCCATGGCGGTTCAGCCGCACTGGTCCTCGACCCAATCATCAACGGATTTCACCTAACGCGAGTCCTAATGGACAGTGGTAGCATCCTCAACCTGCTCTATCAGGATACAATACATAAAATGATCATCGACCCCTCACGGGTCAAGCCCACAAAGACTACCATTAAAGGAGTCATACCAGGCGTAGAGGCCCGTTGTACGGGCTCAATAACGCTGGAGGTAGTATTCGGTTCCCCGGATAACTTTTGAAGAGAAGAACTAATCTTCGATATCGCCCCATTTCCTAGAGGCTATCACGCCCTGCTCGGACGAACCGCGTTTGCTAGATTCAATGCGGTGCCAAATACACTTATCTCAAGCTCAAGATTCCCAGCCCACGTGGCATCATTACAGTAAATGGAACACTACTAGGGAAAACCTTATACACAGAAATTTAGCAGTAGCGCGTGTCAAAAACGGGCGCTAGTGTTAAATAGCAGTAGCGCGTGTGCGGAAACCGTGCTACAGATACAATAGTAGCAGTAGCGCGTGCACATGAAAAAGCATTACCACTAATATTCCCATTGCTAAAACGGTAGGCTACGCATAGCAGTAGCGGTCTTGGGAGAAGCGCGCTACTGCTAGGACATAAGTAGCAGCGCGTTTCACGTGGAGAGCACTACTGCTAATGGAAATAAAATAAAATGAAAAAACAAATGGAAATGTAAATGAAAAAGAAAGAAATAGAAAAAGGAGAAAGGAAAAAAATGTAGAAGAAAATAAATGAAAAAGCGAAAAAAAGGAGAAAGGCGTAGCAGTGGCGTCTGTTCGTAGGAGGCGCTATAGCTAACGTAGCCGCAGCGCGTTTCCTAGACCCCCCCGATGTAGAAACAGAAAAGGAAATAAGAAATATGAAGGAAATTACATAGCTATAGCAGTAGCGCGTTTCGTGAAAACCGCTATAGCTAACTTAGCTATAGCGCGTTTCGCGAAAAGCGCTACTGCTAAGTTTGACCTAACCAAAAAACCGTTTCCCTCCGGCCACCACTTCTCCTCCAAATCCCTCGACCCACCCCGCCGCCTTCTGCCCGATTCACCATCGCCCCACTTCGCCGCCGTCTACTGCCGATGTCGACACCCCCGGAGCCACCAGAGCCGCACGTCGTCGACGCCACCGGAGCTACCCCCTACGCCACCGGAGCCGCGCGGCCTCATCAACGCCACTGGAGCCGCAGCCGACGCCTCCGGATCCTTCGTCGCCACAACTGCCTCCCTCGCCATCACCAAAGATGCCCCTGCCTCCCTCGCCACCATTGCCTCCCGCGCCACCACCGGAGCCATCCTTTTTAAGCCCCCACCCCTCCTCTCTCTAAATTAGTTAGGTTAATTTAGTTAGGAAAAGAATTTAGTTAGGTTAATTTAGTTAGGAAAATAATTTAGATAGGGCTGTGACAGAGACGCCCCTACCTCCCTCGCTGTAGGAAAAATTGTATATGCTTAACTAGGGCTTTGACAGAGACGCCCCTGCTTCCCTCGCCACATCAGCCTCCATCTATATTTGGTTTTTGCATTGAGTTTCAGAGACCATGAGATTTTTGTAGATTTTCTTGAAGTGTCAAACACTAGGAGATGCAAGTTAGACGTGGTCATGATATATGAAAAATCCTCAATTGTGTTTGCTCATTGATCATTATCGACATTCAAGTGTTTCGATTGTGCCCAAGTGGCCTTTTATTTTTTCTAGGGAATCAAGCCGAGTGGCCTATGTTTTGCCGGAATGTTGATTCATTTCCGTTTGGCAAAATTTAGGTTCTCGATTTGTCCACTTTTTAGCAAAGGTCATGCCGAAATTTTCCGTGATTTTCGGCATGACTTATGCTACAAACTAGGACATATCGAGTGCCCGGGATTTGCCGCACTGGGTAGGAGTCAATGTTCCTGCAAAACAATAGGCCTTTTTTATGTCATTATTCATTTTATTAGGTCTAGAATTAGTTGACTAGATTTAATAGTAGGAAACATGGCTAGCAACGATGAAGGACAGGGTTCTGGTGATTGCGACGACGTCTACCGGGCGGCAGACGAATTTTTGAGCCTTGCCGACGAGACTGAGACCGGCGCTGAGACTAAGACCAGCACTGAGACTGAGGCCGGCATCGAGACCGGCGCTCAGACTGAGACCGGCACCGAGACTAGCGGAGCCGGTGTAGAACCGAAAGCAAAGAGGCAACGGTTTCCTAACAAGCCAGTACTACTAGACTGGTGGCCACGGAGGTGGACGACGGCAATTTTGAGCCAAAAGCGCCCTAGGAAGCGCGCGCGTGCTACGGCAATCAAATAGGATGCATCGTACGGACACCCGCCACCATCAACGATGATAAACTACAGAAGATAGATAATATAAGGACCTCCCTCCTAAAGAAGTTTCACCAGATATTCTTGTTCCCGGACCCGGCAATGAAGAAGATAAACAAACACGCAATGACCAAGTTTAGCGACGCGTTGGCCGCCTGGAAAACAAGGGTGAAAGCAAGGATCATCGACAAGAAGGAACCCTACTCTGAGATTGTAAAGGATAATCGAACAATCACAGAAGAGCAGTTTCAAATATTCAAGGCGGCTTGCGAGGCCGAAGCTGCCAAAAAAAGTCTAAGTACATGAAGGGGCTTCAACAGAGGAACATCGGGACCCACCACCTCGAAAGCCGTGGTTACGGTGGGAAGAGGTCCAAATGGGCCAAGGAGGATGCGGAAGCTGTGAGTCTGGGCATCCCACACCCCTTGGCGGAGTTCACCGTCCCGCAGGAGCATGACGTCCTCAGGGCCCAGGATCATTGGGACCCAGTGAAGCAAGTTTTCGGGACGAACACGGTCACGACGGAGTTCATCAGACTGCTGGTAATTTTAGTTTTTGATCAATTCGACTGCACGTTAGTCATATTTGTAAATGATCCTTGTGCCTTTTGCAGAGAGAGCAGCACAAGATTGCGGCCGAAAGCGACTCGTCGCCTGAGGCGTTGGCGAGGCCCAAGTGGGACACTCCATTCTACCGGGAGTTGAACATATTGAAATGACTCCCGGTGGATCCTCGACCGTCGTATGGACGCGTGCATGCTGTCGGAGACGGCGCCACGTGGAAGAAGTACTACAGTGAGACCAAGGAGGAGAGAAAGGAAAGACGGAGGTTAACCGAAGAAAACATCGACAAGAAGGTTGACATTGCGGTTGAGAAGAAATCATCTCAGACAGTCGCAACAGCGGTAGCTGCCGCAAAACATATAGTTGTAGATATGTCCACTTCCTTGGTTCCTGCCGTTTTCACTTGGACTACGCAAAATCTAGAAAAAAATGCAGTGGACTTTCCCCTTGCTGATTTCTTGGGGAGCAGCTCGACTAGCATTGCACCAGCACCTGCAGTTGCACCTGCTCCCGCAGCGGACGTGCTCGGACATGCTTCGTCTTTGGATGAGCTCGACGCCCTGACGATATCTGTCACACCGGCCCCTTCATTAAATGTATAATCTCCCATTTTCATTGCCTTTCGGATGTTTCACGTCGCAGAATTTTCTTTGTAGGCCGACGAAACCCCGTGCACCATATTGTACACCAGAAGGTGGACGTGGGGAAGGAGACAATAATGAAGCCGAAGGAACCATTGTTCCACAGCCGGTCGATCCCCCCGAATGTCTTCAAGGTTTTCGTGGCCAGTGTCAAACCGGGCCATGAGAATTTGCATCCTCTGGTACCAGGGGGATGACAACGAGACCACGTGGTGGCTTGGTGATTATTGCAATGGGTGGGTCATGTTGTGGACAAAGAGCCTGCTTCATCTGGAGGAGGCAGGGAGCACACCCACGAGCACGCAGCCTCAGCAAGGTATGAACATCAACACCCCACCTACCCAATTAGTCCGTGTCGGATTGGGTGATAGCGGACGGGGTAAGGAAGAGGCTCCACTAGTCGCTGATGACGTTTCCATGGATGAGGATGAGGATGACAATGGCACTCAACAGTATGTCTATACTGGCGCCTACTCAGGGTTTGAGCATCATGAGTCGGTGCCTGAATTGCCGCCTCCGGAGGCTCAACATATTATAGACGACCTTCCGAAAAGAATCCTAGGAAGAGAGCGTGGAAAGGCAAGAAAGCTGATTCTATGATCCAGCCGCCTCAGCAGCCTCGGGTTCAAAACCGTATAGATATCACCGGTGCAGATAAATTGCATATCCCCGGTCAACCAATCCTACCTGCAGCAGCGCTAAAGGCCAGATTCGGCGATCTAAGGAGTCTTCATGACAATGTGCTGCGGATAGAGAAAGGCCGCATCACCTCCAAAGATCTAGGATACCCACTCTACATGGTTAATATTCTGCGGCAATTGTCGTACATCGACTTCTTCCCCGCAGATAAGTTCTTCCTTCGATTTGATTACATATTCGACATGTTTCACGTGAAGAAGCTGGATTTTACGTTTGTCTGCCTTTATGCCTTGCACATGAACTACATCATCGGGGTTGAGCATATACCTTATATCTGTGTCGCTGACCCGTACTTCATGCACGAGAGCTTCTTGGGAGTCTGCGCAAAGCACCATGAATATGCGAGGGACTACATAGTCAATTTCATGCTCGCCAATAAGGACAAGTTGGCGATTCTCGTGCCTTATCATCCCCTGTAAGTCATCCGCGCAGACATCCTTCCTTTGATTTCAATCATTCATTTGCTCGGTGGAGGCTAATTAATTTGAGGTGCACTTATTTTGCGCAGTGGTGGGCGCGCCGTCCTCATCATCCTCTACCACCGATACTCCCACGCTCATTACTTGGACTCGTCAAAGAACATTAACAAAAAGGATTACACCCACATGAAGGATGTTCTCGATAGTGCTATCTATCAGTATGGTGCACGAGGTGGAGAGGTCAAGGACAAGAAGAGAAGGGACGGCAGGCCCGCCTTCGGCCATAAGACCGACTTCTGCTGCATCCAACAACCGAGTGATTCTCTTAATGATGGATTATATGTCCTACACCACATGCTGGAGTACAGACCGAATCACCAGAACCTTCGCATGTCAGCTAAATCCGACGATGCCCATATTCTGCAATGGGCAAAGAACGTAGGAGATATCGAGGATCATCGACTTCGAGCTGAGTTCTATCACATCCAGCGTGAACTTGACCAAATCATCATGAAGGAGGTCGTCAAAAAAAAACAGGGATGTTCTACGAAGAAGGACAAATGTCGCGGGAAGACGTCCAAACACGGGTAGCCTCTCAGCGTCTCGACCTGAAGCCTTTCACTAGGCTCGGGGACTATCTCCCTGACTTGGATGGATGGCACGACATGTTGGAGTGATTGTCGATATATGACAATGTGTCCATTTAGTCCATACTTTCTATATGACGAAACTTTGAGTTATGCATGACAAAACTTTATTTGTGATGTAATTAAACCATCCTCCTCGACTAGCGACATTCACTCTAGTTAGGGAATTTTTGGTACGATCAACTTTGTTATTTATGCTTATGATATGTTGCTTCTATTTTTTCCAAGTCTATCTCTTTCTGTTGCTCAACTATATATGTTGCATATCATCGACTCATGTGACGATGCAGGTGCATAGATTGTGATGGCGAGGAAGTGCTACGCCAGGAGTATATATACGACAAGTGGTTGGAGTGTCAGGCCCAGGTGTACTGGTTTACTGTTTCCGAGCGATAGGCAGTAGTTAGTTTAGGTTCACGCTAATGCGAGAGAGGGATACGAACTCATGTACAGCATAGTTCCTCTCTCACTCAAAGTGATAGCTCTTCTCGTGTATATCATTGTTTAGATGGACGATGATGTAGTTGCAAGTAATCGAGACTTGTATCGCTATTTTCGAGATGATGACGAGATACCACTTTGTGTTGGATGATGATTATGATGAGACTATTTGTATGTATATGCTATGATTACATTTGTGGCCTCGAAGCCATTTGTATGTGTATCATGATAACATTTGTATCTGCTAAAGATTCTTGTATAAAGCCTGTTCAAATACAAAACAAATATGCAGAAAAAACAAAAACTACTAAAATTAGGAGTAGCAAGTGGAGAAAGTTAGCAACAGCGTGACAATAGCAGTAGTGCGTCCAGCCCAAGCACGCTAGAGCTATTAGCGGTAGCGAGCTTGCACGAAGCACGCTGCTGCTACACTTGTATACCAGTAGCACGGGCGCCCACACGCTGCTTCTATGTGTTAGTTGTAGCGCCTTATTATACCTAAAACCCGTGCTGCTGCTAGGCTTTTACCTAGTAGTGGAAACATGGAACGCTCCCTCCGTATAGAGGAGCACACTGCCGCCCGAGCAGCAGAAGTATAGAGCCGCCTTCTCAACCAGCATTCTAATCCGGCTGCTGAGCCCCTGGACATCATCAAGAGGGTCCGAACCACACTGCAGCGGGATAGCTCGACTCGGCCGAAATAGCAATTTGACCTCTGTCCCAGCCCTGATGAGGCAATGGCACCAATATCGCGCGTACATAAACTATGCACTCAAAACCCCAGGCGAATTGATGGAGGCATACCTCATTCGTGATCCATTGTATGGCTCGACCGACCCTGGGATTCGCACGATTTTACTTTTCCTTTTTACGAGTTTTATTCTCTTTTGAAGGTCTATGCGGACAACCTGCTTGTAGAACACACCAAGGAGGCAAGGAGCTCTAGCTTACAAGGGAACCCCCAGGTGGTCTCTACTGAACAATTGGCATACTTGCTTTTTATATCCACATGTAGCTCTCCCTTGGTTGCGGCATGTTAAATAGACCTATTTTGCTTATCATATTATTTGTACAAAGTACGCCTTGACGTATTAGTTGGATCACAATGGTGAATACACGGTAGCGTCAGCTCGTTATTTCATTTTTTTCGTTTAGTCACCTCGGTATTAAGTACTCACCACACACGCACAACATGGTACGTATTACTACCCTAGGGGCTTCATTACACCCAACACTATGGCAATAAAAGTCCGAACACTTTTATAGTATAGTTCGGCACCCCGAACTTATAGCATTATACGCATCGGCTCTGAATCATGTCTTTGGTCAATAGTTGGATTGCCAGGCTCCTATGCTTGCTACCTTATGTTCTGCTATATCGGCTAGGGTAGTAATGGGAGAACTACTGCGATTGTGTCCCGGTTCTTCTGGACGAGCACCTCAGTAGAGAAAGCCGAAAACTGACTGTCTTGATGTCGCGAGAGCCGGTCAGCTGTTCGAGAGGTTCCAAATCGTTAGAGATTTTTTCCGCTTCTCGCAAAGAATCGGTTCCCCCGATTAGGCGTGCATAGCGCCCCTAGTTCAGTCTTCCCAATACCAGGGGCTTCGCCAACTTTCTTAAGTGTCAAACTCCTATGGCTAAGTGAGGGCAGTAAAGGCCACATAGTCTGATTGCCTTGTTCGTTGCGCTAAACACCTCCTTAAAGCACCAGAATGTGGAGTAAATAGTGTTTAGATTTATCCTCAGAGTTAATAAACGGCCGCACCAGAATGCAGAAGCCGATGACAGGTCTACCCTCAGAGTTAATAAACGGCCGCACAGGAGGTAAATTTAAATCATAAGCATTATACTACATAAACACCATTGTTCCATATTATAGGACAATGTAATACACATGTTCTCATGGGAATATGATATCCTTCGAACATTGCTCCGCCACAAGGCGGGACCCCTCCAGGACACCTTCAAAATAGTTCTTGGGCCGATGATGCTCCTTGCCCTCCGGCGGTCCCTCGGTCATCAGCTTCTTGGTATCCAGCTTTTCCCTATGCGTCTTGACGCGGGCAAAACCCATACGCACAACTTCAATACAGACCGACTGAGGGAGTCCTGGATTAGGGGGTCTCCGGACAGCCGGACTATATCCTTTGGCCGGACTGTTGGTCTATGAAGATACGAGATTGAAGACATCATCCCGAGTCCGGATGGGACTCTACTTGGCATGGAAGGCAAGCTAGGCAATACGGATATGTATATCTCCTCCTTTGTAACCGACCTTGTGTAAACCTAGCCCCCTTCGGTGTCTATATAAACCGGAGGGTTTTAGTCCGTAGGACCATAGACAATCATACTGTAGGCTAGATTCTAGGGTTTAGCCTCTCTAATCTCTTGGTAGATCAACTCTTGTACTACTCATATTATCAAAAATAATCAAGTAGGACGTAGGGTTTTACCTCCATCTAGAGGGCCCGAACCTGGGTAAAACATCGTGTCCCCTACCTCCTGTTACCATACGCCTTAGACGCATAGTTTGGGACCCCCTACCCGAGATCCGCCGGTTTTGACACCGGCATTGGTGCTTTCATTGAGAGTTCCTCTGTGTCGTCGCCGTTAGGCTTGATGGCTCCTTCGATCATCGATAGCGATGCAGTCCAGGGTGAGACTTTTCTCCCCGGACAGATCTTTGTATTTGGTGGCTTCGCACTGCGGGCCAACTCGCTTGGCCATCTGGAACAGATCGAGAGTTACGCCCCTGGCCACCAGGTCAGGTTTGGAAGCTTAAACTACATGGCCGATATGCGCGGAGACTTGATCTTCGACAGATTGGAGCCCCTGCCGAGTGCGCCGCACGGTCACGATGAGCATGATTTAGCTTTGCCATCGGACAGTGTTCAGGAGATCGCACCGGCAACCACTTTGACCCTCAATTCGGAGCCAATTGCGCCATCCATGGACGGGTTGATAGACCCCGCCACAGATGTCGTATTCTCAGCGGCGATCGAGCTGAATATCGACCTTACCCTTCATGGGATCCGTGACGAACTACCGGACTCTTCCTCGTCCATGGCCTCCGAACCGCCTGCGCCCGTGCCTATCGAATCCGACTGCACGCCGATCATGGAGTTCACCTTCACGGATATTTGTCAGCACTCGCCCTTTGGCGACATACTGAACTCATTGAGGTCTCCCTCCCTGTCAGGAGAGTCTTGGCCGAACTATGCTCGGCAGGATTGGGATGCGGATGACGAAGAAATTCGCCGCCCACCCACCACCCACTTAGTAGCCACTGTCGACGATTTCACCGACATGCTTGACTTCAACTCCGAAGACATCGACGGTATGGACGACGATGCAGGAGGTGAACAAGAACCACTACCCACAGGGCACTAGACACCCACTTCATCATATGATGTATACATGGTGGACACACCCAAAGGAAATGACGACGAGGAACAAAAGGACGTAGCGAAGGGTTGTTCCCTCAAGAAGCGGTCAAAGCGGTGGCGTAAGAACCGCTCCAAATCCCGCCTCGGCGGAAACAACGATCATATAGACCCAGCGATAGAGCAGGGTGAACCATCGCTTAACCAGGGCAACACGGAGAATCAAACCGAAAACCCGACCACGTCAAAGATAAGAGTCCGGATGACATCACACCGAACAGGCACCCGGAGCCACAGAATGCCCATCAAAGGCTGGTTGCCACTGTGAGGAGTCTAAAGAAGCAGAAGCAAAGGCTCAGGGCTGCACAAGACACACTCAAAATCAGATGGAGTGAAGTACTCAACACTGCAGTGAAGTACGGCAGTTATTGCCACACCAAGAGCTACCCGAAGAGAAAGTTGCTACCTGAATTCCATGAGGAGGCCTTAGATCGCCCGCAACCAAAAATTAAAATGGCCATCCGGTTGGATAGACGACCTCGTGGCCAACATAGAGCGGCAAACGACGCCACACATAAGCCTGTACGCGATCCACGTGAGGTCTCGCATCAAAAGGACGTCGCAACCAGATCCATATACGGGCCATGCAAGTGCGCTCCAACATGCAATGCAACACAAGAAACATCCGAACACCGTGGTACACCCAAATGTAGGGGTGCCGCACACCCCCTATGTTTCACCGATGAGGTGTTGGACCATGAATTGGCAGAGGGATTGAAACCCGTAAACATAGAGGCATACGACGAAACAACAGACCTTGGGGTCTGGATTGAGGACTACATCCTCCATATCCATATGGCTCGGGGAGACGATCTCCACGCCATCAAGTACTTACCACTCAAGCTCAAAGGACCAGCTCGGCACTGGCTTAAAAGCCTCCCCGAAAACTCCATTGGAAGCTGGGAAGAGCTCGTAAACGCTTTTCGGGCAAATTTTCAAGGGACCTATGTTCGACCACCGGATGCAGATGATTTAAGTCATATAACTCAATAGCCCAGAGAGTCAGCCTGAAAGCTTTGGAATAGGTTCCTCACTAAAAAGAACCAAATAGTCGACTGTCCGGACGCCGAAGCCTTAGCAGCTTTCAAGCACAACATTCGTGATGAATGGCTTGCCAGACACCTCTGCCAAGAAAAGCCGAGAACAATGGCAGCATTAACAAGCCTCATGTGACGCCCTGAGACCGATGTGCCAGGTGTCCTTCAGTTATTCACTATTGTTGCCTTGTCATGTGCTTGCGTGTCATGTTTCTCATATCATGTCATCATGCGCATCGCATTTGCATACGTGTTCGTCTGATGCATCCGAGCATTTTCCCTGTTGTCCGTATTGCATTCCGGCGCTCCTATGTCCTCAAGTGTCCCTTTGTATCTCTTTTCGTTTGTGGGTGTTAAACGTTTTCAGATTGGACCGAGACTTGTGATGCGGCCTTGGTTTACTAATGGTAGACCGCCTGTCAAGTTTCGTGCCAGTTGGACTTTGTTTGATACCCCAATGGTTAACCAAGGGACCGAAAAGGCCTCGTGTGTGTTGCAGCCCAACACCCTTCCAAATTGGCCCAAAACCCACCTAAGCCTCCTCCATCACCTAGGCAGTTCGATCATGATCGCGTGGCCGAAAACCGCACCTCATTTGGAGCTTCCTAGCTCCCTCTACCTCTATACACAGACCCCCCATTCCAAATCCCGGATCTCCTCTCTCTCTAACCCTAAAAATCAGCTCCGCCGCCATCGGACACGTCCGGCCGCAAGCAGACGCGTCCCCCCGCCGCCGCCAACCACTCGAATCCCGCCACGTGGCACCTCACCGCCCCCGGGCCGCCGGCCTGGGCAAGCCCATCGCCGGCCCTCCCGAGGCCCGAGTCGGGCCAAGCCGCAGCGCCCAGCTCCTCAGTTCCCCCCCCCCCGCCGCCATCCTCGGCGCCGGTGCACACCGCCGCCGCCGCGCCATTGCCGGCCATCGCCGCCTCGACCGGTCACCGACCCGACCCGGCCGCCTCGCTCGACGCCTGAGGCCGTGCCTCGTCGCCGCGGCTACCTCGCCGTCCGGCCTCCTCCGCCCATGTGCCGGCCAGCGCCTCCAAGTCCGGCGACGTCCTCCTCCGGCCGTATCGTTTTCTTCTTCTCCGGTGAATAGGACAACTCCGGCGACCTCATGGTGCTACAGTGCCAGATCTTAGATCCAAAATATCTTGGTTGACTTTTTCCCTCCGAAACCCTAAATTTTTGCATACTTTGACGCATCATAACTTCATCATCGTGGCTCCGATTCGTGTGTGTAGCATATCGAAATGTTCGTCTCGACAAGTACTCCATTTCATCTCATTGCATCATTTTTATTTGAGCTCATCTTGATGCCCGAAATGCTGTTGGAAGAGGGCTATGTGATGTTAGTTTCAGATTATTATCAGCTTTTGCTCATTTGTCATTTTTGCCATGATTAGTGTGTGCATGCTATGATCTTGAGCTCTACATGTGATTTGAACTATGCCATGCCATCTTTACAGGGGTGTATGCCATGTATTTTTGTGATCTCTGTGGTGACTAGCAATGCATGCAAAGTAGCTTACTTAATGTTGCTGATTTCAGGAACTTCGAAATATTCCAAGTCTTTGTCCTGCTGTAATTTTTATGCCATATGTTCATGTTGCTACCAAGTGATCCGTGCATCTTTTGAGCATGATCAGTAACGATGTTTTGTAGATTTTGTGGTGTTCTATCCATCCATGTCTTTGTTTGCATTTATGGAGCACTCTAGATTGAATCAATCGAGCTCTACTTTTGCTATAAAATGTTCCGAGCAGATTGCTAACGTGTTTAGCACTTTTGCCGAGCTTGTTGTAGTTGATCCATGCATGCTATGTTGTTGTTCTTGCCATGTCTAGCTTCTATGCCATGTCTACCTGCTGTGTGTATGCTTAGTTTGTCATGCAATGCCTCATAGTGAGTGCATTGAGCTCGTAAACATGCCTACTTGTTATCTGTTTTGCCATGTTCCAGTTTTTCACAGTCTGAATATGTCAATGATAATTGCTATGTTCATGTGGTTGCAATCGTATTTTCTGATCCCTTTTGGCTTATGGTCAGTAAGAGACTTTTTTTATATGCTTTTAGTAGCTTCATGCCATGTCTTGCTTTGCCATGATATGTTCCTGTAGCATGTAGTTTTCGTGCTCTAAACATTGCTTCCTGATGTTAAATTCCTGACTTGTTGTTTATTTCACTAAGTCTGTAACCTGATATCTTTTGCACTTTTGCCATGCTTGTTTGAACCTTTTATTGGGTGAATTAGCCATAGCTCAATGTTCATCTTTTGTCAAGCATCTTGAGTGGATCCCTGCCATGTATTTTTTTGTCACGTTGGAGTGCAGTAGCATGTTGTTCTTGATGCATTTAGAAGGTCTCCTACTGTTAATCGCAGACCGGTGCCATATTTGTTTTGCTTGTTATTTCCAAACCGTGCATCCGATTCCGGCGATCTTTATATCGATTTCAACCGAAATCAACTCCTCTTTCCAGTGGCACTCTTGGTTTTCCAAGTTGAGGCCAGGTTCAATCATTCCTTTCCAAATAATGCATATGCATCACATATCGCATCCCGCATATCATACCATGGTTGCATCATGTTGTTTGTTCATTGCATGTGGTTGATTGTGTTCCTTTTGCTTGTGTTCTTGCTTTGGGTAGAGCCGGGAGACGAGTACGTGCTCGAGGAGCCCGTTCAGTACGCTTACGAGGATCAAGTCAACTCAGAGAACTTTGCAGGCAAGATGACCATACCCTCAAAATCACTTCTATCTTTGCTTGCTTGATGCTCGCTCTACTGCTATGCCTATGCTATGATACCTACCACTTGCTTATCATGCCTCACATGTTGCCATGCCAAACCTCTAACCCACATTGTCCTAGCAAACCGTTATTTGGCTATGTTACCTCTTTGTTCAGCCCCTCTTATAGCGTCGCTAGTTGCAGGTGAAGATTGGAGTTTGTTCCTTGTTGGAACATTGTTTATTGTTGGGATATTATTATTATATCTTGTTTATCTTAATGCACCTATATACTTGGTAAAGGGTGGAAGGCTCGGCCTTATGCCTGGTGTTTTCTTCCACTCTTGCCGCCCTAGTTTCCATCATACCGGTGTTATGTTCCCGAATTTTGCGTTCCTTACACAGTTGGGTTATAATGGGAACCCCTTGACAGTTCGCCTTGAATAAAACTCCTCCAGCAATACCCAACATTGGTTTTACCATTTGCCACCTAGCCTCTTTTTCCCTTGGGTTTTCGAAGCCCAAGGGTCATCTTTATTTAAACCCCCCACCTTAGGCCAGTGCTCCTCTGAGTGTTGGTCCGACCGAGTAGACTGCAGGGCCACCTCGGGGCAACTTGAGGGTTGGTTTTACTCGTAGGATGTCTCATCTGAGTGTGCCCTAAGAACAAGATATGTGTAGCTCCTATTGGGATTTGTCAGCACATTCGGGCGGTGTTGCGGGACTTGTTTTACCATTGTCGAGATGTCTTGTAACCGGGATGCCGAGACTGATCGGATTGTCTTGGGAGAAGGAATATCCTTCGTTGACCGTGAGAGCTTGTGATGGGCTAAGTTGGGACACCCCTGCAGGGTTTTGAACTTTCAAAAGCCGTGCCCGCGGTTATGGGAAGATAGGAATTTGTTAATGTCCGGTTGTAGATAACCTGAAAACTTAACTTAATTAAAATGCATCAACCGCGTATGTAACCGTGATGGTCTCTTCCCGGCAGGGTCCGGGAAGTGAACACGGTGTTGGAGTTATGTTTGTCATAGCTTGTTCTAGGATCACTTCTTGATCATAGTTCATCGACCGTGCCTTTGCCTCCTCTTCTCGCTCTCATTTGCGTATCTTAGCCACCATATATGCTAGTCGCTTGCTGTAGTTCCACATCATACCTTTTACCCTTCCGATAAGCTTAAATAGTCTTGATCGCGAGGGTGTGAGATTGTTGAGTCCCCGTGACTCACAGATTACTTCCAAAACCAGATGCAGGGACCGATGATACCGATCCAGGTGATTCAACTGAGCTCAAGTGGGAGTTCGATGATGACTCATGTCACACCCTCGATGCGACTATATCTCCTACGTGTCGAGGCATGACTTAGAGGCATAATCGCATTGAAGGCATATGTCGCAAGTGAGGTAATCTTCACACAAC
Source organism: Triticum monococcum (assembly GCA_034509565.1). Lineage (NCBI taxonomy): Eukaryota > Viridiplantae > Streptophyta > Magnoliopsida > Poales > Poaceae > Triticum > Triticum monococcum. The sequence continues at coordinate 371,132,138 of CM067844.1, read as the reverse complement.
CCATGTAATATAATAAGGACAAGGATACATAGTTGGCTTACAATCGCCACTTCGCACAATTACATGAATAAAGCATTACATCAATCAAATACACTCATGGTCCGACTACAGAACCAAAATAAAAGAAGAACCCCAAATGCGATAAAGGTCCCCGATCGACCCCAACTGGGCCCCACTACTGATCAACTAGAACGAAACAACACAATGGACAAGGTCTTCATTGAGCTCCTCCTGAGCTTGGTTGCGTCATCTGCACGTACTCAACGGCACCTGCAAACTAGTTTTGGAAGTATCTGTGAGCCACAGGGACTCAGCAATCTCGCACCCTCGCGATCAAGACTATTTAAGCTTATGGGTAAGGTAAAGGTATGAGGTGGAGTTGCAGCAAGCGACTAGCATATATGGTGGCTAACATACGCAAATGAGAGCGAGAAGAGAAGGCAAAGCATGGTCGATAAAAGTATGATCAAGAAGTGATCCTGGACTACCTACATCAAACATAACTCCAACAACCGTGTTCACTTCCCGGACCCCGCCGGAAAGAGACCATCACGGTTACACACGCTGTTGATTCATTTTAATTAGGGTCGACTTCAGGTTTTCTACAACCGGACGTTGACAAATTCCCATCTGCCCATAACCACGGGCACGGCTTTCGAAAATTCAAATCCCTGCAGGGTGTCCCAACTTAGCCCATGACAAGCTCTCACGGTCAACGAAGGAATAGACCTCCACCCGAGACATTCCGATCAGACTCGATATCCCGGTACAACAAGACATTTCGACAGGGTAAAACTAAACCAGCAACACCGCCCATTGCGCCGACATCCTGATAGGAGATGCACATATCTCGTATATAGATGCATTAATTAAATAAGATATATAGTGATATCATAACAAGTAAACATGTTCCAACAAGGAACGGCTCCAATCTTCACCTGCAACTAACAACGCTATAAGAGGGGCTGAGCAAAGCGGTAACATAGCCAATCAACGGTTTGCTAGGAAATGGTGGGTTAGAGGTTGAACATGGCAATTTGGGAGGCTGACGAGCAAGTGGTAGGCATCGTAGCATTGGCATAGCAAAGAGCGAGCAAACTAGCATAGCAAAGATAGTAGTGATTTCGAGGGTATGATCATCTTGCCAGAGATCCCGCAAGGAAGAAGAACGAGTCCATGAAGAAGACAAACGGACGTAGACGAACGGATCCTCACAAACGCGACGTTACCGGAACCAACCCGAAGAAGCAACACCGGAAAAGAAGCACACAACATAGTAAACAACCAACACATAAGCATGGCATGATGCACAATCAAGAATGATGCATGTCCGGTTTAAAGAGGCATGGCATGGCAAAATGCACAAACAATCCTACAAATTAAGTGGAGCTCAATGTGCATCGGGATGCATATTGAAAAAAAACACCACATCAATTATTTAGTTCTCTCTCGTTTATGTACCCCAACAATATTAAAAGTTGATTAACATGGCAAGGGGGTGAAGCAAATGAAAACTACCTATCTAGTCAAGGTTAAATGAGGCCGGAAGCAACGAACAACAATTCCGGTAAATCCCCATAGAATATTTTAGATTTGGTACTTATCTGCCCTAAAACATATTTTAGAGTTGTTAGGCATGCAAAACAATGTCACCATGATAAACTAGGCGAAATTCTACCCCATTTACATATAAAGTTTATTTAATTCGGAGCTACGGTTGAATAGTTATGAATTTAACCATTTTAGCATGGCATAGGGGCAAATTAATGCAAACAAAATTTTAAACATTTCAAACATAGGTGAATGTTGTATATTATTAATCTACACAAAATTCTAAGCAAGTTTCATATATGAATCATTTTAATCCGATGCACCATTTGTGAGTTATTAAATGCATGAACATGAGGGTCTAAACTATAAACTGGCAGTCTCTGGATAATTGGACAAATTCCCAGGACGAGAAAAAAAACATATCGGGCTGAATCTGGGACAAGCCCAACAGCAGGAATGGAAAAAAAACAAGGCGGGGCGCTGGGTGCTGCTCACCCTGGGCCTGGCCCGGTCGGAGGGGAAGAAGAGGTAGCAGGCCGGGGCGACGCTGGGCCTTGGCGCGCTGCACGCTGGATCCTGGGAAGCTGGGCCGGCCCAGGTCGCGGGAAGGCAGGCCAGGCGGGGAGGCGGCGCGCTGGGCCTCGCATCGGCCGATGCGGGGAGGAGGCAGAAGTAGGCCGAGGCGGGCGCAGATCTGGAGCTGGGCTGGACTCGGGGCCCGCGAAGAAGTCAACGGAGGGCGCTCGTCGTCCTCCCACGATCCCGCCTGGATCAGGGCAAGGCGGCGGCTGAAGCACGACACTGGTGAGGGAATGGCGCCGGGGAAGCGGGGACGGCTGCGCCCGGTCCGGCGGAGGAAGATGGGAGCTCGGCTCCATGGATTCATGGCGGTGAGGGTTGGTGGAGCACGCGAAGACGCGAGGAACGGAGGCCGGTGAGGGAACGGGCTCCGACGAGGCACGGGTGGCTGGCGGGAGCCTCTGGTGCGGCGGCGCGGCGGCACGGTGTCGGGGAAGACGGACACGAGGCGGCGGCTGGGACTGGCCCGGAGAGACGCGGGAGCGGGCCGGATCTGGGCTGGCGGGTGGCGCGGCGAAGTGGGAAGACTAGAGGCTGAGGTGGCGGCGCCCTATTGGGGAAGGGAGGTGGCGCAGGTGACGTGGTGGCTCCCGATTGGCCGGGGCGACGTGGAGGGGCGCGGACATGTCCGGCGAAGGTGGGGATTTCGTCCGGCGGCGTGCATCTGAGAGTTTTTAGGGTTAGGGGAAGAATGAACCGCGAATTTCGGAGGGGGTGCTCTTTTATAGGTAGAGGGAGCTAGGAGAGTCCAAATGAGGTGCGGTTTGCGGCCACGCGATCGTGATCGAACGACCGAGATGATGGAGCAGAGTTAGGTGGGTTTTGGGTCAAAATGGAAGGGTGTTGGACTGCAATACACACGGGGCCTTCTCGGTCCCTCGGTTAACCGTTGGAGTATCAAACGAAGTCCAAATGGTACGAAACTTGACAGGCGGTCTACCGGTAGTAAACCAAGGCCGCTTGGCAAGTCTCGGTCCAATCCGGAAATGTTTAATCCCCAAACACGAAAGAAAGGTAGAAATGACCACCGGAGGAGAACGAAGCGCCGGAATGCAAAACGGACAACGGGGAAAATTCTTGAATGCATGAGACGAACACGTATGCAAATGAAATGCACATGATCACATGATATGAAATGCATGACACGCAAGCAATGACAACGCAACAACAACGAATAACTGCACGACACCTGGCACATCGGTCTCGGGGCGTTACAACACTCCACCACTACGAGAGGATCTCGTCCCGAGATCTAGAATGGCACCGGAGGGAAAGAAACAGAAGAGAAAGAGAAGAGGTAAAACTAAGTTGCTTCATTGACAAACGAGTGAAACCAAAGAACCTTGCGAGGTTGAACAAATTCGAGAAAAGAGTGCAACGGAGATGAACAAGGTCGAAAACACTCCGTTATAAAAGAGGGACAAAAGGCATTGCGAAACCTTGAGGTTGAAGGGAAGATATATATAGAAAAAAACACTCCGGTTAAGGAAGGAGATCAAGGAAGACCAAATTCGGGCAGCGCTCCAATTGAAAAGAAGGAGGATTAAATAAGAACTTGATAAGATGAGAAGGTACTTGGAAAATAGGACACGACACTCCAGTTACATGAATAAGCAAGAAAGGAACAAGGTCCTGACAAAAACAAAAGGAGAGGTTGAAGTGCAACATCACAATGACTCCGGAACAAAAGAATAGAAGATGGATAATTGAAATAGGAGAATTGAGGAGAAAATGCCAACTTCTGCTACAAAAGAGCTTGAGAAGGCCTCCTTAGGAGACGGGTCGAGCGGAGTTGTTGGAACACCAACAACGAAAAGAATAGGCTTGTAGTGGACTTATGGAATACATCCCAAAATTATGAGGTGAAAACCTGCCACTCACGGGAAAAAGAATTGGATTGATAAGAACAAAGAGACGAGAAACTTATCTCACCGGGAGGATAAAAGAAGAACTTGGGTCATTTATAAACACCATAGATAGCAACAATCCTTAGGGAAGTCTTTAGGTGAAATATAACCCAAGATAACTCTAATGACGAGATTTGTGGATTTAAAACACCTCATCTTGATAACTTGTGAAACACAAAGCACGAAGGGAAATTATCAGGAATGACATAACACCACCTCAAAAGATATGCGTGAAAGAATTGCACTCCGGATTACAAGATGAAGAATGCTTGATCTTCTGTGAAGAGAAACTTGATGAACTTCGAGAAAGAATTAAATCCTTTATGAACCGTCATGTAGAGCTCCATGAAGAACTCCGGTAATAAAAGGATGATCAAAACGGAAAGAGAAGTTGAAAACACAAATGAAGCCTTGCGACGATTTAGATGAATCTCCGTGGTGATATAATTGAAATAACTTGGAGCTCTGGAAAGGAAAGATGAACAAAAGAAATCAAGAATTTTGATGAACCTCCGGAATAAGGAATTAATCATTTGGATGAAAAAAGAATAAGAATTACATTATGCGCATCCTTCACCAAATTAAATTGAAGACAATCCATGGATTTGGCATATTACTAATTCTTGTAGAAAAGATTAAGAGAGATATCACGTAAACTTGAGGAAGTCTTCAACGAACCACCGGTAGGGTAGAAACAACGAATAAATTGATAAGGAAGAGAAATCTTGAGCAAACCACCGTAAGAATTAAGCATGAACAAAGAGAAGATAAAGAACACACCGGGAAGAATTAAGCAAATAAACGAAGATTCTTGAGAGACTTTAGATCCATGAGAACGAAGAGATCATGAACTGATTAAAGATCACTTGAATGAAGCACCGGTAAAATTGAAGAACGAGAGCTGAAAGATGAGAATGAATAAATCTTAGATGATGGACTCCAGATAACAACTGAGAAGACTCTTAAATTTCTTCGGAATGGTGAAAAGAATTCTCACGATCAAAACAATTATGAGAGGATGACAACAAGCTAGAATCACGAAACTTGAAGAGAATGGAGCAAGGTTGAAAGAAGAATCTTCTTCGGTCTTCCAATGATGAGAATGACGACGAGAAACACCACCAAGAATTAATTTGTCGGGACCCCGATTCCAAGTCACATCGATCTAGCCGGTAACACCTCATATCACTTTGCGGCCTCACGCACGGTATCCCACGGGTGTCGCCTTACCATGGCCCGGGACCGTTTGCGCCTTTTGGCTCACGTATATGATGGTGTCGCTAGCATCCATATGACAGAGAAACCGGGCCGACATGGCTAGTCGTGAACCCAAAGCGGCACTAACCCATGGGGACACGCATACATGAATCAACCTCGAGCATGTCGGTCAACAACGTGTGAATCCGGGCTGTAGCACTGGGCTAACAGGACTCCGGTAACCCGGGCTGTAGCAGGCTAGGCAGGACTCCGGATGTCACCGCGTGACATTTCCCCGAAGGGACAGACACAGGAACGAAGAGAAACACATGCCGGCCAGTCAAGTGTCCTGAGCAGTAGTGCTGGGCTAACAGGACTCCGATGAACCGGGCTGTAGCAGACTACTATCGCTCAGAAAGCACTAGACTACATTTCCCCATATGATAGGCTGCCAAGGATAAACAACTAGATTGTCGGATCCCACTCATACCAAGCATTTCAATCATACACACAATATGCCCGATATGAGTACATACAACATGGCATCACAACAAGACTCTACGAATCAAGTATCTATTCATTAGGCTCCGAAGAGAGAGATATTACAAACATGGGTCTCATGACCCAACATACAGAGCACACAAGCAACAAGCACATGCGGAAGCTTAACTTGTCTGAGTATAGACAACTACAAATGAAGAAGGCTGAGAAGGCTGACTATCTACCAGATCCTACCGAGGGCACAAGATCGTAGCTGAGGTAACAAGCTAAACGTCGAAGTCCAAGGGGAACTACTAGCGGGATTGAAGTCTCTCTGCAAAACATAAATTAAGCAAACGTGAGTACAAATGTACCTAGCAAGACTTACACCAGAACTATCTACATATGCATCGGTGTCAACAAAGGGGGTGGTGGAGTTTAACTGCAGCAAGCCAGCTTTGACTCGGTGGCTATCCTAAACTACGACTGCAAGCAACTCTTTTGAGGTGGCGCACACGAGTCCACATGTTCACCATATCAATACACCACTATGGATCCGCTCCCGTCTCCCTACGAGAACACCATCCATAGCACGCACGCTTATCTTGCGCATTTTAGAGTATCCACTTTCACTTGTCTATGAACTATGCAAGGGGTCCAAGTTTCCATATCCGAGGAATCCGGCTATTCGAATAGATAATGATAACCCTGCAGGGGTGTACTTCTTCACACACGCTCTCGCCACTTATCGCCCTGTACACGTCATGTACCTCGGCAACCTTCAAGCGGAAGCGGGGCGAGGGTGTCGGCCACGACCTGACTAACCAACAAGTCTCTAGTCCAGGTTTATCGCCTATTCGGGTTCCATCCGCAAGGAGATCCGGCCGGGGTGTCTCTCACGGCCCCAAACGATGTGTACAGGGTTCCCAAGCCCACCATCCGGGTGCCACTTGGTACACCGGGCCACTGTGCCTAGTCTGTCCCAAGCCCACCTGTACCGGGTGCCACTTGGTAGACTACTAACACTACGTACAAACACCAGAAACTAATTGCAACTCCTAGACAGAGATCGAGTTGATTAATAAGTCGAGAGAGCTTGGAGCGCCTGGAGCCCAATGTGTGGTAGTAACTGTTCATGGATCACAAACACAGAACTCAGTTCTTGAGGACGGCTGCAATGAGACAACCCACCATGTACTCCTACATGGCCTCTCACCGCTACCTTTACCAAATCGTGTTCACACACTTATCTCACACACCGTAGGACATGTTCAACACCATTCCAATTCATCCCCGATGAATCAGACCTGACCCAACTCTAAGCAGTAGCAGGCATGACAACAACATGAATGAGTAGGCACATCAGGGCTCAAACAACTCCTACTCATGCTAGTGGGTTTCATCTATTTACTATGGCAATGACAGGTCATGTAGAGGAAAGGGGTTCAGCTACCGCAGCATGTAACAGTTGAAACGGCGTTGTCCTTAATGCAGTAAAAGAGAGCCGGAGTGAGAGAGTGGGATTGTATCGGAATGGGGTTTTGCTTGCCTGACACTTCTGAAGATAATATAGCTCTTCATCGGTGTCATCGATCACATCGTCGGAAACATCGTCGACTGAGAGGGGACGGTTACCGGCAAACAGAGAAGGACACAATCAATGCAATGCAACAATATGATGCATGATCATGACATGGTAATATGAATGTGTTTTGGGCTAATGCAACAGAAAGTCATTTTAATTGAAGTGGAATTCAAAACTATATCAAATTCCAACTCCAAATCTATTATGAAATTTGCCCTAATCCTGTTTCATCCTAAACAGTGAGATTAACTTGCTCAAACATGCATGAAAATGGTACAGATGGATTCCTTGAATTTTTCTGATAATTTTACATATATAATTTATTTTATTTGGAGTTACGGTTGAATTTCTATGATTTTTAGAAGTTTTGGGCATTTTCTGGAATTTCCTGATTTAAATTAAACCCAGAAAATAGTTTATTGCGTCAGCACTATGTCACTATGACGTCAGCGGTCAACGGGCGCGGTCCAGGTCAACCCTGACCAGTGGGACCCACTGGTCAGTGACTCAGCCAACTAACTGAGTTAGTTAGTGCTAAACTAACCCTAACCAGGCTGTTAGCAGGGTGGGGCCCACATGTCGGTGTCTAGTTTAGTTAACTAAATTAGTTAGCTCTAATTAATCTCGAGTTAACTAATTAGGGGCTTGGGCCCACATGTCAGGGAAGGTCAAACCAGTGGTCAACCGCAGTCAAACGAGTCAAACCCGCTGGCGAGGCCAGACACGACGGAACGGCTCGGGTTTCGCCCACGGGCGACCAAACTCGCGGCAGAGGGCATCTACGTGCTCCTGGGACTCGCGCACATCTAGTGGTGCAGACGGAAGGAGTAGGGGCAGCGCGTAACCGCGGCGGCGACGAGCCGGGCTTGTGCACGGGAAAGCGGCTGCAGCGAGCAAACACGCAAACTAAAGCGCGGGCAAGGCACTACGCGATGCAGCGGTGTCGTTTGGCACGTTGGCGCGACCAAATGGGCATCGGAGCGGCGCCGGCGACGAGCCCGAGCGGCGTTGAGCTCGGTTAGTAGGGAGTCGGCAAATTGAGCTTGAAATAATGGCGGGGAGGAGGGGGATTCGGAGCAGGAGCTCACTGGGGTCATGTAGAGCAGCTCGGTGGGCTCGGGGACGGCCCGGAGCCGACGAATTTGACGGAGATGGCCGGCGGTCCCGAGGTTGAAGAAGGCATCGATGGCGGCGCTTCGAGGCGTCTGACGTCGCGTGAGTCGATGGAGAGGATGTGGTGGACGAGGCAGAGCTCGGGGCCGCATCGGAGAGGTGAGGGGAGCACGGTGGCTGCGGTGGTGCTTGTCGGCGGCGACGGTCTCTACTCGGGTGGCTGCGGTGCGAGCGCTAGGGAGAGAGGGAGGAAGCAGAGAGGGGGGAGGGAGATGCAGGCGGTGCCGTGGCGCTGCAGAGGGAGTCCAGGGCAATGAGGGGGCAGCCAGGCAGGCATGGTGGTGGCGTGGCGAGCTCGGCGGCGTCGCGGTGTCCCTCCTCTGCCTACTGGTAGAGGTAGGTGATGACTGGCAGCGGCGTTGGGCTGGGCCGGCCACTTGGGCTCCAGGTGGGCTACACAGGTAAGGTTTCCTCTCTCTCTTTTCCGTTTCTGTTTTCTATTTATTCTGTTTTGTATTTTTTTGTAATTATGTTTGGGTTTATTAAAAATGCCAGAGCATTTCCAAAAATCATGCAGCTGACTATGGCCACTGTTTGGAATATTTCCAACAGTAAACATTTCAGTTTGTGATTATTTGGGCATTTAAAATATTTTATAGGATTTAAATGCTCAAATGCAAATACTGTATGATTTAATTCAGTGACACCCAATTGACCTAGAAAAATGTGCAATATTTTTGGCAGAGGTTCAAGACCAATCCAAAGATGATGAACATTTTAGAGGGGCATTTTGGGTTCAGTGAAATGATTTTTATTTGGACCCTAGTTGAGTTTCATTTGGTGCTAGGGTTTATCAGCCCCCATTTCAAAATTAAAAGAAATTGAAATTGATGCATGGATGCAATGCCACTAATTACAAGAAGATTTCTAGGGCTGTGACAACTCACCCCCACTAAAACAAGAATCTCGTCCCGAGATTCAAGACGTGAGGTAAGAAGACAGAGGGGACACAAAGCTAACACCATCTTCATGATCCGATTGCCCTCATCGAAGACATTGATTCCTTGCTTCAATTTGATCTTGTCTGCCTTCTGGATCTTCATCCAACACAATGACGACAGAAGAAACTCTATAGGAATCAATCTTCTCGAAGATCGAACAACTTACGGTCAACTTATGGGGTGAGATGTGGAATATCTCTCGAGCTGAGACTCAAAACACACATCGAGCGAGATGGAAGGTAATAGATGACAAGGGTTCAAATATGTAGGCGACAATTCCACGCTGGAGTAGGATGATGCATGGTTTCAAAGTAGCGAGGAAGTAATTGCCATGATTCCATAACGGGACACCTTAGGGAAAGGTGACTCGTAGAGCATTTCCCTTAAGTGGCAAAAAGAATTACTTTTGATACAAAGATCATTGAAACTCTTTATACCAGCCTAAGGCAATCACAAATGGTCATTTCAAGGAGTTCGAAAGAATGACATACTCAGACCAGAATCGATGATGTGGACTACCTTGTTGTAGACAACGCAATGGATGATTTCTAGCTTACCATTGGAAATGGATGGGACCCATGGTAAGTCCACTTTTGAAGATGATCCTGAACAACAACTACTGAGGTGCAAGCTGGGAACAAAATGCAATTGTTGGGAATGATGCTGGTAACTGGGGAAGAACTCAACAGTAGAGAGAGATTCCACTGTTTGAAATGTTATGGCATAATCGAAGAAACTGAGAACGGATCCCAGTTAATGCCGACGATAAATCCTAGTGCTTACGCGTGCTCTCAAGAACTTGAGCATTTCCGTATTAATCAAGGTTTTACCAGTATCTGTGTCAAGGATCCTGGCAACACAACATACCACCATGATGAATGGTGATGGATGATGCAGATGCAAAGGAAGATAAGACTTTCTTAGATTTCACCTTAGCGAGGCCAAGGGAACAAAATCTGGATGATCGACCGAGAGACATATAGCACTCCGCTTCTAATGCTCTCCTTGATGTGCTAGTATCCCATTCATAGATATGGCTTGATATATAGAACATCAAGTAAAAGGTCAGACTTCAGGAGCACAAGAATCCGTAAGGATTAACTATGGAAGTAAATCCTACGAAAACCTTATGGGGAGGTGGCCAACTTCCTCAATCAAGATACTACAATAATAGGTCTTCCGGCTGGGTGTGTTGGCCACGACATCCACTTTACCGGTACAGAGAGACCAATATTATAGTTCTTGGAGTGTGTTCCAACCATCATATCTGCCTGAGATTCAGATCTGGTTGGTGTCAGGATATTCCAGACTCATCAAGTCTAGAAAGAAAATGAAAAGTTTGCAACACAAATCGATGAGATGACGTTGCGAGACTCTCGGGGAAATGAACTATGGTAGTAAGCTCCAAAACATGAGCTAGTTCTGCTACACACATGTGAGCATGTTGTCCAAGACAAGAATGACCACATAGTAGTCTTATAATAAAATACTACCGAGTTCAGGTGGGAAACCATCATTGCGGATAACGAAGTCCTTGATTAAGCTCGGGTTAGCTCTTAAAAAGGAACTTCTTCTCCTTGAACAGATCAATCAGTGGCTTGGTGTGCTAGGGACACATATAGAATGAAGGTTGCAAGTCTCCAAACCACAGAATACTTCGCACATATGCATGAATGATTTGGCATGATTCCAGAGGAGGCAAAACAAACTTTCTCTGATTCACGGCGGCAACTTGCATCAAATGCACATGAATTAAAGGAAGTCACTTCTTTCATCCGAACATATGCTTCATGAACAGAACACGAAGGTAATGCTTATAAAGTTTCCCATACTAGCTGGAGGTTCAACATGAATCATGGGGGAGACAAAATGCTGCTGATGGGCTCAACAACAGCTCATCAGAATTTCCATATCACTGAACTTCCACCATCATGTGAACACGGTGATAGCATTGGTCAGACCAAAAGAGATAATGGTGTATGCTCGAGGGATCAACCATGAGTAAGACAACATTACGAACATCGTTGGTTCTGATTTGACTTGACGATAGCCCATACTCAAGTCTAAGTTTTGACAAGGCAATAGATCCAACAACCGATCACGAGGACCAATTGATGAAGATATCACCTTTCTTCAACACACACACAAACACAAGGATATCCCTTTGGAACGAACTAAGTTAGGCAAGCTTTTATCTTCCAACTCTCCAAGTTGTTGTTTAGCTTAACCGACTAGCTCAGGGGTATCCAACACGGATCCTTGGAGAAGGAGTGGTTCACAAGAAAACCAACTTGATCACGAACTCATCATAGCGGTCAGGTGACAACCTCGTAACACTTCCGAGAAGATATTCAGAAATTCACGAACCACCGATATGTTACTAAGCTCGAGATCAATCTTGCTTTGCGAGGCAAGACGATGTGACCAATAGATCAAGGGTTTGACACAATCCTAACTCATTGATCGAATAGTGCTCCGGAAATAAGGACTAGGTAGCACGATCAATCTTAGAATGATGATTCAATAACCAACACGCTAAGAATGAGTTTATTGTCCATTAACTACCAAGCAACAGGGTTGTTAGGAGTATTGATTTCACACATCACAGTTCACTTGTCGGCATTCCGGTTACAACAACACGAAACCGAAGAAGGAATAATGATGGTGATAAGTATCACTGCGTCAAGAATTCATAAGAGGTGGTGCAATTCCCATGACATTCTTGACATAAATATGGTAACACTCCAAGGTAGAACGGAGCAAAAGTTGGGTTGGCATTTGATCCATGGAATACAACTACTTTGACCCAATCCTAGATATGGATAAGGTACTGGAGTTTGTTTCTCCTAGTCATTCTAGAATAGAATGGCTTGACGGACCACTAGAGTAATAGGCATTGATAAACACGATTGCCAAATACTCCTTACTATCAATTGATAGATGAAGGTCGGAATATAACTGAAGGGGGGAACAACTCAAGGAACATATAACTTTCTGAGTTGTGGATGCATAGATTAGTATGTCGAACGAGTTCAACATATTTCTTCCGGATAACCCATGCAGAAAGGTAGAACTGGCAGAGCCACAATATAGAATGGAGAACTCATCAAGAGCACTCTGGTTGTGATCCTTTGGTTCAAGAACTTCTGCCATAAGTGGTTCATAGTATTTGGAAGAAGGAAATACCACGGACCTCGAGGACTATCGCAAGGTTACTAATATCTTGAGGGAACTAGCAAAAACTAACAACATGAAGTAGGGTGAATCTCGGGTTCAAAACCCAGGAATAGAATACCTACCACTACATGGCATCATGGGATGCTTTTGAGAATAATGACCAGAATCAGACACTGGGAATACAAAACATGGCTAGATCACTAGGTGACTCCCTAAAACACCTAGGGTCATAGTAATAGCTCCAACATATATGTCGAGGTAACGGAGTACCTCAACTCACCATTAGTGTGGTTAATCTGACCCAAAAGAATATCAAAAATGGAAAGAAAGGATTTGCAAATGCATCAGACTATTTAGAAACCTGGGATGACTCGGACAGCATAACGGCTGTAAATGCTTGAAAAGATTTGAGACATCCTGCAGAAATGGTGGCATAACCACTCAGAATCATAATATCAAGGTTCTGAGGCCAGCTATGACATATGGAAGTAGTAGGAACTGAACTGGGCATGAACCCAACAATCGTATAAGTCTATGGATTAGTAACACATCATCCTGATAGATAGATGAGAAGGCCTAGTTCTTAATCCCCGTAGAAAAGAAGAGGACGACTCAGATCAGAGGGCATGAGGTATAAGGAGTAAAAAGAGCCTTATGTTCCCTTCCACAATCAATTCCCTTATATAACTAAAGCATTTCTAGACTCAACTTTGACCAGTTTGGCTTGGTAATCCTACAGGTAGTCAGGCTCTGATACCAAAGCTGCCGGGACCCCGATTCCAAGTCACATCGATCTAGCCGGTAACACCTCATATCACTTTGCGGCCTCACGCACGGTATCCCACGGGTGTCGCCTTACCATGGCCCGGGACTGTTTGCGCCTTTTGGCTCACGTATATGATGGTGTCGCTAGCATCCATATGACAGAGAACCCGGGCCGACATGGCTAGTCGTGAACCCAAAGCGGCACTAACCCATGGGGACAAGCATACATGAATCAACCTCGAGCATGTTGGTCAACAACGTGTGAATCCGGGCTGTAGCACTGGGCTAACAGGACTCCGGTAACCCGGGCTGTAGCAGGCTAGGCAGGACTCCGGATGTCACCGCGTAACATTTCCCCGAAGGGACAGACACAGGAACGAAGAGAAACACATGCCGGCCAGTCAAGTGTCCTGAGCAGTAGTGCTGGGCTAATAGGACTCTGGTGAACCGGGCTGTAGCGGACTACTATCGCTCAAAAAGCACTAGACTACATTTCCCCATACGATAGGCTGCCAAGGATAAACAACTAGATTGTCGGATCCCACTCATACCAAGCATTTCAATCATACACACAATATGCCCAATATGAGTACATACAACATGGCATCACAACAAGACTCTACGACTCAAGTATCTATTCATTAGGCTCCGAAGAGCGAGATATTACAAACATGGGTCTCATGACCCAACATACAGAGCACACAAGCAACAAGCACATGTGGAAGCTTAACTTGTCTGAGTACAGACAACTACAAATGAAGAAGGCTGAGAAGCCTGACTATCTACCAGATCCTGCCGAGGGCACAAGATCGTAGCTGAGGTAACAAGCTAAACGTCAGAGTCCAAGGGGAACTACTAGCGGGACTGAAGTCTCTCTGCAAAACATAAATTAAGCAAACGTGAGTACAAATGTACCCAGCAAGACTTACATCAGAACTATCTACATATGCATCGGTGTCAACAAAGGGGTGGTGGAGTTTAACTGCAGCAAGCCAGCTTTGACTCGGTGGCTATCCTAAACTACGACTGCAAGCAACTCTTTTGAGGTGGCGCACACGAGTCCACATGTTCACCATATCAATACACCACTATGGATCCGCTCCCGTCTCCCTACGAGAACACCATCCATAGCACTCACGCTTATCTTGCGCATTTTAGAGTATCCACTTTCACTTGTCTATGAACTATGCAAGGGGTCCAAGTTTCCATATCCGAGGAATCCGGCTATTCGAATAGATAATGATAACCCTGCAGGGGTGTACTTCTTCACACACGCTCTCGTCACTTATCGCCCTGTACACGTCATGTACCTCGGCAACCTTCAAGCGGAAGCCGGGCGAGGGTGTCGGCCACGACCTGACTAACCAACAAGTCTCTAGTCCAGGTTTATCGCCTATTCGGGTTCCATCCGCAAGGAGATCCGGCCGGGGTGTCGCTCACGGCCCCAAACGATGTGTACAGGGTTCCCAAGCCCACCATCTGGGTGCCACTTGGTACACCGGGCCACTGTGCCTAGTCTGTCCCAAGCCCACCTGTACCGGGTGCCACTTGGTAGACTACTAACACTACCTACAAACACCAGAAACTAATTGCAACTCCTGGACAGAGATCGAGTTGATTAATAAGTCGAGAGAGCTTGGAGCGCCCGGAGCCCAATGTGTGGTAGTAACCGTTCATGGATCACAAACACAGAACTCAGTTCCTGAGGACGGCTGCAATGAGACAACCCACCATGTAATCCTACATGGCCTCTCACCGCTACCTTTACCAAATCGTGTTCACACACTTATCTCACACACCGTAGGACATGTTCAACACCATTCCAATTCATCCCCGATGAATCAGACCTGACCCAACTCTAAGCAGTAGCAGGCATGACAACAACATGAATGAGTAGGCACATCAGGGCTCAAACAACTCCTACTCATGCTAGTGGGTTTCATCTATTTACTGTGGCAATGACAGGTCATGCAGAGGAAAGGGGTTCAGCTACCGCAGCATGTAACAGTTGAAACGGCGTTGTCCTTAATGCAGTAAAAGAGAGCAGGAGTGAGAGAGTGGGATTGTATCGGAATGGGGTTTTGCTTGCCTGACACTTCTGAAGATAATATAGCTCTTCATCGGTGTCATCGATCACATCGTCGGAAACATCGTCGACTGAGAGGGGACGGTTACCGGCAAACAGAGAAGGACACAATCAATGCAATGCAACAATATGATGCATGATCATGACATGGTAATATGAATGTGTTTTGGGCTAATGCAACAGAAAGTCATTTTAATTGAAGTGGAATTCAAAACTATATCAAATTCCAACTCCAAATCTATTATGAAATTTGCCCTAATCCTGTTTCATCCTAAACAGTGAGATTAACTTGCTCAAACATGCATGAAAATGGTACAGATGGATTCCTTGAATTTTTCTGATAATTTTACATATATAATTTATTTTATTTGGAGTTACGGTTGAATTTCTATGATTTTTAGAAGTTTTGGGCATTTTCTGGAATTTCCTGATTTAAATTAAACCCAGAAAATAGTTTATTGCGTCAGCACTGCGTCACTATGACGTCAGCGGTCAATGGGCGCGGTCCAGGTCAACCCTGACCAGTGGGACCCACTGGTCAGTGACACAGCCAACTAACTGAGTTAGTTAGTGCTAAACTAACCTAACCAGGCTGTTAGCAGGGTGGGGCCCACATGGTGGTGTCTAGTTTAGTTAACTAAATTAGTTAGCTCTAATTAATCTCGAGTTAACTAATTAGGGGCTTGGGCCCACATGTCAGGGAAGGTCAAACCAGTGGTCAACCGCAGTCAAACAAGTCAAACCCGCCGGCGACTCGACGCCGGCGAGGCCAGACACGGCGGAACGGCTCGGGTTTCGCCCACGGGCGACCAAACTCGCGGCAGAGGGCATCTACGTGCTCCTGGGACTCGCGCGCATCTAGTGGTGTAGACGGAAGGAGCTGGGGCAGCGCGTAACCACGGCGGGGACGAGCCGGGCGGTGGCCGGAGTTCGGCTGTGCACGGGAAAGCGGCTGCAGCGAGCAAACACGCAAACTAAAGCGCGGGCAAGGCACTACGCGATGCAGCGGTGTCGTTCGGCACGTTGGCGCGACCAAATGGGCATCAGAGCGGCGCCGGCGACGAGCCGGAGCAGCGTTGAGCTCGGTCAATAGGGAGTCGGCAAATTGAGCTTGAAATAATGGCAGGGAGGAGGGGGATTCGGAGCAGGAGCTCACTGGGGTCACATAGAGCAGCTCGGTGGGCTTGGGGACGGTCCAGAGCCGACGAATTTGACGGAGATGGCCGACGGTCCCGAGGTTGAAGAAGGCATCGATGGCGGCGCTTTGAGGCGTCCGGCGTCGCGTGAGTCGATGGAGAGGATGAGGTGGACGAGGCAGAGCTCGGGGCCGCGTCGGAGAGGTGAGGGGAGCACGGTGGCTGCGGTGGTGCTTGTCGGCGGCGACGGTCTCCGCTCGGGTGGCTGCGGTGCGAGCGCTGGGGAGAGAGGGAGGAAGCAGAGAGGGGGAGGGAGAAGCAGGCGGTGCCGTGGCGCTGCAGAGGGAGTCCAGGGCGATGAGGGGGCAGCCAGGAAGGCTTGGTGGTGGCGTGGCGAGCTCGGCGGCGTCGCGGTGTCCCTCCTCTGCCTACTGGTAGAGGTAGGCGATGACTGGCAGCGGCGCTGGGCTGGGCCGGCCACTTGGGCTCCAGGTGGGCTGCACAGGTAAGGTTTCCTCTCCCTCTTTTCCGTTTCTGTTTTCTATTTATTCTGTTTTGTATTTTTTTGTAATTATGTTTGGGTTCATTAAAAATGCCAGAGCATTTCCAAAAATCATGCAGCTGACTATGGCCACTGTTTGGAATATTTCCAACAGTAAACATTTTAGTTTGTGATTATTTGGGCATTTAAAATATTTTATAGGATTTAAATGCTCAAATGCAAATACTGTATGATTTAATTCAGTGACCCCCAATTGACCTAGAAAAATGTGCAATATTTTTGGCAGAGGTTCAAGACCAATCCAAAGATGATGAACATTTTAGAGGGGCATTTTGGGTTCAGTGAAATGATTTTTATTTGGACCCTAGTTGAGTTTCATTTGCTGCTAGGGTTTATCAGCCCCCATTTCAAAATTAAAAGAAATTGAAATTGATGCATGGATGCAATGCCACTAATTACAAGAAGATTTCTAGGGCTGTGACATAATTAGACACTCCGGGATGAAGAATAGAAAGGTTGAGCCAATGATGAAAATAATTTGAAAGATCTTGGAGAAATACATTTGACTGATGATAAATCCTTCTTACGTCAAACTTCAAAAGAATTTGATGGTAGCTCCGGGAAAATAAGAAGAGTCAGGTAAGATCCTGGGAAAAGACCTGTGGGTTAGGGCCCACTCAAGAGAAACACCGTAGGACAATGAAAGAGAGAGATTGCACCGGTTGAATTAAATGGCTTGAATGAGATAAACAATCTCGAAATATCTTGAACAAATGCAGAGTGAAAAGACGAATCACCGAGACATCTAGAGCACTCCGGAACAATAGAATAGCGAGAAGTGAATTATTATGAGGTCCACCGGCATGAGAAGGTATTGACGAAAAGGCTATGATCAACAAAACTTGACTTGAAACCACCGGAGAAGAAAAAGAACGAAGAACGATGAACTAGAAGCTCTGTTAGAATCTTCATAAGAAACACTGGATAAGAACATTGAAGGAAAAGAATGGAGAGGCTTTCCATCAATAAGATTTATACTCGATTAAGAAATCCGAGTCCTTGAAGAAAAACAAGGGAGGGAGGGTGGGAAAAAACAAAGGCAACATGGAGACGGATGAAACAAACACCGTTGAGAAGAACTGATAATTGATCTTGCGGAAGTTGAAATGATCGGATCCACTTGAAGAGAAGCACACCGATTAAAAAGGATTGACAACACAATCTTGATGACCGAGAAGGATTAGTATTCACATAGAAGTATGAGAACACCATTTGGAAAAGGTATGGAATCAACATTTGACTTCGAAGCAACTCGAATACCACAACTCAAAACAAAAACAAAGGATTGGCTTGCGGAATAAGCCAGAACAAACATATGATAGAGATTTCGTCCGAAGTTTTCGTGGTGGGACCTACACGGGCTCGATCGTACAGCACCATCATGTACAAGGCAGTGCACATGACATACGAAGCGTCCCCGAGTCAGCATAGCCAAGGACTCTTTAAGACACAACGAGACCACTGTAAAATCGACCGTGAATAGGCGAACCACTAGACGTCGAACCCCAATTTCATATCATACATCTGTCGGAAAGATATCCTAAGAGCTACTTGAATTCCCACCTATGAAACTCCCGAAACTTTCCGGTTATGCAATCAGGTGTTGGGGATACAGGGGAAGCAATAATATCTCACCCAAACTAGCAATACCTACATCCAGCTGTATCCATCCTTCAACACATAACCAAGAAACCTTCGGAAACCATCTACCTCAACCTTCGAAAAGCATCCGTTATACAAGTTATGGCAATACTCCCGAACTCCCACCTCAGTACTGGGTGGCGTCGAGGTTATCTCACCAACGAACTGCATAAAAGAGATTTTCGATGTCGGCGTACTAAACTCAGGTATTCCAGAATTGCAACGATAAAATTATGATGACAACACCTCAGAGCTCAACTCCCCGGGACACTTCCACTAAACCCCTGACAGGAGGCACCAAGACAATGTTCTCATCATAAAACCATCGGAACGATTCCAAGATACCCGCGTGATCCTAAAAAAAATTAGTGAAATTTGAGCAGAGAAGAGTCAAAACTCTACGTCAGGATGCCTTACTAGAGCGACGAAGGGACTGGGGAGTAAAAAGAATTTCTAAATGACTCAAAACATTTTTCTAGACACAAGTCGGCCGCTAAAAACGATCAAGCAGTGGGGCTCCTAAGGTCGGGGAAGGCTCTGATACCAACTTGGCACACCCTTGATGCGACTATATCTCCTACGTGTCGAGGCACGACTTAGAGGCATAATCGCATTGAAGGCATATGTCGCAAGTGAGGTAATCTTCACACAACCCATGTAGTATAATAAGGAAAAGGATACATAGTTGGCTTACAATCGCCACTTCACACAATTACATGAATAAAGCATTACATCAATCAAATACACTCATGGTCCGACTACGGAACCAAAATAAAAGAAGAACCCCAAATGCGATAAAGGTCCCCGATCGACCCCAACTGGGCCCCACTACTGATCAACTAGAACGAAACAACACAACGGACAAAGTCTTCATCGAGCTCCTCCTGAGCTTGGTTGCGTCATCTGCACGTACTCAACGGCACCTGCAAACTAGTTTTGGAAGTATCTGTGAGCCACAGGGACTCAGCAATCTCGCACCCTTGCGATCAAGACTATTTAAGCTTATGGGTAAGGTAAAGGTATGAGGTGGAGCTGCAGCAAGCGACTAGCATATATGGTGGCTAACATACGCAAATGAGAGCGAGAAGAGAAGGCAAAGCACGGTCGATAAAAGTATGATCAAGAAGTGATCCTGGACTACCTACGTCAAACATAATTCCAACAACCGTGTTCACTTCCCGGACCCCGCCGGAAAGAGACCATCACGGTTACACACGCTGTTGATTCATTTTAATTAGGGTCGACTTCAGGTTTTCTACAACCGGACATTGACAAATTCCCATCTGCCCATAACCACGGGCACGGCTTTCGAAAATTCAAATCCCTGCAGGGTGTCCCAACTTAGCCCATGACAAGCTCTCACGGTCAACGAAGGAATAGACCTCCACCCGAGACATTCCGATCAGACTCGATATCCCAGTACAACAAGACATTTCGACAGGGTAAAACTAAACCAGCAACACCGCCCAATGCGCCGACATCCTGATAGGAGCTGCACATATCTCGTTCTCAGGGCACACCGGATAAGCTAAGCGTACAGGAGCCGACGTAACCCAAGTTGCCAAGGGATGGCCCTGCACGGTGCTCTCGGTTGGACCAACACTTAGACAAGCACTGGCCCGGGGGGGTTAAAATAAGATGACCCTCGGGATGTGCGACTCCCAAGGGAAAAAGGCTAGGTGGCAAATGGTAAAACCAATGTTGGGCATTGCTGGCAAAGCTTTACTTAAGGCGAACTGTCAAGGGGTTCCCATTATAGCCCAACCGCGTAAGGGACGCAAAATCCGGGAACATAAAACCAATATGACGGAAACTAGGGCGGCAAGAGTGGAACAAAACACCAGGCATAAGGCCGATCCTTCCACCCTTTACCAAATATATGGATGCATTAATTAAATAAGATATATAGTGATATCCCAACAAGTAAACATGTTCCAACAAGGAACGGCTCCAATCTTCACCTGCAACTAACAACGCTATAAGAGGGGCTGAGCAAAGCGGTAACATAGCCAATCAACGGTTTGCTAGGACATGATGGGTTAGAGGTTGAACATGGCAATTTGGGAGGCTGACAAGCAAGTGGTAGGCATCGTAGCATTGGCATAGCAAAGAGCGAGCAAACTAACATAGCAAAGATAGTAGTGATTTCGAGGGTATGATCATCTTGCCTGAGATCCCGCAAGGAAGAAGAACGAGTCCATGAAGAAGACAAGCGGACGTAGACGAACGGATCCTCACAAACGCGACGTTACCAGAACCAACCCGAAGAAGCAACACCGGAAAAGAAGCACACAACATAGTAAACAACCAACACATAAGCATGGCATGATGCACAATCAAGAATGATGCATGTCCGGTTTAAAGAGGCATGGCATGACAAAATGCACAAACAATCCTACAAATTAAGTGGAGCTCAATGTGCATCGGGATGCATATTGACAAAAAACACCACATCAATTATTTAGTTCTCTCTCGTTTATGTACCCCAACAATATTAAAAGTTGATTAACATGGCAAGGGGGTGAAGCAAATGAAAACTACCTATCTAGTCAAGGTTAAATGAGGCCGGAAGCAACGAACAACAATTCTGGTAAATCCCCATAGCATATTTTAGATTTGGTACTGATCTGCCATAAAACATATTTTAGAGTTGTTAGGCATGCAAAACAATGTCACCATGATAAACTAGGCGAAATTCAACCCCATTTACATATGAAGTTTATTTAATTCGGAGCTACGGTTGAATAGTTATGAATTAAATCATTTTAGCATGGCATAGGGGCAAATTAATGCAAACAACATTTTAAACATTTCAAACATATGTGAAAGTTGTATATTATTAATCTACACAAAATTCTGAGCAAGTTTCATATATGAATCATTTTAATCCGATGCACCATTTGTGAGTTATTAAATGCATGAACATGAGGGTCTAAACTGTAAACTGGCAGTCTCTGGATAATTGGACAAATTCCCAGGACGAGAAAAAAACATATCGGGCTGAATCTGGGACAAGCCCAACAGCAGGAATGGAAAAAAACAAGGCGGGGCGCTGGGTGCTGCTCACCCTGGGCCTGGCTCGGTCGGAGGGGAAGAAGAGGTAGCAGGCCGGGGCGACGCTGGGCCTTGGCGCGCTGCGCGCTGGATCCTGGGAAGCTGGGCCGGCCCAGGTCGCGGGAAGGCAGGCCAGGCGGGGAGGCGGCACGCTGGGCCTCGCATCGGCCCATGCGGGGAGGAGGCAGAAGCAGGCCGAGGCGGGCGCGGATCTGGAGCTGGGCTGGACTCGGGGCCCGCGAAGAAGTCAACGGAGGGCGCTCGTCGTCCTCCCCTGATCCCGCCTGGATCAGGGCAAGGCGGCGGCTGAAGCACGACGCCGGCAAGGGAACGGCGCCGGGGAAGCGGGGACGGCTGCGCCTGGTCCGGCGGAGGAAGATGGGAGCTCGGCTCCATGGATTCATGGCGGTGAGGGTTGGTGGAGCACGCGAAGACGCGAGGAACGGAGGCCGGTGAGGGAACGGGCTCCGACGAGGCACGGGTGGCCGGCGGGAGCCTCTGGTGCGGCGGCGCGGCTCCACGGTGTCGGGAAGACGGACGCGAGGCGGCGGCTGGGACTGGCCCGGAGAGACGCGGGAGCGGGCCGGATCTGGGCCGGCGGGTGGCGCGGCGAAGTGGGGATACTGGAGGCGGAGGTGGCGGCGCCCTATTGGGGAAGGGAGGCAGCGCAGGTGACTTGGCGGCTCCCGATTGGCCGGGGCAACGTGAAGGGGCGCGGACTTGTCCGGCGAAGGTGGGGATTTCGTCCGGCGGCGCGGATCTGAGAGTTTTTAGGGTTAGGGAAAGAATGAACCGCGAATTTCGGAGGGGGGTGCTCTTTTATAGGTAGAGGGAGCTAGGAGAGTCCAAATGAGGTGCGGTTTGCGGCCACGCGATCGTGATCGAACGGCCGAGATGATGGAGCAGAGTTAGGTGGGTTTTGGGCCAAAATGGAAGGGTGTTGGGCTGCAATACACACGAGGCCTTCTCGGTCCCTCGGTTAACCGTTGGAGTATCAAACGAAGTCCAAATGGTACGAAACTTGACAGGCGGTCTACCGGTAGTAAACCAAGGCCGCTTGGCAAGTCTCGGTCCAATCCCGAAATGTTTAATCCCCAAACACGAAAGAAAGGTAGAAATGACCACCGGAGGAGAACGAAGCGCCGGAATGCAAAACGGACAACGGGGAAAATGCTCGGATGCATGAGACGAACACGTATGCAAATGAAATGCGCATGATCACATGATATGAAATGCATGACACGCAAGCAATGACAACGCAACAACAACGAATAACTGCATGACACCTGGCACATCGGTCTCGGGGCGTTACAACTCAGGACGATACTACATGTCTTTCCCAGATGATCAGTAGTGGTGCCCAGTTGGGGCGATCGGGGACTATGTTGTACTTGGGGTTTATCTTCATTTTGGTTCTGTAGTCGGACCTTGAGTGTATTTGGATGAATGTAATGAATTATTTATGCTATTTGTGTGACGTGGTGAGTGTAAGCCAACTATGTATCTTTTCCCTTATTTATTACATGGGTTGTTGTGAAGATTACCTCACTTGCGGCATTGCTTTCAATGCGGTTATGCCTCTAAGTCGTGCTTCGACACGTGGGAGATATAGCCGCATCGAGGGTGTTACACCTCATGACCCGCTTTTGCGTGGCGAGGACAACTGGTTAGCCCGATGCAGCAAGCCAGCTTTGACTCAGTGGCTAATCTGAACTACGACTGCAAGCAACTCTTTGAGGTGGCGCACACGAGTCCACATATTCACCATTCAATACACCACTATGGATCCGCTCCCGTCTCCCTACGAGAAGGCCATCCATAGCACTCACACTTATCTTGAGAGTTTTAGAGTATCCACTTTCACTTGTCTATGAACTATGCAAGGGGTCCAAGTTTCCATATCCGAGGAATCCGGCTATTCGAATAGATAATGATAACCCTGTAGGGGTGTACTTATTCACACACACTCCCACCACTTACCACCATATACACGTCATGTATCTTGGCAACCTTCAAGCGGAAGCCTGGCGAGGGTGTTGGCCACGGCCTACCTAAACACTTAAGTCTCTAGTCCAGGTTTATCGCCTATCCAGGTTCCATCCGTAGGGAGTCCGGCCGAGGTTTCCACATACGGCCCCGAACGATGTGAACAGGGTTCTCGAGACACCAAACGGGCGCCCGGTACACCATGCCACGGTGTATCTACCGCAACATAGCCCACCCCTAGGGTCAGCGCTACGCACGGCCGCCAACACATAACCTACAAACACCATAAACTAATTGCAACTCCTGGACAGAGTTCTAGGGTGATTAAGAAGCCGAGAGGGTCAATTAAGGATCCCAATGAGTGGTAGTAGCTGTTCATGGATCACAGACATAGAACTTAGTTCCTGAGGACGGCTGCAATGAGACAACCCACCATGTAATCCTACATGGCCTCTCACCGCTACCTTTACCAAATCGTGTTCACACACAGTAGGACATGTTCACAACTTTCCAATTCATCCCCGATGAATCAGGCCTAACACAACTCTAAGCAATAGCAGGCATGACAAGCAAACATGAATGAGTAGGCACATCAGGGCTCAAACAACTCCTACTCATGCTAGTGGGTTTCATCTATTTACTGTGGCAATGACAGGTCATGCAAAGGAAAGGGGTTCAACTACCGCAACAAGTCACAGATGAATCGTTGTTGTGCTAATGCAGTAAAAGAGAGCAGGAGCGAGAGAGTGGGCTTGTATCGGAATGAACAAGGGGGTTGTGCTTGCCTAGCACTTCTGAAGATAACATTGACTCTTCATCAGTGTCAACGATCACAGCGTCGGAGCAGCGTCTACCAAGAGGGGACAATTACCGGCAAACAAGGAAGAACACAATCAATGCGATGCAACAATATGATGCATGATCATGACATGGAAATATGCTGTTGATTGAGCTAATGCAACTAGCAACAAGTTAAATGGAGTTGGTTTGAACACTAGGCTCAATTCAAATTCAAACTATGAATTCAAATAGTGCATTATCATGTTTTGATCTATACAGTGAGGTTAAGTTGTTCAAACATGCATGAAAATGCCATAAACAGATTCCTTGAATTTTTCTGATAATTTTTCATATATAAATTATTTCATTTGGAGTTACTGTTGATTTTCTATGACTTTTAGATGTTTTGGGCATTTTCTGGAATTTTCTATATAAAATTAAATCCAAAAAAAGAGTTACTGCGTCAGTCTTGAGTCAGCGTGACGTCAGCAAGTCAAAGGCACGGTCCAGGTCAAACCCGACCAATGGGGTCCACACGTCAGCGAGACAGGGCTGTTTAGCTCGCTGACAGGTGGGGTCCGGTCAACAGACACGTCAGCAAGTCAACTCTGGCATGTGGGTCCCGCTAGGTTAGTCTAAACTAAACAGGAAATTAAACTCGGGTTAATTAGGTTGTGGGGCCCATCTGTCAGTGGCATCAGCTTTAGTTAACCGGGAGATTAGCTCCTAATTAAGTGCCACGTCATCTAGAACGGCGGTTAGCCATCGACAACCAGATCCCGCGGCGGTGGCTCACCGGCTTTGCTCGGGACGGCGCTACAAACCACCATTTCATGCGCGGTTTGCGGCTACGGAGAGCTGGACGTGCGGCGCAAGAGGTGGTGGCCGCGTGGTGCGCTGGGGTGGCTTGTAATGGCGGCGGCGATGAGCCGGGCGGCGGCCGGAGTGCAGTGGTGATGCGGGCGCGGGCTTAGAGCAAGCGGGCGAGCAAAATGAGCAGCGGAGCAGCAACTGCGGTACTCCAAGAGCACGATGGTGCAACACGTTCGAGTGGAAAAGCTCGAGAGCATCGAGCTCGTCGGCAATGGCGGATGGCGGCCTCGGGTACTCGCTGGGTGGTGCTACGGCGTAAACGAAGAAATTGAGGGGGGGGGGGGAATCAAGGCGCGGGCTCACAGTGGTTGCAGTGAAGGTCTTGCCGAGTTCGGGGAGGGCTGGGAACGGCGTGGGGTCGCCGGCCATGTCCATGGCCGTAGGAGGAAGAAGGGGTCGAGGACGACGCGTCGGGGCTCCCGGCATCATGTGAGTCGGCGATGAGGAAGAGGGCGTCGAGGCGGAGCCTCTGGGCCGGTCAGAGAAGTGAGGGGAAGGCGGTGGCTGCAGCTACGGTGAACGGCAGCGTCGGCTGTGCTCGGTGAGGTGGGGGATCGGCGAGGGAGAGAGCAGGGGGGAGTGAGAGGTTGCGGGCGAGGTAGAGAGAGGTCAGGGGCCTCTGGGCGTCTCCAGGCGCGAGGGAGAGGCAGGAGGTGGCAAGCAGGAGCTGGAGCCTGCGGCCTGCGCGGCGCTCTCTCGCGGCGACAGCAACAGCTTTGGGGCGAGGGGAGGAAGACGACAGGAGGAGCCCCTGGTGGGCTGGGCTTGTTGGGCCACACAGGAGCTGGGCCAAAAGTGCCAGGTAGGTTTTCTCTGCTCTGTTTTATATCTGTTCTGTTTTTCTTTTATTAATTTATTTTGCCACTGTTTTAAACTCCAAACAAATTGAAAACAGCGGCAACATTCCTCTGAATATTTTTATATTGCACAATGGGAAAATCCAAATGCACATAAAATGTTTCAGATTATTTGGAGATATAAACTTTACATAATATGAGCATATCTCCAAATTCAAATCCAGTATTGATTTAAAATCAGAGCCCAAATAATCCCTTAGAAATGTTCCAAAATTTTGGTTTGATTTATAACTCTTGCCAAAATTGTTAGAAATATTTCTAGGGCATTTTGGATTCACTGATTGCAATTTAAAAGGTGATTGCCCTTCTTTTAATCAGATTTCTGAGGCTTTTAATTTCCTCATTTCAAGTTTTAGAATTTAGACATGATGCACGGATGCTCTCTTATGCAACTAATGCAAACAATTCTAGGGCTGTGACAACTCACCCCCACTAAACAAGAAGCTCGCCCCGAGATTCAAGACGTGAGGTAAGAAGACAGAGGGACACAAGCTAACACAATCTTCACAATCCAATTGGTCTTCTCGAAGATGTTGATTCATTGCATCATATTGATCTTGACATCTTTGCTTCGAGAACTTCATCCAACATAGCGACAAGAGAGCAAGACAACCTCACAAGAGTGGATACAAGATCAACTCACGGAATGAGACGTAAGAACACCTCTTGAGTTGAGACACAAAGCACACATCAGGGGTGATGGAAAGAAGCGGATGATAAAGGTTCAAATTGGTAGGCAACAATTCCACGCTGGAGTAGGATGGTGCATGGTTTCAAAGTAGCGAGGAGGTAATTGCCATGATTCCAAAATGGGACACCTTAGGGAAAAATGACTCGTAGAGCATTTCCCTTAAGTGGCAAAAAGAATCACTTTTGATACAAAGATCATTGAAACTCTCTATACCAGCCTGAGGTAAGCACAATCGATCGTTGGAAGGGGTTCGAAAGAATGGCATACTCCGACTAGGATGGATGATGTGGACTATCTTGTTGAAGACAACGCAATGGATGATTTTTTCTTATCATCGGAAATGGATGAGACCCATGGTAAGTCCATTTTTGAAGATGATCCTGAACAACAACTATTGAGGTGTAAGCTGGGAACAAAATGCAAATGTTGGCAATGATTCTAGTAACTGGGGAGAAGGTTCACCGGCAAAGGTGATTCCACCAATTGGATGGCTATCGAACAACTGAGAGGATGGAGGCACATTCTAGTTAATGACAACATCAGAACCGAGTGCCTGAGCGTGCTCTCAAGAACTTGAGCATTTCCGTATCCATCAAGGTTCTGCCAATATCCGTGTCAAGGATCACGGCAACACAACATGCTACCATGATGAATAATGGTGGAAGATGCAGATGCAAAGAAAGATAACACTTTCTCAGATTTCACATTAGCGAGGCCAAGGGAACAAAATCTGGATGATCGACCGAGAGACATATAGCACTCTGCTTCTAATGTTCTCCTTGATGTGCTAGTGTATCCCATTTATTGATACGGTTTGGTATCTAGGACATCAAGTAAGAGGTCGGACTTCGGGAGCACAAGAATTCGTAAGGATTAACTGCGGAGGTAAATCCTATGAAATCCTCATGGGATGGTGGCCAACTTTCTTCAATCGAGATACTACAATAGTAGGTCTTCCGGCTGGATGTGTTGGCCACAACATCCACTTTACCGGTTATCGAGAGACCAATTTTATAGTTCTTGGAAAATGCTCCAACCATCATATCTGCCTGAGATTCAGATCTGGTTGGTGTCAGGATATTCCAGACTCATCGAGTCTAGAAAGGAATGAAAGTTTGCAACACAAATCGACGGGATGACATTGCGAGTTTCTCAGGAAATGGACAATGGTAGTAAGCTCCAAAACATGAGCTGGTTCTGCTAAACACATGTGAACACGATGTCCCGGACAAGCATGACCACATGGTAGTCTTATAATAAAACACTACCGAGTTCAGGTGGGGAACCATTATCGAGGATAACAAAGTCCTAAAATAAGTCATGATTCTTAAGAAGGAACTTATTCTCCTTGAACAAATCAATCAGTGGCTTGGTGTGCTAGGGATACGTATAGAATGAAGATGATCAGTCTATCAGACCATAGAATACTTTGCACATACATGACTGGCTTGGGACGATTCCAAAGGAAGAAAAAACAATCTTTCTCGAACACACGGCGGCAACTTACATCAGATGCACATGAATTAGAGGAAGTCACATCTTTCAACCGGACATATGCTTCATGATCGGGACATGAGGGCAATGCCTATAAAGTTTCCAACACTAGCTGGATGTTCAACACAATCATGGAGGAGACAAAATGCCGCTGATGGGCTCAACAGCAACTCATCAGAATTTCCATATCACTGGACTTCCACCACTATGTGAACAATGTGATAGTATTGGTCAGACCAAAGATATAATGGTGTATGCTCGAGGGACAATCGCAAGTAAGACAACATTACGAACATCGTTGGGTCTGATTTGATTTGACGATAGCCCACACTCAAATCAAGGTTTGGACAAGATAATAGATCCAACAACCGATCACGAGGACCAATTGGTGAAGATATCATCTTTCTTCAACACACACACGCACACACAAGGATATCCCTTAGGGATGAGCGTGGTAGGACAAGCTTTTATCTTCCAACTCTCCAAGTTGTTGTTAAGCTTAACCAACTAGCACAGGGGTATCCAACACAGATTCTTGGAGAATAGGTGGTCGGAGGAAAACCAACATGATCACGAACTCGACATAGCGGTCAGGTGTCAACCAGATAACACTTCCGAGAAGATAATCGGAACATCACGAACCACTGATATGATACTAAGTTCGAGATCAATCTTGCTTTTCAGGGCAAGACGATATGATCGATAGAGCAAGGGTTTGGTAAAATCCTAACTTCTTGATCGAAGAGTGCACCAGGAAATAAGGACTAGGTAGCACGATCAATCCTAGGATGATGACTTGATAACCAACATGCTAAGAATGAGAATTTTGTCCATTAACTACCAAGCAACTGGGTTGCTAGGAGTATTGATTTCACACATCATGGTTCACTTGTCGGCATTCCGGTCACAACAACACGGAGACCGAGGAATGAATAATGATGGCGAGAAGTATCACTGTGTCAAAAATTCATCAGAGATGGTGCAATTCTCATGACAATCCTGACATAAAGGGGGTAATACTCCGAGGTAGAACAGAACAAAAGTTGGATTGGCAATTTGATCTACGGAATACAACTATTTTGACCCAACCCTAGATATGGATGGGGTACTAGAGTTTGTTTCTCCTAGTCATTCCGGAATAGAATGGCTTGACGAACCACAAGAATACTAGGCATCGACGAACATGAATGCATACATACTCCTCACTATCAATTGATAGACGAAGATCGGAATACAACTGAATAGGAACAACTCAAGGAACATATAACATTTTGAGTTGTGGATGCATAGATTAGTATGTCAAACTAAGTCCAACAGGTTTCTCCCGGATAACCCATGCGGAGAGATAGGATTGGCAGAGTCACAATATAGAATGAAGAACTCATCAAGAGCACTCTGGTTGTGATCTTTTGGTTCAAAAGAACTTCTGCCATATTGGTTCATGGTATTTGGAAGGAAGGAATACCACGGACCTCGAGGGCTGTCGCACGGTTACTCATATCCTAAAGGAACTATCAAACACTATCAACATGAGGTAAGTAGGGTGAATCTCGGGTTCAAGAACCCATGAATAGAATACCTACCACTACATGGCATCACGGGATGCTTTTGAGAATAATGGCCAGAATCATCACATCGGAAACACAAAACATGGCTAGATTACTAGGTGAATCCCTAAACACCTAGGGTCATAATAATAGCTCCAACATATATGTCAAGGCAATAGAGTACCTCAACTGACATGTAGTGTGATTAATCTGGCCCAAAAGGACATCAGGAACAGGAGGAAGGGATTTGCAAATGCATCAGACTATTTAGAAACATGGGATGGCTCGGACAGCATAACGGCTGTAAATGCTTAAAACGATTTGAGACATCCTGCAAAATGGTGGCATAGCCACTCAACAACACAATATCAAGGTTCCGAGATCAACTGACAACATACAGAAGTAGTAGGAACGGAACTGAGGCTTGAAACTATCAATTCTATAAGTCTATGGATTAGTAACACGTCATCCTGATAGATAGATGAGAAGGCCTAGCTCTTAATTCCCGTAGAAAAGAAGAGGATGACTCAAATCAGAGGGCATGAGGTATAAGGAGTAAAAAGAACCTTACGTTCCCTTCCACAATCAATTCCCCTACATAACTAAAGCATTTCTAGACACAACTTCGACCAGTTTGGCTTGGTAATCCTACAGGCGGTCAGGCTCTGATTCCAACACTGTCAGGACCCCGATTCCAAGTCACATCGATCTAGCCGGTAACACCTTATATCACTTTGCGGCCTCACGCACGGTATCCCACGGGTGTCGCCTTACCATGGCCCGGGACCGTTTGCGCCTTTTGGCTCACGTATATGATAGTGTCGCTAGCATCCATATGACAGAGAACCCGGGCCGACATGGCTAGTAGTGAACCCAAAGCGGCACAGACCTATGGAGACAGGCATACATGAACCACATCGAGCATGTCGGTCATCAACGAGTGATTCCGTGCTGTAGCACTGGGCTAACAGGACTCCGGGGAACCCGGGTTGTAGCAGGCTAGGCAGGACTCCGGATATCACAGCGTGACATTTCCCCGAAGGGACAGACATAGGAACGAAGTGAAACACATGCCGGCCAGTCAAGTGTCCTGAGCAGTAGTGCTGGGCTAGCAGGACTCCGGTGAACCGGGCTGTAGCGGACTACTATGGCTCATGGAAGCACTAGACTACATTTCCCCATAAGAGAGGCTGCCAAGGATAAACAACTAGATTGTCGGATCCCACACATACCAAGCATTTCAATCATACACACAATATGCTCGATATGTGTAAATACAACATGGCATCACAACATAACTCTCCAACTCAAGTATTTATTCATTAGACTCCGAGGAGCAAGATATTACAAACATGGGTCTCATGACCCAACAATCATAGCATACAAATCAAGCACATGCAGAAGCTTAACATGTCTGAGTACAGACATCTACAAATGGAAAAAGGCTAAGAAGCCTGACTATCTACCAGATCCTGCCGAGGGCACAAGATCGTAGCTGAGTTATCAAGCTAACGTCGAAGTCCACGCAAAACTACAGGCGAGACTGAAGTCTCTCTGCAAAACATAAATTAAGCAAACATGAGTACAAAGGTACTCAGCAAGACTTACATCAGAACTAGCTACATATGCATCGGTATCAACAAGGGGGGGGGGGGGGGGGGTGGTGGAGTTTAACTGCAGCAAGTCAGCTTTGACTCAGTGGCTAATCTGAACTACGACTGCAAACAACTCTTTGAGGTGGCGCACACGAGTCCACATATTCACCATTCAATACACCACTATGGATCCGCTCCCGCCTCCCTACGAGAAGGCCATCCATAGCACTCACACTTATCTTGCGAGTTTTAGAGTATCCACTTTCACTTGTCTATGAACTATGCAAGGGGTCCAAGTTTCCATATCCGAGGAATCCGGCTATTCGAATAGATAATGATAATCCTGCAGGGGTGTACTTCTTCACACACGCTCCCACCACTTACCACCATATACACGTCATGTATCTCGGCAACCTTCAAGCGGAAGCCTGGCGAGGGTGTCGGCCACGGCCTACCTAAACACTTAAGTCTCTAGTCCAGGTTTATCGCCTATCCAGGTTCCATCCGCAGGGAGTCCGGCCGAGGTTTCCACATACGGCCCCGAACGATGTGAACAGGGTTCCCGAGACACCAAACGGGCGCCCGGTACACCGTGCCACGGTGTATCTACCGCAACATAGCCCACCCCTAGGGTCAGCGCTATGCACGGCCGCCAACACATAACCTACAAACACCAGAAACTAATTGCAACTCCTGGACAGAGTACTAGGGTGATTAAGAAGCCGAGAGGGTCAATTAAGGATCCCAATGAGTGGTAGTAGCTGTTCATGGATCATAGACACAGAACTCAGTTCTTGAGGACGGCTGCAATGAGACAACCCACCATGTACTTCTACATGGCCTCTCACCGCTACCTTTACCAAATCGTGTTCACACATTTAGCTCACACAAAGTAGGACATGTTCACAACTTTCCAATTCATCCCCGATGAATCAGGCCAGACACAACTCTAAGCAATAGCAGGCATGACAAGCAAACATGAATGAGTAGGCACATCAGGGCTCAAACAACTCCTACTCATGCTAGTGGGTTTCATCTATTTACTGTGGCAATGACAGGTCATGCAAAGGAAAGGGGTTCAACTACCGCAACAAGTAACAGATTAATCGTTGTTGTCGTAATGCAGTAAAAGAGAGCAGGAGCGAGAGAGTTGGCTTGTGTCGGAATGAACAAGGGGGTTGTGCTTGCGTGGCACTTCTGAAGATAATATTGAGTCTTCATCAGTGTCAACGATCACAGCGTCGGAGCAGCGTCTACCAAGAGGGGACAATTACCGGCAAACAAGGAAGAACACAATCAATGCGATGCAACAATATGATGCATGATCATGACGTAGCAATATGCTGTTGATTGAGGTAATGCAACTAGCAACAAGTTAAATGGAGGTTGTTTGAACACTAGGCTCAATTCAAATTCAAACTATGAATTCAAATAGTGCATTATCATGTTTTGGTCTATACAGTGAGGTTAAGTTGTTCAAACATGCATGAAAATGCCATAAACAGATTCCTTGAATTTTTCTAATAATTTTTCATATATAAATTATTTCATTTGGAGTTACGATTGATTTTCTATGATTTTTAGAAGTTTTGGGCATTTTCTGGAATTTCCTATATAAAACTAAATCCAGAAAAAGAGTTACTGCGTCAGTCTTGCGTCAGCGTGACGTCAGCAAGTCAAAGGCATGGTCCAGGTCAAACCCGACCAATGGGGTCCACACGTCAGCGAGACAGGGCTGTTTAGCTCGCTGACAGGTGGGGTCCGGTCAACAGACACGTCAGCAAGTCAACTCTGGCGTGTGGGTCCCGCTGGGTTAGTCTAAACTAAACAGGAAATTAAACTTGGGTTAATTAGGTTGTGGGGCCCATCTGTCAGTGGCACCAGCTTTAGTTAACCGGGAGATTAGCTCCTAATTAAGTGCCACATCATCCAGAACGGCGGTTAGCCGTCGACAACCAGATCCCGCGGTGGTGGCTCACCGGCGTTGCTCGGGACGGCGCTCCAGAGCACCATTTCGTGCGCGGTTTGCGGCTACAGAGAGCTGGAGGTGCGGCGCAAGAGGTGGTGGCCGCGTGGTGCGCTGGGGTGGCTTGTAATGGCGGCGGCGATGAGCCGGGCGGCGGCCGGAGTGCGGTGGTGATGCGGGCGCGGGGTTAGAGCAAGCGGGCGAGCAAAACGAGCAGCGAAGCGGCAACTGTGGTGCTCTGGGAGCACGATGGTGCAACACATTCGAGTGGAAAAGCTCGAGAGCATCGAGCTCGTCGGCAATGGCGGACGGCGGCCTCGGGTACTTGCTGGGCGGTGCTACGGCGTAAACGAGGAAATTGAGGGGGGGGGGAATCAAGGCGTGGGCTCACAGAGGTTGCAGTGAAGGTCTCGGCGAGTTCGGGAAGGGCTGGGAACGGCGTGGGGTCGCCAGCCATCTCCACGGCCATAGGAGGAAGACGGGGTCGAGGACGACGCGTCGGGGCTCCCGGCATCATGTTAGTCAGCGATGAGGAAGAGGGCGTCGAGGCGGAGCCTCTGGGCCGGTCAGAGAAGCGAGGGGAAGGCGGTGGCTGCAGCTACGGTGAACGGCAGCGTCGGCTGCGCTCGGTGAGGTGGGGGATCGGCGAGGGAGAGAGCAGGGGGGAGTGAGAGGTTGCGGGCGAGGGAGAGAGAGGTCAAGGGCCTCTGGGCGTCTCCAGGCGCGAGGGAGAGGCAGGAGGTGGCAAGCAGGAGCTGGAGCCTGCGGCCTGCGCGGCGCTCTCTCGCGGCGACAGCAACAGCTTTGGGGCGAGGGGAGGAAGACGACAGGAGGAGCCCCTGGTGGGCTGGGCTTGTTGGGCCACACAGGAGCTGGGCCAAAAGTGCCAGGTAGGTTTTCTCTGCTCTGTTTTATATCTGTTCTGTTTTTCTTTATTAATTTATTTTGCCACTGTTTTAAACTCCAAACAAATTGAAAACAGTGGCAACATTCCTCTGAATATTTTTATATTGCACAATGGGAAAATCCAAATGCACATAAAATGTTTCAGATTATTTGGAGATATAAACTTTACATAATATGAGCATATCTCCAAATTCAAATATAGTATTGATTTAAAATCAAAGCCCAAATAATCCCTTAGAAATGTTCCAAAATTTTGGTTTGATTTATAACTCTTGCCAAAATTGTCAGAAATATTTCTAGGGCGTTTTGGATTCACTGATTGCAATTTAAAAGGTGATTGCCCTTCTTTTAATCAGATTTCTGAGGCTTTTAATTTCCTCATTTCAAGTTTTAGAATTTAGACATGATGCATGGATGCTCTCTTATGCAACTAATGCAAACAATTCTAGGGCTGTGACACGCGGTGTCGACCGTTGGGTCTAGTTGTGCCCCGATAGATGCTGTCTTGTTAGGGTCCGTTGGATGGACTTGGAATTTGACTATTTCTTCTGCTAGTTAGAAGGACGTGGATTTGGGTCGTTTGTCCAAGATTACGTCGTCCCTATCCACCGTGGAGCGTAATGCGGTTAATTCTTCGGCCACGAGGGCTTCAGATAATGCCTCAAGGGCCAGTGATGTGGTTTTATTTTCAACGCGGAGTGCTATGTCCAGATCACTAGCGAGAGTGATTATGCCGTTGGACCCCCGCATCTTGTGCTTCATATACCCATAGTGAGGTATAGCCTGGAAGCGTATAAATGCATCTCGCCCCAATAGGGCATGATATCCGCTGTTGAAAGGGGCCACTTGGAAGGTTAGTTCTTCGGTCCGATAGTTCTCCGGTGTGCCGAATACCACGTCGAGTATGATTTTCCCCGTGCATCGTGCCTCCCGACTAGGAATAATTCCCCAGAAGGTCGTGCTACTTTGCTTGATGCGGCTCCTATCTATTTCCATTTTACCGAGTGTATCCACGTAAATGAGGTTCAGGTCGCTGCCGCCGTCCATGAGAACCTTGGTGAGCTAAAAGTTATTCACGATCGGACTGGGGACCAAGGAGGTTGGTGCCCGGATTGTCCTGAACTTTGGTTCGTCATCGGCATTGAAAGTTATGGCCGTGTCGTTCCAAGGGTTTGTTGCTGTGATTTGGCAGACTTCGGCAAGGTCGTGGAGTGTCCTTTTACGCTTATTGTTTGAAGCGAAAGTCTCGAAGACCGTCAGTACTCTTGGGTCGTCATCTTCTGGAGGATATTGATGTGGGTTATTTTTGGTGAGGATATCCTCGCCGCTCTTGGCCACCTGCTGGAGTATCCAACATGCTCTAAGGCTATGAGTTGATATAGTATCCGGTGTGGTGTGTAGCTTGCATGGTCCATCGAGCCATCCTTCCAGAACGGTTCCGCGTCCAATAATGGGCTTATATTTCTTTGTCATTGGGCCGGGCGTGCCACTAGGGTGCGTCCTTTTCACCTGAACGAGGGATTGGGTGGAAACCGGCGGTTCCCGGTAGGCTGCCTGAGTTTTCCAGGCGCTTTCCATTGCGCAGTACTTGTATACTATGGTTGCCAAGTTTGCGAAGCGTGATATGCGATGATGGTTGACGGAGTTGAGGATTCCTTCATCCGTGCAATTGCTGCGGAATGATGTGATCCCGTCTTCATCATGGCAATCTTCAATCTTATCTTTGACAAGGAGAAATCTGACCCAGAAGTGGTGGGCCGTTTCCTGATACTGCTGCCGTATGCCCCTGAGAGCTCTTATGTCTGGGTGCGTGGGTGGGTTGAAGTCCGAACCCTGACCCAAATTAGGATCCGGAGTTTGAAGAATCTCTGGATTTAGTAGTTCGGGCTCCGGATGTCAGCTGATTTTTTGGGCTTGTCATCCGATTCTATGTTCGGAGGACTGGACATGTCTTTCTGCAGGTAGGTGTCCGGCTCTTCAAGTTCGGAGATCCGAACATAGTTCGTCCTTAATATAGAGGAAGAGTTATCGTCTTGCTCCTCTACTACCGCTATTTGATGGGCGATCGGTGGAGTTTTAATTTCTCTCTAGTTGGGTTTAAGCATAATCTGATCATAGTCTGTGGTGACCCCTAGGGCGGCGATGCGATCTAGGAGCTCGTTTAAATCTGACTGCTCCGCCGGATCCATCTACTTGGAGTACTTAGAGTCAACAAGAAGGGGATTTTTGATGACCCGAGAAGTCATCGTCGGCTTAATTGCCGAATGGGCGGTCATAATGAAGCCACCCAGCCGGAGGGTTTGGCCTGGGACCAGTGTTCCTCCGGAGCTGACATTGTCCTTGAGAACAAGGCGAATCATTGATCCTTTCTTTTGAAGGCACAGTGGAAGTCTGAATGAGGGCACCAATGTCGGTGTCAAAATCGGTGGATCTCGGGTAGGGGGTTCCAAACTATGCGTCTAGGATCTATGGTAATAGGAGACGGGGGACACAATGTTTACCCAGGTTCGGGCCATCTCTATGGAGGTAATACCCTACTTCCTACTCGATTGATCTTGATGAATATGAGTATTACAAGAGTTGAGCTACCACGAGATCGTGATGGCTAAACCCTAAAAGTATAGCCTGACTATGATTATGAGGATGTATATCTACGGACCTAACCCTCCGATTTATATAAACACTGGGGGGATCGAGGGTCACATAAGGTCGGTTACAGAAAAAGGAATCTTCATATTTGGTCGCCAAGCTTGCCTTCCACGCCATGAAGAGTCCCATCCGGTCACGGGTAGGGTCTTCGGTCTTCATATCTTCACGGTCCATTAGTCTGGCCCAGATCCAATAGGTCGGATGCCCGAGGACCCCTTAGTCCAGGACTCCCTGACCCCCACTTGGCATTTTTTACAATCAATAAACTGCTCCTAGTCTTCCCGTCCTTTCACATTACGGCAGTTTCACTAATCCTAACCCTCCTCCCAAATCCATGGCATCCCAAATCTCCATGATCGGCGGTGAGTACAAGGTTAGAACCATCGCCACCGATGAGTTGACGTCATCTACACCTATTATTCTGCAAGGGTGAAAGAATTCCTTGCTCGCTTCAAATGCATGTTCAAAAACTCAAATGATGAGTGGGTCACTGGCTAGACATTGAGTACACCATAGTCCTGGGAAGCGAGAAGAATCTAAAGGAGGCAGAGAAGAAGAAGCCCACCGTGAACCAGGTTTGCGTGCATGACTTATGCTTGGTCTACCACATATGCCATGTCGACGTTGAGTGCGAGGAATTTAAGAAGTACCTGAAGGGCGACCGAGTCAAATTCGTTATTGTAGCCTTTAGGAACGACAAGGAAATCCTGGGTCGAATAGGCCTCGTTGTAGGCGACCCCTTGGATCTCCAGAAGGAAGTGCTGGTGCCCTCCCGTGATTAGCCTCCAATGCCGACCCTTGCAGTAGCCATGGTTCATCCTTCATATGATAAACTCAAGAAACCTCCGCATAAGTTTCAACGTGCATGGCAGTGGAATGTACTAGATATAGACCACATCCACTATGCTGCAATGGATGGCTACCTTTGTTTCAATATCTACAAGGGTTGGGTGATGAGCAAGAGCCAAGTGTGCAGTTCAAGCAAAGAAGTATCACCCAAGAGGAAGAGGGACAAGGACGAAGTCGAGGAGGTGGACGAGGACTCCGAGTAAGGTGGCAGTGTCGTTGCTCACGGTGGTTCTAATGCAGTGTCTCAGTTTCTTAGTTTAATTTCTGGTGTGCATAGTTTTATTTGAGGGTTGTGTTGTGCTGAGCCCCCAGCTGAACTATGTTATGTTTCTTCTCGTTACTTTAACTTTTCAGTACGTACATACTAGTATTTCTTACAGTTCATCTTTTAGTTGGTATAGTACTACGACTACCACTCGTTTCTTCACATTATATACGTACAATATATATGGCCAACATCATATAGCCAGCAGTTTAGTTGTCATAGAATTTCAGGGGGCTTAGTTTTGTCAAAGAATTTCAGGGTGCTTAGTTTTAATTGACGGGTGTGTTGTGCTGGACACCGTTATTGTGACTCAAATATCTTTTGCCATGTTATAATGACATAAATACCGATGGACTAACATGCCATCTCTCCCTCTACCTTCCTACAGTAAAATAAAGTGTGGGGCCTACTTGATCCCAACAGCGTTCTTATTTTCCTGTAAAATTGTTCGCTTGCTTACTCCTGACAAGCGGGGCCACACTTATCATTGCTAGAATCGGCTTATTTTTGTCATGTAACATGGTCAACAGGTTTGACGTGAAAATCACAATGTCTAATGGTATTTTTGAGCAAACATCTAACTTAACGATGTCATTTTTGAGATATCTAATTGAATTTTTGAGCAGGCATCTCACAGATCGATGGCATTTTTGAGTAGTTGTAACTTCTAATGGAAAAAATAAGTAGTGATACACAAACTAGTGGCATAAATAATAAGAACCCAAGAATTAAATAGGTATGCTAATTTCTTTAATATAATTTAGCACCCCATTTAAGCACGTACTAGCTTTTTTAATAGTATTATATGCATAATTTGGCGACGAGCGCTCTCTATATGTACCACCTTTTTTCTTTAATTTCATCTTGTTAGTTTTGCTCCATGGCGTAATCCATCGATCCTACTACTATACAAAAGTATACATTTTTGGGTTTTTATCATTTATGCCATTGGTTGTTACTCACTACTCAGTTTTGCCACTAGGAATTTCAACTGCTCAAAAATGCCATCGCTTTATTACATGCATGCTAAAAAATGCCACTCAACACCATGATTGTCAGCTCAAATCTCATTTTCCATGTCATAACGAGCAAAATACCTATAGAGCAACATGTCAGCTCTCCTCCTATCTCGCTACAATAAAGTGTGGGTCCCACTTGATCCCAACATCATTCTTATTTTCTCTAAATTATTTGCTTGCTTACTCCAAACAAGTGAGGTCCACACTTATCATTGTGAGATAGAGAGAGATGACATGTGGGTATATGGTTATTTTTGTCATATAACATGGTAAACGAGTTTGAATTGACAATAACGATGTCTAATGTCATTTTTTAGCAAACATCTAATGGAACGATGGCATTTTTTAGATATCTAATGGCATTTTTGAGAAAAGTTCTCACGGAGCGATGGCATTTTTGAGCAGTTGTAATATCCAATGGCAAAACTGAGTAGTGAGACACAGCTAGTGGCATAAATGATGAAAACCCTTTTTAGAAGGCTAGAGGGCGGGTGAGGGAGTCCTAGATTAGGGGTCTCCAGATAGCCGGACTATCTCCATTGGCCGGACTGCGAGACTATGAAGATACAAGATTGAAGACTTCGTCTCGTGTCCGGATGGGACTCTACTTGGCGTGGAAGGCAAGCTAGGCAATACGGATATAGATATCTCCTCCTTTGTAACCGACCTTGTGTAACCCTAACCCTCTCCGGTGTCTATATAAACCGAAGGGTTTTAGTTCGTAGGACAACAACCATAACATACAATCATACCATAGGCTAGCTTCTAGGGTTTAGCCTCTCTGATCTCGTGGTAGATCTACTCTTGTACTACCCATATCATCAATATTAATCAAGTAGGACGTAGGGTTTTACCTCCATAAAGAGGGCCCGAACCTAGGTAAAACATCGTGTCCCCTGCCTCCTGTTACCATCCGGCCTAGACACAGAGTTCGGGACCCCCTACCAGAGATCTGCCGGTTTTGACACCGACATTGGTGCTTTCATTGAGAGTTCCTCTATGTCATCGCCGTTAGGCTTGATGGCTCCTACTATCATCGATAGCGATGAGGTCCAGGGTGAGACTTTTCTCCCCGGACAGATCTTCGTATTTGGTGTCTTTGCACTGCGGGCTAATTCGCTTGGCCATATGGAGTAGATTGAAAGCTACGCCCCTGGCCATCAGGTCAGATTTGGAAGTTTGAACGACACGGCCGACATTCGTGAAGACTTGATCTTCGACGGATTCAAGCCACAGCCGGGCGCGCCGCACTATCGCGATGGGTATGACCTAGCTCTGCCGCCGAACATTACCCTAGAGGCTGCGCCCGCATCAGCTCCGACCTTTAGCTCGGAGCCAAATGCGCCAGTCAAGGACGGGTGGTTAGACACCGCCTCAGGGGCTGCAGTCTCAACGGCGATCGAGCCGAACACCAGCCTAACCCTCTGCGCAGCCCGTGACTCCAAGGTGCCGGACTCTTTTCCGGACTCCGAACCATCCGCGCCCCTGCCAATCGAATCCGATTGGGCGCCGATCATGGAATTCACCGCCG
Organism: Triticum monococcum; assembly: GCA_034509565.1. Taxonomy (NCBI): domain Eukaryota; kingdom Viridiplantae; phylum Streptophyta; class Magnoliopsida; order Poales; family Poaceae; genus Triticum; species Triticum monococcum. The sequence goes on along the minus strand of CM067844.1, from coordinate 371,091,296 downwards.
CGGATATCTTTCAACACTCGCCCTTCGGCGACATTCTGAATTCACTAAGGTCTCTCTCTTTGTCAGGAGAGCCCTGGCCGGATTATGGCCAACATGATTGGGATGTGGACGACGAAGAAATTCGACGCCCACCCACCACCCAGTTCGTAGCCACTGTCGATGATTTAACCGACATGCTCGACTTCGACTCCGAAGACATCGACGGTATGAACGACGATGTAGGAGACGAACATGAACCAGCACCTATAGGGCACTGGAAAGCCACCTCGTCATATGACATATACATGGTGGATACACCCAAAGAAGGCAATGGCGACGGGATAGCGGAGGATGACCCCTCCAAGAAGCAACCCAAACGCCGATGTCAGCGGCGCCGCTCTATGTCCTGCCAAAGCAAAAGTGGTGATACCAGCACAGGAGATAATAACACTCCGGATAGTGCCGAAGAAAACAACAAACCCCTCCAACAAGATTTAGAGCAGGAGGATGGAGAAGCCAGCTCTCCTTGAGAGAGCGGCAGATGGAGAGGAGGAGGATGACAATCACATGCCCCCCTCCGAAGACGAGGCAAGCCTCGGCGACGACGAATTCGCCGTACTAGAGGATCCTGTGGGATCGAAAGTATGTCTAGAGGGGGGTGATTAGACTACTTAACCAAATAAAAACTTAACCTTTTCCCAATTTTAGTTCTTGGCAGATTTTAGCTATCTTAGGACAAGTCAAGCAATCATCACACAATTCAAGCAAGCATGCAAAGAGTATATTGGCAGCGGAAAGTAAAGCATGCAACTTGCAAGAATGTAAAGGGAAGGGTTTGGAGAATTCAAACGCAATTGGAGACACAGATGTTTTTCCCGTGGTTCGGATAGTTGGTGCTATCCTACATCCACGTTGATGGAGACTTCAACCCACGAAGGGTAACGGTTGCGCGAGTCCACGGAGGGATCCACCCACGAAGGGTCCACGAAGTAGCAACCTTGTATATCCCACCATGGCCATCGCCCACGAAGGACTTGCCTCACTAGCGGTAGATATTCACGAAGTAGGCGATCTCCTTGCCCTTACAAACTCCTTGGTTCAACTCCACAATCTTGTCGGAGGCTCCCAAGTGACGCCTAGCCAATCTAGGAGACACCACTCTCCAAGAAGTAACAAATGGTGTGTTGACGATGAACTCCTTGATCTTGTGCTTCAAATGATAGTCTCCCCAACACTCAACTCTCTCTCATAGGATTTGGATCTGGTGGAAAGAAGATTTGATTGGAAAGCAACTTGGGGAAGGCTAGAGATCAAGATTCATATGGTAGGAATGGAATGTCTTGGTCTCAACACATGAGTAGGTGGTTCTCTCTCAGAACATATGAATTGGAATTATGTATCTGTTCTGATGGCTCTCTCCACGAATGAAGAGGAGGTGGAGGGGTATATATAGCCTCCACACAAAATCCAACCGTTACACACAATTTACCAATTTCGGTAGGACCGAATCAACAAACTTGGTCGGACCGAAAAGGTAAACCTAGTGACCGTTAGAGATTTTCGGTGGGACTGACATGCAACTCGGTAGGACCGATATGGTTAGGGTTTGGGCATAACATAATCTCGGTGAGACCGGTTACACAAATTCGGTGAGACCGATTTTGGTAATTAGCTAACCAGAGAGTTGGTCAGGCAAACTCGGTGGGACCGATTTGCTCTTTCGGTGAGACCGAAAAGTTACAAAAGGGAAACATAGAGTTTACATTGCAATCTCGGTGGGACCGATCCACTCTTTGAGTGAGACCGAAAAGTTACGAAAGGGAAACAGAGAGTTTGCAATCCCATCTCGGTGAGACCGAGATCCCTATTGGTAGAACCGAATTGCTAGGGTTTGGCAGTGGCTTATGACAAGTGAAACTCGGTGGCGCTAGATAGATAGAATCGGTAGGACCGAGTTTGGCTCAGGGTTTAGGTCAAATGTGGATATGGGAAAGTAGTTGAGGGTTTTTGGAGCATATCACTAAGCACATGAAGCAAGAGTCTCATTAAGCAACACCTCATCCCTCCTTGATAGTATTGGCTTTTCCTAAAGACTCAATATGATCTTGGATCACTAAAATATAAAATGAAGAGTCTTGAGCTTTTGAGCTTGAGCCAATCCTTTGTCCTTAGCATTTTGAGGGTTCCACTTTCACATCCATGCCATGCCAATCATTGAGCTTTCCTGAAATAATCATCTTGGAATAGCATTAGCTCAATGAGCTATATGTTATTATGAATTACCAAAACCACCTAGGGATAGTTGCACTTTCAATCTCCCCCTTTTTGGTAATTGATGACAACATATAGATCAAAGCTTCGACAAATTATAATAGGCATGAAATATATCGTCGCTTTGAGAAGTACGTGATAAGTAAGAGCTCCCCCTAAATTTGTGCATATTTAAAATTTGCTTTGGACTGCAAATGCACAAAGAGTTAGAGTCATGGGTTACTCTTCCATGTCACATACATCTTGGTGGAGCGCTTAAAATGATAAGAATGAAATACATGCACTCATCACCAAGAATAGTGAGTGATCACATAAGATAGATAGGATGATAATATTAAGCACATATTAAGTGTATGTTATGATCAAAGACATGATCATCGATGTCTCACAGATAATGACGTAGTATCTCAAGCACACAAGCAAACAAAGTTCGAAAAACCACCAAATAAAGCAAGAGAGAAAAGCAACACACTCTCTCTCTCTCGAAGCCTATGATCTATACATTTTCTCCCCCTTTGGCAACAAGTTACCAAAAAGTTCCTAGAAAATGCATAGTGCTAAATCGACACTCAGGCTTGATCTTCAGGTGGTGGTGGAGTCCGGAGCACTCCAAGGACGAAGCCTTCTGTAGACGTGGTCGGAGTCGAGGCTGAAGTGGACGCTGGAGCTGGTGGAACTGAGGCTGTAGCTGGTATAGAAGTGGTGGCTCTGGTGTCAGCAACTGGCACTGCAGACGACCTCGGACCTCGTGGCACTCTGGCAAAAGCATCAGTTGTAGTCTTGCCTCTCCTCTCCCGCATGTCATCCTGGAGCTGCTCCACTTCAGTCTGAATCTCTGTCACTTTGACATCCAAGTCATAGAACTTTTGTTTCATGATCCTCTCTAAGCTTGCCTGGTTCTGAGTTAGGGTGGCTAGTCCTTGCTCAATCCGCAGGGTGGATGCAATCAGGTAACCAAGCTGCTCTTGTTTGGTTTTCAAGAAATATTCAGATGCCTCCTCTTGAGTTGGCATCTTGGCAGCTTTCTCCTTCCTTGCCTTCTCCTTCTTGGCTTGTACTTGGGCAGACGATGGTTCATTCTCAGTCATGACAACTTGATTATCTTCAAAATCTGGACGGATGGGCAGGTGTTCCTTGTCCAATAAGTATATGCCTGTGCCCATCTTGGAGTTAATGAGCTCCTGAATTTGTGGGGCATACCCACAGCTCCTCTTCTGGTCTGCTGCTGTCCTCTTGATGGTCTCTACCATGAGGCTCATCACCTTGAACTTCTGTGGCACATCAAAGATATGTAGCAAATTGATCACGTGGTCTCTGATCATCTTGTGATCTCCAGACTTAGGCAATAAGGTGTGCCTCAGTATCCAATTGATTGTTGGCAGCCCTGACAGAAGATAGTGTACTGAGCCAAACTTGAACGTATCAAGTGCTTCATTTGGAATCTCCTTGTACATGTTTGACATTGAGTTGTGGTCCATCTTCTTCTTGGCATAAATGTCCAAGTCATCTGCTTGCTCCTCTCGGGCATTAATCAGCTAAGCCGATTCAGCAACTGTAGGCTGGTACCTTGTACCCTCTGACATCCAAATTATCCTACCACCCGGATAAAAATGGGTTGTGGACTAGAACTGCATGATGAGTTCCTCGTTCCACTTTGTGAGCTTCTACCCAACAAAGTCCTCTACTCCACACGCCTTGAAGCTGTCCTGCACTCCAGGGTAGTACTCTTCATTGTCCTTGATGTATTACCAATCGACCCATCTCATATCACAGACTATTGGCTTCTTGTCTAGCAGCACTGTCTCATAAAAATCTTGCTGCTCCTTGGTGTGAAACCTGTAGTCAACTGTAGTCCTTCTCCTTGGAGCATACGGGTCTGCTTCTCTCCACTTACGGAGCCCTGAATCTCTCCTGAGTTTCATATCCTCAGCCACAGGATGAGCATCGTTGTGGTCTGGGATCTTGGGCTTAAGTTTTCTGAGAACATTCTCTTCTTCTGCTTCTGCAGCTTCAGGCACTGGGGCCTTGTTCTTCTCGGTAGCTAGGATGCTTCTTGTATTCCACTTTGGCTTTGGCTTTGGAGCTGGCTTGGCCTTGGAAGCAGCTGCCCCTGATCTTATGGCATCACCCATCAGCTTGGGTGCCTTTGGTGCTGGTGCAACTACCTCTTCTTCTTCCTCCTCATCTTCCATGATGGAAGCTTTGCCAAGCACTCTGGATACAATTTTCTTCGCCCTTTCTTTCCTCTTCTTGCCTTCAGCAGCAACTGGCTCTATGGGAGTGGGCTTCTTAGTTGAAGCTCTGGCCTTTGACATAGGCTGCCTGCCTGCTGGCCTTTTGAACTTTAACCCTGGCTTTATGCCCTGTGCTGGCTCAACTCTCTTGGAAGTTGCTTCCTCTTCTGCCACATAATCCTCATCTTCTGAATCTGAGGTTCTCTTCTTTCTCTGTCTTGTGGCATCTTTAGGCAGATTGCTAGGGGTGCTCCTGCTGCCATCATCTGAGGAACTTGAGGGACTAGTGCACTCACTCATCTGCACTTGCTGCTCTGACAAGTTCTGGCTATCACTTTGGTCTGACATGATGCAAACTCTGACTGCTGACCCAGTGAATAGGTTATAGATGAGATAGAGTGGATGAGCATCACAAAATGCAGAGATTTTTGCAAAAGAATAATTCAAGAACTTAGTTTTAGTTTCCCACTGAAAGCATCTCGGATCTACTGATTTCTAAACTCGGTGATACTGAAGCAGTTTTGGAACCTAAACTAGTGAACTCGGTCGGACCGAGTCACAGTTCGATGGCACCGAGACTGCTAGGGTTTCACAGAGTTCCAAAATCGGTCACATCGATAAGTAATTCTCGGTCAGACCGAGTCTCACTTGTGCAATGGCATAAGCCAAATCGGTGGGACCGAGTTTTTCAACTCGGTGGGCCCGATATGGTTTCGGCGGAAACCTAACTCTAAAATTTTCGAATTAAACCTAATCTACGAGTTCATTGACTGGATAGAAGTGTTTCAAACGTGGCAAGAATCATATTGATCACAATCTGCTAAGAATCGGATTGGGAATAGCACAAAGTTCGAGTCCATACCCTAGTTCGGCGGAGACTCGCTACGGCGGCAATGGCGGGGTTGATTCCCGTTAACGACGACGGAGACCAGCGACTGGAGGCAGCTGGCGGCGAGGAGACGATCCGGAGACCAAGTTGGCAGAGCAGGTATCGCGCGGGCGAAGGGGTTCGGAGAAATTTCCAAATTTTTACCCGTGACTATATATAGCCCGACCCTGTCAGTGTGACCGAGTGGAACAACTCGGTGGCACCGAGATGCAAAACTGTATACAGTTGTTGCAACTTGGTGTGACCGAATGGTTCAAATCGGTTGCACCGAGATCGAAAACCTAGATCAACTTAATGATCACGGTAGGACCAAAAGTAGGGAATCGGTTAGACCGAGAATCACAAAGAGGTTTTGGAAGTTTAAGTCTATGACGAATCGGGGACTCCGAGCGCTCCTCACACAGAGTGGTTCGAATCTGACTTGATCAAATTTTGTGATGTAGCATGAATAGAGTTTGAGACGAGAAAAGCATAGATAGCTAGAGGAGGTTCTTAGGCATTCTTGTCCATCCACTTGGCAAAAGGAAATAAAGCCAAACAATCAAAACAACAAGTGGATGTCCTCGAATGAGTAAAATATGCAACCAACATGCTCACACAATAAGATGGCAAATGAAATATGTGACAAAGCTTGCACAACCAATTCTAGCATCTATCAAGCAATTTGTGATGACTAGGTCATCTATATATGAGTATATTGACTTAGGAGTCAAGTGAGAACACTTGATCATAGGTCATACTCATCGTTTAAGCTTAAGTGGGGTTACCACCTTTACATAAAGCATTGTTGTGTTCACATCTTTAGAGTTGCTTTAGTTCAAGTCTTAGAGTAAAGCTCCCCCTAGATGTGATATCCCCCCTAAGAGGGATGAACTAACCTTGGGTTTTGTCGATGATGACCTCATGTAGATGTTGAAGATGTGGATGCTCAATGTTGATGTAGATCACTTGGAGCTATCCATTTGAGTGAATTGCACTTTCAATACCTACATGGGTTAGTCCCATAAGGAACAAACAAGGATATCCATAGACATAGAGTGATGCACACACTAGATGATGTCCATGAAAACTTTTAGGTTACCTTATCCCTTGTCTTACCAACAAGAGGGTATGTGACTCCTTTAACTAGTGCAAGATGTGGAAGTTGATTGCACTTGTTCTTGCCAAAATGATAAGAGTGAAGTATGTTGGTGGAGTCACCCTCAAGAACTCTCCAGTTCTTCTTCTTTTGGATCCACACCATCTTGATGGGAATCCTTGGAGTTGTAGTCGTACTTGATGAAGTGGAACTTGACGTGGTCTTGGGAATCCACTTGACTAAGGTCTTAGGAGCATCTTCAAATGCATCAATTTCCTCTTGAAGCTTGTCCTTGCCTTTTTGCTTGTAGTCTTGTGGTGGAAGATCATCTTGAGCTTGTGTCCCCTTGAAGGAAGTATCATACTTCTCTTGTTGAGGAACAAATTTGGTCTTGGGGTATTGATCTTCTTCCCACTCAACTCCATTGGCATTGAACTTTCGTTCAAAACCAACACCTTGATTCTTCCGGTGCATTCCTTGCTTGCGCACAATTTCCTCGAATTGCTTACTCCCGGCAATGCTTTTGTACACTCCTTTATCTATAATTCCCTTAGGACCCTTGGCCATGAAGCATCTTCCAATTCCTTTGTTCGGTGAGTCAAATATGTCGTAGGAGTTGGTTGACACAAGTGCTAGACCGGCAACACCTTCATCTTGAGTATCTTCGGAGTCGGAGTGATAACTTCTCTCGGAGTGGCTGTCAAAGTCCGAGCCGGATACCCATTCACCAACATGAGCTTGATGTCTTCGTTTTGTGTAGCTTCTTGATGATTTTTCCTTCCTTTCCGAATCCTTGCTTCTCCGTGAGTATCTTCGTTCATAACGATCATCTCTACCCCTTCTCTCTCTTGGTGGTGATTCTTTGCTTCTTCTTTTTGGAGAATCTTCTCTTCTCTTGTAGGGAGCCGTACACTCATTGGAATAGTGTCCGGGTCTTCCACAATTGTAGCAGTTTCACTCTCGACTAGAAGATCTTTTGTCATTGTAGGACCTTGACTTGAAGCTTCTATCTTTGCTTCTACTCTTGTAGAACTTGTTGAAGTTCTTCACCATGAAGCTCAATTCTTCGTTGAAGTTTTGTTTCTCACTTGATGATGTAGGGGCTTCACATGAGGCTTTGTAGGCACCACTTGATTTGTTGTGAAGTTCTTCTTTATCCTTAAGTGACATCTCATGAGCAACAATTCTTCCAATCACTTCCGTTGGCTTGAGATCTTTGTAATTGGGCATCATTTGGATCAATGTGCACACGGTATCATATTTTCCATCCAAGGCTCTTAGAATCTTCTTGATGATGAATCTATCGGTCATCTCTTCATTTCCTAAGCCGGCAATCTCATTTGTGATGAGAGCAAGCCTAGAGTACATTTCAGCGACACCTTCACCATCCTTCATTTTGAACTTGTCAAGTTGACTTTGAAGCACATCCAACTTGGATTCCTTGACAGAGTCAGTACCTTCGTGCATATCAATCAAAGTGTCCCAAATTTCCTTTGCATTCTGAAGACGGCTGATTTTGTTGAATTCTTCGGGGCATAATCCGTTGAAGAGAATATCACAAGCTTGAGCATTGTATTGCAACATCTTCAACAAATCCGCGGTAGCTTCACGGTTTGGTTCTCTCCCATCAAAGAAGTCACCTTGCAAACCAACACACACAATAGCCCAAACGGCGGGGTTATGTCCAAGAATATGCATTTTCATTTTATGCTTCCAACTAGCAAAATTAGTACCATCAAAGTAAGGACCTCTACAGTGATAATTTCCCTCGCTAGACGCCATACTCTCCTAGGTTGTGAAACCAAGGCTATGACCACCAAAAGCTATGGAAATCAAAGAAAATGGAGACCAAAGCTCTGATACCACTTGTGGGATAAAAAGTATGTCTAGAGGGGGGGGTGATTAGACTACTTGACCAAATAAAAACTTAACCTTTTCCCAATTTTAGTTCTTGGCAGATTTTAGCTATCTTAGGACAAGTCAAGCAATCATCACACAATTCAAGCAAGCATGCAAAGAGTATATTGGCAGCGGAAAGTAAAGCATGCAACTTGCAAGAATGTAAAGGGAAGGGTTTGGGGAATTAAAACGCAATTGGGGACACGGATGTTTTTCCCGTGGTTCGGATAGGTGATGCTATCCTACATCCACGTTGATGGAGACTTAAACCCACGAAGGGTAACGGTTGCGCGAGTCCACGGAGGGCTCCACCCACGAAGGGTCCACGAAGTAGCAACCTTGTCTATCCCACCATGGCCATCGCCCACGAAGGACTTGCCTCACTAGCGGTAGATCTTCACGAAGTAGGCGATCTCCTTGCCCTTACAAACTCCTTCGTTCAACTCCACAATCTTGTCGGAGGCTCCCAAGTGACACCTAGCCAATCTAGGAGACACCACTCTCCAAGAAGTAACAAATGGTGTGTTGATGATGAACTCCTTGCTCTTGTGCTTCAAATGATAGTCTCCCCAATACTCAACTCTCTCTCATAGGATTTGGATCTGGTGGAAAGAAGATTTGACTGGAAAGCAACTTGGGGAAGGCTAGCGATCAAGATTCATATGGTAGGAATGGAATGTCTTGGTCTCAACACATGAGTAGGTGGTTCTCTCTCAGAACATATGAATTGGAGTTGTGTATGTGTTCTGATGGCTCTCTCCACGAATGAAGAGGAGGTGGAGGGGTATATATAGCCTCCACACAAAATCCAACCTTTACACACAATTTACCAATCTCGGTGGGACCAAATCAAAAAACTCGGTCGGACCGAAAAGGTAAAGCTAGTGACCGTTAGAGATTTTCGGTGGGACTGACATGCAACTCGGTAGGACCGATATGGTTAGGGTTTGGGTATAACGTAATCTCGGTGAGACCGATTACACAAACTCGGTGAGACCGATTTTGGTAATTAGCTAACTGGAGAGTTGGTCAGGCAAACTCTGTGGGACCTATTTGCTCTTTCGGTGAGACCGAAAAGTTACAAAAGGGAAACATAGAGTTTACATTGCAATCTCGGTGGGACCGATCCGCTCTTTCGGTGAGACCGAAAAGTTACGAAAGGCAGAGAGTTTGCAATCCCATCTCGGTGAGACCGAGATCCCTATCGGTAGAACCGAATTGCTAGGGTTTGGCAGTGGCTTATGACAAGTGAAACTCGGTGGCGCTGGATAGATAGAATTGGTAGGACCGAGTTTGGCTTAGGGTTTAGGTCAAATGTGGATATGGGAAAGTAGTTGAGGGTTTTTGGAGCATATCACTAAGCACATGAAGCAAGAGGCTCATTAAGCAACACCTCATCCCTCCTTGATAGTATTGGCTTTTCCTAAAGACTCAATGTGATCTTGGATCACTAAAATATAAAATGAAGAGTCTTGAGCTTTTGAGCTTGAGCCAATCCTTTCTCCTTAGCATTTTGAGGGTTCCACTTTCACATCCATGCCATGCCAATCATTGAGCTTTCCTGAAATAATCATCTTGGAATAGCATTAGCTCAACGAGCTATATGTTGTTATGAATTACCAAAACCACCTAGGGATAGTTGCACTTTCAGATCCCGTCGAACAAGAGCGCTTCAAGCACCAGCTTATGGCCACGGCAAATAGCCTAAAGAAAAAGCAGCATCAGCTTCAAGCTGATCAAGATCTGCTAGCTGTCAAATGGACTGAAGTCCTTGCGGCCAAGGAATATAAACTCGAGCGCCCCTCCAAGAGTTACCCAAGGCGCATGTTACTACCCCGACTGGAGAAAGAAGCGTATGATATGGCTGATCGGCCACCTCGTGGCCGTGATAGAGAGGCATTCCAGCCAAAAGCTCAGCCTCCACCCCAATGCCATTCAAATAAAAAGGCATGGGGAGATACGCCAGACCTGCGAGACATATTGGAGGAAAAGGCAAAGAATTGAAGATCGATCTACGGATCACGAGGGCGCACCACTCTGCAAGACGACAAACGTCATGTTGGATACAGTAAAAGCAAATCCGGCCGGGCCAAACACAGCGGGCAAGACCCATTCGACCTATGTCGCGATATATCCCAATACAGAGGCGCCGCACACCCCTTATGCTTCACAGACAAAGTAATGGAACATCAATTCCCAGAAGGTTTCAAACCTATAAATATTTAATCATACAACGGCACAACAGATCCCACGGTAAGGATTGAGGACTTCCTCCTCCACATCCACATGGCCCGCGGCGATGACTTACACGCCATCAAATACCTCCCACTAAAGTTGAAAGGACCAGCGCAGCATTGGCTTAATAGCTTGCCAGCAGACTCCATTAGCTGTTGGGAAGATCTGGAAGCCGCATTCCTTGACAACTTTCAAGGCACTTATGTGCGACCACCAGACGCCGATGATTTGAGCCACATAATTCAGCAGCCAGAAGAGTCGGTCAGGAAATTCTGGACTCGGTTCCTTACAAAGAAAAATCAAATCGTCGACTGTCCGGATGCGGAGGCCCTAGTGGCTTTCAAGCACAAGATCCAAGACGAGTGGCTAGCCCGGCACCTTGTTCAGGAAAAGCCGAAATCTATGGCAGCTCTCACGACACTCATGACCCGCTTTTGTGTGGGAGAAGACAGCTGGCTGGCTCGCAGTAATAACATATCAAAGAACCGTGGTACCTCAGATACCAAGGACGGCAATAGCAGGTCATGTCGCAACAAGCATAAGCGCCGCATTAACAGTGAAAATATTGAGGATACGGCAGTCAATGCCGGATTCAAAGGCTCTAAACCCAGTTAGCGGAAAAAGCCATTCAAACAAAGTACGCCGGGTCCGTCCAGTTTGGACCGTATACTCAATCGCTCGTGTCAAATACACGGCACCCTAGATAAGCCAGCCAATCACACCAACAGGGATTGTTGGGTGTTCAAGCAGGCCGGCAAGTTAATTGCTGAAAACAAGGACAAGGGGCCGCATAGCGATGACGAGGAGGAGCCTCGGCAGCCGCACACTAGAGGACAGAAGAGGTTTCCCCCGCAAGTGCGGACGGTGAACATGATATACGCAACCCACATCCCCAAGAGGGAGCGGAAGCGTGTGCTGAGGGACGTATATGCGTTCGAGCCAGTCGCCCCAAAGTTCAACCCTTGGTCCTCCAGTCCGATCACCTTCGATCGCAGGGACCACCCCACTAGTATCTGTCATGGCGGATTCGCCACACTAGTCCTAGACCCAATCATCGACGGATTTCACCTCACTCGGGTCCTTATGGACGGCGGCAGCAGCCTGAACCTGCTTTATTAGGACACAGTGCACAAAATGGGTATAGACCCCTCAAGGATCAAACCCACAAAAACGACCTTTAAGGGCGTCATTCCAGGTGTAGAGGCCCATTGCACAGGCTCAATTACACTGGAAGTGGTCTTCAGATCCCCGGATAACATCCGAAGCGAAGAGTTAATCTTCGATATAGTCCCCTTCCGTAGTGGTTATCACGCACTGCTCGGGCGAACCGCATTTGCTAGATTCAATGCGTTACCGCATTCTGCATACCTCAAGCTCAAGATGCCTAGACCTCGCGGAGTTATTACAGTCAATGGAAACACAGAGCGCTCTCTCCGAACAGAGGAGCACACCGTCGCCCTCGCAGCAGAAACGCAAAGCAGCCTCTCAAGGCAATCAACCAGTTCGGTGCTTCACGGCCCGGGCACCTTCAAGTGCGCTCGGGGCAATCGGCGAATAGACCGCCTGGCGCGATCTGAGCTCGCGTAGCAATACGGCGGCCACCCCAATCCCAGCCCAGTGGCGAAACTCGTGCCGCGCGTACATAATTACGCATTAAAAATACCATGGGCACAGGTGGGGAGGGGGGCACGACTACGGCAGGCCCCAAGACGCGGCCTAAACCGCACTAGGGGCTTCCCGTTCGGTTATTTTTTCCTTTTCTTTCAGGACCTTAATCTCTGGAAACACTGTCCGACAACACTATTGCCGAACACATGATGCAGCAACCAAGGAGGCAGACAGCTATGTTATACCACGGAATTCCCAGGTTGATTACAGTAATGAGTGAAATATTCTATTTAATATCATTCCTCGGCTTGCCCTTGGAAGGGACATAGTCCTACTCTTTGCTTATCGCACTATCTGTATCACTCTGCTTTAACATAATTTTTTTAATAAACAATGCATGACATTACGACTATTATTGCATTCTTGTTATATATATATATATATATATATATGTATCTATGTGTTCATTAATGACGCCTTGCAACCGTACACTATGGTACAGCCAATACACCAGGGGCTTACGTACCCCACAATGCGGTGTGAAAAGTCCGAACACTTTCACAAGTGCGGCACCCCGAACTTATAGCATTATATGCATTAGCTCTGAATCATGTCTTTGGTCAAATGTTGGGTTTGCCCGACTCCTATGTTTTGGTACCTTACGTTCCTCTCTATCGGCTAAGGTAGGCTAGGAGAACTACTGCCATTGTGCCCCGGTTCTGCTGGGTTCGGCACCTCAGTAGAGAAAGCTAAAACTGACTGTCATGATAAGGCAAGAGACTGGTCGCTGTTCGGCGAGGTTTTCAAGTCCCTAAAGACCTATGCCGCTTAGAGCGAGGGGCCGGCCCAGTCCGGCTCAAAGGCGTGTATCGCGCCCCAAATTCGGCTTTCCGAATACCAGGGCTTCGCCGAAATTTAAAATTATAGAATTCTATGGCTAAGTGAGAGTGATAAATCATCATTAGTCCTGTTGCCTTGTTCGATGTGCTGAGCACCTCCCTCGAAGGACCCAAACATGGGAACAAGAGTGCTCAGGTTTATCCCGAACACCCCAGCACTCATGGTATGGGGGCAGAAGCCGAGGACTAGCCATCTCTCAGATTGGAAAAACAGCCAAACAGAAGGTAATATTTTAAATTCCAACAACCATTGCATAGCCCATATGAAACAAGTTTTCATACATACAGGATAAAACGAGCAAGTCTCATTCAAATATTACATCTTTTGAACACTCGTCCGCGATGAGACGGGCACCCGGCAGAACACCCTCGTAGTACATCTCGGGGCGGCGGTGCTCCTTTCCCCCTAGCGGCCCCTCCTTGATCAGCTTCACGGCGTCTAGCTTGACCCACTACAATTTCACACGGGCGAAAGCCCGACGTGCACCTTCAATGCAGACAGATCGCTTGACGACCTCCAGCCGTGGGCAGGCATCCACAAGACGCCTCACTAGGCCGAAGAAGCTGTTCGGATGGGCGTCGCCAGGCCACAGCCGGACTATAAAGCTCTTCATGGCCTGATCGGCCGCCTTATGTAGCTCGACCATCTGCTTCAGCTGGTCACTCTTTGGCACCGGATGTTCGGCCTCAGCATACTGAGACCAGAACAGCTTCTCCGTCGAGCTTCCGTCCTCAGCCAGGTAAAATTGTGTGGCATCGGACACACTGCGGGGAAAATATGCGAATGCTCCTAAAGAGCTCTGGATCCGGGTAAGTAATCGGTAATTTACTTTTACATGCTTGCTTTGCATATAGAAAGTTTTACCCGCCGCTATCTTCTTCATCGCGTCGATCTCTTGGAGGGCCTTTTGGGCTTCGGCCTTGCCACTTTTTACACTCTCGAGGGCCGCGGCAAGCTCAGACTCCCGCGTCCTGGAGTCAAGCTCCAACGCCTCGTGCTTCGCCACAAGAGCCTGGAGCTCTTGCTGCACCTCGCCCACCCGAACCTCGTGCTTCTCTCCCTCGGTGCGCTCCTTCGCCGCTTTATCTTCGGCCTTGGTCCGCGCTTGCTTCAGGGTCGGCACCTCGGTCGTGGCCCCTGGCAAACATACGATGATCCTGTCATTTTGCAATCGCATCCTCTTTTATATATACATAAGACAAGGTATGACTTACCCTTTTCTCCTCGAGCTGCCTCTTAGCAAGGCCGAGCTCTTTCCTGGACCCCTCGAGTTCCTGCTTCAGTACAGCGACCTCCGCATTTAGTGCGGCGGACGCCAGCAGCGAAGCCTGCATATGCATATTGACACACTTATATTAGACTTCTGCGATATTATTTGATCCTCTGTTCGGTTTTTCTTTGTGAACACCGAACAAAGCATCAGGGGCTACTGTCTATTCGGTAATATTTCTACTACATTTTGAAACACTTACCTCGAAGCCTGTTAGAAGGCTGGCACAGGCTTGAGTCAATCCGCTCTTGGCGGACGGAAACTTCTTGATCACCGCACTCATAATAGTGCAGTGCTCCTTGTCGATGGAAGCGCCACGAAGCGCTTCTAGCAGATTGTCCAGCGCCTCTGGATGGACATAGGTCACCGGCACAGGTGTCTTGCCCCTCTTAGAATGAGGCCGCCTGCCCGAGCCTGGAACTGTTGGAGGTTCCGGCGAGGTGTTCAGCTGAGGGCCGAACTCAGAGCTCTTAGGGGCTCGTCCCCTCGGCTCCCAGAGTCCGGAAGGTCGCCTTGAGGCGCCTCGGGACTGTCACCCCTCGATCCGATGCCTCTTGAGACAACACCTCACCGTCATTGACAGGATGAAGGGAGGTGGCGGTCGGGACTGGATCGCTATACATGTCCGACAAGCCCAAGGAACCGTCCGATGATATATCGATACTGGCTCGTGGCGGCCTGCATAATTGCGTTCGACGTTAGGGAAAGCAGTGCGACAAAGGAATCCTATGAGTTACTCTGGTATCCGTATACTTACAATCTCCCGGGGGCTTGAACCAGGGCAACCACTCGTCTTCGCCATCGTCGGTGGCGGTGGAACTGTCCGGAAGGAGAGTCCTTCCCTTCTTGGACTCTCCGGCCTCCCCAGTTGGGGCGGCCTTCCTTTTCTTGTCTCCCCCAGTCGCAAGGGGAGCATCTTCTTCTTCTTCTTCTTCTTCCTCATCTTTGGCGGAAGAGTGCACCGCAGAGTCATCAGACGGTGAGTCCGACGACGCCTGGCGTCGGGAACTCTTTCGGGTTCCCTTGGCCTTCTTGGTCTTCTCTGGCACCATATAAGGGGCCGGAGTCAACATCTTCGCTAGAAGAGCGTCTGCGAGGCCTTCGGGAAAAGGAGCTGGACAGTCGATCTGTCCGGCCATCTTCTGCCAGTCATGTCAAAGGTACGGGAGTGTAGATCCAGGATAGAGTCAATCTATATAAAAAAATAAGTATCCTGTGAAAGGTAAAGCAGCTTACCGCACCGGCTTGGCGCTTCACGCTGAATCCGCGATCCTCAGTAATAGGGGCGGGGACCTCGGCACTTTTGAATAGCACCCTCCAGGCGTCTTCAAGAGTCTTGTCGAAGAGGCTGTTCAGAGTTCGGTGCTGCGCCGGATCGAACTCCCACAAGTTGAACTCCCGTTGTTGGCATGGGAGTATCCAGCGGATGAGCATAACTTGGACTATGTTGACAAGCTTGAGCTTCTTGTTCACCATGTTTTGAATACATGTTTGGAGTCTGGTCAGCTCTTTCGAACTACCCCAGGACAGGTCCTTCTCTTTCCAGGAGGTGAGCCGCATGGGGATGCCAGATCGGAACTCGGGGGCCGCTGCCCATGCAGGGTCGCGTGGCTCGGTGATGTAGAACGACCCCGATTGCCACCCCTTTATGGTTTCCACAAAGGAGCCCTCGAGCCATGTTACGTTGGGCATCTTGCTCACCACCGCGCCTCCGCACTCTGCCTGGCGGCCGCCCACCACCTTCAGCTTGACATTGAAGGTCTTCAGCCATAAGCCGAAGTGGGGCTTGATGCGGAGGAAGGCCTCGCACACGACGATAAAACGCCGAGATGTTGAGGATGAAGTTTGGGGCCAGATCGTGGAAATCTAGGCCGTAATAGAACATGAGCCCCCAGACGAAGGGATGGAGAGGGAATCCCAGTCCGCGGAGGAAATGGGTGAGGAATACTACCCTCTCATGGGGCCTGGGGGTCAGGATGAGCTGCCCCTCATCTGGGAGCCAGTGCACGAGGTCGTCGGGCAGGTATCCGTCTCTCCTCAGTTTCTTGATGTCTCCCTCCGTGACGGAGGAGACCATCCACCTGCCTCCCGCTCCGGACATGGATGGAGAGGGTTGAGGTGGCAAGTGCGGACTTGGGCGCTAGAGCTCCAGTGTGCGAAAACGGATGAGTAAGGGAGGAAGAAAGCGTGGATAGAAAGGTGAATCCTTATCCCTTTATATGGGCGGACGAAACTAAGCGTTCCCACTTGCCTGGTAAAACTCGCTTATCCGCCAAGCGCTGCAATTGATGGCGCAGTTGGGTTACCCACGCCCGTATTGATGAGAATCCCGTAATAAGGGGACACGATCTCTCCTTTGACAAGACGTGTCGAAAAACTACCTCGCGTTATGTGTGGGGCTGGTTAAAAGAAACGGTTCGAATAATCACCAGGCCATGACGTAACGTCATGCTGCCAAAACAAGCCAGCAAATTAGATCTGCGAAAATATTAATCTCTCTACGATGGAATGTGGAACTTATTTTGCAGCGTCGGACACTATCCTCATATTCAAATTCTTCTGTGATGTATTCGGAGAAGGAACACGCCTTGCAATGCCGAAGACAATACTGCGCGCCAGACTCACCGTCATTGAAGCCTGGTTTAGGGGCTACTGAGGGAGTCCTGGATTAGGGGGTCTCGGGACAGCCGGACTATCTCCATTGGCCGGACTGTTAGACTATGAAGATACAATATTGAAGACTTCGTCTTGTGTCTGGATGGGACTCTACTTGGCGTGGAAGGCAAGCTAGGCAATACAGATATGGATATCTCCTTCATTGTAACCGACCTTGTGTAACCCTAACCCTCTCCGTTGTCTATATAAACCGAAGGGTTTTAGTCCATAGGACAACAACCATAACATACAATCATACCATAGGCTAGCTTCTAGGGTTTAGCCTCTCTGATCTCGTGGTAGATCTACTCTTGTACTACCCATATGATCAATATCAATCAAGCAGGACGTAGGGTTTTACCTCCATAAAGAGGGCCCGAACCTGGGTAAACCATCATGTCCCCTGCCTCCTGTTACCATCCGGCCTAGACGCACAGTTCGGGACCCCCTACCCGAGATCCACCGGTTTTGACACCGATAGCGGGGTAGTCTAGCTAGGCCAGTTTCAAGAGAAGCGAGGGCCTTTGTCATTTGAAGGCTCATTACTGCTGGAAGGCGGGGCCTTGTGATTTACTGCTCGTATAAATGTGTCGACAACCTGAGGAGGAGCAAAGAACCATGCGGTACACTCAAGTTTTCCACTGGAGTACCATGGAGGAGCATGAAACATGGCAGCCTAGTGCCACATCTCTACTCTCTACTCTTATTATATATTACTAGCAAGAGGCAATGTTCTATTGGCGATGAAGAATGATCTAATTTGCTAGTGATCTCACTTTTAGCATTGTTCTATTCATGCCTCATAGAGAACGTGACACGTGCGGTGAAACACCCGAAGCAAAATAAGAAACACAGGAGCAAAAGAAGAAGGAAGATTATCACCCCAAAAAAAGGAAGACGCACACACAAGTCTGGGGCGCTGCTCTCAGTACATGAAGTGTTGCTGGCCGCGGAGTCATAACTACTTCTTCATCGCCTCCACATCCTCCATCTCCTTGCGCGTCTCCTCCGCCATCTTCTTCATTGTGTCCATGAAGAGGGATTTATCGACATGAGCCTTCATCATCTGTTCCATGGCCACATTGCGTACCTTGACAGCAGCCGAGTGCTCGATAAGGAGCTTCGCCAACTCCTCCTTCTATTCCATGATGAGGGCCTGCAGCATCTTCATCGAGGAACTACTATTCTCATGCAGCTTCTTCCAGCCGGCGTTCTCCTCCTTTAGCAGGTCGAGCTCATGGCAGAGCTTCGCCTTGTCCTCCTGCAGTTGCGGGATTTCGCCGGTCGCCTTCTTCTCCGAGGCAATGCTCTTCTTCAGCAGCATCACCAAGCCGGCAGTCAACTCCCCTTGCTCATTGAGCTCAGTGGGCACGTCGTCGGGGCTCTCCTTCAGCAGCTCCACCAAGCCGTGGATGAACTCCTTCTACTTATTGAGGTGCTTATTGAGCTGATCGGGCATGCCATCGAGGGATAACGACTCCAGCGCCGCCAGCTCAGAATGTTTGCCTCTGCGGCTAGGGCGCTCCTAGGAGCCATCGCCTGCACGTGAGAGATCTTTCGAGGTCTCTACGTGGCGGCAAGCACTCTCTTGCATGGAGTGGCGGAGCCATAAAAAATAAATGAGCTAAGGGGCCAAGCATTCGTGATCATTTATGAGGAGGGCCAATTCATCAACTTAAACAATTTTACCATCAATTGTCTAATGATCACATTCAAATTAGCCTCGATATATAGTGATGTTAGGGGGAGCATGGTCCTTGCTACCCCTTCTCTTCGCCAGTATGCGCGCGTCTGAGAGATGAAGCGGAGGCATGGATGATGAGAGGGGGACGTTGGATATATAATTAGTGTAGGTTTATTAGCTATGTAATCCTATAGAGAGGTATAGGTTGATCGATGTGGACGTGGGAAAGGGGGTGAGACCTCACTAGATATATAGATTGATTGGTTTGTGTGGAAAACTATGAAAGACCTAGGTATATATACACACACATAGAGGAGCATCGATCGTTGCGCATGCACGTGAGAGATAAAGAATGCCCGATGTGAGGGGGACGGGGAGGTGTGTGTGTGTGTGTGTGTGCATGCATGGGAGACCGACCTAAAGAAAAAGATTGCATGTGTGCGATGGATAATGCCGACTGGTACTGTCTGTGCATGCATGCATGAGAGAAAATTAATGGTACAATTATAAAGAGAAGATGACTGTGTGGGTGTAAAAGACTAGGTGACATCATAATCAATGTAAAGTTGAATTCAAATATTTGAATAAGGGACGACATAGCCAATAAAGGATTGGTAATTCCTGTCAGAAGAAGAATCAAAGGAATCGAAGCAATCATAAAAGCAGGAAATTGCATTGCCTTCTCCACCCCGTGTTGATAAAACAATTGTATTTAGCGCGCCTCAAGCCTCCTGCCTCGATCATGATGTTTGAAACCCTTGCATGCATGAATATAACTGAGATATGTGCGGTGTGGTTTGGAAATGAGCATGTTGTACTGTATACACGTTGAACAAGGTCAAACTGATTTGTATTTGAGATATCGATGGCAGACATCATTTGGCCACATTGCATCCGTGCATGGACACACTATTCTAATTGGAGATGATGGGTGGCTTTCGCATCACATATCTATACCCCTATATATATTATATTATATATTTTTATATAGTGTGCATATAACTTTAGCTTTGAAAGATGGTCGTTGGATGAGGCAAATCCGATGGTGCAGAGATGGAAAATTTGAGCACAACTGGCCCTTGTATATCATCTAGATTCCACCAGATTTTCCCACATGTACAATCTAGAAGACTCCATGGTTGAACTTAAGCATAATGCACAAACCTCAAAACACAAGCACTTCTTCTTTGTTCTAGAATCTTCCGTATCATAATTTCCCAAATGTTTTTCTACATGATTTTCCATTATTTGTTTTTACTTTATGCCTTACAACGCACAATTCCATGAATCTTAAAATAGATTAGCTTTCTTACAAAAACTAGATGATTTTGAATGAAATGAACTATAAGAATTAAACAAACATCTACATCATACATATATGACTCAAAGCTTACATGCTATAATGTGGTATTTATTCATAATTTGGTTGCCAAATCTCATGTGTGCAATGCACATGTACCTTACTAGTCTAAATGGTGTTTGAGTATGTGTTGTGCTTGTTAAACACATTCTACGCAGTATATCATACATGCTTTAGATTCTGAGCATCTAGCTAGAGCATACATGTACTATGATTTGAATTCAATAGAAAATCTATATTTACATGTTGTTCGTATTTATATAGGAATTTACTTCTCCTATATTCATGTCATGTGTTGTGAAGATAATATTTAGATGGTTGTATAACTAACCCGAGTACAATCCCATTCAAACAAGGAAAATGTACTCAAATTTAGTCCATATGCTAGACAACACACATTGTTTTTTTATTGTTGAGGGAAGTGCAAATTGTTTTGGTACCGTACACGTTATGTTTGTTGTCCTGATTTTTTTAGTTTTTTTGCTGTATTTGAATGCATTTCTAGTAATATAGTAAAACAGGACATAGCTCGCTATAGTGATGAGGTGTGAATTGTCTTTTTTTTGGGTACACGTTAAGCTTGTTCTCCCGAAATTTCAAGTTGTGCCTTGTTATGCCGAAATTTCAAGCTAGCATCTCTGTCTATCGTGCTGCGAAACTCCCGCCTCTTCAACCCGCGCCTTGTTACCCCGAAATATTTAAGATATATCTTTGTCTCGTTGTGCTCCGACAACTCGCTCCATCTCAACCCGCGCCTTGCTATTCCAAAATTACAATGCGCCTGAAAACTGCCACCTCCTGTGAAATCCCGACACGTGAAATGCTTGTGATACCCCTGAACCGAAAGAACCACCTAGCTCAAATCGATGGGGGTACTTTCGAAACTTACCCCACATTTTGGACAAGCACGTCCCTGAGCCATGGTTCCCCACTCCCATCACATCCGCCCACCCATTCGTACACCGAGGCCGTGAAAACCAGCGAAGCCCCACACCCTCCTTCGTGTGCCACCTAGCCGGAGCCTCTTCCCAGATGACGTCATCCACAGCAACACCTCGACGTCCCTCATCCACCGTACCGAATGAGGACCCTTCGTCGGTCTTGTCGTCCCGCCGGTTCAGCCACCCCGTCCTCCACCTCCAAGGAGCTGCCCCGACGTTCCCCTCGTCTTTCGCCTCACCTCCATTCACACACCGCCATCTTCACCTGCACCACTGGAAGAGCATCATCATCGTTGTTTCCTTGGATGAAGATGAGGCCTAATCGGCGTCACCAATGAGGTTGTACACTAATTGCCGCATTTTCTTCTTGATTCAATCTCATGGTGTTGCCGGCGCTCCGTCCCGAGCCAACATGGCACGGCTCCATCAACGGCAGCATCGCCAGCCAGTTCCTCCACGGCGTCGCTCCCTCAGTAGTGACGTCCACATCAGTAGGAGTTGCTGCTGCTTTAGCTCTTGCTCGTGTTGCTGCTCTGCTCTTTCTCTCGGTCCACTGCTAGGTCTGCTCTTCCTCTTGCCCTTTCTCACGGTGTTGCTCTCGCTCTTGCTCTTGCTTGCAATGCTGCTCCGATTTAGCTACAGTTGAGTCGACTGAATCGACTTTCGGTTGAGTCGATTTTTAGGGGTGGGGGTGAGGGAGACCTGGATTAGGGGGTCCTCAGATAGCCGGACTATTGGACTATGAAGATACAAGATGGAAGACTTCGTCCCCTGTCCGGGTGGGGCTCTCCTTTGCGTGGAAGGAAAGCTTGCCAATTTGGATATGTAGATCTCCTCCCTTGTAACCGACTCTGTGTAACCCTAGCCCCCTCCGGTGTCTATATAAACCGGAGGGCTTAGTCCGTAGCACAACAACAATCATAATCATAGGCTAGCTTCTAGGGTTTAGCCACTACGATCTCATGGTAGATCAACTCTTGTAATACTCATATCATCAAGATCAATCAAGCAGGAAGTAGGGTATTACCTCCATCAAGAATGCCCGAACCTGGGTAAACATTGTGTCTCCCGCCTCATGTTACCATCCGCCTGAGACGCACAGTTCGGGACCCCCTACCCGAGATCCGTCGGTTTTTACACCGACATTGGTGCTTTCATTGAGAGTTCCACTATGCCGCCACGATAAGGCTTGATGGCTTGTCTTGTTGTCAAGGACAAAATTACCTCGGGGGGAGCCCTGGCTGTAGGCCAAACTCTCCGACTAGGCAGCTTCGTCATGACCGCCCGTTCGGCCGTCGCGCTGACGATGACTTCTTGGGTCATCAAAAACAACCTCCATGTCGGCTCAGGATTCACCGAGCAGATGGATCCAATAGAGCTCTCTTCTCTAAACGAGCTCTTGGATCGCATCGCCGCCCTGGGAGTCGCAACAGACTATGATCGGATGGGGCTTAAACCCGACCAAACGGAGATTAACTCTCCGCTGGTTACCCATCAGATAGCGGTGGTGGAGGAGCAATATAGCAATTCTTCCTCTATTTTGAGGACAAAATATGTCTGGATTCCCAAGCTTTCCGAGCCGGATAGCTGTCCACGGGAGGATATGGACCAAGCTTCGAACATAGAACTAGACAGTGGGCCAGAACTATTGGGCAACATCCCGGAGTCCGAACTGCCAAGCTGGGAAACTCCTCCGCCCCTGGGTCTCAAATCGGGTCAGGGTTTGGACCTAAATCTACCCACCCACGCAGACTCAAGTGATCTTTCCCACATTAGACAAGAGCCCCAAGAGACAGCACATCACTATTGGGCCAGATTCCTCCTTGTAATGAGCAAGGTCATGGACTGTCACGAGGAAGACGCAATTTCATTCTTTTGCAAAAATAGCACGAACAAGGGAATCCTCAGCGCCATAAGTCGCCGTGACATAGCACACTTTGCTGAATTAGCGGCCATAGTACGGAAGTACTGTGCAATGGAAAGCGCCTGGAAAAGGGTGTACTCTGGGACCCTCCAGCTCTCACTAAACTCTTCGTCCGAACTAAAAGGGTGTACTCTCATAAGTCACCCGATCCCATTACAAAGAAACAAAAGCCCACTACAGGGCGTAGAACTGTATTGGAGGGATGGATCAATGGGCCATGCAAAATTCACAATACAGCGGATACCATGCCAACACACAGCCTTAGAGCATGTTGGATACTCCGGCAGGTGGCCAAGGGTGGCGAGGATATCCTCATCAACAATACAACAGAGCACCGTCCCGTGGAAAATAACAATACAGTATTGACAGTCTTCGAGACCTTCGCCTCAAATAATAGGCGCAAGCGAACACTCCGCAGCCGTGCCGAAGTCTGCAACATTGCAGCAATAAATCCATGGAACGAAATGGCCATAACCTTCAATGCCAGTGATGAACCACAATTCCGAACAGCCCGAGCACCAGCTGCTTTGGTCCTTAGTCCAATTTTGGATGGCTTCCGGCTTCTAAAGTACTCATGGACGGTGGCAGCGGATTAAACCTCATCTATGAGGAAACTCATAGCAAAATGGAAATAGACAAGAGCTGCATTGAGCAAAGCAGCACGACCTTCAGAGGAATCATCCCTAGTCGGGAGGCACGATGTGCGGGAAAAATCACACTAGATGTGGTATTCGGCACGACGGAGAATTATAGGTCCCAAGAAATCACATTCCAAGTGGCCCCGTTCAGTAGCGGATACCACACCCTTTTAGGGCGGGAGGCATTCATGATCTTCCAAGCTATACCCCATTACGTGTACATGACGCTCAAAATGCCCGGGCCCAATGGAATCATCACTCTGGCTAGTGATCCGGACATAGCACTCCGCGCTGAAAATAAAACCGCCGCACTAGCCCTCGAGGCGTTATTCGAAGCCCTTGCAGCCGAAGAACTAACTGCGTTGCGCTCCACGGTGGACAGGGACGACGTGGTACTCGACAAAAGACCCAAGTCCACCTCTTTTAAACTAGCAGACGAAATAGTCAAATTCCATGTCCACCCAACGGACCCTACAAAAACAGCATCCATCAGGGCACAGCTAAACCCCACAATAGACGCCGCACTGCGCGAGTTCTTGCGCAAGAATTGGGACATCTTCGCCTACCATCCTTCAGACATGCCAGGAATCCGGCGCAGGCTGGCCGAGCATAGCCTTAACATTCTAAAGGGGTTCAAGCCGGTCAAGCAGACTCTTCGGCGTTTCTCTGAGCCTAAGCGACAAGCCATTGGAGAAGAGCTAGCCAAGTTACTCGAGGCCGGATTCATTAGAGAAATAAAACATCCGGACTGGCTAGCAAGCCTGGTGATGGTACCAAAGAAGGACAAATCCTGGCGCCTATGTGTCGATTTCAAGGACCTTAATAAGGCTTGCCCCAAGGATCCCTCCCCCTCCCCCGCATTGATCAAATTATCAACGCTACCACATGACATGACTCATTGTGCTTCCTCGACGCATACTCTGGATACCATCAAATTAAGATGGCAGAGCTTGATCAAGCCGCAATGGCATTCATCACTCCATATGGCCCCTTCTGTTTTAACACCATGCCTTTGAGGCTCAAAAACGCTGATGCAACCTATCAACGCATGATTCAGATATGCCTAGAAACACAAATCGGCAAAAACAGTGGAGGCATACGTAGATGATGTGGTCATTAAAACAAGACATGTCGAATCCTTAATAGACGACTTGAGGCTCACGTTCGACAATCTCCGAACATATGACATCAAGCTCAATCCGGAAAAATGCGTTTTCGGCATGCCCGCCAGAAAGCTCTTGGGCTTCATCGTCTCCAATAGAGGAATTGAAGCAAATCCGGCTAAAATCCGAGATTTGTCACAGTTGGCTATCCCAACAGACCTCAAGAAAATCCAGAACTTAACTGGATGCCTGGCAGCCTTAAGACGCTTTATCTCCCGATTAGGAGAAAAGGCACTACCTCTTTATCGCCTTCTTCGACGCACCGAACATTTCGAGTGCACGGATGCGGCCATGGACGGATTGGAAGAAATAAAGGCCGTATTGGCCACCAACCCAATCTTGGCCGCGCCAAATGTCGGCGAACCAATGCTGTTATTTATAGTGGCAACACACCAAGTTGTAAGCGCAGTTCTCGTCATTGAACGAGAGACGGACGGACATAAGTTCCCGCTTCAAAATCCGGTATGCTACGCATCCACCGTCCTCACTCCATGCAAATCACGGTACCCACATTCTCAAAAGATAGCATACGCGGTCTTCATGGCATCCCAGAAACTACGACACTACTTTCAAGAGTGTTCAATCACGGTGGCCTCCGAAGCACCACTCAACGACATAATAAATAACCCCGATGCCATGGGCCAGATTGCTAAATGGGTTATCGAGCTGCTCCCATTCGACATAACATATAAACCACGGCGAACCATTAAGTTGCAAGTACTGGCTGATTTTGTTGCCGAATGGACGGAAGCTGAACTCCCTAAAGAGTACGGCGTGTACTCCAATTGGATCATGCACTTTGACGGCTCTAAGATGCTGGCTGGTTTGGGGGCAGGCGTCGTCCTGACATCCTCCACCGGAGATTCAGTCCAATACGTACTACAAATATTATACACTGACTTCAACAATGCAGCAGAATATGAGGCCCTGTTGCATGGTGTCCGGATGGCAGTCTCCATGGGCATTCAACGCCTAGAGGTGCGGGGGGATTCGAACCTCGCAATATCACAAATAAATGTGGGCTTTGATGCCAAGGACCCAAAAATGGCGGCTTACCGCAATGCCATCCTCAAAATGTCAGCTCAATTCGAGGTCCTCGAATTCCACCATGTGGTCCGAGAAAACAATCAAGCGGCGGATATCCTTGCCCGCATAGGTGCTAAGCGCGACCCTGTCCCACCTAATGTCTTCTTGGAAAGGCTGTTTAAGCCATCCGTGGTGTGGGAAGGGGAGACCGGCAAAAACAGTCCGGATCCGGCCACAACACCTGACCCCGAACACTCTGACGTAACCGGAGGCTCTGCCACCGAAATATCATCTTCGGCCCACGCGATTATGGCTGTCATCGCCCAGTGGACAGAACCCTTCTTGGCTTACCAAACTAGGTAAGAACTCCCTGATGACCCAAACGAGGCACGTTGCATTGTGCAGTGGTCTAAAGCCTACAAGGTCCATGAGGGAGAGCTTTATAAGAAAAGTGCTACCGGAGTACTTCAAAGGTGCATCTCCGAAGTGGAAGACTGACAACTTTTGGCAGAAATTCATGCTGGACTTGGCGGCCACCACGCCGCAGCTCGGACCCTTGTAAGCAAGGCCTTCCGTATAGGTTTTTACTGGCCGACGGCCCGAGCAGACGCACATGACCTCGTTCAACATTGCGTCGGTTGCCAGCTTTTTGCAAACCAAAGCCATGTGCCACCTACCGCTCTCCAAACAATCCCTATTACTTGGCCCTTTGCGGTCTGGGGGCTTGACATGGTCGGACCCCTTAAAGGGGGAACCATAAGAAAAAATACCTATTGGTCATGGTCGATAAATTCGCCAAATGGATAGAAGCCAAACCAGTTAAAACGGCCGAGTCCGGACCAGTGATAGAATTCATATCCGGGGTTGTACACCATTACGGCATCCCTCACAGCATCATCACCTATAACGACTCGAACTTTACAGCCGACGATGTAAAAACTTGGTAAAGAAACATTGGCATTAAGCTCGATTATGCCTCTGTCTATCACCCGCAAACTAATGGTCAAGTCGAGCGAGCAAATGGTCTTATCATGAGCGGCATTAAACCCAGATTAGTCCGATCCTTGAAGGAATCAGATACGCACTGGGTGGAGGAGATTGCCTTCGTACTGTGGGGGTTGCGGACCACGCCGAATCGCACTACCGGATACACACTGTTCTTTATGGTGTACGGCGCGGAGGTGGTACTGCCCTGTGACATCATTCATGACTCACCTCGAGTGCACATGTACGAAGAGAAAGAAGCCGAGCTTGATCGGCAGGGCAGTTTGGACGCCCTGGAGGAGGAGCGTGACGTGGCAAAAGCCCGCTCCGCATTCTATCAGGAACAGGCTCGGCAGTATCAAAGGAGAGAAGTACGGGCCAAAACTTATAACGTTGGCAAACTCGTTCTACGCCTATCGGAGAAGAAAAAGGACAAGCACAAGCCCAAATGGGAAGGTCCCTTCGTTATTGACAAAGTTCTAACTGGTGGAGCGTACCGTTTGCGGGATGCATCGGACAATCGACTCGAGCCGAACCCGTGGAATGCAGCAAGACTCCGAAGGTTCTACGCCTAGTGCCGGACTATGTGTTCGTTTCCTTACCTCCGTCAATTTTTTATATGTCTGTTATCTGTCTTTTCTTTCTTTCTTCCCTTTTTCTTCAGGGCCTTAAAAGGTTAAAATGTGTCTTGACTACAAAATTTTGTCATGCTAGGCGTGCTCATTATACATGGGGGCTTCTTATACAGAAGCTTAATATAACTATGTTTCGGGATCTATGCCCCCCGCACATGTGTTATTTTTTCAAATGTACCTTTTCTTCGCCATTATATGCATCGATATGACTTACGTTTTGACCAAGCTGGGTTGCCTGGCTCTTGTGTTTATGCCCTACGTTCCCGTTAATTCGGCTAGGGCATAAGGGGAGCACCTCTGTGATTGTTACTGCCGGGTCAGCCGGATGTGTACCTCAGACTGGGTGAAGCCGAAAGCTAGCGTTCTTAAGGGAATATTCGGTCGGTGAACAAAAGATGAATTTTATTCATTGTAATACATGCCCCTAGATGTTTATATCCTGCGTCTCTTCTCACAGTTCGGACATGCACATTAATGCATGCGTACCCAGGGAAAGGAACCCTTAACGAAACTATTCTCCCTGGAAGATGTTTCTTACTATCCATGTAATATAACATAGCTAGTCGGGTACTTGTCTGTTCAAGCACTTATGACCCCTACACCTGGTTTCCACGCGTACCCCGGTTTTTACATAACTGAGTAGGTATTCGGATACACTCCGGACTGTCAGGTCCGGAGGTTGAAGCGAAAAGGTCCGCCATGACAAATGATTTACAATCCTGCTAGGGACAATATATGTCACTTGAAGTACACCGTCACTTAGACTGGCTAAATTCTTCTTCTATACCATCCAATAGGTTGTCTAGCCTACAATCCTGTTGGGAATACTTTGCGGCTAATTTCACCTAGTCATACACCAAACTGACGGGGATCTCTTTCCCATCAGACCCCACAGGTCCGACCACGGCCATGCGGTTCAGGTCAGGCTTGGTAGAACACGTCTTCACCATGGCCCAAGCTTCCCTTGCACCTTGTCGGCAGGCTGATATCTTCCATAATCGGAAGCGCCGCCGTGATCCCTTGAGCATCTTTACAAGCTCCCCCATGCCTCCTGCTATGCAGGCGGATGGCCACAAGGCTTGGGCAATTACCTACATTACCTGGCGAACTTGTTCGTGTAGTTGTGAGAGCTCTGGCAGAAGATCACCCGCAGACCCGGGCATCTCCTCTGCGGGACGACCTGTCAGGATACCTACAGATATAACTATGTTAGCCGGTTTCTTTGCCAAACTCTATAAAAGTTCCTTCAAGCACTTACTAAAAATGCCGCGTCGAAGCCTCTTATTCTCCTTTACGGAGTTAGCAAGCTGGTCCCGAACATCTTTCAGTTCAACGCCCAGCCGGGTATTGACATCTTGGAGATCGTTTTTCTCTCGCCTAACCTATGTAAGCACACGCTCGCCAGCCTTTAGCTATCATTCAGCATGTTGCTCATCCCCTCGCACGACCTCCGGATTCGCTCCGGGATCATCTGCAGAATATATTGTTAGATTTGCATGCATGCCGAATACTAACTGGTACATGTCATTCTTTTAGATAGAAACAAGTGTTACCAGATGGGCCTTCTCGGACTCATTCAACGCGGCAATTGTGGCCCGTAGCTGGGCTTGGCACTCCTCCAAGTCTTGAGACAACCAGGTATTCTTCTCCGTAAGAACCTACGCAAACAATGATCCTTAAATCACTTGTGCCAACTGTTTTAAGTCTCAGGGGCTACTAATATACATAATTATTAGATTTTCTTACCCGTATATCCTTCACATATTGGTCTGTGGCTCAGGCAAGACCATTTTGAGAAGCTCGGATGTACGCGTCTCCTGAGTTGAAGGCATCGAACGCCTCTTGAGAGAAACAAGCGTCGCGGAGTACGGCCCGGTGACGCCTGTGATTCATGGCACTCTCCACTTCGGAATTCGTAGCGGATAGCCTATCTGCATCCTCTATAGGAGGAACATCTGGTGTTGGCCCCACGTTAGCATCTGCCTCTAAGTCCGGCTCTGGAGCCCAGCTGGTGGAGGCTTGGCCAGCAGGCTCTCTGGATATGGTCCGGCGAGCGTTTTTCCTGCCAGGAAACATGGACATTATTATATTTTAAAAGACGACAACCACGGAGTGAGGTTCTTTTTCATACCTCTACGACGGTGTCTCAGTCCTAACCGCCTTCCTTTTAAGCCTACTCGACCTCGATGCCCCTTGTTGGTGAGTCACTGCGGGTTCGGCATGGCGTCCTGAGAGCCTTCCATGTAAGACACCATATGTGTGCGGTAGGTGAAGTGTGAAAAAAGGGATCCTTCTCGGAAGTTGGGACTCCGGTTTTACTTACATGCGATGCAGGGAGCAGTCTAGGATAATCGGCTATGATGGTCACCAAGGCACCGTCATAGCTTAACTGATAGAACGTCATGTCGATGAGCTCCATAAATGTGTCCGGATCTTCTTCGAGTCCAGGGTCGATGGCCCGGTCAGGGTCCTCTGGTTGTGGAGACGGGATACGGACCGCCCTCACAGCTTTTCGAAGTTCCTGCTATGAAATAGCAAGGTAAATACTTATGACAAAGAATGCGGGAAGGTCTGGAGTAGAAAGTAGCAGTTCACCCAGTTTGGGGGGTTGTACATGGAGAATCCATCCCGTGGCTTAATGCGGATGAACTCCTCTTCCTCTCCTGTATATAAATCGGATAGTATTTTCACGAGAGCAGCGACGGATACGGTCCCTTATGACCGCACCGGGTGGCATCATCTTCTCCATTAAAGTGGTACATGGGTTGTCCCCGATATTGAAGTGGTTGCATCCCCCGCATTATACATACTTACATAAGCTCGATTATTGTCAATCCTAATTTGGCCAGCGTTTTTTCCGGCCCATCAGGTAAAGGACCTCTTTGTTATCTTCCTCCTAGGGGCTCCGAGGGCGCCAGCAGCGGCGTTTCTTCAAAGGGACGTTATCGAACTCAGGAAGGCCCAACCGAATAGGGTTCGGAAGGGGGACGTCCTCCATATAAAACCACTCGGAAGGATAGCCTTCGGATGTCTTCTTCGGAGTACAGCACAGGTATCCGGTCCCGGGGATGCGCCATATCTCGGCTCCACCCACTAGATATGTGGACCCCTCCTATGTACTGGGTACGAGGCAGAATAGCCTCTTCCATAGCTTGAAATGAGCTTCGCATCCCAAAAACAGCTCGCAAAGGGCAACGTAGCCAGTGATGTGTAATATGGAGGTTGGATTAAGGTTATGCAGCTGGAGGCCAAAGAACTCCAAGAGCCCGCGGAGGAAAGGATGGATTGGAAATCAAAGCCCCCTCAATAAGTAAGGGACAAGGCATACCCGCTCCCCCATGGATGGGTTGGGAAAGCTCTCCGCTTGCTCCCCGCCATTGTAAGTGGCATGCCTGGCTCGAACGGGGACCATATATGCTGGAGGTTGAAACCCCTGGGTCTGTAACTCTACTAATTGGCTGTGGGGGACGGAACACTTCTCCCAATCGCTTGTCTTAGGGGTATGGGAGCAAGAGGAGGAGCTACGATGGCCGGCCATGATGGGGGACTTTTTCCAGGTGCGCTCCGATGGATACTCGTTGTTGGAGGATGATGTGATCTGGATCTGAGGATCCCCATCTCTTTAAATAGACGATTTACTCACATGGTTAGGGTGGCAAGTGTAAAAATGCCCCACTTCTCGCATTTGCTCACCACGTGGAGGATAGCCATTATTAGGCGCAGAATCCAAGGAGTGCAACATTCATGGGAATCCGAACACTGCTCGACAGGTATTCGGAATTTGGAGAAGAACCCTCTTTGCAATGCCGAAGACAATCTGCACGCCGGACTCATCGTCATTGAAGCCTTGTTCAGGGGCTACTGAGAGAGTCCTAGATTAGGGGGTCCTCGGACAGTCGGACTATATCCTTCGGCCGGACAGTTGGACTATGAAGATACAAGATTGAAGACTTCATCCCGTGTCCGGATGGGACTCTCCTTTGCATTGAAGGCAAGCTTGGCAATTCGGATATGTAGATCTCCTCCCTTGTAACCAACTCTATGTAACCCTAGCCCCCTCTGGTGTCTATATAAACTAGAGGGTTTAGTCCGTAGGACAACAACAATCATAATCATAGGCTAGCTTCTAGGGTTTAGCCTCTATGATCTCATGGTAGATCAACTCTTGTAATACTCATATCATCAAGATCAATCAAGTAGGAAGTAGGGTATTACCTCCATCGAGAGGGCCCGAACCTGGGTAAACATTGTGTCCCCCGCCTCCTGTTACCATCTGCCTTAGACGCATAGTTCGGGACCCCCTACCCGAGATCCGCCGGTTTTGACACCGACAAGGGGCTGGCTGAAGTTAAGGAAGAAGTAGCCGCAGCGGGGAGGTGGGCTCGCCGGAGAGGGTCCCCAGTATCTATCTTACGGTTTAGGTTGTGTCAGGACCCCGATTCTAAGCCACATCGATCTAGCCGGTAACACCTCATATCACTTTGCGGCCTCACGCACGGGATCCCACGGGTGTTGCCTTACCATGGCCCGGGACCGTTTGCGCCTTTTGGCTCGCGTATATGACAATGTCGCTAGCATCCATATGACCGAGAACCCGGGCCGACATGGCTAGTCGTGAACCCAAAGCGGCACAGACCTATGGAGACAGGCATACATGAATCACAACGAACATGTCGGTCATCAACGAGTGATT
This sequence comes from Triticum monococcum, assembly GCA_034509565.1. Taxonomy (NCBI): domain Eukaryota; kingdom Viridiplantae; phylum Streptophyta; class Magnoliopsida; order Poales; family Poaceae; genus Triticum; species Triticum monococcum. The sequence continues at coordinate 371,059,230 of CM067844.1, read as the reverse complement.
CCGGGCTGTAGCACTGGGCTAGCAGGACTCCGGGGGATCCCGGGCTGTAGCAGGCTAGACAGGACTCCGGAGATCACCGCGTGACATTTCCCTGAAGGGACAGACATAGGGACGAAGTGAAACACATGCCGGCCAGTCAAGTGTCCTGAACAGTAGTGCTGGGCTAGCAGGACTCCGGTGAACCGGGCTGTAGCGGACTACTATGGCTCGAGGAGCACTAGACTACATTTCCCCATAAGAAAGGCTGCGAAGGGCAAACAACTAGATTGTCGGATCCCACTCATACCAAGCATTTCAAACATACATACAATATGCTCGATATGAGTACATACAACATGGCATCACAACAAAACTCTACAACTCAAGTACTTTATTTAAAGGCTCCAGGGAGCCATACATAACATATCCATATAGGTAGGGGTCACATGACCCGACACTCAAGTCATACAGTCATACAAGCACATGCGGAAGCAACTAGTCTGAGTACAGACTCTAAAAAGAAAGAAGGCTTCTCGAAGCCTGTCTATCCACATAGGCCCTCCATGGCCTGGATCACCACCTGGGTGTCTAGTCACTCGTCGACGTCAAGATCTACGTAAAACCCATCGGAGGGGGTAGTGTTGTCGTCTGAAAACAATAAATAAGCAAACATGAGTACAAAGGTACTCAGCAAGTCTTACATCAGAACCTACTGTACATGCTCATTCTCAAGAAAGTGGTGGGGTTTATGCAGCAAGCCAGCTTTGACTCTTGGCTAAGCTATCCTACGGAATCTTTTAGCAAAATAGTTTTCGCACACGAGTCCACTACTCACCATCACAATACTCCACCGTGGATCCTCCCTCGTAACCTGCGAGGGGGCCATCCTCGGTACTCACACTTATCTTGAGTCTTTTAGTAGTATCCATTAACTTGTCTATGAACTGTATATGCAATCAAGTACTCCTTTACCGCGGACGCGGCTATTCGAATAGTTCTATACCCTGCAGGGGTGTACTTCGTCACACATGTTTCCACCACTTAGCGTCTGCACACAAAATGTGCTCGGCAGACTTCAAGCGAAAACCGACGTGGGTGTAGACCACGACCTGACTAACCTCACAAGTCTCTAGTCCAGGGTCATCGCCTATTCAGGTTCCATCCGCAAGGAAATCCGGCCGGGGTGTCCTCAACGGCCCCGAACGATGTGAACAGGGTTCCCGAGACACCAAACGGGTGACTCGGTACACCGTGCCACGGTGTATCTACCGCAACATAGCCCACCCCTAGGGTCAGCGCTATGCACGACCGCCAGCACATATCCTACAAACACCAGAAACTAGTTGCAACTCCTGGACTGAGGCGAGAGGGGTCGGTAAGTCGAGCGGGGTCATATTTCAGGGCCCAATGTGTGGTAGTAGCTGAATCTTAATTCACGCATACAGAACTCAGTTCTTAGGGACGGCTTCAATGAAACAACCCACCATGTACTCCTACATGGCCTCTCATCGATACCTTTACCAAAACATGTTCAACACATCCCACATAATACTGGCACAAGCATTTCACTCTAGCCCATCACCCAGATGAACCAGACCTGACACAACTCTAAGCATAGCAGGCATAGCAAGGTAGGAATCACAAAACATGGCTCAATCAACTCCTACACATGCTAGTGGGTTTCATCTAGTTACTGTGGCAATGACAGGTCATGCAGAGGATAAGGGTTCAACTACCATAGCACACAGCAGTTTGAATCGTGTTGTCTTAATGCATTAAACAAGAGCAGGAGCGAGAACATGGGTTGTATCGGAATGATCAATGGTTGCTTGCCTGATGGAGTGGTGACGGGATACTTCCCTTCAGTTGGATACTCGTGAATATCCTCGGAGGCAGAACCTACCACGAAGAATCACAACCGAGCACAATCAACACATGACGATATGCAACAATATGATGCATGCTATGACATGGCAATATGGATGTGTCTTGAGCTAATGCAACTAGCTATGGTTTAAATGGAGTTGGTTTGAGTACAAGATTCAAATTCCAACCCCATATATGATTATTTAAATGCCCTTTATTTGTTTTGTTCAAAACAGGGGACAAACATTGTTCAAACATGCATGAAAATGGTACAGATGGATTCCTTGAATTTTTCTGATAATTTTACATATATAATTTGTCTCATTTGGAGTTATGGTTGAATTTCTATGAATTTTTGAAGTTTTGGGTATTTTCTGGAATTTCCTGAATTATTTTTAAACTAGAAAATGATTTACTGCGTCAGCTTGACGTCAGGGTGACGTCAGCTGGTCAACAGGGTTGCCTCCAGGTCAAACCTGACCAGTGGGGTCCGCTGGTCAGTGTAACAGGGCAGGGAGAGAGGCTGACTAGTGGGTCCCGGTCAACTGTGATGTGGCAAAGTCAAACTGACAGGTGGGGCCCTCCTGAGACCGGTGCTAATCTAACAAAATATTTCAATAACTAATTAAGCACTAGGGCCCACATGGCAGTGACTCTAGAGGGGTGGTTAGTGGGTTAGTTAGCCGCTAATGACGGCCACGTCGGCTACCGGCGTTTAGCCGCCGGCGACCTCAGATCGCGGCGGCGTCCGCGTCGGGATTTCGCTACAGGCGATGGTTTGGCGCGCTGGGGGCACCAGGGAGGAGCTCGTGCTCGTGCGCATCTAGGGGGACCAACGGGAGGTGCGGGGGTGGCCGGAGCTGACGGCGGCGAGCTCTCTTGCGGCCGCCGGAGTTCGGGCGCCGATGAAAACGACGACGCCGTGCATGGGAGGATCAACTGGTGGTGGCTACGTGTTCTGCAGGCTCTCACAAAGCCAACGGCCATATGAACGGGGCCGATTGGCCACCGGAGCCTCGTCGCCGGCGAGCTCGAGCGGCGCCGCAGTTCGGTCATCAAGGGGGCGACGGCTACGGCGATCAATTGAAGCGGGGAAGAGGGGGCAACGGAGCAGGAGCTCACTGGGGTCACGTACAGCAGCTCAGTGGGCTCGGGGACGGTCCGGAGCCGACGAATTCGTCGATGGAGTCCGGCAGCCGTGCTCGGAGAAGACGACTCATGGCGGCGATGTGGGGCTCCTGCAGTGGCGTGGCTTCGGGTGGAAGAAGGAGGGGGTCGAGGCGGAGCTCTCGAGCACGAAGGATGGGCGAGGGAGGGCCAGTGGCCGTGGCAACAGTGAGCGACGGCGGCGGCTGTGTTCGGTATGTGCGAGAGACCGAGACAGGGGAGAGGATGAGGGCGAGGGAGAGTGAATGAGAGGGCCAGGGGGGTGCGTGGCGTCCATAGCGACGTCGGGGAGGCGGCCGAAGCAGGAGGTGGCCGTCGGTGGCCGCGCGCGTGCCGGCGCACCGCGGGCACACGCCCGGCGTCCTCCTGGCAGGAGCTAGGGGACGACTAGCGTCGGCCTGGTGGGCTGGGCCGTCCAGCTACAGTGCTGGGCCGGTCGGTGGCGCCAGGTAAGTGGCCCACTGGCCTACTCTCTCTCTCTCAATTTTTATTCTGTTTTCTATTTTTGCTATTCTGTTTTGATTTAGTTTAAATACTAAATCATTTTATAAAATCCTGAAAATATTTATGGACACTTTCTGAATTATTTCAGTGGCCCAAAAATAATTCCAACATTATTTGAGCATTTGAATTATTTAATAGTATTTAAATGCCCAAATTCAAATATTTATGAATTAAGTCAATGCCCCTTTTGTTGACCTAAAAATATATGCACCATTTTTCCCAAGGGTTCTAACCCAAGGCAAAGAGGGTGAACATATCTGAAGGGCATTTCAGGTTCATTGAGTTTATTTTTAGTAAACCCTAGTTGATTTCAGGGGGGGGTGCTGGGGGTTCTGCTTTCCCCATTTCCATTTCTGATGAAAGTAGACATGATGCACACTCTAATGAATAACCTAGCTAGGGTGTGACAACTCACCCCCACTCAATAGAATCTCGTCCCGAGATTTAGGATCATCTGGGAAGAAGGCGGGGTACTCGAGTCGAAGACGATCCTCCCTTTCCCAAGTGGCTTCTTCCTCGGAATGGTGTGACCATTGAACCTTGAGAAACTTGATATTATGACGTCGAGTGGTACGCTCGGCTTGATCAAGGATACGAACGGGGTATTCCCGATAAGAAAGGTTATCTTGTAAATCAAGCGTTTCATGGTCCACTCCACGGATAGGATCCGCGAAGCAACGCCTGAGTTGCGAAACGTGGAAGACGTCGTGAACTCTGGAAAGATGCGGAGGTAGTTCCAATTGGTAGGCAACTTCTCCTCGTTTGGCAATAATGCGAAAGGGTCCAATGTAACGAGGAGCCAATTTGCCTTTGATACTGAAGCGATGGGTTCCCTTTAACGGGGTAACCCGAAGGTAAGCTTTCTCGTCAATTTCAAATGTCATAGGCTTATGCTTACGATCATATTGACTCTTTTGGCGAGATTGGGCCGTTTTCAATTTCTCACGAATAACGCGAACCTGCTCTTCTGCTTCCTGAATCATATCCGGGCCAAAGAGTTGTCTTTCCCCGGTTTCTGACCAGTTAAGAGGCGTTCGACATTTTCGTCCATAGAGAACTTCGAAGGGAGCCTTGCCCAAACTAGCTTGATAGCTATTGTTATAGGCAAACTCCGCGAATGGAAGGCATTTCTCCCAACTCATTCCGAACGAGATAACAGAAGCTCGGAGCATATCCTCCAGAATTTGATTTACTCGCTCTACTTGACCACTTGATTGAGGATGGAAGGCGGTGCTAAAGGAGAGATGAGTTCCCATAGCATTTTGGAAACTTTCCCAAAATCGAGAGGTGAAGAGACTTCCACGGTCTGAGTTAATTTCCAATGGGACACCATGAAGAGACACTTTTCGGGAGATGTATAAGTCAGCTAGCTGGCTAGCGGTGATACTCTCACGAACAGGTAGGAAATGGGCTACTTTGGAAAGACGGTCGATCACGACGAAGATGGCATTATTCCCCCTCTTGGTCCTGGGAAACCCAGTGATGAAATCCATACTGATTTTGTCCCATTTCCATTCAGGAATAGCCAAAGGTTGAAGGGTGCCAGCAGGCCGTTGATGCTCTGCTTTAACACGACGACAAACGTCGCAATTAGCAATGTATTGAGCAATTTCCCTCTTCATCCTAGTCCACCAAAACCTCTGGCGTAGGTCTTGATACATTTTAGTACTACCGGGATGAATGGTGAGAGGGGATTCATGAGCTTCCTTAAGGATCATCTGGCGTAGATGTTGGTTCTTGGGAACCACCAGGCGGTTCTCAAAGAAGACAGCACCTTGCTCATCCATGGAAAAACATTTAGCTACTCCGCTAGCAATGTTTTCCTTAATCCGGGATATGCCCTTATCACGCTTTTGGGCAGCTATGATTTGATCCATAAGGGTAGGTTTCGCCACCAGGGTAGACAGGAATCCACGAGGAACAATGTGAAGATTAAGCTTACGAAATTCCTCATGGAGAAGTGGTTGACTTTGTTGTAACATCAGGTTGTTACAGTAGGACTTACGACTTAGTGCATCAGCCATGACATTGGCTTTGCCAGGGGTGTAAGTTATTCCTAAGTCGTAATCCGAGATCAACTCGACCCAACGTCTTTGCCTGAGATTCAAATCTGGTTGGGTGAAGATATATTTCAAGCTTTGGTGATCGGTGAAGATCTCGCAACGATTACCGAGAAGGTAATGTCGCCAGGTTTTGAGTGCATGGACTACAGCTGCAAGCTCTAGATCATGTGTGGGATAATTTTCCTCATGTGGGTGTAATTGCCGTGAGGCATAGGCAATTACCTGACGATCCTGCATGAGTATGCAACCTAGTCCTTGTCGCGAGGCGTCGCAATAGATAATAAAGTCCTTGGAGAAATCTGGTGGTACCAGTACGGGAGCAGATGTCAGGCGTCTTTTCAGTTCCTGAAAACTGAACTCGCACTGTGGAGTCCACTCGAACTTTTTATCTTTCTTGAGGAGTTCAGTTAGAGGTTTAGCAACCTTGGAGAAATTCTCGACGAAGCGGCGGCAATAGCTCGCTAGGCCAAGGAAACTCCGAACTTGCTTGACCGAAACAGGTGGAGTCCAATCAAGGACGGCTTGAACTCGCTCGGGATTGACAGCAATACCCTTACCAGAGATTACATGGCCTAGATAGGTCACTTCTGACAACCAAAATTCACACTTGGAGAATTTGGCATAAAGGCGATGCTCTCGAAGTTTCATCAATACCAGTCTTAGATGTTCGGCATGTTCCTCTTCATTTTTGGAGTAGATGAGTATGTCATCGAGGTATACTACGACGAATTTGTCCAAGTACTCCATGAAAACCGAGTTCATTAACCGGGAGAAAGTGGCCGGGGCATTGGTTAAACCGAAGGACATGACGGTGTACTCGTATTGGCCATAACGAGTGACAAAAGCCGTTTTGGGAATGTCCCCGTTTCTGATTTTGATTTGATGGTAGCCCAACCTCAAATCCATCTTGGAGAAGACTGAGGATCCAGCGAGCTGATCGTACAGGTCGTTGATCCTGGGAAGCGGGTATTTGTTCTTGATGGTGACCAGATTGACAGGTCGGTAATCCACAACCATTCGATCCGTTCCATCCTTCTTCTTGACGAAGAGGACGGGGCAAGCCCAAGGAGAGGAGCTAGGACGGATGAACCCTTTGTTCAAGGACTCATCGAGTTGGTTCTTAAGCTCGGCTAGTTCTAAGGGTGCCATCTTGTAGGGTCTTCTAGCAATTGGAACGGTTCCTGGAACAAGGTCTATCACAAACTCGACATCCCGGTCAGGTGGAACACCTGGCAGTTCTTCCGGAAACACATCCGGGAAGTCTCGGACTACCGGAACGTCCTCAAGGTCTGGAAGAGGGTTGGCATTGAGAGAGTAAAGTTGGCGCTTGGCCACTCGAGTTAAGACATTAACTGTCTTGCCCGAGGGATGAGTAAGTTAAACGGTTCTAGTGGCACAATCGATCTTGGCGTAATGAGCCGACATCCAGTCCATACCCAAGATGATGTTTATGTCGGAGGACTTGAGAGCTATTAAAGATGCAAGGAAGACAAGCCTATCGACAAGAATTTCGTTCCCATGGCTTACCCTAGAAGTTTGCCATTTGGAACCCGGAGTTTGAATTACCATGGAAGTGGGCATGTCACAGAATGTCGTGTTATGCAATCGAGCATAATTCTCGGATATGAATGAATGAGATGCTCCAGTATCGAAAAGAACAGATGCCGGATAGCAGTTAACAAGGAGCGTACCAAGGACGACGTTGGGATCCTCATGAGCCTCTTCGGCTGAAACATAGTTGACATGGCCACGTGCAGTAGTGGCCGGCTTGGCGTAGAAAGTCTTTCCCGCGGGCTTACCACGGCCAACGGACTTTCCAGCTTGATTGGGGTTGTTCTGGGGACACTCTCGACTATAGTGACCCGGTTCTCCACACTTGAAGCATGTTACCACAGTGGGGCGTGGAGCAACATTAGCAGCGGGGCCACCATAGGGCTTGGATGGTGCAATTTGCTGGTTGGGACGAGGCGCCTCAAAGGATGGCCTCGGGGTGAATCTGGGTGGCAGTGCGGTGCTTGGAATCCACACCCGGCGCTTCTGAGCTCCCGAGCCGGATGAAGACCCAAAATCACGAGAATGCTTGCGTGAAGCGTCATAATCAGTCTGGCCTGTCTCAGCACTGATAGCTTTATTGACCAACTTCTGGAAGGATGTGCACTCGTGCAGACGGAGATCGCGGCGAAGCTCAGGGCTAAGTCCCTTACGGAACCTTGCCTGCTTCTTGGCGTCAGTAGAAACCTCTTCAGGAGCATAGCATGCCAGGTTCCCAAATTCTCGGCTATATGCATCCACAGACAGCCTTCCTTGGGTGAAGTTGCAGAACTCCTCCCTCTTGCGATCCATGAGACCTTCCGGAATGTGATGCTCACGGAAAGCCTCGCTGAACTCAGCCCAGGTAGTGATTTGGCCGACCGGGCGCATAGCTTCGTAGTTTTCCCACCAATGGCTAGCGGGGCCCTCAAGATGATAAGCAGCATAGGTAACCTTGTCGGCTTCAGCTACGTTGGCAGAACGTAGCTTGTGGGTGATGCTGCGAAGCCAATCATCCGCGTCGAGGGGCTCGACGGAATGGTTAAACTTTGGTGGGTACAGCTTGATGAAGTCGTTGATTGACACCAAGGCATTTCGTGGGTGGCGTGCAGTGTTCTGCTCAATCCGCTCCAGCAGGCGGTTGGTCTCACGCTTGTTCCTTTCCGCCTCCAGCATCACTTCGGCCAGGGAAGGCGGGTGAGGCAAATTTTCACCTCTAGCTGCATTGGCTTCCCCCTGCTCCGAGGCAGCAGGGTTTCCGCGGGTGTTGACCATCCTAGGAGGGAAAACAAGACAACGGTTTAGACAAGGATGGCTCAAACTTAACAGGGAAGTGCAGAATGTAAAGGATAACGCGGAATGCAGAGATGCTCATCCGTATGCCATGGTAATATAAAACTGCCATATATACACCAACGGTCATACTCGTCATACATAGTTTAGTACAAGCCCATGCTACAGTACAACTATGAAGGTAGACGTTACATCTCATCGGAGGCATTCCGAGTCCCTATACATTATTTGTCTACACCTCCGGAATCGATTACACCACCAAGTCGTATTCCACAAGTCACGCAGGATAGTGGAGATACAACTACTACAATACTAGTGGTACTACTGCTAACTCAGATAGCTCCGTAGTAGTCCTCATAGAAGTCACCTCCATAGCCTGGAAGTTCAACGTGATCATCCGGAAACAGACGGTCCTGAGGAGTCTGTGGACCATAGGGGCTAGGATAAGGTCTTGGACCAACAAACGGTGGCCTGCGGGGACCAAGGGGTGGGGTGATGCCTCCCACATCACGCCAATCCACCATGTCTGGCAGAGCTGCTCTCACAGGATACAGATCCCTGGTATCCATACATCCAGCTTGCACCGCGGGTGCAAACCGAGTCAATGTGGCCCAATGATCAGCACGGGTATTGAAGAGCTCCAGCCTCAAGGCCCGATTCTCTCGGTCCTTATCTTCGAGCATCTCAGCGGTGGTACGAGTTAATGAGTCCTCCTGAGTGGAGTCAGCATAGATAGCCTGAAGATACCCCTGCGCTCCCGGAAGTGAAGCTGGCATGTAACGGAAGTCAGTGTTCCGAAGCAGGCCAGTCCGGACTCGCAAGATGGTCATCATGGAATAGGCAGCATCCTGCACAGCCATCTCAATGGTAACTCCGAGTCCATAGGAACAGTGAAGGGGCTCGGTAGATCCAGGATAGGAAGGAAATATCCTGACGGTGCATAAATACTGGCTTTGATTAAAGTCGCGGAACTGCTCTTCAACAGTGTATTCGGGATACCAACGGTATCCTGTCTCGATCATGACCCGGACCAACATAGCAGTATGACCGGGCACGTCGAGGCACCTGGTCAGGCAAACCACTTGGTTTTGAGACTGGTTGGCCATCTGAAAGCACAGCCACAAGACAAAGACATCAGAATTCCTAGGGAAAATTGGGCAGCATAACGGCTGTAAATGCTCAGAAAAAGATTTGAGACATCCACAACAGTTCACAATACCGCTCAACAGCATCATATCAAGGTTCTGATTCAAATAGCCACGTACTAAAATAGTAGAAACTGGACGGAAACTCGTAGCAATAATCCTATGAGCTACTACGGATTAGTAACACGTGAACCTGGTAGAAGAAGAGAGCCTAGTCCTTAACCCATGTTGAATGAGAAGAGAATGACTCAGATCAGAAGCATAGGGTAAAGGAGTAAAAAGAACCTTACGTTCCCTCCCACAATCAATTCCCTTACACATAACTAAAGCATTTCTAGACTCGACATCGACCAGTTTGGCTGAACGAACCTACAGGCAGTCCGGCTCTGATGCCAACGCTGTCAGGACCCCGATTCTAAGCCACATCGATCTAGCCGGTAACACCTCATATCACTTTGTGGCCTCACGCATGGTATCCCACGGGTGTTGCCTTACCATGGCCCGGGACCGTTTGCGCCTTTTGGCTCGCGTATATGACAATGTCGCTAGCATCCATATGACCGAGAACCCGGGCCGACATGGCTAGTCGTGAACCCAAAGCGGCACAGACCTATGGAGACAGGCATACATGAATCACAACGAACATGTCGGTCATCAACGAGTGATTCCGGGCTGTAGCACTGGGCTAGCAGGACTCCGGGGGATCCCGGGCTGTAGCAGGCTAGACAGGACTCCGGAGATCACCGCGTGACATTTCCCCGAAGGGACAGACATAGGGACGAAGTGAAACACATGCCGGCCAGTCAAGTGTCCTGAACAGTAGTGCTGGGCTAGCAGGACTCCGGTGAACCGGGCTGTAGCGGACTACTATGGCTCGAGGAGCACTAGACTACATTTCCCCATAAGAAAGGCTGCGAAGGGCAAACAACTAGATTGTCGGATCCCACTCATACCAAGCATTTCAAACATACATACAATATGCTCGATATGAGTACATACAACATGGCATCACAACAAAACTCTACAACTCAAGTACTTTATTTAAAGGCTCCAGGGAGCCATACATAACATATCCATACAGGTAGGGGTCACATGACCCGACACTCAAGTCATACAGTCATACAAGCACATGCGGAAGCAACTAGTCTGAGTACAGACTCTAAAAAGAAACAAGGCTTCTCGAAGCCTGTCTATCCACATAGGCCCTCCATGGCCTGGATCACCACCTGGGTGTCTAGTCACTCGTCGACGTCAAGATCTACGTAAAACCCATCGGAGGGGGCAGTGTTGTCGTCTGAAAACAATAAATAAGCAAACATGAGTACAAAGGTACTCAGCAAGTCTTACATCAGAACCTACTGTACATGCTCATTCTCAAGAAGGTGGTGGGGTTTATGCAGCAAGCCAGCTTTGACTCTTGGCTAAGCTATCCTACGGAATCTTTTAGCAAAATAGTTTTCGCACACGAGTCCACTACTCACCATCACAATACTCCACCGTGGATCCTCCCTCGTAACCTGCGAGGGGGCCATCCTCGGTACTCACACTTATCTTGAGTCTTTTAGTAGTATCCATTAACTTGTCTATGAACTGTATATGCAATCAAGTAGTCCTTTACCGCGGACGCGGCTATTCGAATAGTTCTATACCCTGCAGGGGTGTACTTCGTCACACATGTTTCCACCACTTAGCGTCTACACACGAAATGTGCTCGGCAGACTTCAAGTGAAAACCGACGTGGGTGTAGACCACGACCTGACTAACCTCACAAGTCTCTAGTCCAGGGTCATCGCCTATTCAGGTTCCATCCGCAAGGAAATCCGGCCGGGGTGTCCTCAACGGCCCCGAACGATGTGAACAGGGTTCCCGAGACACCAAACGGGTGACTCGGTACACCGTGCCACGGTGTATCTACCGCAACATAGCCCACCCCTAGGGTCAGCGCTACGCACGGCCGCCAACACATATCCTACAAACACCAGAAACTAGTTGCAACTCCTGGACTGAGGCGAGAGGGGTCGGTAAGTCGAGCGGGGTCATATTTCAAGGCCCAATGTGTGGTAGTAGCTGAATCTTAATTCACGCATACAGAACTCAGTTCTTAGGGACGGCTTCAGTGAAACAACCCACCATGTACTCCTACATGGCCTCTCATCGATACCTTTACCAAAACATGTTCAACACATCCCACATAATACTGGCACAAGCATTTCACTCTAGCCCATCACCCAGATGAACCAGACCTGACACAACTCTAAGCATAGCAGGCATAGCAAGGTAGGAATCACAAAACATGGCTCAATCAACTCCTACACATGCTAGTGGGTTTCATCTAGTTACTGTGGCAATGACAGGTCATGCAGAGGATAAGGGTTCAACTACCGTAGCACACAACAGTTTGAATCGTGTTGTCTTAATGCATTAAACAAGAGCAGGAGCGAGAACATGGGTTGTATCGGAATGATCAATGGTTGCTTGCCTGATGGAGTGGTGACGGGATACTGCCCTTCAGTTGGATACTCGTGAATATCCTCGGAGGCAGAACCTACCACGAAGAATCACAACCGAGCACAATCAACACATGACGATATGCAACAATATGATGCATGCTATGACATGGCAATATGGATGTGTCTTGAGCTAATGCAACTAGCTATGGTTTAAATGGAGTTGGTTTGAGTACAAGATTCAAATTCCAACCCCATATATGATTATTTAAATGCCCTTTATTTGTTTTGTTCAAAACAGGGGACAAACATTGTTCAAACATGCATGAAAATGGTACATATGGATTCCTTGAATTTTTCTGATAATTTTACATATATAATTTGTCTCATTTGGAGTTATGGTTGAATTTCTATGAATTTTTGAAGTTTTGGGTATTTTCTGGAATTTCCTGAATTATTTTTAAACTAGAAAATGATTTACTGCGTCAGCTTGACGTCAGGGTGACGTCAGCTGGTCAACAGGGTTGCCTCCAGGTCAAACCTGACCAGTGGGGTCCGCTGGTCAGTGTAACAGGGCAGGGAGAGAGGCTGACTAGTGGGTCCCGGTCAACTGTGACGTGGCAAAGTCAAACTGACAGGTGGGGCCCTCCTGAGACCGGTGCTAATCTAACAAAATATTTAAATAACTAATTAAGCACTAGGGCCCACATGGCAGTGACTCTAGAGAGGTGGTTAGTGGGTTAGTTAGCCGCTAATGACGGCCACGTCGGCTACCGGCGTTTAGCCGCCGGCGACCTCAGATCGCGGCGGCGTCCGCGTCGGGATTTCGCTACAGGCGATGGTTTGCCGCGCTGGGGGCACCAGGGAGGAGCTCGTGCTCGTGCGCATCTAGGGGGACCAACGGGAGGTGCGGGGGTGGCCGGAGCTGACGGCGGCGAGCTCTCTTGCGGCCGCCGGAGTTCGGGCGCCGATGAAAACGACGACGCCGTGCATGGGAGGATCAACTGGTGGTGGCTACGTGTTCTGCAGGCTCTCACAAAGCCAACGGCCATATGAACGGGGCCGATTGGCCACCGGAGCCTCGTCGCCGGCGAGCTCGAGCGGCGCCGCAGTTCGGTCATCAAGGGGGCGACGGCTACGGCGATCAATTGAAGCGGGGAAGAGGGGGAAACGGAGCAGGAGCTCACTGGGGTCACGTAGAGCAGCTCGGTGGGCTCGGGGACGGTCCGGAGCCGACGAATTCGTCGATGGAGTCCGGCAGCCGTGCTCGGAGAAGACGACTCGTGGCGGCGATGTGGGGCTCCTGCGGTGGTGTGGCTTGGGGTGGAAGAAGGAGGGGGTCGAGGCGGAGCTCTCGAGCACGAAGGATGGGCGAGGGAGGGCCAGTGGCCGTGGCAACAGCGAGCGACGGCGGCGGCTGTGTTCGGTATGTGCGAGAGACCGAGACAGGGGAGAGGATGAGGGCGAGGGAGAGTGAATGAGAGGGCCAGGGGGGTGCGTGGTGTCCATAGCGACGTCGGGGAGGCGGCCGAAGCAGGAGGTGGCCGTCGGTGGCCGCGCGCGTGCCGGCGCACCGCGGGCACACGCCCGGCGTCCTCCTGGCAGGAGCTAGGGGACGACTGGCGTCGGCCTGGTGGGCTGGGCCGTCCAGCTACAGTGCTGGGCCGGTCGGTGGCGCCAGGTAAGTGGCCCACTGGCCTACTCTCTCTCTCTCTCAATTTTTATTCTGTTTTCTATTTTTGCTATTCTGTTTTGATTTAGTTTAAATACTAAATCATTTTATAAAATCCTGAAAATATTTATGGACACTTTCTGAATTATTTCAGTGGCCCAAAAATAATTCCAACATTATTTGAGCATTTGAATTATTTAATAGTATTTAAATGCCCAAATTCAAATATTTATGAATTAAGTCAATGCCCCTTTTGTTGACCTAAAAATATATGCACCATTTTTCCCAAGGGTTCTAACCCAAGGCAAAGAGGGTGAACATATCTGAAGGGCATTTCAGGTTCATTGAGTTTATTTTTAGTAAACCCTAGTTGATTTCAGGGGGGGGGGTGCTGGGGGTTCTGCTTTCCCCATTTCCATTTCTGATGAAAGTAGACATGATGCACACTCTAATGCATAACCTAGCTAGGGTGTGACAGGTTGGGAGCGGTGGTCTCCGGCGGTGGTGGGGCGGTGGCATGGGCATCGCTCACTAGTGCAGAACTGGGCAATAGCACCGGTTCGTAAGGCCCTGTAGTGCCGGTTCCATAACCGACACTAAAGTGTGGGCACTAAAGGCCCCCCCTTTAGTACCGGTTCAGGACGAACTGGTGCTAAAGGGCAACCACGTGGCACGAGCTAGATCCGGGGGCCGGAAGCCCTTCAGTACCGGTTGGTGTTACCAACCGGTACTAAATGTTTATGGGTTTTTTGTTTTATTTTTTATTTTTCATTTAAATTTGTGTTATCAATTTAATTTAGGATTGTTTTACATTATAATGAGTTGTTATACTTGATATGGATATGGATATGGCATATATATATATATATACTTGATCACTTAGCTAGGATCCATCTAGTTCAAACTAATTTGCGGTTTCTTTCATAAATGATATATATAATAACTCATCATCATCATCATCACATATTAATAAATAAATTAACTCTTGCATCATATCATCACCAATAACAGTATATATATACTAGCTAGCTAAAAATCATCGTAGTCATCATTAATTACCACTATTTAATCATCATAGTCATTACCGCTATCTAATCATCACCAACACTAGCTATCTTAAAGAAGAAACATTCACTTGTAACAAAAGCAAAGATAACATTGAGTTCAACATGGTCATGATATTATAAGCGTTCACAAGAAAATCACTATTTGAGATTAATTAAGTTCAGGACAATACGGACATGAGAGAGGACTAGTACTAAGAGCATGAACTAGCTAAATCACTCCTGCTGCTCCCTCTTAGGTAGAATAGCATAGAACATGTATAGCTCTCCTTATTCATCATACTGGAGCATGCAGATGAATCTGTCTCCTAATCTTGGGTTGCGCTTCTGCTTGCTGCCCCTAGTACTTCTCTGTGATCGTTAACAATTTTGCTCCAATCTTTCACTATTAAGCATTCTTCGCTTTCAGAAATCCTGAACGCACTCATGTGCAATGTAGGAAATCTTCGTCGTAAGCTAACCATTGACATGCGACCTTTTGTCTCGATCCACTGAGGCACAACTGTCATCGGGAGTCCTTGTGGAAGAACATCGTATAGTAATTAATATACTTAGCAATGAAAGTTTAGCTTCAAAAATAATGTATGCAAAAGATGCACTAAGGACAAATAGTAAAAATCTTACCATCTTTCGATTATAGATGTGACCGTAGTTCAATACGATCACTATTGGTCGCACGTTTTGAGTACTAACATTTCTAAGTTCAGGAAGAAAATTTGTCTTGACAGTATGAAGATCCTCAAGCCATGAAACATAATGACTTGTCTCCTCGCAGTTTAGTTCAGCCCTGGGGCAGTAGTAGGTCCTGTCTACCAAGCACCGGAAATGTTTGCTTGAACCGAAATAAGCTGACAATACAAATTAGTTGTCAACTATTTTTGAATAAACTGTATCAAAGACATAAACATATGCATGCATGGTTGAGTAAAACTCACATAATGGTAGAACCGGAGGCGTTTGCACATTGACCCAGATGTCTATATTACCTTCAATATCATCTTCCGGACGAATATCAACGGCGATAACCATATCAGGCTCAAATGCGTAAGCCTTGCATAGTGCTTGCCAAGTTTTGCATTCAAAATGGGTGTATGTGTCTCCATTATATAATTTGACGTTGAAAGTATACCCATGCTCGGTCTTCAAGTAAACTCTCTTTACCTCCATATCATCTATAGCACTAAAACCTATCTTATCCAAGACAAAAATTCTTGCATGGCAGGGGATGCGCTAGTAGAATAGTGAAAATTTAAAATTATAAGTTGAAGCAAATGAAGCATAAGTCATGCTTTAAAATTATAAGTTGAAGCAAATGAAGCATAAGTTTCGCATTCAAATAGTAATTGCCGTTGTGACTTACTGTATCCAATTCGAATGTCTCATCCAGCTTGATGCTGAAGCGCCTACCATCAACAAGGAAATTTTTGTCGCACAGGCCGCGCTGGTCTTCACAGTGCTCGCACATAATGAAATCTTTTTCGTCGTTAGATGACATTTCCTATGTTCATATAGGTGAAATATTAAACACTTATTACTATCTAACATTAATTAAAATCTAGCTAATTCAAATATATATTCATCTAACATTTGACATTAATATATCTAACTATATTCATCTCTAACAATTGACATTACTATATATTTAACTTTTCTATCTAATTCATCTAACATTCGACATTAATCTAACATTTATATAAACTAAAAATATATAAAAAATTAAATAAACAGAAAAACTCATTAACAAATAATATTTTAATTAGATCATCAAATCTTAGATACCAAAATTTTCTTACTAAAATAAACTAGTTATATTAATTATTCAACTAGTTCAAATCTCATATACCTAAATAAACTAGTTCGATTATTTTCTTACTAAAAATAAACTAGTTATATTAATTATTCAACTAGTTCAAATCTCATATATATACCTAAATAAAGTAGTTCGATTATTTTATTACTAAGAATAAACTAGTTATATTAATTATTCAACTAGTTCAAATCTCATATATATACCTAAATAAAGTAGTTCGATTATTTTCTTACTAAAAATAAACTAGTTATATTAATTATTCAACTAGTTCAAATCTCAAATATATATACCTAAATAAAGTAGTTCGATTATTTTTTTTACTAAAAATGAACTAGTTATATTAATTATTCAACTAGTAAAAAAAATTGTATGTGTATGTGTGTGTACTGCGTGTATATGTATACGTGTGTTTGTACGTATGTGCATGCACAGTACGCTAGGGGGCGCCGACGCGTACGGGCGGGGGCGGCGGCGTACGGGGCGGGGGCCCCGGTGTACTAAAAATAAACTAGTTATATTAATTATTCAACTAGTAAAAAAAATTGTATGTGTATGTGTGTGTGTATGTGTGTGTGTATGTGTGTGTACTGCGTGTATATGTATACGTGTGTGTGTACGTATGTGCATGCACAGTACGCCAGGGGGGCGCCGACGCGTACGGGCGGGGGCGGCAGCGTACGGGGCGGGGGGCCCGGTGTACGTGAGAGACGTACCGGGCGCGGCGCCGCGATGACGACGACAGATGGCGGCGGGCGACGACGACAGACGGCGGGCGACGGGCGACGGGTGGCGACACGATGACGACGGGATCGAGCGGCACGCGCGGTTGGAGACGAAGTGGGGGATGAAAACTTAAATTTCTGTAAGTGCTATATATATAGGATGGGTCTTTAGTACCGGTTGGTGGCTCCAACCGGTACTAAAGGCCTATTTTTGCCAGGCCAAGCGGCGGGAAACGAAGCCTTTAGTACCGGTTGGAGCCACCAACTGGTACTAAAGGCCCGACCTTTAGTACCGGTTGGTGGCTCCAACCGGTACTAAAGGCCTAGCGCTGCCACCCCGCGGTGCACAAAGTTTAGTCTCACCTCGCCGGGTGAAGGGCAGCCGCACTGGTTTATAAACCCAGCCGCGGGTGGCTCTTTGAACTCCTCTATATAGCAGGCTTGTGGGCCTAACTTCTGCGCCCTGCCCTATGAGTCTGCTGGGCCTTTAGGGCCTATAATTGCACGCCCGTGGCCTAGCAGGCCCACAGGGCAGCACCCCAATTTTTTATAGTTTTTTTCTTTTCTGCTTTATTTTCTTCTATTTATTTCTTCGTAGTTTTTTGTATAGTTTTTTCTTTTCTATTATATTTATTTTCTTCTATTTATTTCTTCTATGAAAAATAGCAAATATAATTTTTTTTCTTTTCTGCTTTATTTTTTCTTCTATTTATTTCTGAGTAGTTTTTTTCTTTTCTGCTACACTTATTTTCTTCTATTTATTTCTGAGTAGTTTTTTTATATAGTTTTTTTCTTTTCTGCTATAGTTTTTTTTCTTTTCTGCTTTATTTTTTTTTCTATTCATTTATTTTTATATACCATGCCAAGTTGGTGATTAAAACTTGATGGTCAAAGTCTGGAGTTATAACCAAAGTTTAAAAAAACGAAATGCCAAAGTGCAACTAGTTTTTGCCATAACAGAAGAAGTCCGGAGTTGTAATAAGTTATTAAAAATAAAAAAGAGGTGCAATACTCGTTAATTAGCTTCAAGCCTTTCGAAATAGTGTAAACTGCACTGCACATAGCTCCGTGCAGTCTACCATATTCCTCAAGGCTTGAAGCTAAGCAACGTGAGCATTGAGCCTCTTCTTCATCGTATCTGCACTCAGGGCTTATAAACCGCTCCTGGTCCCTCTCTCTTCGCGAGGTGGGACTAAAAACAGCTTACTAAGAAACTGTAGTACTGGTTCATGTCATGAACCGGTACTAAAGGTGCTCGTGGGGCCCCAGCCTTACCTGAAACAACCTCATTAGTACCAGTTCGTGGCACGAACCGGTGCTAAAGGTTCGCCATGAACCGGTACAAAAGAGCTCCTCCCGCCTAGCAGTTGGAACCGGTACTAAAGAGCTCCTCCCGCCTAGCAGTTGAATGGTGCATACTGAATGCACAAAAATTCTGGAGTTGTAATAAGTTTAAAAAAATGAAATGCCTTTGTAACAGATGAGTTTAATTTCGTCAAAAACCCGAATACTTCAAAAGAGATTGTCCAGTTTGTAAACGAAGTGCATCCAGTTTTTGCCGTAACCCTCTCTACTTTTTTGAACATGATATGTGGGTGAAATGATGATACCATGCCAAGTTTCAACTTTTTCAGAGTTCATTTGTAGTGCTTTTCAATTTCCAGGTCATTTAGTTCTCAAAACAAATCATTAAATGCATGAAAAATAGCAAATGAAGGTATAACCGATTGAAAGTTGACGGCGTCGCTTTGAATGGTGCATACTGAACGCAAAAAATATAAGAGCATTTAGATCATGATCTTACATTTCTTTACAGTCTGAATTGTCAATATGATCTTATACATCAAAATACTTTAATCATCAATGATCTTTGTGTGTACAATCTGAATTGTCAATATGAGTCCTCAACGATTTATAAACCGATGAAGACTCATATTGCGGCCACAAATTCTACACATAGAGTTCAATGAAGACCAAGTGCTTGTGATAGTTCGAGAAGTAATATATTTAAGGTGGTAAAAGGCTTGTTAAGGGAGCGAGGTGGGACTAAAAACAGCTTGCCATAACCTCATTAGTACTGGTTCATTTTGTGAAACCATGCCCAATTTCAACATTTTCACAGTTCATTTTTTAGTGATTTTCAATTTCATGGTCATTTAGCTCTCTAAACAATTCGGTAAATGACTGGAAAACAGCAAATGATGTCAGAACGTGTTGGAAATTGATGACGCCGCTTTGAATGCTGCATACTGAACGCAAAAGAAGTCGGGAGTTCAAATAAGTATAGAAACATTGAAGTGCCCATGTAACAGATGAGTTCTCGTCTGAAACCCTGATACTCCGAAAGACATTGTCCAGGTTGTACACGAAGTGCGTCCAGTTTTTGCCGTGACCCTCTATACTCTTTCGCACATGCTATGCGGGTGAAATGATGATACCATGCCAAATTTCAACATTTTCACAGTTCATTTTGTAGTGATTTTCAATTTCACGGTCATTTAGCTCTCTAAACAATTCGGTAAATGACTGAAAAACAGCAAATTATGTCAGAACATGTTGGAAATTGATGACGCCGGTTTGAATGCTGCATACTGAACGCAAAAGAAGTCCAGAGTTCAAATAAGTATAAAAAACAATGAAGTCCCCGTGTAACAGATGAGTTCTCGTCCGAAACCCTGATACTCCGAAAGACATTGTCAAGTTTGTACACGAAGTGCGTCCAGTTTTTGCCGTGACCCTCTCTACTCTTTCGCACATGCTATGCGGGTGAAATGCTGATACCATGCCAAATTTAAACATTTTCACAGTTCATTTTGTAGTGATTTTCAATTTCACGGTCATTTAGCTCTCTAAACAATTCGGTAAATGACTGAAAAACAACAAATGATGTCAGAACATGTTGGAAATTGATGACGCTGCTTTGAAACACAAGAAGTCCAGAGTTCAAATAAGTTATTAAAAATAAAAAAGAGGTGCAATGCTAGTTAATTTGCTTCAAGCCTTTTGGAATAGTGTAGACTGCACTACACATGGCTCGGTGCAATCTATGCTATTCTAAAAGGCTTGAAGCTAAGTAACATGCAGGTGAGCATTGCGCCTCTTCGTCATTGTCTCTGCAATCACGGCTTATAAACCGCTCATACTGCCTCTCTCTTGGCGAGGTGGGACTAAAAATCAGCTTACTAAGAAACTCTAGTACCGGTTCATGACGTGAACCAGTACTAAAGGTCTTCCTGGGGCCCCAGCCTGACGATAGCCTGACACAGCCTCATTAGTACCGGTTCATGGCATGAACCGGTACTAAAGGTTTCCCATGAACCGGTACTAATGATGCCCGCCCGCCTAGCCGTTGGAACTGGCACTAATGGTCACATTAGTGCCGGCTCAAATTCAAACCGGCACTAATGTGCTTCACATTTGACCCTTTTTCTACTAGTGGCTAGAGAAATAGCTCGGCATGGGGGGCCTAGAGGGATGGCCGAGGCGGCGGCGGACCGGCGGTGGGGAGTGGTTTCGGGGCGGGGGCGGCTATTTGGTCAGCGGTGGCTTGCGGCTTAGGGTAGCCTCACCCGATGCTGCTACACGACCAGCGGCCCCGGCTCTCGCACGCGCTGCTTCTGCTACTACTGCTTTTCTGCTACTAGTGTGTTCAGTTTCGACAGAAAAATTCAGTTTTGACAGAAAATTCAGTTTCGGCAGTTAAGTTCAGTTTCGACAGTTAAAATTGGTTTCGGCAGCTAAGTTCAGAGATGAGCGGCTGATGTATTTTACATCTTGCACTTTGTGGTTATGTATTTTACGTCATCTATTGGAGATGCTATTAGAGTTCCGGTCAGGTTAACGTTGTCCCTCTTGTCCTGCTTCAGCCTCAGCGTCGTACAACTCACGGAAGCGCCTCTAACGACGAAACCCTCCATCACAGCGGGGCAGTACCCCGGGCTCCATCTCCAGACGCCTAAGATCTTCTTCCCCTCCTCCGACAGCCAAGACAGCCGGATCATCATCACCGACCAACCCAATCACGCTGAGATCGACATGGCTTCGCCAAAGAGGTTGTACACTTGTTGCATCTCTTTTTTACTCTACATATTATATATACTAGCAAATATGCCCATGCTTTGCAACAGGAGATAAAATAGTATGCATTTGAAGTTAGTGAGAATTACATGTGCAAGCAAAACCTTGTGTGCACACGAAAAAGGAACATTTAGCTTCTCGGTTTCACCGCGTGTGAAGAAATCAATCCGCTATTTTTCCATTCATTGATCAAGGGCATTTAAGGGTTTTGCTACATCATCGTATGCCAGAAAAGGCCCATGAGTTATTCAATCTACTCTTCATTTCAATCCTTTCAATCAAGGAGATTTTAAGGTATGAAGTTTCTGAATATTCTAAGAAACATGACAAATTTATTAAATCCTGAACGTTTTTTGAAAATTATGTACATTTTTGAAAAAAAAATGCGAACAAAATATGAAAGGGAATAGTTTTAAAATTCACAAACACTTTCTGAAAACACCAACTTTTTAATAAAAACATGAACATTATTTGAATTTGTGGACATTTTTTAAAACATGAACATGGGTTCAAAATTGAAAAGATTTTTAGAAAATGTGTTTCTTTTATACAAGAACATTATTTTTTATTTTGAAAATTTCGCTAAAACATGAATATTTTTCAAAAAAATTGGAGCATTTTTTAAATGGATTTTTCTTTTTAGAAATCTTGAACAATTTTGAAAAACAATAATGTTTTCAAAAAATGGGCAAATTTTTGGAAGTTCTAAATATTATTCAAAATAGCAAAAAAATTTGGAATTCTGATCATTTTCCAAGTGAATTTGTGAACATCTATTTAAAAGGGGAACATGTATTAAAAATTCATAACATTTTTAGAAAATGTTATTTTTTTTAACATGAACATTATCTTTAATTTTGAAAATTTCACTAAAATAAGAATATTTTTTGAATTTGGAGCATTTTTTCAAATGGCATTTTCTTTTTTGAAATCTCAAACAATTTAAAAAAACAATAATTTTTTTTGCAAGTTCCTATTCCTATTATTTTTCAAAATAGCAAAACAATTATGGAATTATGAACATTTTCCAAATTTTGTTTTTTTATTTCTGAACTATTTTTGAGAATTTATAATTTACGAAATAAGTTCTAAAATAAAACTAACTCGGAAGGGAAAAGGAGATACGGAAAGGAGAATAAAAATAGAAGTAAAACATAGAAAAAATGGGCCAGCCCATTATTGGTTGTCCTGTGTGAAACTCCGACTATTTGTCACCCAATGCGGAAAATAGAATTTTGCCAGCTACGTTGGCAGAAAAATAACTGCGCTGACTTCTCTGGGCCATAGCGCGCGGCCCACCGATGGAAATCCTTTTTCTAGCAGAAAACACATAACAATTTAGTACCACCTCGGATAGAAAAAAGATTCTTTTCGACGGTGAACGGATGAAAAATTTGACGAAACGTACCTTGCGTTATTAGTAGGTATAGATTGTCCACTAAGCACACGTAGTAATGTGAAAATACGATTAGTTTCTCATACTATATGTCAAGTAGTGAGGTACCAGGAGACTTAGCTATCCATGATGGACTCTCTTGAACGCCATCATTATTAATTTCTACGCGTTTGAGCTGTGCTTTTGTCGATGGGTCTGGGAGTTGAGCTAGTAGGGAAGTGGCCTGGGTCCAATATAATAGAAGTAGCACAAAAACATTTTTTTAGTGTAGGATTTTCCTTGCTCAAGCCTGCCTACTAGAATTACCAGTGCTTGAAAGGAAAAGTGAAGGAAAAACATAGGAATTGAAAAGTTTCCTATGGTACTACTATTTATGAATTTCGTTCAAAGGAATGGAGCAAAGGAAAACTGTAGGATTTGTTCCTTCAGTGTCTCCTTGAAAGAAAAACCGTAGGAATTTTAATTTCCACTTGTCCTCCTTTTCAAATTCCTATTCATGAAGCAAAAGACTAAGAGATAGTAGCATGATAGCATTATAACCGTACATTTTCTTGTGGTTTGACTTAATCTCACCTTGCTTCTTTGCATCATGTGATCTTCCAATTCTTGTGAATCAAACACCCAGATTGGCATAAATCTCGTGTTTTCCTATCCTATTCCTGTCTATTTTCTATCCCTGCATTGTAGAATCCTCAAATTCAAACAAGCCCTTACACAATTACTTCTGTTACAGATATGTGCCAAGGAAAACCTTGTGTGGTTTGTCCTGCTCATGCTGCGCTGTGTTCCAACCCCTCCAATGATTGAAGGGTTCACTACAACAGGCATCCGCTCTCCAGACAGTCTTTCACCGCCTCAGATCTTCTTCCCCGCTGCCGGCAGTCACGACAACTCCATTACCATCATCAACTGAGCAGATGACCCTCAGGACTACACGGGTCCGCAAGAGAGATCGCACTCTTCCGTGTCTGCTTACGTTATGCATCGCTTAATATGATGACATGCTACTTTATTGTCGTGTTCACCTATTAGACTCCAAGTCAGGTCCAAACTAATGCTGAAACTTGAGTTTTTAAATAGTTGTGGGGTACATATTGGGGCAGCAATCAGTGCTATTTGTCTACTATCTAGTTAATCTCAGGTGTCTACTATGAGTTTCATGTTGGGTGCAAACAAACATTAAAGGAGCCATTATCTATATTTTTAGCTAAAGCTATTATCTGCCTACTATCATTGATTTTGGTTCTATCCATAGTTTGCTACCATCACTCTGGATTTGTGCATGCATTACTTACATAATCTCACTATGTTTTATTCCTATGCATGTCAGTTATCGTACACAATGGAACTGAACATGTAGAGCAAAAGAGACGAGCCTTGCATGGCAATAAAATTTCATGCAGACGTCGCTCCATGGTGGGCGCAAAGGCAGCCACCTCCACTAATTTAGGATCATAATCAAGAGGAAGATAACTATTCATAGGGGGGTTTAGAAGGACAAGACCACTTCTATTTACCCCCTGAGGTCTTTGCTCTAACTTGACATGCTGATGTTGGTAATATCATGCATATGGTGCCTTGCATTGCTTACTGGGTACATCAAATAAGTCATTTGCTTAGTTTAGACATGCTTTGTGCCAATGCCATGTATTTAGTTTCTTTATCGTATATGTGAATCATGCAATGTCATCTTGTTTAGCCGGGCATTATATACGTGAATTTTGCAATGCCACCCTGGTTAGCCAGTCATCTTATATGTGAATTATATCATGCCATCATTTTTTATTATGTGTTAAATTTGTCAACAATTTTAGTACGTTCAATTACTCTTCACGTGCATCGGCCATTCGGCACAGTCATGGAAAAATCTGAAGTGGAAACATGGTCTTTAGAGCAGACAATGCTATCTGACGAAGCGCATGTCTTGCTGGTTACGGATAGCTCCTTAGAGGAGGATTCAGAGACAGATGACCAGTCCTATGCCCCCCCCCCGAGGTGCATGCTCTAATTTGGCAGGGTTATGTTGCTCATATCGCGCGTATGCTATCTTGCATTGCTATGCCATTTGCTTAGTTTAGACATGCTTTGTGTGAATGCCACCTGTTTAGTGTCTAATTACCATATATGTGAATTATGCGATCCCATCTTGTTGCAATACAATATATATGTGAATCGTGTTGCAAGGCATTATATATGTGAATTATGCAATGCCATGCTGTTTAGCCAAGCATCATATATGTGAATTTCATCATGCCGTCCTTTTTTGTATTTCTCGTTGCATTTGTCAAAAATGTTTGTATATTCAACTGCTCTTCCTGTTGCAGCGACCAGACCTCAAACGGTCCAATCTCTGTGCTCCGGTGTCATCCCTGGATCAGTAATGCTGATGTGACGCCCGGATAATTAGGCTACAGTAATCCCCCGTTAATGATGCCACATCACCGCAGTTACTGTTGATAATCCCGCGTTAGTTCAAAAACCAATTCTAATTCAAAATTGAATAAAAGGCAAACATCAAAATTTTCAAACTTTAAAACTAAAATGTTCGGGTTGTGCCCAATGATGCAGAAGTAATTACGGTGGAGGAACCACACTTTTATAAAATGTTTAAATACTCTTAGATGATTAAAACGGTAGCAAAAACAAATGTTTAAATAAAATTATAATTATTAAAATGTTAAACTATTTCATCTAGGGGTTTAAACTTTGGTAACAGAGGTATAATTAGTAATACTAATTTTGGTACAGCTTTTATGTTTTTATAAAACTCAGATAAGATGAGACTAAAAATAAAACAGTAAAGAGAAAAATAAATAAAAAAAGACTAAACATGATTAAAACAAAAACAAAACAAAGTAAAAGGACCCCCCTAGCTGGGCCTCGGCCCAACAGGCTACTGGGCCACCAGGCCGGCCGAACCGCGATCGCTACTACTCCCCCCGGGCGCCAGAAACCCTAGCCCCTCTCCCCCACTACGCCCGACCCCCACTCTCTCTCGCTCGCTCCCCCCCCCCCCCCCGATTTCTAGATCGGGGCAAACCACCCCGACCACATCGTCCCTGACGCCGCCGCCACACACTGTCGCCGCGTCGTCCCGCCTCTGCTTTGCTGGAGCCACCCCGTCGCCGGAGCACCTCCTCGTTCTCTTCCCCGTCGGATCGCCCGAGCCCGGAGTCGCTCGACCCCGGCGTCGGCACCTCCCCCGAAAGGCGCCGCCCTCTGCCGCCTCCCTCAAGTCCAGGCGCCACCCCACCTCGTCTACGTCGTCGACGTGAACCAGGTCAAGCCGGAGCGCTCCGGAGCCGTCGCCCTCGATCCAACCCCTCCGACCACGTCGCCTGCGTCGCCGCTCGATCTGCACACTCCGGTCACCCCCGACGCGTCTGAGCACGCCAATAGCTCCGGGGTGAGCTCCCGTGGCTCCTCCCCCTCTCCCCCTCCTCGATTCACCGCCGTAGGCCGCCATATGCGCCGTCCGGTCTCCGGCCAGTGGGCTCGGTCACCGCGACCACGACTGCGCCCAGCCTGCGTCGTCATCACCGCGTCGCGATGCGCTCGCCCGACGCGCTCCCCGCACCCGCGCTCACGAAGAGCGTGCGCCCCGACACCCCTGAACACACCCATGACCGCGCCCGCGGCAATGCTCTGCCTGCTGCTGCTCCCCACCGTGTGCGCGCGCGCACGCGCTGCCCGCTGCCGTTTCCGTCCCGCGGCGGCCTTGCCGCGGCCCGCCGACGTGCAGCCTTGGCCCCCTGTGCCGCTGCTGTCGCTCGTCGTTGTGGCTACCGGTGCCCAGCGCCGTTCCCTCCCTGTCGACCTGGGCGGGTGCCCAGCGCCTGCTCCAGGCGCCCGCTAACACTAAACCCGCATCTCCCCTGGCCCAATGACATATGGGCCCCGCCCACAGAACGTGTTAAAAAATATAATTAAAAGAATTGAAAAATTAAATAAAAATGATAATAATAATATTAATAAATTTAATTAATTAAATTAATTAATTATGGTTTAATTAGCTAATTAACCTAATTAACTATTGCTAATTAGCTAATCAGTCAATGACATGCGGGACCCACGCATTAGTTTGACCAAGTCAACTGACTGTTGACTGCTGACATCATAATGGCATTTTCTAATTAAATTAATTCTCATAATTCTAAAAATGATTTAAAAACTTTTAAAATTAAAATAAATTAAACCGTAGCTCGGATGGAAAAACTTTGTACGTAAAAGTTGCTCAGAACGACGAGACGAACCCGGATACGCATCCCGTTTGTCCACCACACATCCATAGCATAGCGAACACGCAACTTTCCCCCTCCGGTTCATTTGTCCGAAAATGCGAAACACCGGGAATACTTTCCCGGATGTTTCCCCCCTTCACCGGTACCACCTCTTACCGCGTTAGGGAACCCCTAGCATCACGCTTTTTCATGTCATGCGTCGTCATGCATTTGTTTGCATTATATTTATTGTTTCTCCCCCCTCTTCTCTCGCTAGACACCGAGACTGATGTCCCCGCTACCCAGTACGACTACGGTGTTGACGACCCCTCTCTCTTGCAAGAGCAACCAGGCAAGGCCCCCCCCCCTTGATCACCAGATATCGCCTACTCTTCTCTATACTGCTTGCATTAGAGTAGTGTAGCATGTTATTGCTTTTTGTTATTCCTATCCTGATGCATAGCCTGTCCTTGCTACTACTGTTGTTACCATTACCTGCTATCCTACTGCTTAGTATAAAATGCTAGTGTTCCATCAGTGGCCCTACACTCTTGTCCGTCTGCCATGCTATACTACTGGGCCGTGATCACTTCGGGAGGTGATCACGGGCATATACTATATGCTTTACACAGTTACATTACCTGTGGTACTGTTCGGAGTTGGGGGCTGAAGGGGCAGGTGGCTCCATCCCGGTAGAGGTGGGCCTGGGTTCCCGACGGCCCCCGTCTGTTACTTTGTGGCGGAGCCACAGGGCAGGTTGAGACCACCTAGGAGAGAGGTGGGCCTGGCCCTGGTCGGTGTTCGCGAATACTTAACACGTTTAACGAGATCTTGGTATTTGATCTGAGTCTGGCTACTGGCCTATAAGCACTAACCATCTACATGGGGACAGTTATGGGCACTCGACGTCGTGGTATCAGCTGAAGCCTTCGTGACGTCAGCGACTGAGTGGCACGCGCCGGATTGGACCGTAAGCCTGCTCTTGTATTAAGGGGGCTAGTTCTGCTTCCGGCCGCGTACGCAACATGCTGGTGTGCAATGGGCGATGGGCCCAGACCCCTGCGCCATAGGATTTAGACCGGCGTGCTGACCTCTCGGTTGTGCCTAGGTAGGGCTGCGACATGTTGATCTTCCGAGGCCGGGCATGACCCAGGAAAGTGTGTCCGGCCAAATGGGATCGAGCATGTTGGGATATGTGGTGCACCCCTGCAGGGAAGTTAATCTATTCGAATAGCAGTGATCTTCGGTAACAGGATGACTTGGAGTTGTACCTTAACCTTATGACAACTAGAACCAGATAATTAATAAAACACACCCTTCCAAGTGCCAGATACAACCGGTGATCGCTCTCTCACAGGGCGACAAGGGGAGGATCATCGGTTAGGATTATGCTATGCGATGTCACTCAAGATAATCCAAGTACTAGATACTCAACATATCCATAACCGGGGACACGGCTAACCATGATAAGTTTATACACTCTGCATAGGTTTGCGCACTTTTCCTCACAAGACTCGATCTCCTCCATTGGTATTCTCGCACTACATGGTGTTTGAGAAACGGATGACCGAGACATAGTCTTTCAGAAGCGCTAGCATCTTACGATCGGGTAGACCATTACACCTACTTTCCCCTACATCTGCTAGTCTACCACTGTAAGAGTTCGCACAACTTAATCAACTATGCTAGAGCCCATAGTAGCTTGTGGCTACACACGAAAGTCTCTAGTATGAATAGTCTCATGATCCCTTTGTGCCTGGGTGGCGGTCCAAAAGAAAACAGGCAACCGTTGGAATGCCCAGGTGCCTCAATCCACCAAGATGTGTGTTTAAGTTCCCACCTTAGATAAACCATTAATTTAACAAACTCACATCTGTCATGGATACACTCACCCAATCCACGTCTACTAGCATAGCATGGCATAATAAGCAAACATAGAAGTAACTCCCAAACGTTTGATAATAACAGGTAATAGGTACTACCTCATCTACTTCCCAAACCCACAATTTAATTAGATCCTAATCATGCAATGTGTGGGGATTGTTCTAATGCAATAAAACCTGGGTAATAGGAAGTATGATCAAAGTGTTACCTGCCTTGCTGATGATCCGCAAAACCTAGCGATTTGAAGTAGCAAGCGGCGCACTGCAGGTACTCTATCGCAAACAAATAAGCATACAATAAGTACTCAACTAATGCATAGGTAAAACTCAAATAAGAGATCTAACCAGAAAGTTCAACTTAAGAACTCCGGTTGGCAAAAACAACCAAATTGAACGAAGCAACGAAAGACAAACGGCAAAAGAAACAAGCTTAGTTTACTAATCTGGATCTAGTTCAAATTTTTATATAGGCAAAAACTTGTTTGAGTTGGTTAAACGGAAACAGGGTTTCGAGACGAAACTCCAGGCGCTTGAATCGCCTAAGTCCGATAAACGACCGAAAAGTTATACTAGAACAAAAATCGGATCAGGAATCGCGATCAGAAAAATCGCGGAACAAATCCGAGAAAAAGAAAAACGACGAACAGATTAACGAACGAACGTTCGTTATCTGGATCTAAACGAAGAACACGTTCGTTAAAATGAACGAACGAGCGAACGCTCGCTAATTAACTAAACCGAAGAAAAAAACCGATCTATCTAAAAAATGAATCTGAAAAAACAAAAAAAACCAGTGAAAACCAACGGTTTTAGGAAAAAAACGGCGGGCGGCGGCGGTTCGACCTCGTCGGCGGCGAGCTCCGGCGGCGGCGGGGCGGCGGCTGCAGCGGGCTGCGCGACCTAGGGTTAGGGTTGGGGCGGCGGCTTGGGCTGCTCGGGCCTTCGGGGCGCGCTATATAAAGCCCCGGCCAGGGAGTCCTGGCTGGATACAGCCCGTAGGTCGGTTCACGTTTTTTTATATATAATTACCCTCAGAAAAGAAACAAAAAAAATACTAAACGGACTCCAAAAATCCCGAAATAAATTTTTTCCGGCTTCTAAAATCAAGCCGCACGGGATGAACATTTATTTGGGTTCTAAATGCAATTTTGAAAAACGCGCATTTTTCCTAAATTCAAATAAAATAGCAAATAAAACGAAAATAAAATCTTATTTGATTTTATTTTTAGATACTCAGTATTTCTTTATTTTGGGAAAGTCATTTTATTCTCTTTCTCATATTTTTATAATAGAAATAACTAAAGATAAATTAATAAAATCAAATCATCCTATTTTCAAAATTTGAGAAAACTCAAATATGAAAATAACGAAATCCCCAACTCTCTCCGAGGGTCCTTGAGTTGCGTGAAATTTCTAGGATCAACCAAAATGCAATAAAATATGATATGCAATGATGATCTATTGTATAACATTCGAAATTGAAAATTTGGGATGTTACAGTAAGAGTTCGCACAACTTAATCAACTATGCTAGAGCCCATAGTAGCTTGTGGCTGCACACGGAAGTCTCTAGTATGAATAGTCTCATGATCCCTTTGAGCCTGGGTGGCGCTCCAAAAGAAAACAGGCAATCACTGAATATCCAGGTGCCTCAATCCACCCAGATGTGTGTTTAAGTTGCCACCTTTGATAGTCTCATCATCCCTTTATTGCATTAATTTAACAAACTCACATATGTCATGGATACACTCACCCAATCCACATCTACTAGCATAGTATGGCATAATAAGCAAATGTGGAAGTAACTCACAAAGGTTTGATAATAACAGGTAATAGGTACTACCTCATCTACTTCCCAACCCCACAATTTAATTAGATCCTAATCATGCAATGTGTGGGGATTGTTCTAATGCAATAAAAACTAGGTAATAGGAAGTATGATCAAGGTGTTACTTGCCTTGCTGATAATCCGCAAAACCTAGCGATTCGAAGTAGCAAGCGGTGCACTCCGGGTACTCTATAGCAAACAAACAAGCATACAATAAGTACTCAACTAATGCACAGGTAAAACTCAAATAAGAGATCTAACCAAAAAGTTCAACTTAAGAACTCTGGTTGGAAAAAAGTACCAAATCGAACGAAGCAACGAAAGACAAACGGCAAAAGAAAGAAGCCTTGTTTACTAATCTGGATCTAGGTCAAATTTTACAGAGGCAAAAACTTGTTTGAGTTGGTTAAACGGAAAGTGGGTTTCGAGACGAAACTCTAGGCGCTTGAATCGCCTGATTCCGATAAACGAGCGAAAAGTTATACTAGAACGAAAATCGGATCAGGAATCACGATCAGAAAAACCGCGGAACAAATCCGAGAAAAAGAAAAACAACAAACAAATTAACGAACGAACATTCGTTATCTGGTTCTAAACGAGGAACACGTTCGTTAAAATGAACGAATGAGCGAACACTTGCTAATTAACTAAACCGAAGAAAAAAACCGATCTATCTAAAAAAAGAATCTTAAAAAACACCGAAAAAACCCCGGTGAAAACCAACGGTTTTCTGAAAAAAAACCGATGGGCGGCGGCGGTTCGACCTCATCGGCGGCGAGCTCCGGCGATGGCGGCGGTGGGCGGGTGCAGCGGGCGGCAGCGGCAGGCGGCGTCGGCGGCGGGCGGCTGCAGCGGGCGGCGCGCCCTAGGGTTAGGGTTGGGGCGGCGGCTTGGGCTGCTCGGGCCCCCGGGGCGCGCTATATAGAGCCACGGCCAGGGAGTGCTGGCCGGATACGGCCCGTAGGTCGGTTCGCGTTTTTTTTAATTACGCTCCGAAAACAACAAAAGAAATACTAAACGTACTCCAAAAATCCCGAAATAAAGTTTCCCCGGCTTCTAAAATCAAGCCGTACAGGATGAACATTTATTTGGGCCTAAATGCAATTTTGAAAAACATGCATTTTTCCTAAATTAAAATAAAATAGAAAATAAAACCAAAATAAAATATTATTTCATTTTATTTTTAGATCCTCAATATTTCTTTATTTTGGGAAAGTCATTTTATTCCCTCTCTCATATTTTTATAATAGAAATAATTGAAGATAAAATAAATAAAATCAATTGATCCTATTTTCAAAATTTGAGAAAACTCAAATATGAAAATAACGAAGTCCCCAACTCTCTCCGAGGGTCCTTGAGTTGCGTGAAATTTCGAGGATCAACCAAAATGCAATAAAATATAATATGCAATGATGATCTATTATATAACATTCCAAATTGAAAATTTGGGATGTTACAGTAAGAGTTCGCACAACTTAATCAACTATGCTAGAGCCCATAGTACCTTGTGGCTGCACACGGAAGCCTCTAGTATGAATAGTCTCATGATCCCTTTGAGCCTGGGTGGCGGTCCAAAAGAAATCAGGCAATCGCTGGAATACCCAGGTGCCTCAATCCACCCAGATGTGTGTTTAAATTGCGACCTTAGATAAACCATTAATTTAACAAACTCACATATGTCATGGATACACTCACCCAATCCACGTCTACTAGCATAGCATGGCATAATAAGCAAACATAGAAGTCACTCACAAAGGTTTGATAATAATAGGTAATAGGTACTACCTCATCTACTTCCCAAACCAACAATTTAATTAGATCCTAATCATGCAATGTGTGGGGAATGTTCTAATGCAATAAAAACTGGGTAATAGGAAGTATGATCAAGGTGTTACTTGCCTTGCTGATAATCCGCAAAACCTAGCGATTCGAAGTAGCAAGCGGTGCACTCCGGGTACTCTATAGCAAACAAACAAGCATACAATAAGTACTCAACTAATGCACAGGTAAAACTCAAATAAGAGATCTAACCAGAAAGTTCAACTTAAGAACTCCGGTTGGAAAAAAGTACCAAATCGAACGAAGCAACGAAAGACAAACGGCAAAAGAAAGAAGCCTTGTTTACTAATCTGGATCTAGGTCAAATTTTACAGAGGCAAAAACTTGTTTGAGTTGGTTAAACGGAAAGTGGGTTTCGAGACGAAACTCTAGGCGCTTGAATCGCCTGATTCCGATAAACGAGCGAAAAGTTATACTAGAACGAAAATCGGATCAGGAATCACGATCAGAAAAACCGCGGAACAAATCCGAGAAAAAGAAAAACAACAAACAAATTAACGAACGAACGTTCGTTATCTGGATCTAAACGAAGAACACGTTCGTTAAAATGAACGAATGAGCGAACACTTGCTAATTAACTAAACCGATCTATCTAAAATAAGAATCTTAAAAAACACCGAAAAAACCCCGGTGAAAACCATTTGTTTTCTGAAAAAAAACCGATGGGCGGCGGCGGTTCGACCTCGTCGGCGGCGAGCTCTGGCGATGGCGGCGGTGGGCGGGTGCAGCGGGCGGCGGCGGCGGGCGGCTGCAGCGGGCGGCGCGCCCTAGGGTTAGGGTTGGGGCGGCGGCTTGGGCTGCTCGGGCCCCCGGGGCGCGCTATATAGAGCCACGGCCAGGGAGTGCTGGCCGGATACGGCCCGTAGGTCGGTTCGTGTTTTTTTTAATTACGCTCCGAAAACAACAAAAGAAATACTAAACGTACTCCAAAAATCCCGAAATAAAGTTTCCCCGGCTTCTAAAATCAAGCCATACAGGATGAACATTTATTTCGGGCCTAAATGCAATTTTGAAAAACATGCATTTTTCCTAAATTCAAATAAAATAGCAAATAAAACCAAAATAAAATATTATTTCATTTTATTTTTAGATCCTCAATATTTCTTTATTTTGGGAAAGTCATTTTATTCCCTCTCTCATATTTTTATAATAGAAATAATTGAAGATAAAATAAATAAAATCAATTGATCCTATTTTCAAAATTTGAGAAAACTCAAATATGAAAATAACGAAGTCCCCAACTCTCTCCGAGGGTCCTTGAGTTGCGTGAAATTTCGAGGATCAACCAAAATGCAATAAAATATAATATGCAATGATGATCTATTGTATAACATTCTAAATTGAAAATTTGGGATGTTACAGTAAGAGTTCGCACAACTTAATCAACTATGCTAGAGCCCATAGTAGCTTGTGGCTGCACACGGAAGCCTCTATTATGAATAGTCTCATGATCCCTTTGAGCCTGGGTGGCGGTCCAAAAGAAATCAGGCGATCGCTGGAATACCCAGGTGCCTCAATCCACCCAGATGTGTGTTTAAATTGCGACCTTAGATAAACCATTAATTTAACAAACTCACATATGTCATGGACACACTCACCCAATCCACGTCTATTAGCATAGCATGGCATAATAAGCAAACATAGAAGTCACTCAGAAAGGTTTGATAATAATAGGTAATAGGTACTACCTCATCTACTTCCCAAACCAACAATTTAATTAGATCCTAATCATGCAATGTGTGGGGAATGTTCTAATGCAATAAAAACTGGGTAATAGGAAGTATGATCAAGGTGTTACTTGCTTTGCTGATGATCCGCAAAACCTAGCGATTCGAAGTAGCAAGTGGCGCACTCCGGGTACTCTATAGAAAACAAACAAGCATACAATAAGTACTCAACTAATGCACAGGTGAAACTCAAATAAGAGATCTAACCAGAAAGTTCAACTAAAGAACTCCGGTTGGCAAAAAGAACCAAATCGAACGAAGCAAAGAAAGACAAATGGGAAAAGAAAAAAGCTTCCTTTACTAATCTAGATCTAGGTCAAATTTTACAGAGGCAAAAACTTGTTTGAGTTGGTTAAACGGAAAGTGGGTTTCGAGACGAAACTCTAGGCACTTAAATCGCCTGATTCCGATAAACGAGCGAAAAATTATACTAGAACGAAAATCGGATCACGAATCATGATCAGAAAAACCGCGGAACAAATCGGAGAAAAAGAAAAACGACGAACAAATTAACGAACGAACGTTCATTATCTGGATCTAAACGAAGAACACGTTCGTTAAAACGAACGAACGAGCGAACACTCGCTAATTAACTAAACCAAAGAAAAAAAATGATCTATCTAAAAAAAGAATCTGAAAAAACATCGAAAAAACCTGTGAAAATAAATGGTTTTCTGGAAATAAAACCGGCGGGCAACGGTGGTTCGACCTCGTCAGCGGCGAGCTCTGGCGGCGGCGGCGGTGGGCGGCTGTAGCGGGCGGCGGGCGTCGGCGACGGGCGACTGCAGCGGGCGGCGCACCCTAGGGTTAGGGTTGGGGCGGCGGCTTGGGCTGCTCGGGCTCCCGGGGCGCGCTATATAAAGCCCCGGCCAGGGAGTCCTGGCCGGGTACGGCCCGTAGGTCGGTTCGCATTTTTTTATAATGACGCTCAGAAAAAAACAAAAGAAATACTAAACGGACTCCAAAAATCCCGAAATAAAGTTTCCCTGGTTTCTAAAATTAAGCCTCACAGGATGAACATTTATTTCGGGCCTAAATGCAATTTTGAGAAACGTGCATTTTTCTAAATTCAAATGAAATAGCAAATGAAACCAAAATAAAATCTTATTTGATTTTATTTTTAGATCCTCAATATTTCTTTATTTTGGGAAAGTCGTTTTATTCCCTATCTCATATTTTTATAATAGAAATAATTGAAGATAAAATAAATAAAATCAAATGATCCTATTTTCAAAATTTGAGAAAAGTCAAATATGAAAATAACAAAATCCCCAACTCTCTCCGAGGGTCCTTGAGTTGCGTGAAATTTCTAGGATCAACCAAAATGCAATAAAATATGATATGCAATGATGATCTATTGTATAACATTCCAAATTGAAAATTTGGGATGTTACAGTTAGAGTTCGCACAACTTAATCAACTATGCTAGAGCCCATAGTAGCTTTGTGGCTGCACACAGAAGTCTCTAGTATGAATAGGCTCATGATCCCTTTGAGCCTGGGTGGCAGTCCAAAAGAAAACATGTAATCGCTGGAATACCCAGGTGCCTCAATCCACCCAGATGTGTGTTTAAATTGCCACCTTAGATAAACCATTAATTTAACAAACTCACATATGTCATGGATACACTCACCCAATCCACGTCTACTAGCATAGCATGGCATAATAAGCAAACATAGAAGTAACTCACAAAGGTTTGATAATAACAGATAATAGGTACTACCTCATCTACTTCCCAAACCCACAATTTAATTAGATCCTAATCATGCAATGTGTGGGGAATGTTCTAATGCAATAAAATCTGGGTAATAGGAAGTATGATCAAGGTGTTACTTGCTTTGCTGATGATCCGCAAAACCTAGCAATTCGAAATAGCAAGCGGCGCACTCCGGGTACTCTATAGCAAACAAACAAGCATACAATAACTACTCAACTAATGCACAGGTAAAACTCAAATAAGAGATTTAACCAGAAAGTTCAACTTAAGAACCCCGGTTGGCAAAAAGAACCAAATTGAACGAAGCAACGAAAGACAAACGGCAAAAGAAAGAAGCTTCGTTTACTAATCTGGATCTAGGAATCGCGATTAGAAAAACCGCGGAACAAATCCGAGAAAAAGAAAAACGATGAACAAATTAAAGAACGAACGTTCGTTATCTGGATCTAAACGAAGAACACGTTCGTTAAAACGAATGAACGAGCGAACACTCGCTAATTAACTAAACCGAAGAAAAAACCGATCTATCTAAAAAAGAATCTAAAAAAACACCAAAAAAAGCCGGTGAAAACCAACGGTTTTCTGGAAAAAAAACCGGCGGGTGGCGGCGGTTCGACCTCGTCGGCGGCAAGCTCCGGCGGCGGCGGCGGTAGGCGGCTGCAGCAGGCGGCGGCGGCGGGCGGCTGCAGCAGGCGGCGCGCCCTAGGGTTAGGGTTGGGGTGGCGACTTGGGCTGCTCGGGCCCCCGGGGCGTGCTATATAAAGCCCTGGCCAGGGAGTCCTGGCCGGATACAGCCCGTAGGTCGGTTCGCGTTTTTTTTATAATTACGCTCAGAAAAAACAAAAGAAATACTAAACGGACTCCAAAAATTCCGAAATAAAGTTTCCTCGGCTTCTAAAATCAAGCCGCACAGGATGAACATTTATTTCGGGCCTAAATGCAATTTTGAAAAACACGCATTTTTCCTAAATTCAAATAAAATAGCAAATAAAACCAAAATAAAATCTTAATTGATTTTATTTTAAAATCCTCAATATTTCTTTATTTTGGAAAAGTCATTTTATTCCCTCTCTCATATTTTTACAATAGAAATAATTGAAGATAAAATAAATAAAATCAAATGATCCTATTTTCAAAATTTGAGAAAACTCAAATATGAAAATAACGAAATCCCCAACTCTCTCCGAGGGTCCTTGAGTTGCGTGAAATTTCTGGGATCAACCAAAATGCAATAAAATATGATATTTAATGATGATCTATTGTATAACATTCCAAATTGAAAATTTGGGATGTTACAAACCTACCCCCCTTAAGATGAATCTCGCCCTCGAGATTCGGGTTGGCTAGAAAATAGGTGACGGTGGTCCTTCAGCAATTCTTCCTCTCGTTCCCAGGTGGCTTCGTCCTCCGTGTGGTAGCTCCACTGAACTTTGCAAAACATGAGAACCTTGCTGCGGGTGACTCGGCTGGCATACTCAAGAATCTTAACTGGTTTCTCCTCATAGGTCAAATCACTGTCCAACTGAATCGTTTCTAGCGGCACTGTATCTCTTAGCGGTATATCAGCCATCTCCCCGTGGCACTTCTTTAACTGGGAAACGTGGAACACGTCGTGAACTCCTGACAATCCTTCGGGTAATTCCAACTTATAGGCTACTTCTCCCATACGCTCCAAAACCTTGTCTGGTCCTACAAAATGTGGCACTAACTTTCCCTTAACTCCAAAGCGCTTAACTCCTCGAAGTGGGGATACTCGAAGATAAACTCGGTCTCCGACTTCGTAAACTGTCTCCTTGCGTTTAGAATCTGCATAGCTCTTCTACCTGGACTGGGCTACCTTGATCCTATCGCGAATCAACTTTACTTTCTGTTCAGACTCCTTAATCAGATCCGGTCCAAACAACTGATGGTCTCCAACTTCATCCCACGATAATGGGGTCCTGCACCTCCTTCCGTATAAGGCTTCAAAAGGGGCCATCTTCAAACTGGATTGATAACTGTTGTTGTAAGAGAACTATGTGTATGGCAAATTCTCGTCCCAACTAGATCCATAATCTAGCGCACAAGATCTCAGCATATCCTCCAAAATCTGATTGACTTTCTCGGTCTGTCCATCTATCTGCGAATGGAAAGTTGTACTGAACTCTAGACTGGTACCCAAGGTTTCATGCAACTAATTCCAGAACATTGAGGTAAACTGGGTTCCTCTATCTGATACAATGCTCCTTGGAACTCTGTGTAGACATACGATCCTGGTCATGTATATCTTTGCCAACTTAGCAATGGTGTAGGTAGTCTTCACTAGGATGAAATGAGCTTCCTTTGTCAAACGATCTACTGCAAGCCAAATCGAGTAATAGCCTGAATGCATTCTAGGCACTCCTGTGATAAAATCCATGCCTAACTTATCCCACTTCCATTCGGGTATTGGCAATGGCTGTAGCAATCCCGCTGGCTTCTGATGCTCTACCTTTACTCTCTGACATACATCACAAACTGCTACATACTCCGCAATATCCTTCTTCATTCCGGTCCACCAGAAAGTATCCTTCAAATCCAAATACATCTTGGTATTTCCTGGGTGAATCGAATATGGTGAATCATGGGCCTCTTGCAGAATCAAATTCCTGATCTCCGGGTCGTTGGGCACATAAACATGGTCTTCAAACCATAAGGTATCGTGCTCATCCTCACGAAATCCTTTAGCTTTTCCTTTGCTCATTTTCTCCTTAATAGAAGCGATCTCCTTGTCAGTCCTTTGAGCTTCTCTGATCTTATCCATCAAAGTAGACTAAATCTCCAATGTTAATACATAGCCTCTCGGGACTATCTCCAAACATAGCTCACGAAGATTTTCGGCTAACTCTCTTGGTAAATCTCCCGTCATTAGGGTGTTGACATGACTTTTATGACTCAGCGCATCGTCTACTATGTTAGCCTTTCCGGTGTGATAATGCAATCTCATATCATAATCCTTGATGAGATCCAACCATCTCCTTTGCCTGAGATTCAACTCCTTCTGCGTGAAAATGTACTTTAAACTCTTGTGATCCATATACACCTAACAATGGTTTCCAATGAGAAAATGTCTCCAAGTTTTCAATGCATGTACTACGGGTGCTAACTCCAAATCATGGGTGGCATAATTCCACTCATGAGGTTTAAGCTGTCGTGAGGCATAGGAAATAACTCTTACTTCCTGCATAAGCACTGCTCCAAGTCCTCGACATGAAGCATCACAATACACCTCATAATCCTTGGTCTGATCTGGCAAAATCAACACTGGTGATGTAACCAGGTGTTTCTTCAACTCCTGGAAACTGGCCTCACATTCCTCGGTCCATATGAACTTGGTATCCTTCTTCAACAACTCCGTCATAGGCTTCGCAATCTTCGAGAAATTTTCAATGAATCTCCGATAGTATCCTGCGAGTCCAAGAAAACTCTGGATCTCCCCAACTATTGTTGGTGCTTCCCAATTTGTCACAGTGTCAACCTTAGTGGGATCTACTTCTATACCTTCTCCGGATATAACATGTCCAAGAAATCCAACTTCCTTCAATCAAAACTCAAATTTGCTAAATTTGGCATATGACTGATGTTCTCTGAGCTTACCAAGTACCGAACGCAAATGCTCCTTATGCTCCTCTTCATTCTTTGAGTAAACCAGGATATCATCAATGAACACTATGACAAACTTATCCAATAACTCCATAAATACTTTATTCATCATGTTCATAAAATATGCAGGTGCGTTAGTCATACCAAATGACATAACGGTATACTCGTACAACCCATACCTGGTGGTAAAAGTCGTCTTAGGTATATCCTGTTCTTGAATCTTCAACTGATGGTATCCTGATCGCAGATCGATCTTCTAAAATACCTTTGCTCCTTTCAATCGATCAAATAGATCATTGATCATCGGTAGTGGATACTTGTTCTTGATGGTTACTTCATTCAATCCTCGATAATCAACAACCATCCTTAACGATCCATCCTTCTTCTCCACTAGAAGTACCGGCGATCCCCAAGGCGAAGAACTTGGGCAGATATATCCTTTATCCAGTAACTCCTTAAACTTCTTTTTAATCTCTTCCAAATCCTTTGCGGGCATCCTATACGGTCTCTTAGATATTGGTCATGTGCCTGGCAAAAGCTCAATCAAAAACTCAATATCTCTATCCGGTGGCATGCCTGGCAACTCCTCTGGAAATACATCAGGGAAATCCTTCACTACTGGTACTTCCTCCTGCACAACTCCTGTTAACGAATTTACTTGAGTCCTTTTAGGCACATGCCGGGATACATACTTGATCCTTCTCCCTTCTGGGGTGGTAAGCAAAATTGACTTACTGGCGCAATCGATGTTTCCCCCATACATCGACAGCCAATCCATACCCAAAATTACATCCAAACCTTGTGATTCCAAAATGATCAAATCCGAGGGAAACGCATGCCTACCTATACTCAATGGCACTTTAAAACATCCCTTACTAGCCATATACTTCGCTCCTGGTGAGCTTACTAACATAGGTGTTCTAAGAACTTCGGTGGGCAGGTTATACTTATCCACGAATCCCCTTCATATGTATGAATGCGATGCACCAGTATCGAAAAGAATGAGTGTAGGAAATGACTTAACCAAAAACTTACCGTTAATGTGGTTCACCTGTCCCCTATTGAAAGGGTTCGGCTTCTTCCCTGAGCTTCCATTGCCATCTCCATTCTAAGATTCAGGACATTCATTGGCATAATGTCCGATCTTCTGGCACTTAAAGCATTTGACTTGGCTCAGGTCTCTCTTGTCTGGGGTTGATGGGTTGGTACGGTTCTGGCCGTTGCTTCCTCCATTCCCATTACCATTCTTGGTGCCATTATGATTGTGCGAGCTACCTCCTCCATGGGTATGCTGAAAATGTCCTCCCGGTCTAGGGGTAAAACGTGGCTTCTGCTGAGCTCCTAAATTGTACTTTCCTTGGCCATACTTCCTCTTGCGATTCTCAATTTGCTGCTGCTTCCCTTCAATCATGAGAGCACGATCTACCAACTCCTGGTAGTTGTTGAAGGTTGCTACCATCAACTGCATGCTCAACTCGTCATCCAGTCCTTCCAGAAACTTCTCCCGCTTAGCGACATCCGTAGCAATGTCATCTGGGGCATAACGTGCTAGCTTACTAAAGTCCTCCACATACTAGCCAACTGTCTGTGCTCCTTGGCGTAAGTTGCGAAACTCACGCTTCTTCATGGCCATATCTCCTGCTGAAACATGGGCAGTATGGAAAGCCTGCTAGAACTGGTCCCATGTGAGAGTGTTGATAGGGAAAGTGGCGGTGAAATTCTCCCACCATGATGTTGCGGGTCCTTCAAGCTGATGTGCGGCCAACTTCACCTTTTCCGCATCTGTGCATCCTGTCATGGTCAACTCCCTTGCTGTCTTGCAGAGCCAATCATCTGCTACTATAGGCTCGATGCTACAGGAAAGCACCAGCGGATTCAGCCTAAGGAAACGGGCTAAGTGATCAACAGGTGGTGGTGGTGGTGGTGGGTTGTTGTTGTTGTTCCCATGATTCTGATTCTGGACTAGCAACTGCATCAATGT
This sequence comes from Triticum monococcum, assembly GCA_034509565.1. Lineage (NCBI taxonomy): Eukaryota > Viridiplantae > Streptophyta > Magnoliopsida > Poales > Poaceae > Triticum > Triticum monococcum. The sequence continues at coordinate 371,017,680 of CM067844.1, read as the reverse complement.
GTTCTGCTGCTGGATCAACTGAGTGAGCTCCGGTAGGAAGGTAAATCTGGGGTCACGTCTCGGAGGCATCTGAGGGTTTAGAAAGGATGAGATTTAAGAATAGAGAGGGGTCTAGAGAGAAAACACTACCCATATGCACATGAGGCAAAAGCAAACAATTCACTTCATTTAATCAAACAAGGGCATGCAATCGATCTAACTATCGCAAAAGTGCTCGGACTACTATATTTACATGGTGGACTACTACTACTGTTTGGGTGGTCTACTAGAAATATTCTTCGGTTGCAGACTCCAAAGATCCAAAAATGGCAGCTTATCGCAATGCCATCCTAAAAATGTCGGCTCGGTTCGAAGGGCTCGAGTTTCACCATATAGCCCGGGAAAATAATCAGGCGGCAGATGTCCTGGCACGCATCGGCGCAAAACGTGATGTAGTCTCCCCCAACATCTTCCTGGAAAGGCTGTTCAAGCCATCCGTAGTATGGGAAGGGGAACCCGGCAATAACAGCCCGGACCCAACCGCACTGCCCGACACCGAACACTCTGACACAATTGGAGGTTCTGCAACTGAAATAACACCTTCAGCCCATGTAATAATGGCCGTCATCGCCGCATGGATAGAACCATTCCTCGCCTACCTTACCAGGCAGGAACTCCCTGAGGACCAAAATAAGGCACGCTGCATAGTGCGGCAATCTAATGCCTATAAAGTCCATGAGGGAGAGCTTTATAAGAAAAGCACTACCGGAGTCCTCCAAAGGTGCATCTCCGAAGAGGAAGGGTGGAACCTCCTGGCTGAAATTCATGCCGGACTCGGCGGACATCACGTTGCAGCTCGGTCCCTTGTAAGCAAGGCCTTCCGTACAGGCTTTTATTGGCCGACGGCCCGAGTAGACGCCCAGGACTTAGTCCAACGATGCGTCGGTTGCCAGCTTTTTGCAAACCAAAGCCATATGCCACCCATCGCCCTCAAAACTATCCCCATCACTTGGCCCTTCGCGGTCTGGGGGTTTGACATGGTTGGACCCCTTAAAGGCGGAACCCACAGGAAAAAATACTTACTGGTCATGGTGGATAAGTTCACCAAATGGATAGAAGCCAAGCCTGTTAAGACAGCCGAATCCGGACTGGTGATAGACTTTATATCCGGGGTTGTACATCGTTACGGCGTCCCCCACATCATCATCACTGATAACGGCATGAACTTTATGGCCGATGAGGTAAAACTCTGATGCAAAAACATGGGCATCAAGCTCGATTATGCTTCCGTCTATCACCCGCAATCCAACGGCCAGGTCGAACATGCAAATGGTCTTATCATGAGCGCCATCAAACCCAGATTAGTGCGGTCCCTTAAGGAATCTAATACGCACTGGGTAGAGGAGCTCGACTCCGTACTCTGGGGGCTGCGGACCACGCTGAATCGCACGACCGGATACACACCATTCTTCATGGTGTACGGCGCAGAGGCAGTTTTCCCCTGCGACATAATTCATGACTCACCTCGAGTGCGCATGTACGAAGAAAGAGAAGCCGAGCTCGATCGGCAGGACAGTTTGGACGCCTTGGAGGAAGAGCGAGACGTGGCAAAAGCCCGTTCCGCATTCTATCAATAGCAGGCTCGAAGATACCAAAGCAGAGAAGTACGGGCCCAAAATTACAACGTTGGCGAATTAGTTCTACGCCTGCCGGACAAGAAAAAGGACAAACTCAAGCCCAAGTGGGAAGGTCCCTTCATAATTGACCAAGTCCTGACTGGTGGAGCGTACCGCCTGCGAGATGCATCCGATAACCAACTCGAGCCGAACCCATGGAACGCTTCCCGTCTCTGAAGATTCTATGCCTAGCGCCGGACTCTGTGTTCGTCTCCTTCCTCTGTCCATTTTTTATATACTTTCTGTCTTACATTTCTCTCCTTCTCCTCTCTTTCTCTTACAGCCTTCAAACGCTCATAAAGCGACGCATTATCCGCGCTCATTAAACCTGAGGGCTTCTTTAAACAGAAGCTTATTTACATGGGCTTCATGCCCAACACATGTGTCACACTTCCGCATGTACCTTTTATTCACCATTATATGCATCGATATGACTTAAGTTTTGGCCAAGCTGGGTTGCCTGGCTCCTGTGCTTACCCCTACGTTCCCGATTGTTCGGCTAGGTGGTAAAGGGAGCACCTCTGCGTTTGTTATTGCCGGGTCAGCCGGATGTGTACCTCAGACTGGGTGAAGCCGAAAGCTAGCGTTCTTAAGGGAATATTCGGTCCGTGAACTAAAGATGATCTTTTCTTTCACTTATTTATCTATACACCCCCAGTTGTTTTTCCTGCGTTTCTTTTCGTAGAACGGACATGCACTTTAGGGCATGCCTCCTAGGGAAAGGAACCCCTAACGGAACTATTCTCCCTGGAAGATGTTTCTTACTAACCATGTAATATAACATAACTAGTTGGGCAATTGTCTGTTCAAGCACTAATGACCCCCACGCCTGGTCTCTATGCATACCCCAGTTCTTATATAACCGCGAGGGTATTCGGACACACTCCAGACCGTCAGGTCCCGAGGTTGAAGCGAAAAGGTCGTCCATGTCAAACGATCTACAATCCGGCTAGAAGGCATTACACATGTCAATTAAAATTACATAGTCAATCGGACTGATTGTATTCCTCTTCAATACCATCTAACAGGTTGTCTAGTTTACAGTCCTGTTGGGAATACTTTGTGGTCAACTCTACTTGGCCGTATACTAAGCTCACAGGGATCTCCTTCCCATCGGGCCCTACGGGTCCGACCTCGGCCATGTGGTTTGGGTCTTCCTTCGTGTACCGCATCTTCACCATGGCCCGGGCCTCCCTGGTGCCTTGACGGCAGGCCGACATCTTCCACAAATCGGAAGCGCCGCCACGCTCCCTTCAGCTTCTCTACAAGCTCTCCAAGGCCTTCGGGTATGGAGACAGATGGCCACAAGGCCTGGGCGATGCCTTGCATCACCTGCCGAACTCGCTAGTGCAGTTGTGAGAGCTCGAGAAGAAGGTCACCCGTAGAACCGGGCATTTCCTCTGCAGGACGACCTGTTAGCATACCTACAGACATTACTCTGTTAGTCGACTTCCTCGCTGAACTCTTTTTTTTCAAAGTTCGTTTAAGCACTTACTATATATGCCGTGTCGAAGCCGCTGATTCTCCACGGAGTCCGACAGCTGGGCACGAACGTCCTTCAGTTCAACGCCCAGCTTGGTGTTGGCATCTTGGAGATCGTTCTTCTCCCGCCTCACCTTTGTCAGCACGCTCTCACCAGCCTTTAGCTGGCGTCGGAGTTGTTGCACTTCCGGATTTAATCCGGCGCCATCTGCAATTTCATTTCTCAGATTTGCACCCACGCCGCACTTTGCAAAATACTTATCTTTCGAAGCATATATTACCAGAGGGGGTCTCCTTGGGCTCCCCTGCCGCAGCTAGTGCGGCCTCAAGTTGGGCTTTGCACTCTTCCAGCTCCTAGGATAGTAGGGTATTCTTTTATGTAAGAACCTGCATAACAAATGATCCTTAAAATAGTTATTCTAACTGTTTCATGTCTCGGGGGCTACTTGTATATATATAATTACCAAAATTTTCTTACCCGTATGTCTTTCACATACTACTCCGTGGCTCTAGCTAGACCATTTTGAGCGGCACAGAGGTACACGTCTCCCGAATTGAAGGCATCCAATGCCTCTTGGGAGAAACAAGCGTCGCGAAGAACTGTCCGGCGATGCCTGTGGTTCATGGCACTCTCCACCTCAGAATTGGTGGCAGACAGCCTGTCCGCATCCTCCGTCGGAGGAGCGTCCGATGCGCACCTTGTGTTCGCCTCCGCTTCCGAACCAGGCTTTGGAGCCTGGCTGGTGGAGGCGCGATTGGCAGCCTCTTCGGATATAGTCCGGCGAGGTCTCTTCGTCCTGAAGAGAGCACGAGCGTTAATATGCCTCGAAGGAATAACACCTGAGAATAAGGCAGCGCGCTATACCTTTGCGCCGGTGCCTCAGTCCGGACCGCACTTCTTTTTAGCTCGCGGGGCCTTGCCGCCCCTTGTTGGCTAGTCGCCGCAGGCTTGGCCTCCCGTCTCAAGGACCTCCCCTAAAAAACACGGCTGTCATACGGCAATTGAAAACACGCGAGGACAAATCCCTTTTCAAAGTGCTGGGATTTCGGTCTTAGTTACCTGCGAGGCTGGGAGTAGCCCTGGATAATCGGCCGTAATGGCCACCAAGGCGTTGTCCTTGCTCAATTGATGAAACACTCCATCAATCAGCTCCACAGGTAAGTCTGGATCCTCTTGAGAGGCCGGGTCGAGGGACCGTCTCGGATCCTCGGGTTGTGGAGGAGGGCTATTTATTTCTTTAACAGCCTGGCGCAGTTCCTGCGTTGAAGTCGTTAGACTGCAAATTTAATAATGGGAATATAAAACGGATGGACTAGTGAAAGTGTTCACTTACCCAACTTGGGGGATTGTACATAGAAAATCCACCCCATGGGTTGACGCAGAGAAATTCCTCCTCTTCGCCCTTGTACAAAGCGGACAAGGTCTTTATTAGAGCGGCAGCCGAATCCGGCCCCTTACGGCCGTAGCGGGTGGCGTCGTCCTCCCCGTTGAAGTCCCACATGGGGCGGCCTCTATACTGAAGCGGCTGCACCCCTCCCATGATGCATGCGGCCATGACCCCGATCATGGTCAGTCTGGAATGAGCTAACAATCTTATCCGGCCCATCAGGTAAATGACGTCCCTGTCACTTTCCCTCTGAGGGCTCCGTGGATGCCAGCTTAGGCGCTTCTTTAGGGGAGCACTGTCGAACTCAGGGAGGCCGATTTGGACAGGATCCGGCAGCGGGACGTCCCCTATATAAAACCATTCCGAAGGCCAGTCTTCGGACGCCTTCTTTGGGGTTTCGGATAGATATCTGGTCCCGGCGATGCACCACACTTCGGCTCCGTCCACTTGATATATTGACCCCTCCTTAGAGCGGGGCACAAGGCAGAATAGCCTTTTCCAGAGCGCGAAATGAGCCTCATAGCCCAAAAACAGCTCACAAAGGGCTATGAAGCCCGCGATATGCAATATGGAGGCAGGCGTGAGGTTGTGCAGCTGGAGGCCATAGAACTCCAGAAGCCCCCGGAGAAACGGGTGAATTGGAAATCTGAGCCCTCTTATTAAGTAAGGGACAAGGCATACCCGCTCTCCTTTGGAGGGATTGGGGGCTCTCTCCGTTTCCTCTCCGCCATTATAGGTGGCAAGTCCGGCTCGAACCGGGACCATATAGGCCGGGGGAGAAATCCCTTGGTCTGGAGCTTCACTAGCTTGTTGTGCGGGATGGAGCACCTCTTCCAATCTCCTAGCTGAGGGCTGGAAGGGTGAGAGGAGGAGCTGCGGCGGCCGGCCATGATAGAATGGACCTCTGTCGGATACGCTCTAATGAATACTCGCGGAAGGGAGAAGGTGTGGTTTGGATCTAAATCATCGTCCCCTTAAATAGGTGGCTCATTCACGTGGCTAGGGGTGTAAATATAACACCCTGACTTTTCGTATTCGTTTGACACGTGGAAAACGGCCATTATTGGGCGTAGAAGCCAAGGAGCACTACATTTACAAGAAACGAAACACTATTCAATAGGTACATGGAATTTGGAGAAGAACTCGCCTTGCAATGCAGAATACAATTTGCGCGCCGGACTTGGCGTCATTGAAGCCTGGTTCAGGGGCTACTGAGGGAGTCCTAGATTAGGGGGTGTCCGGATAGCCGGACTATACCTTCGGCCGGACTCCTGGACTATGAAGATACAAGATTGAAGACTTCGTCCCGTGTCCGGAAGGGACTTTCCTTGGCGTGGAAAGCAAGCTTGGCGATACGGATATGTAGATCTCCTACCATTGTAACCGACTCTGTGTAACCCTAGCCCTCTCTGGTGTCTATATAAACCAGAGAGTTTTAGTCCCTAGCACGAACAACAATCATAGCATAGGCTAGCTTCTAGGGTTTAGCCTCTCTGATCTCGTGGTAGATCTACTCTTGTACTACCCATATCATCAATATTAATCAAGCAGGACATAGGGTTTTACCTCCATCAAGAGGGCCCGAACCTGGGTAGAACATCGTGTCCCCTGCCTCCTGTTACCATCCGACCTAGACGCATAGTTCAGGACCCCCTACCCGAGATCCGCCGGTTTTGACACCGACAGCTATCATCTGGATCCGAGTCGGTGTCGTCGATGATGATGTAGTCTTACGGGCAAATCTCCTTGGGTTCTTCGTCTTCTTCTACTGGTGTATGGCCTCCCATGAATATTGCTAGCTTCATTGTTAGGTCGGCATTCTTATCCACTAGTACTTCGATTTCCTCTTCATAATCTTCACGTGTAGCCTTGAGTTCTTCCTCCAGTTCCTTGATTCTTGTCCTCGCCTTCTTCAGATCTATCATGTCGGTGCACATCTGGTTCTCCTGACGTCGAATGTGCTGGTTTAACTCCTGGATAAAAGCTGCAATTGATCTATCCTTCCTGGTGCTGATCATCTCCTAGTGCTCATCTCGGCGCCCACAAATCTAGTAGATAGTATCCTTGAGATCATTGCGGTAAACTTCTCTAATACTTACCATGGTGATGTGAGCTGCCATGATCTTTCCTAGACTCCAGGTTGGTGCATCAAAGGAAAACTCTACGGGCTCAGTGACTAGCATCAACGTCCTTCCTGGAACTTGAACTTGAATCATCCAGCGCTCTTCTTCCCATAAAGTGGTGTTGTAAGTTCCGGTGAAGCTTGGTACTCCTATGTTAAGATATCTAGTGACTTCCTTCAAGTGACGTCCAAAGGGTGTATCTTCATCCGGTTGTGTGAACTTGTCCCTTGCATCCGCCATCCTAAAAGAGTAGAAAAGATGAGGAGTTAGAATGAGAAGAGTGAGTAGTGATCTAGGGCCTGAGCTTAGTGATCGTGTCCTGCAGTCAGCGTGTGCTCTGATACCATCTTGTAGCGACCAGACCTCAAACGGTCCAATCTCTATGCTCCGGTGTCATCCTTGGATTAGTAATGCTGACACCACACAGTACTTCAAGGATTTATAACAGAGTAGCAATCACACACTTATTACATCGAGTGTCTCAAAAGAGAGCTTATTACAATAAACATGGCATAAGGCCATCTAATAACGATAACAACGGAAGGCTTGGAAGATAAGTGAGTCCATCAACTCCAACAACATCACTGAGTATAGAACCACGACCTAAAGGCACCTTACTCGTCGTTTGAAAAGTCTGCAACATGAACGTTGAAGTGCGAAACGGGTCAGGACATGGAATATGCTGGCAATGTAACACATAGATAGCAATGAAGGAATAAGGCTATACTACATGCATATTTGGCTGGTGGAAAGCTCTATGGTTACAGCTTTGCATAAAGCCAATTTTTCCCTACTGCAAAGGAATACATTTTATTTAACTGACATGGTGGTTGTTAAACATTGAGAGTGTAGACACCCTCTCAATCCCAATTAAGCATCATCATTAAAACCCAACAAATTAATTAGAGTAACATGATGAGATTCACATGATAATCCAAGTACTAGATACTCAAGATGTCCATAACCGGGGACACGGCTAACCAAGATTAGTTTATACAATCTGCAGAGGTTTGCGCACTTTTCCCCACAAGACTCGATCTCCTCCATTGGGATTCTCGCACTACATGGTGTTTGAGAAACGGATGACCGAGACATAGTCTTTCAGAAGCGCTAGCACCTTACGATTGGGTAGACCGTTACACCTACTTTCCCCTACATCTGCTAGTCTACCACTATAATAGTTCGCACAACTTAATCAACTATGCTAGAGACCATAGTAGCTTGTGGTTGCACACGGAAGTCTCTAGTATGAATAGTCTCATGATCCCTTTGAGCCTGGGTGGCGGTCCAAAAGAAAACAGGCAATCGCTGGAATACCCAGGTGCCGCAATCCACCCAGATGTGTGTTTAAGTTGCCACCTTAGATAAACCATTAATTTAACAAACTCACATCTGTCATGGATACACTCACCCAATCCATGTCTACTAGCATAGCATGGCATAATAAGCAAACGTAGAAGTAACTCCCAAAGGTTTGATAATAACAGGTGATAGGTACTACCTCATCTACTTCCCAAACCCACAATTTAATTAGATCCTAATCATGCAATGTGTGGGGATTGTTCTAATGCAATAAAAACTGGGTAATAGGAAGTATGATCAAAGTGTTACTTGCCTTGCTGATGATCCGCAAAACCTAGCAATTAGTAGTAGCAAGCGGTGCACTCGGGTACTCTATCGCAAACAAAAAAGCATACAATAAGTACTCAACTTAAGAACTCCGGTTGGCAAAAAGAACCAAATCGAACGAAGCAACGAAAGACAAACGGCAAAAGAAACAAGCTTCGTTAACTAATATGGATCTAGGTCAAATTTTACAAAGGGAAAAACTTGTTTGAGTTGGTTAAACGGAAAGAGGGTTTCGAGGCGAAACTCCAGGCGCTTGAATCACATGATTCCGATAAACGAGCGAAAAGTTATACTAGAACAAAAATCAGATCAAGAATTGCGATCAGAAAAATTGCGGAACAAATCCGAGAAAAAGAAAAACGACGAATAGATTAATGAAAGAATGTTCGTTATCTGGATCTAAACGAAGAACACGTTTGTTAAAACGAACGAACGAGCGAACGCTCTCTAATTAACTAAATCGAAGAAAAAAAGATCTATCTAAAGAAACGAATCTAAAAAAACCGACAAAAAAACCGGTGAAAAACAACGGTTTTCTGAAGAAAAAAACTGGCGGGCGGCGGCGGTTCGACCTCGTCGGCGGCGAGCTCCAGCGGCGGCGGGGTGGCGGCGGCGAGCGACTGCAGCGGCGGCGGCGGCGGCGGGCGGCTGCAGCAGGCGGCGCGGCCTAGGGTTAGGGTTGGGGCGGCGACTTGGGCTGCTCGGGCCCCTGGGGCGCGCTATATAAAGCCCCGGACAGGTAGTCCGGGCCGGATACGGCCCGTAGGTCGGTTCGCGTTTTTTTTATAATTATGCTCAGGAAAAAACAAAAAAATACTAAACAGACTCCAAAAATCCCGAAATAAATTTTCCTCGGCTTCTGAAATCAAGCCGCACAGGATGAACAATTATTTGGGGCCTAAATGCAATTTTGAAAAACGTGCATTTTCCTAAATTGAAATAAAATAGCAAATAAAACCAAAATAAAATCTTATTTGATTTTATTTTATTTTTAAATCCTCAATATTTCTTTATTTTGGGAAAGTCATTTTATTCGCTCTCTCATATTTTTATAATAGAAATAACTGAAGATAAAATAAATAAAATCAAATGATATGCAATAAAATATGAAAATAACGAAATCCCCAACTCTCTTCGAGGGTCCTTGAGTTGCGTGATATTTCTAGGATCAACCAAAATGCAATAAAATATGATACGCAATGATGATCTATTGTATAACATTCCAAATTGAAAATTTGGGATGTTACACCTGTGCATTAGCCATTTGAATTGGTGATGGAGAAATCTGGAGTGAAAGCAAGGTCTTCAGAGAAGACAATGCTACCCGCTGAAGCAGATATCTTGCTGGTTACAGATAGCTCTTCAGGGGAGGATTCAGAGGCAGATGACCAATCCTATTATCCCCCTGAGGTGTATGCTCAAGCTTGTCAGGGTTATATTACTCATATCATGCAAATGTTGTATTGCAATGCTTAGTTTTTACAAAATATGCACAATATTGAATGCCATCTCCTTAGTTGACACATCATATATGCGATTACCATCTGCTAACTTGCTTAGTATATATATATCATATATTTGAATTATATCATACCAAGATGTTTACATAGATAGCATGTATCTGAATTATGGCATGCCAACCCATTTTCTAAAGACATAATATAGTTATATCACCTCATCCTATTTACATTGTCATCATATTTTGAATTATGTCATTCTATCCTATTTAGTTAGCCATCATACATTTGAAATTGTGTCATGCTATCATGTTTAATTAGCCATCATATATCTGAAATTATGTCCTGCTATTCTGTTAGGTTACACAACATAAATGTGAATTATTTCATGCCCTATTTTCTTCCCTACTATCCATTGCACCTGTCTATCTTACAATGTCTATACATTCAATTACTTTTCTTCTTTATCAGCCATTTCAATTGGAGGGGGTGACGGCAGTATTTGTGGGAGTAAAAACACGTTCTTCAAAAAAGATTGTGCTACCTGTCGATGCAGATAGAACCATGGTTGTACTTGCCCAAGAACAAGCCCCACCGCACATAACTCAGACTCACACAGATTGTACCCCTACCCAGTTTGATGGAGAACCAACTACACCCCTTCTAACCCCAACCCCAACAGATAGTAACCCAGTTCCAGTTGACATAGCACCGTATCCACCAGAGAGCACGCAAACACGAGCAGTTAGTAAGGCAACTACAGTGCCCAAAGCACGAGGACCACCACTCCAAACCCCAAGTCAACACTTAAAGTAGAAGAAGAATTTTTCTCAAGTCAGGTTCCGAAGCTATGGTTCATACTACTTTGCTCTTGCATCACTGTATTTACTCGTACCAACTAATTTCAAATTGAAGGATGCAATTGAAACTCCAATGGCGGAACAGGTATGTTTTAAACCTGTTTCTTTAATGTGTTTGCTGTTGTAACTTGATCTATGTTGATTTCAGTTTCAATTGAATAAAAAGTTATGTTCTCATGCATGCACATTACAAGTGTTGTTATTGTTGTGTAGTTTCCCACACTTATATTCTTTCTATGCTGCTTTGTCTTAAATAGATATGATTCAAATTGTATCTATCTTGATTTGGCAACGTAAACTAGAATGATATAGACCATAAAGTGACCATACTACATAGATATATGTCTGTTTAATGTTGTTATCATCTCCACCTTACTACTGAACTGGTTTACCAAAATGAGTTTCATATGCTACATTGTAGACCTGTGATGTGTTCGTTTGTTTCTCTTTTAGAACGCGGATAAAATATTGGAGAAGAGTACCCCGTTATACAATGGTAAAGGAAGTAATGCAGATAAGGTTCAAGATAGTGAGATGTCCCTGTTGGTCTCTAAGAAAGCAGATAAAAACTATATTGAAGACACTGAGACAACCCCAAAGTCCGGTCTTGATGTAGTGTTCGAGTTACTGGCTCTACTGCTGGCACCGGCTCTTCAAACTCGCTGCCTGAATCAGTTCGGCTTCTTGAGTCTCAACTTCATGTTGAAAGACATCGATCAAATGTTATGCGACAGGAAGCCGAAGGACTGAGGAAGTCCCTGTAGAATTCAGATACATACTTTCTGGTGCAACAGCAAGTGCTGGAGGATTTAAGCGTCAAACAAGAGAAAGTTAATAATCTTGCTAAGCATCTTGTCAGCATTATGGGTACCCAAGATATTGTTTCTTGAGCTCTTCTAAAGTGGTTTCTGTTCTGGACTTGTTTTGCTGCGGCGTTTATTCGCACTGGTTGCCAACTTTGACAACCAGTGTATATGATATCCTGCTTTGTTCCCTATATTTGCACTGGTGGAGAACTTTCATGCCCAGTGGATGTAATATGTGTAATAGTCGTGATAGCCTAGCGTAAGTTGCTTGCTTATTTATTTCCTTGTTTTCATGTTTATTTGTTTGCTTGTAGTCAGTGCAGTTCTTTTTCCGTGGTTTGCTAGTGGTCGCAATAAGCTATTTTTTAAAACTAGGCCACAATAACCATTTGCTACATATTTACTGTAGTTACCATGGGCCTCCTAGGGGTCGTAGAAACAATGGGCCTACTTAGGGCCATAGAAAGAATGGGCCTTTTATGGGCCATAGCATTAATGCGCCTTCTATGGGCTGTAGCATCAATGGGCCTTCTACATGCCGTATGATCGATAGGCCAAACATGGGCCAATAACAGACCGCATTATGGGTCGTAAACGGGCTAGATTTGGAATTGTCCGTTCATGGGATGACAATAACAGGCCACCATTAATCGGCCGTATTTGATGATGTTATGAAAATGGCCCAATGGAGTAACGGGCCGCAAACGGGCCGATTTTAATTGCGGGCTGAATTTGGCCCACAGGCAGAAAAGGCCAATGACGGGTCGTAAGTAACCGAATGCTGGAAATGAGCCCAAGAATAAATGGGCCCTGAAAAGGCCGAAATATAACACAGGTTGGAAACAGCCAAATGGAATAATGGGCCATTAATGGGTATAAAGGGGTACACTATTCATTGCGGGCCAGATTCACCACGGGCCGTTAATGGGCCAAGAGTTACAAATGGTCTCGTATGGGCCAAAAGACATCATGGACCATACATGGGCCGGAAGTTTCAATGGGCTGGAATCATATTGGAAGACCCAAATGAAGCTACTGGGCTTAATTCGGATAAGCCGTAACGGGCCGTGAGTTAGCGGGCCATAAATGGGCTATATTCGAACAGTCCATTAATACTTTAATAGGCTTTCCTTGGGCCGGCCCGTTACCTTTTGAGCAAGTCAAACGGGCCGGCCTTTTCACCGGAATGGGCCTTTGTTGGGCCGTGCCACGTGTCGACGTATCATAGGCGCCTCCTGTCCAATGAATGGATGACATCTGTCCCAACGATGATCCAACACGTGTTTCCTCCGGCCATTGAGAATTTTACACATAGAAAATCCTCATTGGTCCAGGCTATTAGCGGGTTATCGGATCCAAACCCGGACCCGATAGCTTAACAGCGTCCCATTATGGTGGATGCCACGTGTCGGTCACCCTTGACGAAAGCACTTCCATGATGCGCGATTTATCGTCACGGAAGTGGACACTTCCGTGATGATAATTTTGGTAATGTCATGGAACACTTCTACGACAACATAGGTATGACTATCTTGATTCTGTCATAAATTTTTCATGGATGTACATGCATGACAGAAAACGTGACCTACAGTGTCAAACACGTGTCATCATGAAAGTGTATTTTTTGTGGTGAAGTTATATTCACCTACTACCACTACTAGGAAAAGGCCTACTAATGGCGCACCTAATTTGGCCATTAATGGCGCATTAGTGGTGCGCCATTAGTAGCACGCCATTAGTATATTTTACTAATGGCGCACCACTGGTGCGCCATTAGTATCTGGTATACTAATGGCGCACCATGCGGTGCGCCATTAGTATAGCCCACGGTGCGCCATTAGTATGCCTACCAGGGGGCCATGTATACCCAGGTGCTTTGGCATACTAATGGCGCACAACAACAGGATGCGCCATTAGTAACTTCGGCATACTAATGGCGCACTGTTTAATGATGGGCCATTAGTATCCTTTGCCATACTAATGGCGCACTATGATGTGATGCGCCATTAGTATGAATATTAGGTTTTTTTTATTTTCTGTTTTTTGCACAGGTTACAAAATGTATAAATGGACAAAATATAGACAGCACACATCAACAACAGATTCATCGAATAAAACAGAAGATTAGTCTCTGAATACAATTCATCATTTTAGTCTCCGAATACAATTCATCATATTAGTCTCCGAATTGAAAAGACCGAACAAAGATAGAACATTACATTACAAGTCTCGAGACTGCGAGTTTGTCTTCACATTACAAGTCGATATCGATCATCTAAACTACCATCACATAGAAGAGAGCTGCGGTCATCACGATGAGCATCATCACGATGAAACTCGTCTTCATCAGGTTCCTCCAACGCTCCCTCCCCTCTCCCACTAGATACCGGGCGTATCTAGATTCGGCCTCGGCCCTAGTGGTGTACCCTTTGTAACTAGTGTTTTTATCATTTATGCCACTAGTTGTGTCCCACCACTCAATTTTGCCATTTGAAGTTACAACTGCTCAAAAATGCCATCAATTCGTGAGATGCTTGCTCAAAAATGCCATTAGATATCTCAAACATGCCATCGTTCTGTTAGATGTTTGCTCAAAAATGCCATTAGACATTGTTATTTTTACGTCAAACCCGTTGACCATGTTCTATGACAAAAATAAGCCTATACCCACATGTCAGTTCTCTCTATCTCACAATGATATGTGTGGCCCCACTTGTTAGGAGTAACCAAGCAAATAATTCTATAGGAAAATAAGAACAATGTTGGGATAAAGTGGGCCCCATACTTTATTGTAGTGAGATAGAGGGAGAGTTGGCATTTTGGTTCATAGGTATTTATGTCATTATAACATGGCAAAAGAGATTTGAGATCACAATAATGGTGTTTAGTGGCATTTTTTAGCATGTGTCTAATGAAACGATAGCATTTTTGAGCAGTTGAAATTTCTAGTGGAAAAACTGAGTAGTGGGACACAACCGGTGGCATAACTGATAAAAACCCTTGTAACTATTACCGCTGAATCGGTGAACCTGTCTCCGACACTCCTCCCAGTCGTTGTAGACTCCGGGAACCTTACCCTTGTACACGACATACCACGGCATCGCTATGCCGTAGCCAAACGAAACGTTAGTACCAATTCACAAACAATACATAACCAACATATAAGTATGCAATAGAACGATCGGAAGAGAAAAGCAAAACATTAATAGCATCGATTACATCTAAGTTGAACGACTCTCGAAACCAAAGAGACATACTACAAGTTCATTAAAGTTTAATTACAACATGAGCCAATCGATGTTTCAGAACTAGACACAGCATTACTGTTTTTGACTCGACTCAAGGGACTGGAGCGTGGATGAAGCCGCCGTCTGTCGTGGGAGTCATGAAACAACGGGCGTTGTCAGCCTGCATTTGTAGGATTGTGTCGATGTCACTGTTGGACGGTTGATTTCTGAGGTAGCACTGCCCCGAGGTACGAAGAACATCTTGATGGATGATTTCCGCAAACTCTGACTGGATGCGAAAGAATTCTTGTCTGCTGTCTGCATCCTGGATTGCCGACACGCTCGCGGCCCAATCTTTGAGTCTACTCGGTAGCAGAAGTTGATGATGGTCCCGTACGATCGCCCGCATGTGATGGATGGCGTAGTAGGCACCCTTCTGACCGCCAGTTGGCTGCTTGACGCAGCAGAACGTCGTATTATGGGAGAACATGTGCTTGCCGTACTTACGAATAGCCTGGTGAAGGTGCCTCCAGATTTGACGTAGCCGGGGAGAACATCATCAAGAACCTTCTTGACATTTGTGTACTCTACGTTCGACTGACGGTCCGGGTCGAAATATGTGGCCATGGAATATTTGGGGCTTAGGAGGATGAGCGTGCAACGTGTGTCACTGCAGAAAACACGGAATGTTAAAAGAAAAATGATCGAAATCTAAGAATTCATATGTTACGGGGCGGTTGAGGGGAGGACTTACTCGGGAAAGTAAGGCACGAGGAAGTTATCCTTATCTTGGTTTGCCAGAATGACGCCTTCGAGGTAAGAACTCGCGACTTGCCGGTCCCCAGCGCTGCCCAAGATCTTGGCACGCATGTAGAAGGGGTCGACTATCACGATGTCCGGGGTCCTGTCGCGAATGATCCGCATCTCCATACTCAGCGAAAATAGCCGAACGAAGGTGTAGTGCAGCGGATGAAGGTTCAACATAGCGTGGATGTCATCAAACCGCAGGACGATCATACCCCAATGGAGTTATCCACAAAGCCCTTGCCCTCTGGCACCTTGGCCGCGAAAATCGGGTATGCCACATCCTTCTCTCCAAGACGTCGCTTCTCCAAAGAAAGAACACTGTCATGCAGACTCCACATAGCACCGGTTGCAGCATCGAGCATATTTCTCGGTACCATCGGCCTACCCGCCACATGCACCCTCCTCGAGATATCCTCAGGTGCAGGTGGCCCGTCCTGAGCACGGATCGTACTCGGTGCCGGCTGGCCCGCACCCTTATTAGTCTTTCTTTTGCGTGCCTTCTTCTTCTCCTGTAATGGGACCGAGTTCTGCTCACAGACCGCCTTCTTGAGTGTGTTGGGGCTGATAATATTTCGCTCCTCGCCTATCTGAGGCTCAGTGAAGTCGGCAGCTGGAGGCGTCTCCTGAGAGCTGAATGCTAGATGACGCCTGTTGCAACTTGGCTTCTCCGCGGTGCCAGCTAGATCGCGCACGTCTTTTGTTGGGTTGGGTTCTTGAGAAGGAGGCCCCATGAAGTCGCCACCGTACCCATGATCGGCAAAGTACTGATCGACGTTGGCAAATGTATCGTCGTCGTGGTCGTTCTGATCCTGTGCCATATGCATGTTTGGATCCAGTGGCATAGGGATGTCCGGCACCGTTGCGGCGGTCTTGCCATGGGGCCGACTTGGCGCCGGCACGACTGGCGGTGTTGTCTTTGGGGTGGTGTCCCCTACCCCCAAACGAATCTGGCTCTTCGGCCAAAGCAGGAGCCAGCTCAGGCAGGCGCTGAGGGTCATCATGTCATCATCGTCGGCCCCGACGGGTCAAATCGGAGGTAACAACTCGTCGCAACCTGGCAGCACCCGAACCAGTTGAACCCTAAACAAGTTGGGTGGCATCTGGGTACCGTGGAACAAGGGGTTGCCCGGTTGAACAATTTTGCCCTTGGCGACATCGACCAACTCGTTGTTCACGAAGTGCAGGAGAGTGCACGGAACGTCGGCGGCGCCCTGCGAAAACATGTAGGGCGTCAGGGATGCCCAGTCAAAGGCAAGGAGATGAAGTCCTCGGCCGAGAGAGGCTTAATTAGTTACCGTCATGATGGCGTTGAGCTCGGCTAATGTCGAGGCACCGCCAACGGCGGGCGTGCAGTTGACGGAGGGGCCGCTTGCTGCAGAGGTGCCGGCCGGCGTACACCCGGGTGCATTAAGCTCCCGTGCCGGCGTCGCAGACACCAATGCCGCCTCCGTCGGAGACACCAATGGCCCCGCCATCGCATTCTGCGAGTTGCTGGACGTGAAGCTAGGAATCGGGGGCGGCCCCTGTTGGCCGCCCGCAATCCGCGCACTAATCCCCTGGATCAAGGTAGGCACAATGGCGGTGATCGTCCTTCCGAGTTGTTGTTCCACTTGCTCTTGGACCATCTCCGGAATCCGCGCCACCTGTGCCCTAAGTTCTTGAACCTCGCACGCCTGGCTTTCTGAGCTGGTCTTTTTCTCCTTTCGCCCACCAGTGTTATAGTATGACGACCATTTTGTCGACAAGCCTTTGCCGGCCACACGACCAACTGACATCGGCTTACTGAGCTTATCCTTGTTCTTCATTACATTCAACGCCCTATTTAGAGTGGTGTCCCAAGGGTTGCTCTTAGTCGACCCCGCGCTACTGCTTTCAGACGCCTGCGGAAGGAATGTGAACCATTTAGAAATTTGGCTTCATTAATTAGAATGCAACCATATGAAGCTAATTATGCGGGGGTGTATTCCTTACCAGAACAAGCTCAAGCTCCCTGGTCTTCGGATCCGTGGTAAGCTCCTTTGTTTTCGGGTCCTTCTTGTACCGGGCCCTGACAAAGTTCCTGGTCTGCTTGTCACCATATTTATCGAAGAGGGGCAGTAGGCCTTGCTCGGCACGGTCCGCATCCTCCTTGTCCCATATAGGCTCCGCCACTCTGTAACCGCCGGGACCGAGTGTGTCTTCCCCTAAGTGCAGCTCCCGCATTTCTTTCCCCCACTTACTTGAATCGGAGCTTGCGGTGCTCGAGCAATTGATCTTGAAGTCGTTGTAGTCATCTTCGGTGATCGAAGGATTTTTCTCCTTGATCTTCTGATAACTCTCACCTTTCTGGATCATTCTCTTCACATTGCTTTTCCAAGTAGACAGGGCCGTGCTCATCTTCGTGAGGGCAGAATTGTTCACTTTATTCCCTTTGAGGCTTGTGTTTTCAAATTCAGCGGGGAACTTGTATCGTTCGTGCAGCTTCGTGAAGAGGAGGTTGCGCAAATTCCCTCGGTCAGGATGCCTGAGGTTCTCGGTGTTGATCGAGACGGTGCTCCAGAGAATGCACCCGAGCTGAAGCAAGTACCCCTTGACTATTCGTTCGGGCGCAGTTGGATTCCCGTCAGAGTCCACTTCAGTAACTTCCTCCTTGAGGGTGCGGAGCACGGTCGGGCGCCGGTCCTTCCGTTGCCTCTTCGGTTGACTGCCATCTGTGCGTGCGCCGCCATCATCAGTGGTGGCATCCTCGGCGGCACCATCAGTGGTGGCATCAGTGGGGTCATCCTCGGCTGTACCATCAGTGGTCTCAGGATCGGTGGGGAAGGCGGTGGCCTCATACAAGTGAGGTTGTTCCTCCATCTCCTGGGACAGCTCCCAGAATGCCTTGACGCCCGAACCCCCGGCCTCATCGTTGTTGGCCATGTTTCTCTCTAAATAGGAACAAAGTTTGGTCAAAAATTTGGTTATTGTCAAGGAACAAGATCATGGTCTCATCATTTAGGGTTTGTCGACACCGAGGAGAATTCTAAGTTGGGCCTAATCACTTGGCTCTATTGCCGCCTATGGTTTAATGCACCTAGAATAAAAGGGCACTTGATCCTACTTAATTAACTACTAAGATACCCCGGCCCATGCATTAGTCACAAGTACCCCATATGTCCTATTTTTAGCAAAGTCATGCTAAAATTCACGGAAAATTTCAGCATGACCTTTGCTGAAAATAGGACATATGGAGTACCCGAATTTGCCGGAACGGAAGTTAATCGACATTCCAGCAAACTCAAGGGCCTCTCGGGTGGACAAGGCAAAAAAGGCCTTCATCACAACATGGAAAATACATTGGCATGTGAAGAGGTGAAACAATATATGCATCTCCAAGCAGTATCATATGGTCAGCAGCAGTTGACTGACAGATGCACCAAATACAACAATTCCAATTGCAATCTCCAAACAAAAACTACCCCAAAAAAAGGTGACCTCCAACTAATGTCATACTAGCAGTCATGTGGCAGTTCATCTACAGTACAACAGCATTTTTGCAAACAAAGATTCAATCAGAAGGCATGTGGCAGTTCACTTTTAGATTTGTAGGCAGGATGCAATTTCAACTTAGATTGACAAACACACGGTGCAGGATGCAATTTCACTTGAAGAATTTTAAAGGAATGTAGACCAAGGTCAGATAGACAATTCATGGAACCCATATTCTATTATATAAAAAAGGGCAGCAACCTATAAAAAGAAAACATCCAAGTGGGTATGAATTCACCACACCACATAGCACCAAGCAGGTCTGAGTTCACCACACCACATAGCAGCAAAAAGACAAATTCAGGAGACAATGTAAAATGCCAAATCAACACCAGCACTATCAGAATAAAGTGGTTGCATCAAGAAGCTAGTTTATCCGGACATGTAGATACAGGGATACAAGGATGCACTGCTTCCTATTTATAATTAGTTCTCCTTTTATATGCTGCATACTTTAGTTCAGGTTTTTATGTTCATCTGATTATGACACCATACAGCGATCAAGAGCATCTACTTTTATTCATTACAGCAGGGTACAACCATCAGATGGTTAACATATAATTTTCTTCTGAATGCAAGAGTAGCCATACAAGCACATGGAAGCAAAAGAAATCTCCCAGCTAAGGCCACACATCTCATACCTAACTGATCTTTTCCATAACGGTAGCATATATTTAGGTTCATCCCTTTTGACAATAGCAGGCTATAACAAATGCAAAACCATGGTCACTATTGCGGTTTTGCACACAGACCTATTAATAGGATATCAAGTAAAGTTA
This sequence comes from Triticum monococcum, assembly GCA_034509565.1. Lineage (NCBI taxonomy): Eukaryota > Viridiplantae > Streptophyta > Magnoliopsida > Poales > Poaceae > Triticum > Triticum monococcum. The sequence goes on along the minus strand of CM067844.1, from coordinate 370,997,957 downwards.
TCCAACAGGAGGTTCAGGCTTTTTACCATCGCAGGCTGTAGCAAATCCTAATTGCAGAGAAGGGCGGGATGAGTAGTACTAGTATGCATGAACCCTAATCCTTGAACACACAGACCTATTAAAAATTTCTTCAGCAAGCAGCAAGCAGCATTGTAACAAAATTTAAAAATTTCTTCAGCAAGCAGCAAGCAGCATTAGTGAACTACAAGCAAGCAGCAAGCAGCAAGCAGCAAGCAGCAAGCAATAGAGGGGGAGAGGGGGAGAGGAGGAGGGGGAGCTCATGGGGGCGGTGGTGTGGACGGGGCGACGAGGTGGGGCGACGAGGTCCGGGTGGTGGTGGTGCGACGAGGTCCGGGAGGCGACGAGGTCCGGGTGGTGGTGGTGCTCCGACGACGGTGGTGTGGACGGGGCGGCGTCCGGGCCACCGGCGACGAGGGCGGCGGGGCGATGGCGTCCAAGGCGACGGGGAGAGCGGCGCCGAGCAGACGAGGACGACGGGGCGGCGGGGAGATGAGGACGATGGGGCGGCGGGGCGGCGGCGTCGGGAGAGGAGAGGGCGGCGTCGGGAGAGGAGAGGGGAAGGGGATCGAGGGCGAGGGCGAGGGAGAGAGAGGGGATAGGGAGAGGGGTCGGGAGGAAATATGGATGGGGGCGGCACAATACTAATGCCGCACCACCCCTTGGTGCACCATAAGTACATCCATACTAATGGCGCACCTCACCGTGGTGCGCCATTAGTAGGTTTTTTTTCTTATAGCAATGGCACAATACTAATGGTGCACAACCCCTCGGTGCGCCATAAGTACATCCATACTAATGGCGCACCTCACCGTGGTGCGCCATTAGCATTTTTTTTATTTCTGCTCGAGCCAACAGGTTATCTTCCACCTGACTTGATACACACCAAGTTGCCTCTACTAGCTCGACTGGTCAGCAGCCAGTTCTCACAATAGGAGGTCCTGGGTTCGATTCCCAGGCTCCACAAATTTTTTATGCATTTAAAATGTTGTTTGATCCTTATTTGTGTTTAAATATGTTCAAACTTGTTTAAATCATAACAGTAATATTTTTTTAGGACAGTAATAATTTTTTAAATAATATCATCAAATAGTAATGCTGGTGGAGCGAGGGAGGGTGCGCGGGGTGCGGGGGGTCGGCGGCGGCGGTTGAGTAGGCGAATCGAGGGTGCGGGGGGTCGGCGGCGGCGGCCGGTGGACTGGGGGGTGCTCGGCGGCGAGGGGGACCGGATCTGGCGAGGTGGGATAGCGATCGAGATGGAGGGGGATCGAGGTCGAGTGTCCATGAAATTTAAAAATATTCATGATAGTTCAAAAAGTGCCCATGAAATACAATCGAGAAATGAAGGCTACGATTTAAATACAATCGATCTTAGCTAGCTATGTGTTCACAATCTTCTTGCCCTTCTTTTTCGCAAATGGAGTTCTCTTATGGAACAGACGTCCTTTAGGTAGGGTGGTCCTGCTTCTTCTTGTGGTGTATGCTGCTACTTCATCATCGTCGTCATGTTCGATCCTCGGGTCGCCGTACTTGTCGAAGTCTTGCTCATTGGCTACTCCATCCATTCCGATGATCTTCCTTTTGCCTCTCCTCACGACAACACGACTGGGCTTTGACGGGTCGGTAATGAAGAAGCATTGGTCCACTTGGGAAGCCAGTACCCATGGCTCATTTTTCACAGTGACGTTTGCGCCCGCGGTCTTGGATTTGGCTTTGGGTATAACCATGGTGGTGAAATACCGGTCTTCTTTTAGGACGTTCTTGGCCCATCTGACCCAGAACATCGGGACCTTCTCTCCAGCGTAGCTCAGCTCCCAGATCTCCTCGATCCTTCCGTAGTATCTGTCCTTGTCGTTACCGGTGTAGGATTCCATCGTTACCCCGGAGTTCTGATAACCATCGCTCTTCATGTCCTTGGCCTCGGTGTAGAATGTGTAGCCGTTGATATCGTACGCCTCATAGGTCATCAGGTTGTGCTCGGCGCCCTGTGACAAGGCGAATATGAGTTGTTCTTCCGCGGAAGAATCCTCATGTAAAGGGTACGACAGAAGCTTCTGCTTGAACCAACGCGTGAAACATGCGTTGTGCTCTTTGGGTATATCTCCGTCCGTCCTCTGTTGGCCTCGGTCATTGTACGTCTTCTTAATAAAGGTTTTGTGCTGTACCACCCAAGGATCGACCATGTCTATGTGTTGTAGCGCAACTAGGTTTGCTCTTTCAAAGTCGGCGAGTCGACCCTCGAAGTCGACATGCATTTCGTGATGACCCTCATGGTGAACCCATCTAGCGAGCCTGCCGAGGTGCCTGTTGATGGGCAGACCAATGAGGTTCTCGACGCCTAGATAATTCGTGCAGTAGGAGATGCACTCTTCGGTCAGAAAGCCCCTGGCTATGCTTCCCTCTAGACGTGACATGTTGCGAACATATCCTTTGATGACACCATTCATCCTTTCGAACGGCATCATGCTGTGCAGGAACGTCGGCCCGAGTTGGATGATATCGTCCACGATATGGACCAGCAGATGCACCATAACGTCGAAGAATGCGGGCGGGAAGTACATCTCAAGCTCGCATAGTATCACCACGATCTCTTCCTGTAGCCTTCTGAGTTGCCTCACGCCAACAGACTTCTGAGAGATGACGTCAAAAAAGTTGCATAGGCCAAATAGGGTTTCACAGACGTGCGTGTCCATGATCCCACGGATTGCAACTGGAAGTATCTGCGTCATCAGCACGTGATAGTCGTGAGACTTCATCCCGCTGAACTTCTGCTTCGCTGGGTCTAGGTATCTGCTTATCTTCCCCGCGTAACCGTAAGGAAGTTTTACTCCTACGAGGCAGGTGAAAAACTGCTCGATCTCCTCCTGACTTAGAGTAAAGCATGCGAGAGGGTAGTCATTTCCGGTCTTCTTGGCCTTCTTGCCTTTGCGACGACTTTCCGTGTCCTGCTTCGCCTCATCATCATCATCATCATGATCATCATATATAGTGTGAAGCTCCTGCCTGATGCCCATTGATTTCAAGTCTGCCCTTGCTTTCGGCCCATCTTTGGTCCTCTCTGGCATGTTGAGCAGGGTACCAAGCAGGCTCTCGCACACGTTCTTCGTGATATGCATGACATCAAGGCTGTGAGGCACACGGTGGATCTTCCAGTACGGCAAGTCCTAGAAAACAGACCTCCTTTTCCATACCTTCAGCAGCGGCTCTGGCGCCTTTCGCTTCTTTCCCGGCTCTGGCGCCTTTTGCTTCTTTCCTGGCAGTGGGCAGTCTTTCCAATTTTTCAACAGCTCATCTATTTCCTCGCTGCTCCTCGTACGCGGGCGTCCTCGGGGTTCGGTTTCACCATCGAACAGATCCTTGCGTTTTCTCCACGGGTCATCGTCGCGAAGCCACCTTCGATGTCCCATGAACACGGTTTTCTAAGACCCAGGATCTCTATCTAGCTGGCGATACGTTGTGTCATCCATGCACCTGGAGCATCTAGAAAATCCGTGGACCACCTGCCCCGCGACATATCTGTAACCGAGATAGTCGAGCACCGTCGTGAGCAGCGCGGCTCTCATAGGGAAATATTCTTTCTCTGCGGCGTCCCACGTATTGGCTAGCATTTTCCACAGCGTTTCAAGCTCCTCTTTTAGCAGCCCCAGATACAGATTGATGTTGTTCCCTGGTTGTTTCAGTCCATCAATTAGCATACTCATGTGAATGTACTTCCTCTTCATGCACAACCAGGGGGAAGGTTGTACATCCACACAAACACAGGCCAGGCGCTATGTGTGCTTCTCTGGCTGCCAAACGGATTGACTCCATCGGTGCTCGCGCCCAGCACGATGTTCCTTGGATCGTTCCCAAATTCTGGGTCTTCGAAGTTCAACGCTTGCCACTGGCTCGCATCCTTAGGGTGACTCGGCATCTTGTCTTTTTTATCTATCTCTGGATCATTTGCGTCATCTTCTCGCTTCTTCTCCTCCCTATCCGCGTGCCAACGCAGGAGCTTTGCTACCTTAGGGTCCGCAAAATACCGCTGCAGACGAGGAGTGATCGGAAAGTACCACACCACTTTTCGAGGAGCTTTCTTCCTCTTCTTGTATCGAGTGACGCCGCACACCGGACATATGGTAGACTCCGCGTGCTCGTTTCGATAAATGATGCAATTGTTCATGCACACATGGTATTTCACGTGCGGTAAATCCAGAGGACACACGATTTTCTTCGCCTCCTCCAAACTGGTCGGGCACTTGTTCCCCTTGGGAAGACGTTCGTGCCAGAATGACATGTTCTCGTCGAAGCATGCGTCGGTCATTTTGTGTTTTACCTTCATCTCCAGAGCCATGAGCGTTACTTTTAGGCGGATATCGTCGGGCCTGCATCCTTCATACAATGGAGTGACCGTGTCTAACTCATTTGATCCATCTTGGCTTTCTCTCGGGCGGCAGCTCTTGCATTATCCGTCTGCTTGAGAAGCAGCTCTTGAATATGAGGGTCCTGCACCCAGCCCATCGATGGTCCAGCGTCGTCTGCTCCGGCATCTTCCTCATCATCATGTCCTGCATCTTCTACATGATGACTGTGTACAGCATCACCGTCGTGATCATCTCCTGGGGATTCTTCGTCTTCTCGCTCGCCCGAGCCACGGTGGTTGTCTTGCTGCCCTTCCTCATTTTTGCCCGGCCCCCATGGACGACTTCGTAGTCATCTTCATCACCTTTCCACCGATAGCTATCCATGAAACCACGCAAGAGCAGGTGGTCCCGCACCTGCCCGGATTCCGGGTCCGCAATAAGGCTCTTCAGCTTGCATCTTCGACACGGACATCTTATCTCCGTCTCGTTCTTTTGAAGCATCTCGGCCTTCGCGAACCTCAAAAACCTATTCATGATGCCTTCGGTCATCATGCGGACCATGGTCGCCTGCGGGGTAGAGCAAAACGATATTTTAGAACCAAGAAAAATTTTGGCATGACTTTCCCTAAAAATAGGACCAAAAAGAATGCTTAATGCCAAAATTCTCGCTGAAACGGAAATGAATCAACATTCCGGCAAAATATTGGCAACTATCGCATTTCAAATACAGGTACACCTCCAAACACAAACACATATGCAACACCACAAACATATGCAACACCACGAACATACATAGATCTAGCTAGGCCATAAAAAGGGCATGTGCACATTGTTGTAGGGAGAAATACATAAATATAGCTTCCCCCATTACTTACCTATCAAAACAAGGTAATTTAACCACTTAAATTGAATGAATCTATGGTGGAAATGAGGTGAAAAAGAGGAGGCACCCGAGACAAGGAGGAGGTGGAGAGAATGAAGTGGGGCCAAAGTGAGTGTGGGTAGGAGAGGCTCCCCAAAATATCTTGTTGCTGCCCACTTACTAATGGCGCACCAACTCCAAATGCGCCATTAGTAATCCAGGTTACTAATGGCGCACCATCTGGTGGTGCGCCATTAGTAGTTTTGCAAAAAAAATTACTAATGGCGCACTGTCCCCCAGTGCGCCATTACTAGTTTGAACTAGTGATGGCGCACGGTGCAACAGTGCGCCATTAGTAGTTTTGCAAAAAAGGGAATAAAAAATATAATAAAAAAACAACATTAGTGGCGCACTTTCCGACAGGTGCGCCATTACTAGTTACAACTAGTAATGGCGCACTTTTTCTGGATGCGCCATTAGTATGTTTGGACAGGCGCACTAGTTAAAAAAAATGATACTAATGGCGCACCCTGTGCCAGGTGCGCCATTAGTAGTTTCAACTCTAATGGCGTACCAGATGGTGGTGCGCCATTACTATATACTAATGGCGCACCGCCTGTCAGGTGCGCCATTAGTGTCAATCCCATCTATAGCCCTTTTTCTAGTAGTGTACGTGTTATGATCCCACAACCCCGCAGTGACAACAACCGGGCCCACTCTCGGCGATGACTGTAGTTTGAGGAGTTCATGTATTCACTATGTGTTAATGCTTTGTTCTGGTTCTCTACTAAAAGGAGGCCTTAATATCCCTTAGTTTCCAATATGGACCCCGCTGCCACGGGAGTGTAGGACAAAATATGTCATGCAAGTTCTTTTAATAAAGCACATATGACTATTTATGGAATACATGCCTATGTTATATAGATGAACTGGAGCTAGTGCCGTATCGCCCTAGGTTATAACTGTCTCATGATGAATATCATCCAACAAGTCACCGATCCAATGCCTACGAACTTTTCCATACTGTTTATGCTAAGTTACTACTGCTACCATCACTGTTACACTTGCTACAAAATTACTGCTATCACTGTTACTGTTACTATTCTTGCTGTAACTACTATCAAAACTATCGAACTACTTTGCTACTGATTACTTTTTTGTAGACAATTAATCTCCAGGTGTGGTTGAATTGACAACTCAGCTGCTAATACCTTCAAATATTCTTTGGCTCCCCTTGGGTCGAATCTATTAATTTGGGTTGAATACTCTACCCTCGAAAACTGTTGCGATCCCCTATACTTGTTGTTTATCAAGACCATTTTCTGGCGCCGTTGCCAGGGAACAATCTTAAGGATGCTAAGACTAAGATATTTCCCTCAAAAACAAGGGGAGGTAAGGAACTGCCATCCAGTACTACTTTAAATTCACCTTCTGTTATGAATAAACTTTTAATACCACCACATGCTATTAATTTTGATATGTCTCAAGTTATTGATGATGCTTCTTCTACTATGAATGATACTTATGATGATGCTAGTACCTTTCTTGATAATGATGATGTGCCACTTGGTGAATTTCTTGATAAACAAATTGCTAGAGTTATAAAACATGATGTTGTTGAATCTGATGATGAGCTCGAAACTAAATCTCCTGAAACACCTACTGGAACTAGCCTTCCTAGATATGAATTGCCTCAGGTACCGAAAGGTTATGTTATGAGTGAAGAAGAAACTAGAGATATTCTTGCTTGCAATGATAGAGATGATCTAGAGAAATTACTACACAAGTATAAAGAAAAATCTCAGAATGCTAGAATGAAATGTGATCCTAAGTTTGCTACTTCACCTATCTTTATTGATGATAAGGATTATGAATTCTCTGTCGACCTAGAGTTAATTACTTTGGTTGAATCTGTTCCTTTCCATGATTATGAAACTGATAATGTTGTGGCACATCTTACTAAGTTGAATGACATAGCCACCCTTTTTACTCATGATGAGAAAACTCGCTATTAATTTATTCTCATATTATTTCCTTTCTCATTAAAGGGTGATGCTAAAGGTTGGTACAATACTCTTGCTCCTGGTTGTGTGCGTAGTCCCCAGGATATGATTTACTACTTCTCTGAAAAATATTTTCCCGCTCATATGAAACAAGCTGCCTTATAGGAAATATTTAACTTTGTGCAAACTGAAGAAGAGAGTCTCCCACAAGCTTGGGGAGGCTTTGCTAGTTACTTAATGCTTTATCTGATCACCCTCTTAAGAAAAATGAAATACTTGATATCTTCTATAATGTACTAACCGATGCTTCTAGGGACTTCCTAGATAGTTGTGCTGGTTGTGTTTTCAGGGAACGAAGTGTTGAACAAGATGAAGAATTATTGAATAACATATTGAAAAATTATGATGATTGGACTATTCCTAAACCACCGCCTAAACCCACTCTGAAGAAGAGGGGTATATTATATCTCAGTCGCGAACATATGCAAGAGGCAAAGAAATCTATGTAGGAAAAAGGTATTAAAGCTGAGGATGTTAAAAATTTACCTTCCATTGAAGAAATACATGGGCTTAATACACCACCTAGTCAATGCCTTTATGAGTTTGAAAACTATATTAGAAAAGAAGATCACTTCAATGCAAATGCTATGAAAAATTGAAATATAATTCTGATATGATTGCATGCTTAAGTGACTTGTTATTTAGAATATTAAATGATGTTAGAGGTGTGGAAAACATGCTTCTATGGTTGAAACTCAATTAGAACAGGTTGCTAAATCTCGAAGAGAATTACTTGATGAAATGGATCATAGTATGCATGACTTTGTTGTTAGAGTAACAACTAGAGGAGGTAAAATGACACAGGAACCACTTTATCCTGAGGGACACCCTAAAAGAATTGAACAAGATTGACAAAGAGCTTACATGAGTGCACGTAGTCCTTCTAGGAAGAAAAAGAAAAATAAAAATGACAGGACTGTGCACACTTCTAGTGAACCTGAAATAGAAAAACCTCCTAATAATGAAAATGAAATTTCCATCTCAGATGCTAAAACTGAATCTGGTAATGAACACTCACCTAATGATAATGCAAAATTTAATGATGAGGTTCATGATGATTCTCATCCAAGAAATGAAAAGGAACTAGATAGTGATGTTGAGATAGAACCACCTGTTGATCTTGATAATCCAAAACCTAAAAATAAAAGATATGACAAAAGAGACTTTGTTGCTTGAAAACACGGTAAAGAAAGAGAACCGTGGGTTCAAAAACCTATGCCTTTTCCACCCAAGTCAACTAAAAAGGATGATGATGAAGAATTTGAACGCTTTGCTGAAATGCTTAGGCCAGTCTTTTTGCGTACTCGCTTGACTAATATCTTGAAAATGCCTCCTTATGCAAAATATATGAAAGACATCATCACAAATATGAAAAAAATACTGGAAGCTGAAATCTCCAATATGCTTGCTAATTACACTTTTAAAGTTGGAGTACCTAAAAAACTTGGAGATTCGGGAATACCAACTATACCTTGCTCTATCAAAAAGAATTATGTGAAAACTGCTTTGTGTGATTTAGGAGCTGGTGTTAGAGTTATGCCTTTCTCTTTATATAAAAGACTTGACTTGAATAAACTCACACCTACTGAAATATCTTTGCAAATGGCTTGTAAAACAACTGCCATACCTATCGGTATCTGTGAGGATGTGCCCGTTATTGTTGCTAATGTTACTATTTTGACCGACTTTGATATACTTGAGATGCCCAAGGATGACAACATGTTGATTATCCATGGTAGACCCTTCTTGAATACTGCAGGGCTGTTATTGATTGCAATAAAAGCTGTCGGCGTTCTGGTAACGGGGGTCCGTAGACTTGCCTGCCTGCGGCCTGCGGCGTGGCTCAAGTGGGGGCCTAGCACGGCCCATCTTCATCAACACGAGGCTCAAGACCCTCGCGAGGTGCCAAGCCTCGCGAGGCGGACGACACGGCGCATCCTCAGGCACAGCCTCGTCAGGCTGGCTCGCGAGGAGGCGAAGAGTTCAAGGCGGGGTACCTCGCGAGGTGCCCATGACGCAAGCCATGACGACACGGGGCGCCAGGCGGGTGCCAGCGCGCGCAGCGTCCCTCTTTCCTCTTTGGTGCAAAGGGGGCAAGCGTATGAGCAGAGTACCGAGGCATCAGGCAAAGGTTGCCACTTTGGTGCAATGAGACCAAGACCAGGAGGACTACGAGACAGAGGTCACCATGGAGCCCAGCGCGGCATCATCAACAGAGCCTTTGGCAGGCGAAGACTGCTTTTGTCAGGATAGATGTACTCGTTGTCCCCCTTCAAATTAGCCCGCCATTGTTGGATCCCTCCCGGCTCAATATTTGGGGAGAGGACCAGGGCCTCTATAAATAGGACTAGCCACCCACATAGCAAGGGGTTCGGTTCGGTTCGGTTCGGTTCGGTTCAGTTGGGTTCGATTCCCGGTCGTTCGGTCCGGGATCTGAGAGAGAAAGAGAGAGAAAGGCGACTGAACTCTTCATAGCAGTTCATCGCCACAGCCAAGAACAGACCCTCGCGAGGCTGTTCGTCCTTGTATTGTTCATCCACACCAGCCGTAGGAGGCAATCCATCCACCACACACTGGAGTAGGGTATTACACCTCAACGGTGGCCCGAACCAGTATAAATCTTCTGTCTCTTGTGTGTTTCCTTTTGTAGTTTAGATCCCATCGTGACAGAGAGGTTGAAGGTGAGATTTCCGCACGCACCCCAGTGTTCGAACCTTAAGGGTCTGCCAGAACCCGAAATCCGACATTTGGCGCGCCAGGTTGGGGTGCGCCGGAATTCATCTTCCACCGCTCCGTTCTCCGCCGACCGTCGCATCCATGTCTGACGCTCGTCGAGCCCGCGCCGAGCGCCGGGCCGCCATCGCTTCTCGTGTCACCCAGACGGCCCCCGTCGGTGGGCGTCCTCGTCGTTCCCCGTCGCCCTCCGTCAACGCCGCCACAGGCCCGGCGGGGGGCGAGTAGCAGGCATCGTCTCAGCACCCGTCCGTGCGGCAAGACGGCCGCACCGCCACCCCGTCACTCGCACCATCTGGTTCTTCGTCCCGCGCTCTCCACGCACCCTTGGAAGCTCGAGCTGCGCTCCTCGCGGCAAACAACCTCCTGCGCTACCGTCCCGTCGACGACGTCTACGAAGAATGGCTCGACCGCGTCGCCGAGCTTGTCCGCGCCGCAGGGGGCTCTTCCGCGCCGTCCGTCCCTCTGCGCCGCACTCCGCCCCGCGCGGGCAACGAAGCTCCAGAGGGCACCAGCTGCCTCCCCTCCAAGAAGATGCCATGGCTCCAAGGCGACTGGCCCCTGGGCGGAACCTGCTCCGCCAGGCGCCATCGCAACAAGAGCGAAGCTGCCAAGAAATCCCTCGCCCGCAGGGGGCTGCCAGGGCGCTCCCTGCTCCGGCACGCCGCGACCCTGCTCCAGCTCCGGCACGTCAAGACCCCGCCCTGCTCCTAGCTGCAGCGCGTGGGGACCCTCAAGACCAAGATCTCCATCAACCGAGGCCTTTCGTGGCCACCGCGGGTTGCCACGCCTACACCACTGAGCTGCGCATCGTCATGTGGCCCGGCAAGTTCAACCCCGACCTGCCTCCTTGCCACGATGGCACAACCGATCCTGCAGAGTTCCTCCAGCTCTATGAGCTGGGCATCGAGGCTGCCGGCGGGGATGAAAAGGTCATGGCTAACTGGTTCCCCATGGCGCTGAAGGAAGGGACGCGAACCTGGCTCCTGAATCTGGCTCCAGGCACGATCTCCTCCTGGGACCAGATGCGCGCCCGCTTCATCGCCAACTTCCAAGGTACTCGCGACCGGCCGCCTGCCGTGAGTGACATGCGCCGCATCAAGCAACAATCCGGAGAGACCCTGCAAAAGTACATCCAGCGCTTCAACAGCGCGCGCGTCAAGATCCCCGGGGTGTCAGAGGAGGCCATCATGTCCGCCTTCTCTGACGGCGTGCGTGACGTCAAGATGAAGGAGGAGCTGGCGATGCACGAAGACCTCTGCACCTCCCTGGAGCTGTTCAACTTGGCGAACAAGTGCACCAGGGCTGAGGAGGGACGTCTCTCCCTCCTCGAGCTGCCTGCCGCGGACCCAGAAGAGAAGAAGCCCAAGGCCAAGGACGTGAAGCGCAAGGGGGCTGCCGTGCTCGCAGCTGAACCAGACACCAAGCGGGGCAAGGATCTTCCCGAACCCTCCAGAGGCAGCCGGTACTGTGTGTACCATGACCTCCACACCCACAACACCAACGAATGTCAAGAGCTCCGCGCCGTACGAGAAGGAAGGATCGGCCGTCACCCTGACCGTGCTGACCGGGGCTATGGCCGAGGAGGAGGAAGAAACCCAGGGCGCTGGGAAGACCGCGGCCCGCGCCAGGGGTGGCGCGACCAGCCTCGCAAGGAGCGTTGGCGGGACCTGCCTCGCGAGGGGGACTGGAGAGACCAGCCTCGTGAGGACCGCCCTCATGGCAACGCAGGCCTACCTCCGTTGCCGCCTCCACCAAGAAGGAACAAGGACCGCCATCAAGACAAGGGGGCTGGGGGCTTCCAGGAGCCGTGCGCGATCGCCTGCATCCTGGGCAGAGCTCAAGCCCCAGCCTCCCAACGCATCTTCAAGCAGTTTGCCCGCGAAGTGAATGCAATTCTCCCCAAGCTCGAAGCAACGCGCCACCTCAGGTGGTCGGCATGCCCCATCACGTTCAGCTTGGCAGACCAGGTCAAGTGCACGGCCACTGCAGGAGTCCTCCCGATGCTCTGCTCCCCGGTCATCAGCAACGTGCAGGTCACCAAGACCCTCATCGATGGCGGGGCAGGGCTCAACGTCCTCTCCGTGGAAACATTCAACAACCTCCAAGTGCCCTATGACCAGCTTCAGCCAACCAGGCCTTTCTCCGGGATCACCGACGGTTCCGCAGTCCCGATTGGGCAGGTCCGCCTCCCTGTCACCTTCGGGGCCCACAGCAACTACCGCACCGAGCTCATCGACTTCGACGTCGCCCACATCCGCCTGCCGTACAACGCCATCCTCGGGTACCCAGCGCTGGCCAAGTTCATGGCCGTGACCCACCATGGCTACAACGTCCTCAAGATGCTAGGAAGTGGCGGCGTCATCACGGTGCCCTTTGAAGAGAGAGATGCAGTGTGTTCCCTAGAGCAAGCCTTTCAGGCCGCGTCACTAGAAGACCCAGATCGTGGAAGCAGGAGGCTTCCTGAGACCACCCCCAAGAAGAAGAGGATGTCGTCAGGCTCAGCCCCTCAGGAGGCAGGCCCCTCAGGGCCCGTGCCCCCTCAGGAGGGCCCTCCATCCATCGCATAGGAAAGCGCGCCCGACGCCCTCCTCAGGCAGGGCTCGGGGGCTCTCACCTGGAGAGCCACCAACCTAGCCAGAGTTGTGAGGGAGGTGCTTGGGCACCATGTGGAGGCGTGCTTTGCAGCACGTTTCCCTTAGGAGGGAGCCAGGCGAGGAAGATCAGACCAGCAAGAGTTCGTTGACGACGCCATTCAAGAGCTACAGGAGACAAGGATCATGAGAGGAGGCCGCCGCTTGCCAGCCGTGGACCCACATCCAGGCGAGGATGGTGGGCTGCGCGTCTGCGTCGATGTACCAGGGCTCAATCAGATTGCCCCAACGGAGCGCCTCTGGCCCTCGCAAGTGGGGCACTGCGGAGGTCCATGCCACAGCTATGTTCGCATGCCTTACGGCCTGCCGAGCATGGCTGCGGCGTACCAGCGCCTCATGAGGGGCATCGTGGAGGCTCAGGAAGACAGGCGTTCCGCGGCCTTGGCGGAGATGGAGGCAGCTCGCGAGGAGTCACCAGCGCCTCCGGAGCCTCCCGAGGGCCCGGGGCCTGGGGGCTCGTGAGGATCGGCTTCTGCAGCCCGCCAAGTCTGCTGCACCAACGCCACTACGCCGACGACATCCTCAGGTGACGTCTTTCAAGTTCCGCTCTCAGCTGGGAGCACCCTCCCAGGGTTGCATCATTCCAGGCCGCGTGGGTCCGTCCCCGTGGCATGTATCTGCATTTACCTTTCTGTCATTAGTTTGCCTTGTTGGGGGCGCCCCTCGGGCTGCATCATCCCCAAGCCGTTCCGGCCAGACCCAGTGGCGTGTATCCCCCTAGCGTTTGTTTCCAACTATGCATTGCCTATCACGCTCAACTGCATGGTGCCCGTCCGCGGCATCCTCTCTTCCCATGTCGGCCACTTGCACGTTAAAGGGGGGGTGCCTGAGCATCGCAACTCAGGGCTCTTACTGGCTCTCCAGCCCTCACCCTCTGGCCTTGTCCACGGCATCGCGACCTGGCATACCAGCGATGGCTGAGACAAGATCGAGGGCCGGGACCCGAGGACGTAGAGTACCGGCATCTAACCAAATTTTGCAGGGACACATCTCAAGATATGGCCCAGTGCCGGGCGCAACCCACCCAGAGGTAGGGCCTCAGGGGTCCCGCGCTGGCTCACGGGTGCCCAGATACAACCCGCCTACCTCAACCAACAAGCTCTTGAGTGACTAACGATCGACTAATGGCCGTCGTGGCAACACCGTCTTCTTTCTGTGATGACCCTGCAGGATCCCTGGAGGGAACCGCGCAAGCCGAGGCCCTCACGAGGTTTCCTTCGCCCTCGCCCGTGTGCACCGCTTGCACGTTAAAGGGGGGGTGCCTGAGTATCGCGACTCAGGGCTATTACTGGCTCTCCAGCCCTCACCCTATGGCCTTGTCCACGGCATCGTGACCTGGCATACCAGCGAGGCTGAGACAAGCTTGAGGGCCGGGACCCGAGGACGTAGAGCAGAAAAGGGAGCAGAGGCGGGGAAGAAGGGGCCTCGCGAGGACCTTGCCGAGCGTCTCTGCTCCTATCCACACACGGACCCAATGGCGCACCTGGAACGGCCCCTGATCCTCAAGATAAGTTACCACCCACGGCACTGGCTGCTGCAGCACTACCCCTGCACCTAAAGCAACTCCGTACTAGCGACGTTGCTTCCCTTTCTCACTAAGTGATGGCTGCTTGGGCGCCAAAGGGGACCTCCTGAGCATGCCGACTCAGGGGCTCTTACCGGACCTCGGTTTGCTCACCTCCTGGCCTTGACCAAGGCATCGCGACCTAGCATACCAGCGACGGCTGATGCCGCCTTGGGACTGGGACCTGTCGGCATAGAGCACCAAGCCCTCGTGAGGTGCGAAAGGGAAGGCTGAACTATAACGGAGTTAGCAGCTCGCTCGGATCCAAGTCAAAAGGTCATACATATTGACAAACAGGACTACAGACACCTTACAAGCCCCCTCGGGGCGCATTCTGATTCCTCGCAGGGAACGAATCCTAAGGGATGCTACCTACATGAGCTACTGCGGGAGACGCCATCATCAACAGTGGGCCGCCAGGCACCGACGCCAACTCCATCCAGATCAGGGTTGGCGACGGCCTGACGCGTCCGCCCTGCTCCTGGAGCGGCGGCGGCTCGGAGGCTCGTAGTTGTCGTCGCTCGTCTCCGGAGTCACGAAGATCTCGCTGGAGCCGCTGGACCCTCGGGCGCCACTACCAAGGGGGCGGTCGACGGGCCTAGCCCTCACCAGGGCGAGGTCCTCGTCGCCTCTCCCGCGGCAGCACTCCAGCCGGCGCCCGATCGCGTCAAAGACCTTGAGGAACATCACCGCCGCGCCGTCATACTCCAGGTGGACCGTGAAGACGCCTCTTTCCCTGCAGACCCGTGCAATCTCCCTCCAGCCACGGGACATGTAGACCGCGCCCGGGGCAGCGACAACGACCTCGGCCTCGGTCGCGGGGGCGCCGCAGTCGGCGTGCTGCAGCTGGAGCTCCATAGGCCCCCCTGGAAGAACCATGGAGGCGAAGAAGGGAGGAAGGCGGATCCAGGACTGAAGAGGAGTGACGACGTGGAGCACGAACTCATGGGAGGAGCCCTCGGCATGGACTCCAGGAGGAACCACCCACGCCTTCATAACCCGACGGCGTCGACAACGGCGCTGACCGCGGGGATCAGCATCAACACCTCCGGGGCCCTCAACATGGGCGTACAAAGGCAGCGCGAACCCCGGCGGAGCCCGCTCACCCCGGGGCCTCACCACCACTGGATGGTCCTCGTCGTCCCGGCTGCGATGGGGGAGTCGCTTCTTCGGTGGGAGAGGGTCTGGCCCTTCTCGAGGAGCCTTTCCCTTCTCCGCTGCAGAGAATCGGCGAATCGGAGCCATCACACCAAGACGGAGCAAGAGCTGAGGCGAAGGAGAGAGCAAGAGGAGATGGACTGGCCGAGCACGAGCGGTGCCGTACTTATAGCCGGCGAAGGCCAACCGCCGGTCTCCACGATCACAGCTAATCATAACACGTTCTGCATGCAGGGACTTGTCCAACTCGCACGATCACCAAGGCGTCGTGGGGAAGCGGAGGCGCCACGTCCAATCAACCGCCACGCGGTGTCCAAGGCCGCAGGCTGTTAGGGCCCGCGGCGCTTCGCCCTTGCCCTTTCGCCTCTCGGCACGGCCAAGTCCATGCGCGCCTTAGGCCCGAGGGCTACTATCGGCGTTCTGGGAACGGGGGTCCACAGACTTGCCTGCCTGCGGCCTGCGGCGTGGCTCAAGTGGGGGCACAGCGCGGCCCATCTTCATCAACACGAGGCTCAAGACCCTCGCGAGGCGGCGACACGGCGCATCCTCAGGCATAGCCTCGTCAGGCTGGCTCGCGAGGAGGCGGAGAGTTCAAGGCGGGGTGCCTCGCGAGGTGCCCATGACGCAAGCCATGACGACACAGGGCGCCAGGCGGGTGCCAGCGCGCGTAGCGTCCCTCTTTCCTCTTTGGTGCAAAGGGGGCAAGCGTATCAGCGGAGTACCGAGGCATCAGGCAAAGGTTGCCACTTCCGTGCAACGAGACCAAGACCAGGAGGACTAAGAGATGGAGGTCACCATGGAGCCCAGCGCAGCGTCATCACCAGAGCCTTTGGCAGGCGAAGACTGCTTTTGTCAGCATAGATGTACTCGTTGTCCCCCTTCAAGTTAGCCCGCCATTGTTGGATCCCTTCCGGCTCAATATTTGGGGAGAGGACCCGGGCCTCTATAAATAGGACTAGCCACCCACATAGCAAGGGGTTCGGTTCGGTTCGGTTTGGTTCGGTTCGGTTGGGTTCGATTCCCGTTCGTTCGGTCCGGGATCTGAGAGAGAAAGAGAGAGAAACACGACTGGACTCTTCATGGCAGTTCATCGCCACAGCCAAGAACAGACCCTCGCGAGGATGTTCTTCCTTGTATTGTTCATCCACACCAGCCCCAGGAGGCAATCCGTCCACCACACACTGGAGTAGGGTATTACACCTCAACGGTGGCCTGAACCTGTATAAATCTTGTGTCTCTTGTGTGTTTCCTTTAGTAGTTTAGATCCCATCGAGACGGAGAGGTTGAAGGTGAGATTTCCGCGCGCATCCCAGTGTTCGAACCTTAAGGGTCTGCCAGAACCCGAAATCCGACAAAAGCAAGGTCACTTTTCATATTAATGGCAATGAGCATATGGTGCACTTTCCAAAGAAACAATTCCAAGTGAATGGTATTAATGTTATTGAAAAATCTCCCACAATCACTATTGGAATTTTCAAATACCTGTACCTACTATCAAAAAGAAATATGAAATGCTTATTGTTTTGAAAAGCATATCCCCATTGAGGTAACTTAGTGATTTATGAAAGTTCTTCGATTTCATGCTAATCAAAAGTGGTTGTTAATAAGACCTGATCAACCTTATTAATGGATCATTTTTGAATGGTATGAAGTTGATGAATTTAGTAAGCACTACCTTCTGTCCTTACCTTTTGTTTCCTGTTTTTATTAGTTAAATAAAATAAAATGTCATGTTTTGTCTGTTTTCTGAGTTTCCCGTGCAAGAAAAAATGACCCAAAAATAAAAGTTCTGAAAATTTAATAGGATTTTTTCTGAATATTTGAGAATCTTTGGTGCAATAAACATCAGAGGGAGGTGCACCATGTGGGCACAACCCACCAGGGTGCGCCAGCACCCCCAGGCGCACCCTGGTGCCTTATGGTCTAGACGTGGGCTCCCTCACTTACCTCTTCATACCACATAATCACTTACCTCTAGAAAAAAATCACTATCTCTCTCTCTCTCCCATGTTCTTGAGCTCAAACCCGCAGATTTCGATCTCTTTGCTTGAACCTCCGTTTCTGAAACTGTTTCGGGGGATTGTTGCTTGGTATGTGAATCCACCATTTGTCCAATTAGTTTTTGTTTTAGTGGCTTATACTTTGAATACTTAGCTACTCTTGGTGCAGTTGTAGATCTGCTTGAATGTTCAATTCTTAGTGTTCTAAGTAGTTTGAATGCTCTCTTTGGCCTCTATGTCTCCCTATGAGTAGTTTCTATCAATCTTACAAAGTTTTGTTGACAAATTTTTGTCACTCCAAAAATTTTATTTTCAGAAAATTGTATGCGGACATGAATATCTTCACGAAGTTTGGTTCTAAGAAGAACTCCAAGGGTGTTATTCTGACACTGATCTCCACCCTCGGAGGTTGGCAGACGTACGGCCGTGCGAATGGCCGCACACCTCATTCCTGCACGAGGCTGGAATTCTTGAGGAGTTCACGCAAAATATTGCTAACGCTGGCCTCACCGACTTCATCGCAGATGAGTGTGACGAGCACCAAATCCTCACAAACATGTTTGTTCAGAGCTTTACTTTCTTGCCTAGAAATAATCCTCCTGAAGTGAGCTTTGATTTATATGTTGAAAACCATCAGATACCACTCACTAAGTTTTGTGACATATGCATGATCCTGTCTGATGGGAGCTTGGCTGAGCCTAGGCTGGCCAAGTTTGACGCCTTTTATCGCACTCTGACAGTGGGTGATGAAAGAGGAGTGTCAGCCATCACTGCCGATGGCTGACATTTTCCCATTGTTCGTACTTTGCAGTTTTTATTGCCAAATTCTTGCTTGCTAGGGAGAAGGTGGGTGCACTTAGTTCACCACACCTTGCTATTTTATGTCCTGCACTAGAGGGTGACAACACGCATAACTTGGGTGCTATTGTGGAACATTGCCTCCATCTTAATAAAACTCAGGGAAAAATACATGGTGGGATTCTTGCCACTCGTTTGGTAGCTCATTTCGAGGTAGCGATACACCCTCATGATTTCCCTCTGACCAAAGTTTACTTAGACTGTGCAGCCATGGATCACCACCATTTTACTGATGTCGAATCTCCTCACATCCCTATTTTGTATAACCTAGTCTTTAGTGTGAGGACTCGCGATGTTATTCCAGTGCCTGCTCCTGCTTTGTTTTGATCATGTTTCCAGGGACGGATATAGGATTATGCCTGTAGACATCATCGCCTATCAGAATGCTCAGCCCGGTGAGGAGGCCGCATAGGAGGAGCCTCCATAGTGGGATTGTTGGATGCCCGCTCCTCAGTAGTGGGATGGGTGGATGCCTGCTCCTCAGGATCCATACTACCTTCCAGGCTACTGATCGATTACCAAGTTAGGACAAAAACCTAAGCTTGGGGGAGTACGTGTTTTCACCGACTTTACATTTATGTCCACTTATTCCATTTGTAGGTGTTCACACTTTTTCATTGTATCATCCATGCTTAGATTTATTTTCTTGCTTTCTTCTTGATTGTTTGAAAAACTTCAGAAATATAACCAAAAAATTAGTTGTAGTTAATTTACTTTCTATGCATGCTTAGTAGCACTAAAAAGAAAATCCAAAAAGATTTCCTTGTTCTTCTTTTGCTTATTGGGAGCTTTCCCATGTAAATAGTTTTTGTCGTTTTTCTCGTTTCTCGTTTTCCCTTTATTTGCTTGCTAAAGAAAACTGAAAACTCCAAAAATATTTCAGTGTGTTTCTCTCAATTTCTTTACTTTTATTTGAGTTGTACTGAGGAGAAGACCATGATGAAAATGTTGCGTGGCTCTCATATGAATAATTGTTGAACTAATAAAGAGCCCATTTTATCTTGTCTTCTCCTGTTGAATAAAAATGTTTGCAGATTCCAGCTTAGTCCATGGCACTCCCGCAATATTATTATTTTCATATCATTCGGTCGTGCAAGTCAAAGGCAATAATGATGACATTCGATGAACTGGTCGTGGCAAAGAGAAACTGGTATGAACTCAACTTGTCTTGTCTGCGTAAATCTGTTTAACCTAGCATCCATGATACAGCCGGTTATGATTAAACATTTTTGAAATGAAAATTAGAGATTATAGTTTCTGATGCCATGCATAAGTAGTTGGGAGTTAATAATGATTTATCTTGGATATCAACTTAGCATTAAGATGATTGTGATGTAGAATGATGATATGGTATCCTCCTCTGAATGTTCAAGTGGCTTGACTTGGTACATGTTCATACATGTAGTTGAATCAAAACCAACATAGCCTCTATAATGTTTATATTGATGGTGTTCATATCCTACTCATGCTACTGTCCAATGATACTTATGCATAATGCATGGTTATGATCGTTGTTGCTCTCTAGCTGGCCGCTTCTCAATCTTAATTGCTAGCCTTCGCCTGTACTAAGTGGGGATTCTGCTTGTACATCAAAAACCTTGAACCCAAAGTTATTCCAAATGAGTCCACCATACCTACCAATATATGGTATTACCTTGCGGTCCTAAGTAAATTTGCATGTGCCACCTCTAAAAACATCTAAAAAATTATCTGTTTTTTGTGCCTGGATCCTTCATGGAACGACAGGAGGTGGTCGATATCTTCCGTGCTAAGCGGGTTATTCTCAGGTCGAGTGTTTATTTACTCGCCATCACACAAGAAAATGGGCGGTAATAGGGATGCCCAATTCCAAACTACAAACATGAAAACGAGTTCATCTCTGAAATAATTCAACAAAAACTTCCAATGGAGTCAAAACCCTTACTTTTACCGCTTGGGAACCGCCACTAGCGTGCTTAGCATGGAAGATGTTGATAACTGATGGTCGTGAAGTGAATAAGAAGGGTGCATGTCTCAAAATATCATTTATCTATGTTTTAAAAACTGAGCTCTTGCACCTCTGCATATCACTTCTTCCCTATGTGTTGGGGATATGACTATTAGGTATGACCCGCCCAGGTGGGGCTGGGTCAACCCTATGAAGATTCATCACAATGAAGCCCAAGGTCACATCGTGATTCATAGATAGGATTAGTAGAGGGCCAAGACCCAAAGGCGGCTTAAAGCCCATGAGTATAAACCGCCATGTATGTACACTTGTATCGGAAGGCATATGCAAAAGCTCACCGAGCCGGATACGTTGTATAAGCCGGCCGTGACTCTGAAGGCCGCATGGCGTCTACCCGTGTATATAAGGGGGCGACCTAGCGGCGGCTTAGGACAAGAAGCAACAGATCGAGAGCTGGGTCAAGAGAATTCGCTCCCTGCTCATCGAAACCTTAGCAATACCAACCACAAACTAGACTAGGCTTTGACCTTCATCGTAAGGGGCTGAACCAGTATAAACTCCCCGTGTCCTTTGTCCTCATTAACCCCTTTAAGCTAACCTCAACGCGATGGCTCCACGACTAAGTCCTCACACTAGGACATCTGCCGTGACAATTCCACAACACTCTACAAAGGGACTTTCTATTTACTTTTATGTTGTGTCATCACCTTCTAAAAAAACAAGCGCCCGAAACTGAGTAGAGCATAGCGGTCATGATTTATGCATTGTGTGTAGCTAATGTTTGGTGCATCATGACTAGATCTATTCTACCATGAATTACAATGTTTAGACGCTGCTTGAACTTTGGAGGTGCTCTGCATTTATCTTTTGCGGCCTCAGAAAGGGCTAGCCAGATATCATTATAGTCATATTATATCTTATTATTGCTCGCTAGTTGATTATGTTATTGATATGAATCATTATAATATTTAAGTGTTATTGTTGACATGGTTAGTTGTAATGTTGGCTAGAAACCTGGGTGATGTTTAAGCTTATTTATGCAAACAAGAGCAGAAGAGTTCGTAAAAGTTTTTCTTTCTCACTTTTAGTTTATCAACTGAATTGCTTGAGTCCAAGCAAAGGTTTAAGCTTGGGGGAGTTGATACGTCTCCAACGTATCTACTTTTTCTCACGCTTTTCTTCTTGTTTTGGACTCTCATTTGCATGATTTGAATCAAACTAACCCCAGACTGACATTGTTTTCAGCATAACTACCATGGTGTTGTTTTTGTGCAGAAATAAATTTCTCGGAGTGGAACGAGACTTTGCGACGATTTTTTATATCAATAATAAGAATTTCTGGAGCCAAGACTCACCAGAGAGGGGATCCTGGATGGGCAGAACCCACCAGGGAGCGCCCCCTCTCCTAGCGCGCCGAGGTGGGTTGTACCCACCTGGTGGCCCCGCAGATGACCCCCTTGATACTTTAAAATCAAATATTTCCAGAAAAAATTAGGGAGAAAGAATTATCGCGATGCACGAGACAGAGCCGCCGCCAAGCCCTGTTCTTCCTCGGGAGGGCACATCTGGAGTGCGTTTGGTGCTCCGGAGAGGGGGATCTTCGTTCTTCGTCATCACTAAACCTTCTCCATCGCCAATTCCATGATGCTCCCCACCGGGAGTGAGTAATTCCTTCGTAGGCTCGCTGGTCGATGAGGAGTTGGATGAGATTCATCATGTAATCGAGTTAGTTTTGTTAGGGCCTAATCCCTACTATCCACTATGTTCTTAGATTGATGTTGCTATGACTTTGCCA
The DNA here is from genome assembly GCA_034509565.1 of Triticum monococcum. NCBI lineage: Eukaryota > Viridiplantae > Streptophyta > Magnoliopsida > Poales > Poaceae > Triticum > Triticum monococcum. The sequence goes on along the minus strand of CM067844.1, from coordinate 370,975,961 downwards.
TGCTTAATGATTGTCACTTTGGGCCTGGGTGCCATGATTTCAAATCTGAACCATTTATGAATTCACCATTATATCCATGTTCTAGATCCGATCTTGCAAGTTATAGTCACCTACTACGTGTTATGATCCAACAACCCCGGAGTGACAACAACCGGGCCCACTATCGGTGATGACCGTAGTTTGAGGAGTTCATGTATTCACTATGTGTTAATGCTTTGTTCTGGTTCTCTATTAAGAGGAGGCCTTAATATCCTTTAGTGTCCAATATGTACCCTGCTGCCACGGGAAGGTATGACAAAAGATGTCATGCAGGTTCTTTTAATAAAGCATGTATGACTATTTACAGAATACATGCTTACGTTATATCGATGAACTGGAGCTACTGCCATATCGCCCTAGGTTATGACTGTCTCATGATGAATATCATCCAACAAGTCACCGATCCAATGCCTATGAACTTTTCCATATTGTTTCTGCTAAGTTACTATTGCTACATCACTATTGCTATCCATCACCCTAAGTTATTGTCACTACTATCGAAACTATTAAACTACTTGGCCACTGATCACTTTGCTGTAGATAATCAATCTCCAGGTGTGGTTGAATTGACAACTCAGTTGCGAATACCTTCAAATATTCTTTGGTTCCCCTTCTGTCGAATCTAGAAATTTGGGTTGAATACTCTACCCTAAAAAATTGTTGCGATCCCCTATACTTGTGGGTTATGAGCCAGCTCCACCTTTACCGTCGCCACCACATTCCATCCCAGGCTCTAGTGTTTGCCCTGTTGGATGCGCCGCACTTCCAGGTCTACACAATCACAAACCATGCACCGAATGGTTCCCTGTGGAGCATTTTCGAAGCACCCCGCCACCATGGCACCTTGCCAGCGTCCTAGCTCCGGCAAAAACGTTGCTTAATTAGTGCTAATGACTCCCTAGCTAGGTCATTGACAGGTGGGGCCAGTCCATGTTAACCATAGTTTTACTTTAAATATAAACTTAGTTAGCACTGTGCCACTGACATGCAGGGCCCATAGGTCAGGTTTGAGCTGGACAGCGCCCGTTGAGCACTAACGTAACACTGACATTGGGACGACACAGTAAATCATTTTCCAAATTTAAATAATCTAGAAAATTGTTTAAATTTCAAAAATTCATAGAAATTCAACTTTAACTCCAAATGAAATAATTTATATATGAAAGATGATCAGTAAAATCCAATCCATCCAATGGTACTACTTTCATGCATGCTAAAGTAAGTTATACCTACTGATGAGGCCAAATCAATTAAATGGCATTTGAATAATAACATATGGAGTTTGAATTTGAACCTTTGGTTCAAACCAACTTCATTTAATCTGGTTGCTAGTTGCATTAGTTGAACCTACATTATATTGCTGCATCATATTGCCGCATTGCATTGATAGTGTTCCTTCTCTATTGTCAGTGTTTGTCCCCTCTCAGTTGACGTTGTTCTGGCAATGAGTTCGATGACACCAATGAAGAACTTTTCTATCTTCAGATGTGCCAGGCAAGCAAACCCCCTTTGAGCATTTCGTTACAATCCCACTCTCTTGCTCCTGCTCTCTTTTACTATATTAGGACAACAACGATTCAACTGTTACATGTGATACATCTCCGTCGTATCTACTTTGCCTAATGCGTTTCCTCTTGTTTTGGACTCTAATTTGCATGATTTGAATGAAACTAACCTGGACTGACGCTGTTTTCAGCATAACTACCATGGTGTTGTTTTTGTGCAGAAATAAAAGTTCTCGGATTGGAATGAAACTTTGCGATGATTTTTTATAAAATAAAATAGAATTACTGGAGCCAAGAACCACCGGAGGGGGTCACCTGGTTGGGCACAACCCACCATGGTGCGCACCCCTCCTGGCGCGCCCTGGTGGTTTGTCCCCATATGGTGGCCCCATAGACCTCAACCCTGACACTATAAAATCACATTATCAGAGAAAAAATTAGGGAGAAAGAATTATCGTGTTTCATGAGATGGAGCCACTGCCACCTCCCGTTCTTCACCGGGAGGCCAGATATAGAGTCCATTTGGGGCTCTGAAGAGGGGGATCGTCGATCTTCGTCATCGCCAACCCTTCTCCATTGCCAATTCCATGATGCTTCAAACCGAGAGTGAGTAACTCCTTCGTAGGCTCACTGGTCGGTGAGGAGTTGGATGATTTTCATCATGTAGTCGAGTTAGTTTTGTTAGGGTTTGATCCCTAGTATCCATTATGTTTTGAGATTGATGTTGCTATGACTTTGCCATGCTTAATGCTTGTCACTTTGGGCCCGAATGCCATGATATCATATCTGAACCGTTTATGTTATCCCCATTATATCTATGTTCTAGACCCGATCTTGCAAGATATAGTCACCTATTACGTGTTATGATCCATAAACCCCGAAGTGATAGAAGTTAGGATACTTTTCGGTGATGACCGTAATTTGAGGAGTTCATGTATTCACTATGTGTTAATCCTTTGTTCCGGTTCTCTACTAAATGGAGGCCTTAATGTCCCTTAGTTTCCTAAAGGACCCCGCTACCACGTGAGGGTAGGACAAAAGCTGTCATGCAAGTTCTTTCCGTAAGCATGTATGACTATTTATGGAATACATGCCTACATTATATTTATGAACTTGAGCTAGTGCCATATCGCCATAGGTTATGAATGTTATCTAATGAATATCATCCAACAAATTCACTGATCCAATGCCTACAAATTACTCTAATATTGTTCTTGCTAAGTTATGACTACTATCGTTACTGCTACACTTGTTACAAAATCATTGCTATCACTTTACTGTTACTATTGCTGTTGCTAATACTATCAAACCTATCATACTACTATGATACCGATCACTTTGCCACAGATAATTAATATCTAGGTGTGGTTGAACTGACAACTCAGCTGCTAATACTTGCACATATTCTTTGGCTCCCCTTGTATCGAATCAATAAATTTGGGTTGAATACTCTACTCTCAAAAACTGTTGCGATCCCCTACACTTCTGGGTTATCAAGACCTTTTTCTGGCGCCGTTGCCAGGGAGCATAGCTATATTTGTTGAGTCACTTGGGATTATTATCAAATTATCACTATGAAGAATCTGAAGGATGCTAAGACTAAGATGTTTTCCTCCAAGGAAGGGGAGGTAAGGAATTTCTGTCTCTGCACTTGATTCACCTTATGTTATAAGTAGAATTGCAACACCACCACATGCTATTAATCCTAATATGTCGCAAGTTATTGATGATGCTACTTCTGCTATGAATGATACTCATGATGATCCTTGTACCTTGCTTGATCATAATGTGCTACTAGGTGAATTTCTTCATGAACAACTTGCTAGAACCAAAGCTTTTGAGAATGCGGAAACTGATGAATAGCTTGAAACTGAAAATCTTGAAACACCTATTAGATCTAGTTCTCCTAGATATGAATTGCCTAAGATAACAGATGGTTATGTTATGGATGAGGAGACAACTAGAGACTTTCTTGTTTCCAATGATAGGGATGATCTTAAGAAATTCATACAAACTGAAAGAAAAATCCTTGAATGGTAGAATGAAATGTGATCCTAAGTTTGCTACTTCACGTCTCTTTCTTGATGACAAGGATTATGAATTCTTTGTAGACGGAGAGTTAATTACTTTGGTTGAATCTGATCCTTTCCATGGTTATGAAACTAAAACTGTTGTGGCACATCTTACTAAGTTGAATGACATAGCCACCCTTTTTGCTCATGATGAGAAAATTCACTATTATTGTATTTTCAAATTATTTCCATTCTTAATTAAGGGTGATGCTAAGACTTGGTATAATACTCTTGCTCATGGTTGTGTGCTTAGTCCCCAGGATATGATTTACTACTTCTCTGAAAAATATTTTCCTACTCATTAGAAACAAGCTACCTTACAGGAAATATTTAATTTGGTGCAAATTAAAGAAGAGAGTCTCCCACAAGCTTGGGGGGAGGCTTCTCCAATTGCTTAATGTTTGCCCGATCACCCTCTTAAGAAAAACGAAAATACTTGATATCTTCTATAATGTACTAATCGATGCTTCTAAAGATTTCGTAGATAGTTGCGCTGGTTGTATTTTGAGGGAACAACCTAATGAACGAGCGGAAGAACTATTGAATAACATATTGAGAATTATGATGATTGGACTCTTCTGGAACCACCGCTTAAACCTACTCCGAAGAAGAGGGGTATCTTATATCTCAGTCCTAAAGATATGCAAGAGGCAAGGAAATCAATGAAGGAAAAAGGTATTAAAACTGAGGATGTAAAACATTTACCTCCTATTGAAGAAATACATGGGCTTGAAACACAACCACATTAGGTGGTAGAGGTAAATTCTTTAATGAAATTCAATGACAATGAAAATCCTTATAATATGCACCCTAGTCAATGCCTTTATGAGTTTGATAATTACATTAGAAAGCAAGATCACTTCAATGCAAATGTTATGAAACAATTGAAATACAATTCGGATATGGTTGCTCGGTTGAGTGACGTTATTTAGAATTAACAATGATGTTAGAGGTGTAGGAAAACATGCGTCTATGGTTCAAATTCAACTAGACCAAGTTGCTAAATCTCAAAGAGAGTTGCTTGATGAAATGAACCAGAATACAAATGACTTTACTGTTAGAGTAGCAACTGGAGGAGGTAAAATGACTAAGGAACCACTTTACCGTGAGGGACATACTAAAAGAATTGAACAAGACTCTCAAAGACATAACTCTAATGCACCTAGTCCTTCCAAAAAGAAAAAGAAGAAGAAAAATGATAGGACTCTACATGCCTCTAGTGAACCTGAAATAGAAAAACCTCCTGATAATGATAACGATGTTTCTATTTCAGATGCTAAACCTCAATTTGGTAATGAACACTCACTTTATGATAATGAAAATATAATGATGAGGTTCTTGAAGACACTCAAACAAATAATGAAGAATCAGACGATGATGTTGAAATAGAACCAGTTGTTGATCTTCATAACCCACAACCCAAGAATAAAATGTATGATGAAACAGAGTTTGTTGCTAGAAAACATGGTAACGAAAGGGAGTCATGTTTTCAAAAACATATGCCCTTTCCACCTAAATCAACTAAGAAGAAATATGATGAAGAATTCGAATGCTTTGTTGAGATGATTAGGCCAGTCTTTTTTGCATACCCGCTTGGCTCATATCTCCTGATGCAAAGTACATGAAAGACATCATCACCTACAAGAGAAAAATACGAGAAGCTGAAATCTCCACCATGCTTTCTAATTACACTTTTAAGGATGGAGTAGCTAAAAAACTTTGAGATTTGTGAATACCAACTATACCTTGCTCCATCAAAAGAAATTATGTGAAAACTGCTTTATGTGATTTATGAGCTAGTGTTAGTGTTATGCCTTTCTCTCTATATAAAAGACTTGATTTGAATAAACTCACACCAAATGAAATATCTTTGCAAATGGCTAATAAATCAATTGCCATACTGAGGGAGTCCTAGATTAGGAGGTCTCCGGACAGCCGGACTATATCCTCCAGCGGGACTGTTAGACTATGAAGATACAAGATTGAAGACTTCGTCTCATGTCCGGATAGGACTCTACTTGGCTTGGAAGGCAAGCTCGGCAACACGGATATGGATATCTCCTCCTTTGTAACCTACCTTGTGTAACCCTAACCCTCTCTGGTGTCTATATAAACCGGAGGGTTTTAGTCCGTAGGACAACAGACAATCATACCATAGGCTAGCTTATAGGGTTTAGCCTCTCTAATCTCGTGGTAGATCTACTCTTGTACTACCCATATCATCAATATTAATCAAGCAGGACGTACGGTTTTACCTCCATCAAGAGGGCCTGAACCTGGGGAAAACATTATGTCCCCTGCATCCTGTTACCATCCGGCCTAGACGCACAGTTTGGGGCCCCCTACCCGAGATCCGTCGGTTCTGACACCGACATTGGTTTTTTCATTGAGAGTTCCTCTGTGTCGTCACCTTTAGGCCCGATGGCTCCTCCGATCATCAACAACAATGCGGTCCAGGGTGAGACCTTTCTCCCCGGATAGATCTTCGTGTTCGGCGGCATTGCACTGCGGGCTAACTCGCTTGGCCATCTGGAGCAGATTGAAAGCTACGCCCCTGGCCATCAGGTCAGATTTGGAAGTTTGAACTACACGGCCGACACCCGCGGAGACTTGATCTTCGATGATTTAGAGCCACAGTCCGGCGCGCTGCACTGTCACGATGGGTATGACCTAGCCCTGCCGCCGAACAGTACCCCAGAGGCCGCTCCCGCATCAGCTCCGACACTTAGCTCGGAGCCAACTGCGCCAACCAAGGACGGGTGCCTAGACACCGCCTCAGGAGCTGTAGTCTCAACGGTGATCGAGCTGAACATCAGCCTAATCCTCTGCGAAGCCCGTGACCCCAAGGTGCCGGACTCTTTTCCGGACTCCGAACCATCCACGGCCCTCCCAATCGAATCCGATTGGGCCCCGATCATGGAATTCACCACCGCAGATATCTTTCAGCACTCGCCCTTCGGCGACATTCTGAATTCACTAAAATCTCTCTCCTTGTCAGGAGAGCCCTGGCCGGACTATGGCCAACAGGATTGGGATGCGGACGACGAAGAAATTCGACACCCACCCACCACCCACTTCGTAGACACTGTCGATGATTTAACCGACATGCTCGACTTCGACTCCGAAGACATAGACGGTATGGACGACGATGTAGGAGACGAACATGACCCAGCGCCTATAGGGCACTGGAAAGCCACCTCGTCATATGACATATACATGGTGGATACACCCAAAGAAGGCAATGGCGACGAGATAATGGAGGATGACCCCTCTAAGAAGCAACCCAAGCGCCGACGTCAGCGGCGCCGCTATAAGTCCTGCCAAAGCAAAAGTGGTGATATCGGCACAGGAGATAATAACACTCCGGATAGTGCCGAAGACAACAACAATCCCCTCCAGCAAGATTTAGAGCAGGAGGATGGAGGAGCCCGCCCTCTTGAGAGAGCGGCAGACGGAGAGGAGGAGGATGACAATTACATGCCCCCCTCCGAAGACGAGGCAAGCCTCGGCGATGATGAATTCGCCATACCAGAGGATCCCGTCGAACAAGAGCGCTTCAAGCACCGGCTTATGGCCACGACAAATAGCCTGAAGAAAAAGCAGCAGCAGCTTCAAGCTGATCAAGATCTTCTAGCTGACAGATGGACTGAAGTCCTAGCAGCCGAGGAATATAATCTCGAGTTCCCCTCCAAGAATTACCCAAAGTGCAGGTTACTACCCCGACTAGAGGAAGAAGCGTATGATATGGCTGATCGGCCACCTCGTGGCCGCGATAGAGAGGCATTCCAGCCAAAAACTTAGCCTCCACCCCGATGCCATTCAAATAAAAACGCATGGGGAGATACTCCAGACCTGCGAGACATATTGGAGGACAAAGCAAAGCATGCAAGATCGATCTACGGATCACGAGGGTGCACAACTCTGCGAGACGATAAACGTCACGCCGGATACAGTAAAAGCAAATCCGACCGGGCCAAACACAGCGGGCAAGACCCATTCGAGCTGTGTCGTGATATAGCCCAATACAGAGGCGCCGCACACCCCTTATGCTTCATGGACGAAGTAATGGATCATCAATTCCCAGAAGGTTTCAAACCTGTAAATATTGAATCATACGACGGCACAACAGATCCGGCAGTATGGATCGAGGATTTCCTCCTCCACATCCACATGGCCCGCGGTGATGACTTACACGCCATCAAATATCTCCCACTAAAGCTCAGAGGACCAACGCGACATTCGCTTAATAGCTTGCTAGCGGACTCCATCAACTGTTGGGAAGATCTGGAAGCCGCATTCCTCGACAACTTTCCGGGCACTTATGTGCGACCACTAGACGCCGATGACTTGAGCCACATAATTGAGCAGCTAGAAGAGTCGGCCAGGCAATTCGGGACTCGGTTCCTTACAAAGAAAAATCAAATCGTCGACTGTCCGGATGAAGAGGCCTTAGCGGCTTTCAAACACAACATCCGAGACGAGTGGCTAGCTCGGCACCATGGTTAGGAAAAGCCGAAAACTATGGCAGCTCTCACGACGCTCATGACCCGCTTTTGTGCGGGAGAAGATAGCTGGCTGGCTCGCGGTAATAACATATCAAAGCACCATGGTACCTCCGATACCAAGGATGGCAATAGCAGGTCACGCCGCAACAAACATAAGCGCCGCATTAACAGCGAAAATACCGAGGATACGGCAGTCAATGCCGGATTCAAAGGCTCTAAACCCGGTTAGCAGAAAAAGCCATTCAAGCAAAGTACGCCGGGTCCGTCCAGCTTGGACCGTATACTCGATCGCTCGTGTCAAATACACGGCACCCAAACAAGCCAGCCAATCACACCAATAGGGATTGTTGGGTGTTCAGGAAGGCCGGCAAGTTAATTGCTGAAAACAAGGACCAGCGAGCCAATCACACCAACAGAGGAGGAGCCCCGGCAGCCGCACACCGGAGGACAGAAGAGGTTTCCCCTGCAAGTGCGGACGGTGAACATGATATACGCAACCCACATCCCCAAGAGGGAGCGGAAGCGTGCGCTCAGGGATGTATATGCATTGGAGCCAGTCGCCCCAAAGTTCAACCCTTGGTCGTCCTGTCCGATCACCTTCGATCGCAGGGACCACCCCACAAGTATCCGTCATGGCAGATTCGCCGCACTGGTCCTAGACCCAATCATTGACGGATTTCACCTCACTCGAGTCCTTATGGATGACGGCAGCAGCCTGAACCTGCTTTATCAGGACACAGTGCGCAAAATGGGTATAGACCCCTCAAGGATCAAACCCACAAAAACGACCTTTAAAGGTGTCATTCCAGGTGTAGAGGCCCATTGCACAGGATAAATTACACTGGAAGTGGTCTTCGGATCCCAAGATAACTTCTGAAGTGAATAGTTAATCTTCAATATAGTCCCGTTCTGCAGTGGTTATCATGCACTGCTCGGGCGAACCGCATTTGCGAGATTCAATGCGGTACCGCATTATGCATACCTGAAGCTCAAGATGACAGGACCTCACGGGGTTATTACAGTCATTGGAAACACAGAGCGCTCTCTCCGAACAGAGGAGCACACTGCGGCCCTCGCAGTAGAAGCGCAAAACAGCCTCTCGAGGCAATCCACCAGTTCGGCGTTTCAAGACCCGGACACCTTCAAGCGCGCTCGGAGCAATTGGCAAATAGACCGCCTGGCGCGATCTGAGCTCGCGTAGCAATACGGCGCACACCCCCCAATCCCAGCCCAACGGCGAAACTCGTGCCATGCGTACATAATTACACATTAAAAATACCATGGGCACAAGTGGGGAGGGGGCACAACTGCGGCACGCCCCAAGACGCGGCTTAAACCGCACTAGGGTCTTCCCATTTGGTTATTTTTCTTTTTTTCCAGGACATTAATCTCTGGAAACACTGTCCGCAGCACTATTGCCAAACACATGATGCAGCAACCAAGGAGGCAGACAGCTACGTCATACCACGGAATTTCCAGGTGGATTATAGTAATGAGCGAAATATTTGATTTAATATCATTCCTCAGCTTGCCCTTGGAAGGGACATAGTCCTACTCTTTGCTTATCGCACTATCTGTATCACTCTGCTTTAACACAATTTTTTGAATAAACAATGCATGACATTACGACTATTATTGCATTCTTGTTATATATATATATATATATATTTATGTGTGTGTGTGTGTGTTCATTAATGACGCCTTGCAACCGTACACTTTGGTACGGCTAATACACCATGGGCTTATGTACCCCATAATGCGGTGTGAAAAGTCCGAACACTTTCACAAGTGCGGCACCCCGAACTTATAGCATTATATGCATCAGCTCTGAATCATGTCTTTGGTAAAATGTTGGGTTTGCCCGTCTCCTATGTTTTGGTAGCTTAAGTTCCGCTCTATCGGCTAAGGTAGCGCTAGGAGAACTACTTGTCGGTGGGAACGACACCTATGGGATCACAAGAATCCCTACTACGGTTGCGGGGCGCGGGGTCGTGAGAAGAGCGGATCAAACAGATAGCACACGGTTCGTTTATCCAGGTTCGGGCCGAGAGGATGCGTAAAACCCTACTCCTGCTTTGGTGGATTGTATATCTGTGTTCTTGAGCTAGCTATGGGGCGTGGGGAGCTCCAAAAAGCCGAATCCTCCTCCTGGTTGCCTCGGGCCTCCTTTTATAGGAAAGGGATTGCCAAAGTGGCACACAGGAGGTGGAAAGGTTACAGTGATGTGAGGTTATCCCTTGCATTACATGACAAGGCGCATTTAATGTGTCTTGCCCTGGTGTCCTTGCTTTATCAGGGACGGGGGAGAGCCCTGTCTCGTCCGTCGCCGCTCCCTCTCATGTCGACACGCGCCCTGGCCAGCGGCGCCCGCGGTGCCATGTAGGCAGCCAGGCAACTGAGGTGGCACAATGGTGGGTCTCCACGAAGATCCGCATGCGGCCACGCAGGTGCCTGCCCAGTTGGTTGGGTCGGCAGCTGCATGCGAATGGCGGTGGAGGTTTGACCGCCGTGGGCCTGATGGTGGCCCTACGGGTGTTCTTGGCAAGGGCCTTGCCGGGGCCCCGGCAAGGGTCTTGTCGTGGCGCCTGCTGTCATCCCCGGCAAAGCTCTTGTCGAGGGCCTTGTTGTCCTCCTTGGCAGGGATCCCGCCAAGGATCATCATCTTCTAAAGGGTGTATCTGATCTTGAATGTCTTCACAAAGATCTGCATGCCACCACGGGGATGTCTCCCGAGTCCTTGCCCCATGGGGGCAGTGGACTCAAGGGTGACTTACTCCGTAGGTGTGGGGTGAGCTGCCATGGCAACGGTCTTGCCGGGTTTGCTAAAACCGCCTCCCGAGAAGGATCCTGCCGGGGGGGTCCGCTTCGTCCCCTTTGCTCTTTGTGGTCTTGGTCTTGGCGTCGTTCTGCTTCTCCTGATCTTCGGCCTTACCTTGGCTCACCTCCCTTGCCTTGCTCATTGTGGTGGTGCCCGCGGCTCAGACTGCCCATGCACAGTTATAGGGGTACAAAAAGTGTACCCCTCTTTTTGTACACTGACAGGAGCCCCCGGGCCTGGGCCACACGAAAGCGCAATCGCGTCGTTGGGCTAGGCCCAAAAACGGTGCACGGGCAGGCGGGGCGGTTTTTACCGCGGTAAGTTTCTTCGCGCGTTGTGCTTCCCACGCTTCCCACGCGTGGCGCGGCGTGGGGAGGCATGTGTGACGTGGGAGGCATGCGTGGGGCTGAGCTCTGCATGCATGCGTCATGTCGTAGTAAAGGGGGCGGTTCGCGCCCTCCCCATAAACAGAGGGAGGCATGGAGGCGCGGCCCATTTACTGAACGGGGCTGAGGCGTGGTCTCCAAGGCGTCCACTCTCTACGATCACGGGGTGGGGAGAGGTCGCCTCACCCGTCGCCTTGGTGCTACACGCCTGCCACGTGGCTCTCATGCGCTTGGGGTGGCGACCGGTGGAGGCGGGAAACTGGGCCGCCGCGGGCTGGGGCGGCGGGTAGGTCCCAGTTCCCTACGCCTTTCGCATCTTGATTGGCTGAGCGGGGCAGCCGAGCCCCACCCCGTTCCTTTATAAAGAGCGGGAGGGGGATGGCATCCCGCATTCCTTCATCTCCTCCTTCCTTCAGCTTCTGCTCCCCTCTTCCATCCGCCATGGAGAGAGGGAATCCTGGTCCTTCAACGGTGGCGGCGAGGGTCGCCGCTCGACAACGCATCCCTCCTTCTCCTGCACCCGTGGTGGCAGAGCCAGCCGCGAGGGGAAGGGGGAGGAGGCAAGGCCGTGGGCGAGGCCGAGGCGCTCGGTGAAGAGGAGAACGGGGCAGCACGCCGGCCTCGCCTCCGCCAGCAGTTCCTCCCACCATGAAGGGCCACGTTGGGGATGACCCTTGCGAGTTCTTTGTCGGGCTGCGCCGGCCGCCTCGCCGTCGTCTTTGTCTCCCGACTCCATTCACGCGGGAGATGGAGCTGGATCTGCCAGAGTCGTTGTGGCTGCACATGAGGGGCTGCGGGATCAGTGGCACGCGAGCCCACGTCGACTTCCCCGCCCCTCACGTGATTTATCTACGTTGGGGATGGAAGACGTTTGCCCACATCCACCACTTGACGGAGGGACTCACTCTCCATTTTAAGCTGATGGAGGGTGGCCTTCTCTCCGTCAAGGTCTTCGGGTGCTTTGGGACCCGTGCAAGGTGCTGCATGGAGAGGGGAGCAGAAGCACCCGAAGACTCCTCCTCGGGTGAAGACTCCTCCTCGGGCGGGAGTGACGAGGAGGACAGCGGCAGCAACGAAATGGAGACTCCTCCTCGGGTGAAGAATCCTCCTCGGGCGGGAGTGACGAGAAGGCCACCCTCCATCAGCTTAAAATGGACAGAAGCACCCAAGCTCCTCCTCGGGTGCTTCTGCATGAAGACTCACTCTCCATTTTAAGCTGATGGAGGGTGGCCTTCTCTCCGTCAAGGTCTTCTCATAGTGAAGACTCCTCCTCGAGCGGGAGTGACGAGGAGGACAGTGGCAGCGACGACGAGGGTAGTAGTCAGCAGGATGACGGGTCCGATTAGGTGTCGGGTGCCGCTCCGTGCGGCACCGGCGACCCCATCATCCGCGTCGCCGGCTCCCTGAACTTCTCGGGGTCGTCTCCTTGGGCGGCTGGCGTTGGGAGGCTGTGGAAGAGGAAGAGGGCGGGCAGCAAGGCCGTCAAGTCGGAGTACGCGGGCACCGACGCCTTCGACACGTGCTGACGTCCTGCCCCCTCGTCTTCGAGCTCTGCTTCCCGCGCCGCCATCACCATCCAGCCTTTGGATGGCCACCAAGATCTTCTCTTGGTGTCTTCTGCCACCCGTAGCTCGCCTAGGCACTCCTTTTGTCTCTTTCACCTCCTTGACCTGCCTCCTGAGGAGAGGGACAAGAAAGGGATTACACGCACCTTATCTCTTTTTAGTTTGTAAGCCTTCGGGCCTTTGTTGAATTTAAATCTTGTAATCCCATCATTCATGTTTTTCATTCCCTATAGACTGTACCTAAGTGGAATGTTTTTAATGAAAAAGGGATGCTTGCTGGGTCATTTGTTTGCAGGTGGAACCCACGACAAGGAGTAAATCCTTGATATCTTCAAGATAAACATTTCCTTGCCCGGCAACAGGCCTTGCTGTCTCCCCACTTCGCTCGACCTTCCTCACGCCTTTGGCGGAGCAGGGATGTGGCGGGTTCTGACTCCTTGTTTCATCCTCTCGCTGCCGCGACTACGACCAAACCTGGCCTAGAGTTAGGGGAGCATGGTAGCTTTAGGGAAAAACGATGATTCACATACCTCGGTCCATAAGGGAATGCATGATAAGGGATGAAGAACTTATCTGAAGCTGTAGCCCCCGGCAAGACTGGTTTTCCGTGGGTGAATCTTTGCTCTTGCAGCCACTGGTAATACTGGCTCGCCGGGGTCTAGATGCTGGTCTGTCCCTCTTCTCTTTTTCGTCATCAAGTGATCCGGCAAGGATATCTGTGAATCCTGCAAACCAAAGAAGAAGAAAGAACGGCAAAGAGATGCACACCCGACGTCTAAGCTAGGGGTTAGTCGCCGCTAAGCACTATCAACCCTAACCAAGGACGAGACTCGACCTAGCATGCATGCTATAACTTACGGCGCCAGCGCTTCATTTATTTTTGCTCAGGGTCTGCGCCTGGCTTTGTACAAAGGTTTACATGCATCATCAGCAATGCTTGTACAAAAGGTGGCTTGCCAGGGGGCCCGGCAAGCCGCGCCTCACGGGTAAAACTTGCGAAAATGCTCAATGTTCCAGGAGTTACTCACTGGAATGGCATCTTCGGTCTCCAGGTGGACAGCGCCGGGCCTGGTGACTCGTATTACCCAATAAGGGCCTTCCAACTTTGGTGTCAACTTGTTGGAATTCTTGGCTGATTGAACGCGCCGAAGGCCAAGGTCGCCTTCCTCAAGGCTTCGGGCATGAACCTTGTGGCTATGGTAGCAGCGCAAGGCTTGCTGGTAGCGTGCTGCTCTCACAGCCACCCGAAGACGATCTTCCTCAAGGAGCATTGCATCATCTTGCTGCAGTTGCTCTTGCTCAAGCTCATCATAAGTGAGCACTCGAGGTGACCCGTATATGAGTTCAGTGGGGAGAACTGCTTCTGCCCCGTATACTAGGGCAAAGTGTGTCTGGCCGGTGGCTCGATTTGGCGTCGTCCTGATCGACCAAAGAACCCTCGGCAACTCATCAATCTAGCGCCTTCCACTCTTGTGCAGCCTGTCAAAGGTCTTGGTCCTTAAGCCTCATAGTACTTCAGGGTTTGCCCTCTCAGCTTGACCATTGCTTCATGGGTGAGCAACGGAAGAGAAACAGACATTGCTGCCGAGGTCTTGGATATATTGCATGAAGGTGCAGCTTGTGAACTGTGTGTTGTTGTTGGTGATGACCCTATTGGGTACACCAAAACGGCACACTAGTCCCTTGAAGAACTTGATGGCTGACTGAGCTGTGAGCTTCCTCACTGCCTCCACCTTCGGCCACTTTCTGAACTTGTCGATTGCAATGTACAAGTACTCAAAGCCCCCAACAGCGCGGGGGAAAGGGCCCAGTATGTCGAGCCCCCAGACCGAGAAGAGCCAGGAGAGACGAATGGTTAGATGGGCTTGAGCTGGCTGATGAAGCTTCTTTGAATGGAACTGACACGCTTCACACCTGGTGACTAGTGTCGTCGCATCCTGGAGGGCGTGGGCCAGAAGAAGCCTTGCCGAAATGCCTTGCCGGCAAGGGCCCTTGACCCGATGTGGGATCCACATATGCCTCAGTGTATCTTCGCCAACAGCTACAGCCATTCCTCCCGAGGGATACACTTAAATTTCACACCGTTCGGCCTCTTTTTGTACAGGACGCCATCGACGAACTGGTACATGGTAGAGCGACAGGCTACTTTTTCTGCTTCTTCCTGCTCTTCAGGAAGTTCCCCTGTTTGGAGGAATCAGACGGTATGTTGTGCCCACACTGGAGCCTGGGGCTCGATGGCGAGGACTAAAGGCATTTCCTCCGCTATGGGAGCGGCTGTCTCGACGGCAAGAGCTTGACGCTCCGCCGGAGCTAGCCGTCCCGTGGCGGGTTCAGTGTCCCCGGCAACATCCTTGCCGGCGGCTCCGGGGAGCTCGGCGAGAAAGTACTTGCCGGGTCCTGATTTCCTCCTCTTGTTCTGCTCTGTTGATGGATCAATAGATGGTTGAGTTAGCTGGAGCACAAAGGTACCTGGTTCCACAGTTAGCTTGAGGGTAGCGCGCTTTGACAGGTAATCGGCGATATCGTTCTCCGCTCGTGGAACGTATTCAACCTGTATACCGTCGAAACGCTCTTCCAGCTTTCTCACTTCATCGACGTAGGCCTTCATCAATGGGCTCTGGTAGTCCTTGTTGACTTGCTTGATGACGAGCTGCGAGTCGCCCCTCACGATGTGCTTCTTGATTCTGAGGTCCGCCGTGATCCTAAGATCGGCAAGCAGCCCTTCGTACTCTGCCGTATTGTTTGTTGACACCTCCCTAGGGAAGTGCATCTGGATCACGTACTTGAGGTGCTCTCCGGTGGGCGCGACAAGCAGTACGCTAGCCCCGGTGCCGTGTAAGGAGAAAGCTCCATCAAAGTACATGATCCAACTGCAACTTGCCTCCTTGCCGGGGAGAGCAGTCTCTTGGGCTTCTTCGTCAGGCGTTGCGGTCCACTCTGCAATGAACTCCGCCAGGACTCGGCTCTGAATCGTCGAAGCACTTTCAAACTTGAGGCCAAAGCTGGACAGCTCCAGTGCCCATTCCACAATTCTTCCCGTTGCATCTGGATTGTGCAATATCCATTGCAGAGGGAGGCGAGTGATGACAGTGATCTCGTGTGCCTGGAAGTAGTGACGCAGCTTCCTCGAGGCCATAAGAAGGACAAAGAGCAGTTTCTGCACGCTGGAGTACCTTGATCTAGCTCCCTCCAGGAGGGAACTAACAAAGTAGACCGGGTGCTGCATCATTTTCATCTTCGGCGCCACTTCAACTGGTTGTGTCGTCTCTGCATTGGTAGTGTCGGGCTCTGTCGCTGCCATTACCTCGTCGTCAACCTCTCTCTGCGCCACTAGTGCGGCGCTGACTACCTGGTTTGTTGCCGCCAGGTATAGCAGCAACTACTCCTATGGCCTAGGCGCACCTAGTATTGGCGCGGAGGAGAGGTACTTCTTCAAATCTTGCAATGTTGCTTCGGCTTCTGGCGTCCACCCCATAGGGCCCGTCTTTTTCAGGATCTTGAAAAAGGGAAGGGCGCGCTCGGCAGACATGGAAATGAATCTGCCCATGGTGGCGAAGCAACCAGCAAGCCGACGTACATCCTTGATTCGCTTGGGTGCTTCAATCCGCTCTATAGCTTTGATCTTGTCCGGATTGGCCTCTATCCCACGCTGTGATACAAAGAACCCGAGAAGCTTGCCGGACGGGACGCCAAAGACACACTTCTCAGGGTTCAGCTTGAGATTGATCTTTCACAGGTTTGCAAATGTTTCTTGCAAATCCGGTATGAGGGTTGCCCTGTCCTTGGTTTTGGCCACTATGTCATCCATATAAGCTTCCAATCTGGACCGCCCTTGCAAACATCGAACCAGCACTCTTCAGCCCGAAAGGCATCCGAAGGAACAATACGTACCACATGGGGTGATGAATGCTGTTTTCTCTTCTTCTTCTCTTGTCATGAAGAACTGGTGGTAGCCGGAGTAGGCATCAAGGAATGACAACAGATCACACCCAGCTGTGGAGTCAACAATCTGGTCGATGCGCGGCAACGGGAAGGGGTCCTTAGGACAAGCTTTATTGATATCTGTGTAATCAATACACAGCCTCCACTTGCCATTAGCCTTGCACACTACAACCGGATTGGCCAACCACGTTGGATGGAGCACCCCTCTTACCAAACCCGCTGCTTCCAGTTTCCGGATCTCCTCTGTGATGAACTCTTGTCGTTCCAAAGCTTGCTTTCTGACCTTCTGCTTGACGGGCCGCGCATGAGGACAGACAGCAAGGTGGTGCTCAATCACCTCCCTGGGAACGCCGGGGGTGTCGGAAGCTTGCCATACAAACACATCGACATTCGCCCGCAGGAAGGTGACGAGCGCGTCTTCCTATTTGTCGTCAAGGGTGGAGCTTATGGTGAAAGCCCCTCCCGTGCCGTCCTCATTGACAAAAACCTTCTTGGTTCCCGGCGGTATGGCCCTGGGCTTCTTGTTTCCGCCGGTGGAGCTCTCTGGCACGTCCTCGACGGGAGCGCTACACTCTGAAGAGGTGCGCTTGCCGGAGTGGGTGTCCGAGGTCTCACCGGTCTTCTTCTTCTTTCCTCCCGGGGTCCCAGCGGCAGGAGCAAGTGCCCTAGTGGCGGCAGCTGCTGCAACTGCTTGCTGGTATAGTTGGTTAGCGCAAATCAGCGCATCTTTCTTATCGGAGGGGATGGTGATGATCGTCACAGGTCTTGTCATCTTCAGGGTGTTGTAGGCGTAGTGTGACGCCGCCATGAACTTGGCCAGTATTGGGCGGCCAAGGATCCCGTTGTAAGCCAAGGGGATCTTGCCAACATCAAACACGATCCTCTCCGTCCTGTAGTTCAGATTGCTTCCAAATGTCACGGGCAGCGTGACCTTTCGCTTAGGTTGGCTTCTTCCCGGGTTGACCCCCTGAAACGTGCCCGTCTATTCGAGGTCTCCATCAGGAATCTGCAGTTTCTCGATCACGGCAGGCGAGATCAAGTTCAGACCGGCCCCGCCATCGACTAGCAACTTTGTCACCTTGAGGTTGCGTATTGTTGGTGAAACCAACAATGGCAAGCACCCGACCGCAGTAGTGCGATCAGGGTGATCCTCAGTGTCAAAAATGATAGGTGTGCTGGACCACTTCAGCGGCCTTTGGGCATCAAACGACGGCTTTGCCGCTGTAATCTCTCGCGCCCACTGTTTAAGCTGGCGGTGAGAAGTATGTAGCGAGGCACCGCCGTCGACGCACATGGCCTCCGTAGCTTTCTGAAACTCTTGGTCGCCGAATTCGTCGTCCTCTTCGTGATCGTCGTCTTCTGGCTTTTTGTCACGGCCCCGGGCGGGCCTCTCCTGTTGTTTATCCTTGCCGCGACGGCCCGCCTGGCCGTCACGCTTCTTGCCGGACCCCTTAGCACCATCTTGGCCCTACTCCTTGTCCCGCCTCTCATATTCAACCCTTTGCTTCTCAGCGAGGAGCTCAACCTGTCGGCAGTCTTGGAGAGCATGTCCTTTGGTGCGATGGATCTTGCAATATCGCTTGTCGGAGTTTCCTGGCATCTCGGCAACTGCCAAGGCCCGGCAGGCGACACATCCGGCAATTTCCTTCGCGGGGTCATCTGCCTTAGTTTTCTTGGTGGAGCCAGTGTCATCAGATCCCTTGACGGCAAGCATGGCTTTACCTTTGTGCTTCCTATTGCGGCGCCGGCCCTTCTTCGCCGGGGCGGCAGTATCTTCATCTCAGGAGTCGGTTTCCACGCCGGCGTCTTCGCTGGGGTACTTCCTTCCCTCTTCAGCCCGGGCACATCTATCAGCAAGAACATAGAGTTCTGCTACATCTTTCACCTTGTTCATTGCCAGCTCTTCGTGCATCTTGCAGTTACGCACGTTCTGATGGAACGCGCTGATGATGGCGGCAGGGTGAACATCAGGGATATTGTACTGTATCTGGCTGAACCTCTGTATATAGTTGCAGAGACTCTCGCCTCCCTTCTAGGGAATGACGTGCAGGTCGCTCGCTTGGCGATGGGCTTGGTGGCCTCCAGTAAATGCGCCCACAAACACATGGCACAAATCCGACCAGGAGGAAATAGAGTCTACCGGCAAGTGCATCAACCATGACATGGCGTTGGGTTTAAGAGCCAACAGAAAGTAATTCGCAAGCACCTTATCGTCGCGGGCTCCGGCAGCTTGCATCACAATGGTGTAGAAGCTGAGGAACTCGGACGGGTGGGTCTTGCTGCTGTACTTTTCGCCCACGTCAGGTCTGAAGGTGCGGTGAATGGGCCACTGGAACTGCCGCAGCTCACGGGTAAAAGCCGGACAGCCTACCTCGTAAGGTAGGCCTCCAGGGCTCTCCAGTGCCGGGTGGTTCACAGTAGGCCCTGCTCGCCTGTCTGGCTGGTGGCGCGCTCTGCACCGGCGCTCGATAGTGGTTCGAGCGTCTTCATGTTCTCATTCCCGAAGGACTTGGCACTGGTCACAGTGGGTCCGCAAGTCGGACGACGCTATGGAGATTTCGTCTCCCGTAACGTTGCGACGGGCTGGCGTCCGCGGTACCTGGCGAGGAGGAGGCGAGTGCACCGTGGTCGCGGTGCCGCCGGATTTCCTGCCACTGGTGCGTGGGACTCCGTCGGAGCATCGATGCGAGGGCTCCACCGGACTCGGTTCGTCTTTGTGGGCCACCGCAACAAGGCTTCAGATAGTGGCTCTCCATTCGTCGAGTTGCGCCACGGTTCGTTTATCCAGGTTCGGGCCGCGAGGATGCGTAAAACCGTACTCCTGCTTTGGTGGATTGTATATCTGTGTTCTTGAGCTAGCTATGGGGCGTGGGGAGCTCCAAAAAGCCGAATCGTCCTCCTGGTCGCCTCGGGCCTCCTTTTATGGGAAAGGGGTTGCCACAGTGGCACACAGGAGGTGGAAAGGGTACAGTGATGTGAGGTTATCCCTTGCATTTAATATGTCTTGCCCAGGTGTCCTTGCTTTATCGGGACGGGGGAGAGCCCTGTCTCGTCCGTCACCGCTCCCTCTCGTGTCGACACGCGCCCTGGCCAGCGGTGCCCGCGGTGCCATGTAGGCAGGCAGGCAGCTGAGGTGGCACAGTGGTGGGTTTCCACGAAGATCCGCATGCCGCCACGCAGGTGCCTGCCCAGCTGGTTGGGTCAGCAGCTGCATGCGAACGGCGGTGGAGGTTTGACTGGCGTGGGCCTAATGGTGGCCATACGGGTGTTCTTGGCAAGGGCCTTGCCGGGGCCCCGTCAAGGGTCTTGCCGTGGCGCCTGCTGTCATCCCTGGCAAGGCTCTTGTCGGGGGCCTTGTGGTCCTCCTTGGCTGGGATCCCGCCAAGGATCATCATCTTCTAAAGGGTGTATATGATCTTGAATGTCTTCACAAAGATCTGCATGCCACCACGGGGATGTCTCCCGAATCCTTGCCCCGTGGGGGCAGTGTACTCAAGGGTGACTTACTCCGTAGGTGTGGGGCAAGCTGACACGGCAAGGGTCTTGCCGGGTTTGCTAAAACCGCCTCCCAGCAAGGATCTTGCCGGGGGGTCCGCTTCGTCCCCTTTGCTCTTTGTGGTCTTGGTTTTGGCGTCGTTCTGCTTCTCCTGAGCTTCGGCCTTACCTTGGCTCACCTCCCTTGCCTTGCTCAGTGTGGTGGTGCCCGTGGCTCAGACTGCCCGTGCACAGTTATAGGGGTACAAAAAGTGTACCCCTCTTTTTGTACACCGACACTACTGCGATTGTGCCCCAGTTCTGCTGGGTTTAGCACCTCAGTAGAGAAAGCTAAAACTGACTGTCATGATAAGGAGAGAGATTGGTCGCTGTTCGGCGAGGTTTTTCAAGTCCCTAAAGACTTATGCCGCTTAGAGCGAGGCGCCGGCCCTGTCCAGCTTAAAGGCGTGTATCGCGCCCCAAATTCGGCCTTCCGAATACCAGGGGCTTCACCAAAATTTAAAATTATAGAATTCTATGGCTAAGTGAGAGTGATAAAGCATTATTAGTCCGGTTGCCTTGTTCGATGTGCTGAGCACCTCCCTCGAAGGACCCAAACATGGGAACAAGAGTTCTCAGGTTCATCCCGAACACCCCAGCACTCGTGGCATGGGGGCAGAAGCCGAGGAATAGCCATCTCTCAGATTGGATAAACAGCCAAACAGAAGGTAATATTTTAAATTCAAATAAGCGTTGCATAGCGCATATTAAACAAGTTTTCATAAATACAGGATAAAACAAGCAAGTCTCACTCAAATATTACATCTTTTGAACAATCGTCCGCTATGAGAAGGGCACCCAGCAGAACACCCTCGTAGTACATCTCGGGGTGGCGGTGCTCCTTGCCCTCTGGTGGCTCCTCCTTGATCAGCTTCACGGCGTCTAGCTTGACCCACTGCAATTTCACATGGGCGAAAGCCCGGCGTGCACCTTCAATGCAGACAGATTGCTTGACAACCTCCAGCCATGGGCAGGCATCCACAAGCCGCCTTACCAGGCCGAAGAAGCTGTTCGGAAGGGCGTCGCCAGGCCACAGTCAGACTATAAAGCCCTTCATGGCCTGATCGGCAGCCTTATGTAGCTCGACCATCTGCTTCAGCTGGTCGCTCATTGGCACTGGGTATCCGGCCTCAGCATACTAAGACCAGAACAGCTTCTCTGTTGAGCTTCCATCCTCGGCCTGGTAAAATTGCGCGGCATCGGACACACTGCGGGGCAAATCTGCGAATGCTCCTGGAGAGCTCTGGATTCGGGTAAGTAATCGGTAATTTACTTTTACATGCTTTCTTTGCATATAGAAAGCCTTACCTGGTGCTATCTTCTTCATTGCGTCGATCTCCTGGAGGGCCTTTTGGGCTTCGGCCTTGGCACCTTTTGTGCTCTCGAGGGCCGCAGCAAGCTCAGACTCCCACGTCTTTGAGTTAAGCTCCAACGCCTCATGCTTCGCCACGAGAGCCTGGAGCTCTTGCTGCACCTCGCCCACCCGAGCCTCGTGCTTCTCTCACTTGGTGCGCTCCTTGGCTGCGTTATCGTCGGTCTTGGTTAGCGCTTGCTTCAGGGTCGCCAGCTCGGTCGTGGCCCCTGGCGAATATACGATGATCCTGTCATTTTGCAATCGGGTCTTCTTTTATATATACATATCTATAGACAGGGTATTACTTACCCTTGTTCTCCTCGAGCTGACTCTTTACAAGGCCGAGCTCTTTCCTGGACCCCTCGAGGTCCTGCTATAGTACGGCGACCTCCGTAGTCAGTGCGGCGGACGCTAGCAGCGAAGCCTGCATATTCATATTGACATACTCATACTAGACTCATGCGATATTATTTGATCCTCTGTTCGGCTTTTCCTTGTGAACACCGAACAAAGCATAAGGGGCTACTGTCTATGCGGTAATATTTCCACTACATTTTAAAACACTTACCTCAAAGCCTATTAGAAGGCTGGCACATGCTTCAGTCAACCCGCTCTTGGCGGACTGAACCTTCTGGACCACCACACTCATAATAGTACGGTGCCCCTCGTCGATGGAAGCGCTGCGAAGCGCTTCCAGCAGATTGTCCAGCGCCTCTGGATGGATAGAGGTCACCGGCACAGGCGTCTTGCCCCTCTTAGAAGGAGGCCGCCTGCCCGAGCCCGTAACCATTGGAGGTTCCGACGCGGTGTTCGGCTGAGGACCGAACTCAGAGCTCTCAAGGGCCCCGTCCCCTCGGCTCCCGGAGTCCGGAAGGACGCCTTGAGGCGCCTCCAGGACTGTCTCCCCTCGATCCGGTGCCTCTTGAGATAGCACCTCGGCGTCGTCTGCGGGATG
Source organism: Triticum monococcum (assembly GCA_034509565.1). Lineage (NCBI taxonomy): Eukaryota > Viridiplantae > Streptophyta > Magnoliopsida > Poales > Poaceae > Triticum > Triticum monococcum. The sequence goes on along the minus strand of CM067844.1, from coordinate 370,953,286 downwards.
AGGGGAGGTGGCGGTCGGGACCAGATCGCTATCCATGTCTGACAAGCACAGGGAGCCGTCCGATGATACATCGATACTGGCTCGTGGCGGCCTGCATAATTATGTTCGGCGTTAGGGAAAGCAGTGCGACAAACGAATGCTCTGAGTTACTCTGGTATCCGAATACTTACGATCTCCCCAGGGGCTTGGCCCTGGGCAACCACTCGTATCCGTCTTCATCGACGGCGGTGGAGCTGTCCGGAAGGAGAGTCCTTCCCTTCTTGGACCCTTCGGCCCCCGCAGTCGGGGCGGCCTTCCTTTCTTGTCTCCACCGCCTGGAGGGGGAGCATCTTCTTCTTCCTCCTCGTCTTCGAGGGAGTAGTGTGCCGCGGAGTTATCGGACGATGAGTCCGATAACACCTGGCGTCGGGAACTCTTTCGGGCTCCCTTGGCCTTCTTGGTCTTCTCCAGCACCTTGTAAGGAGCCGGAGTCAGTATCTCCATCAGGAGAGCGCCCGCAGTGTCTTCGGGCAAAGGGGCGAACAGTTAATCTACCCCGATGTCTCCACCTAGTCCTGTCAAAGGAATGGAGATTAGACCCCGCGCATGATTAAGCTAGGGGAAATAAATGTCCTACGGGACGTATTAAACTCACTGAACGTGCTAGGCGCTTTGCGCTTAGTCCGCGGTCCTCAGCGAGAGAAGGAGGGACCTCGGCGCCCTTGAACAGCACCTTCCAGACGTCCTTGTGCATCGTATGAAAGAGCTCGCTCAGTGTCTGGTGCCGGGCTGGGTCGAACTCCCACAAGTTAAAATCCCGTTGTTGACACGGGAGGATCCGGCGGATGAGCATAACCTGGACTATGTTGACAAGCTTGAGGTTCTTGCTTGCCATACTCCGGATACATTTCTCGAGTCCACCCAGCTCCACCGATGAACCCCACGACAAGCCCTTCTCTTTCCAGGAAGTGAGTCGTGTAGGGAATCCGGATCAAAACTCGGGGGTTGTCGCCCATTTGGCGTCGCGCGACTCGGTGATGTAGAACCACGCCGATTGCCATCCCTTTATTGTCTCCACAATGGAGCCTTCGAGCCATATACCGTTGGGCATCTTTCCCACCATGGCTCCGCCGCATTCTGCTTGTTGGCCTCGTACCACCTTCGGCTTGATATTGAAGGTCTTTAACCACAGGAGAAAGTGGGGCTGGATACGGAGGAAAGCCTCACACACGACGATGAACGCCGAAATGTTGAGGACGAAGTTCGGGGCCAGATCATGAAAGTCCAGCCCATAGTAGAACATGAGACCACGGACGAATGGATGGAGGGGAAACCCCAGTCCGTGGAGGAAGTGGTGGAGGAAAACTACCCTCTCGTGAGGTTCCAGGGTAGGGACGATCTGCCCCGCAGCGGGCAGCCGACGCGCGATATTCGCAGCTAAGTATCTGGCTCCACGCAGCTTCTTGATGTCTCCCTCTATGACGGAGGAGACCATCCAGCTGCCTCCCGCTCCGGACATGGTTGGAGAAGGTGGAGATGGGAAGTGCGGACTTGGGCACTAGAGCTCGAGTGTGTGAAAACAGATGAGCAAAGGAGGAAGAAGGCGTGGATGGAAAGGTGAATCCTTATCCCTTTATATGGGCGGACAAAACTAAGCATCCCCACTTGCCTGGTAAAACTCGCTCATCTCCCAAGCGCCGTAATCGATGGCGCGGTTGGGTTACCCATGCCCGTATTGATGAGAATCCCGCAATAAGGGGACACGATCTCTGCTTTGACAAGACGTGTAAAAATTTCCTCACATTATGTGCGGGGCTAGTTAAAGGAAATGGTTCGAATAATCACCGGGCCATGACATAACGTCATACTATCAAAACAAGTCAGCAAATTAGATTTGCGAAAATATTATTCTCTCTACGGAAGTATGTGGAACTTCTGTTACAGGTTCGAACACTATCCTCGTATTCAAATTCTTCCATGATGTATTCGGAGGAGGAACCCGCCTTTCCATGCCGAAGACAATACTGCACGCCGGACTCATCGTCATTGAAGCCTGGTTCAGGGCTACTGAGGGAGTCCTGGATTAGGGGGTCTCCGGACAGCCGGACTATATCCTTTGTCCAGAGTATTAGACTATGAAGATACAAGATTGAAGACTTCGTCTCGTGTCCGGATAGGACTCTACTTGGTGTGGAAGGCAAGCTAGGCAACACGGATATGGATAACTCCTCCTTTGTAACCGACCATGTGTAACCCTAACCCTCTCCGGTGTCTATATAAATCGGAGGGTTTTAGTCCGTAGGACAACAGACAATCATACCATTGGCTAGCTTCTAGGGTTTAGCCCCTCTGATCTCGTGGTAGATCTACTCTTGTACTACCCATATCATCAATATTAATCAAGAAGGACGTAGGGTTTTACCTGCATCAAGAGGGCGTGAACCTGGGTAAAACATTGTGTCCCCTGCCTCCTGTTACCATCCAGCCTAGACGCGCAGTTTGGGACCCCCTACCCAAGATCTACCGGTTTTGACACCGACACATACCAATTCGTATTTGTGAGGATGTGCCTGTTGTTGTCGCTAATGTTACTATCTTAACTGACTCTGTTATACCTGGGATGCCCGAGGACGATAATATGTTGATTATCCTTGGTAGACCATTTTTGAAAACTGCAGGGGTTGTTATTGATTGCAATAAAAGCAAGTTCACTTTTCATATCAATGATAATGAGCATACGGTGCACTTTCCGAAGAAACAATTCCAAGTGAATGGTATTAATGTTATTGAAAAATCTCCGACAATCACTGTTGGAAGTTTTCAACTACCTCTACCTACTACCAAAAAAATATGAAATGCTTATTGTTGGGGACATTTATATACCCGTTGAGGTAACTTAGTGTTTTAGGAAAGTAATTTGGTTTCATGCTAATCGAAAGTGACTTTTAAGAAGAATTGATCAACATTATTAGTGAATAATTTGTGAGATGTATGAAGTTGATCGATTTAGTGAGCACTACCTTCTATCCTTACCTTTTTTCTGTTTTTATTAGTCAAATAAAATAAAATGCCATATTCTCACAGTATTTTGAATTTCCCGTGCAATAAAAAATGACCCAAAAATAGAACTTCCCAAAATGCTCTGAAAATTTGATATGATTTTTTTCTGAATATTTTTGAATTTTTGATGCAAATAACAATAGAGGGAGGTGCACCAGGTGGGCACAACCACTACAGGAATCCAATACTTTGCCGTCTGCCATGGCGGACGGCAAAGGCACGGACGGCTGACGGCAAAGCAGTTTGCCGTCCGCGGCGGACGGCAAACAGTGACGGCAAAGATAGGGTCGGCAAATAGGTCCTTTGCCGTCTGCTTTTTATGGCGGACGGCAAAGAGCCCTTTGCCTACAGCGGCGGACGGCAAAGAGGGGGGGCGGCAAAATGTTGCACGTCCGCCAGCGTTACTCCGTTAGGCGGCTAACGGCGGCGCGGACGGCAAATTTGAACACCTGTTCGCCGTCCGCCAGATGACGTCAACAATACGTGAGCGCCCGCTTTTTTTGCTGTCCGCCCGGCGGACGGCAAAGGCAAAGTCTTTGCCATCAGCTTAGCTTTGCCGTCCGCCACGGTAGGCAAATTGGGCAAATGGTCCATCCCCCAGGAAGCACAGGTGGGCGCCACGTGCCCCCTTTGCCGTCTGCCACCGACGGCAAAGGGGTCTTTGCCATCTGCCGCAGACGGCAAAGAGCCTGCACTGCCTCTTTTTTATTCTGTTTTTCTTATATCCAACAATTATCACAACAAATATATCACAGCACATATATATCCATCACATAAATATCCAGCACATATATATCCAACATAATAAATATCCAGCACATATATATCCATCCATACATACATAGTAGGTTGCACATAGTTCCATCGATCCATACATATTACAATATGCAAAGTTTCATCATAGCAAGCGAGCAGAATACAAGAAGTGCATCAAAGGAAAAAACAGGAAAAAGCAAGCACTCCATCATAGGAAGCTGGCTTCCGTGAAGTGAATGAAACCTGAAAATGACAAATAAGAAAGTTAGAAAAAGAAGACTAGAAGAAGAATTAGACTAGAAGAAAAAGAATAGAAGAAGAGGACTAGAAGAAGAAGTATATGCCATTTATTAGCTAACTTAGGTGAAATGTATCGTTTATGAGCTAACCTAGGTGAAATGGGTAGTTTATGAGCTATCCTAGGTGAAATGGATCATTTTGGAGCTAAGTTAGGTGAAATGGGTCGTTTATGAGCTAACCTAGGTGAAATAGGTTGTTTATGAGCTAACCTAGGTGAAATGGGTCATTTATGAGCTAACCTAGGTCAAATGGGTCATTTATGAGCTAACCTAGGTGAAATGGGTTGTTTATGAGCAAACCTAGGTGAAATTGATCATTTTGGTGCTAACTTAGTTGAAATGGGTCGTTTATGAGCTAACTAAGGTCAAATGCCACGTTTTTGAGCTAACTAAGGTAAAATGGATCATTTTTTAGCTAACTTAGGTGAAATGGGTCATTTTGGAGCTAACCTAGGAGAAATGGGTCATTTTAAAGCTAATGTAGGTAAAATGGATCATTTAGGAGCTAATCTACGTAAAATGGGTCATTTTAGAGCTAACTTGGATAAATTGGATCACTTGTAAGCTAACTAAGGTAAAATGAGTCATTTTAGAGCTAACTTAGGTAGAATGGATGGTTTATGAGGTCAGTAAGCTTATTAAGTCATTTTGGAGGAAAAGAAGCTAACTCTAGGTCATTATGGTAAGCATATTGGAGGAAATAAAGCTAAGTCTAGGTCTTTATGCATTTGTTAAGCAAAACACTAGAGAAACTTACCGTGATCACGGAGGTGTAGGAGCGGGCTGGCTCACGCTGGTAGCTGGAGAAGGATCGTGCGATGCGTTTCTGGAGTTAAGCTGCACCAAAGATCATTTCCAATGTCTCGTTAGCATTATGACACTCAAATGTTAAGACTAGCAAGTAATGTCCATTCAAATTAAACTCACCGTGCTCCCAGGAGCAATCACTTGCATCGGCGGAGCGGTCTGACCGGACTTCTCGCACACAGACTGCACATTTGGTTTTCACAACAATCATACTAGTTAGTAATGAGACTCAAATGTTAAGACTAGCAAGTAATCTGCAGAAGAAACTTACCACAAGGAGCTCGTACATGGCCCTTGCCTGCATGTCATTCCGTGCCCTCTCATCCTCCAACATCTTTGTCGTCCTCTCCTCCAACTCCCGCTGCCTCTCCGCCGCCTCCGCCAGAAGTTTCTCCGTTCTATCTCTCTCACTCTGTATAGCAGCCTGCAACACCACTCACATGACCATTTGTAATCAATCATGGAAGCGCACACAATGTAATGGAGAAAGATAGCTGAGTACGTATAACTAACCTCGAAGGCGAGTTGGACTGGCCGTTCACGAGGCCTTATCTTAGGAGCGGAGCTCGACTGGCGCGCCTTGATCTCCGGGAGAGTGCTAGGACAACGGATAAGTCCATCTCCCATGGCTATGGAGCCATGGGACCTCCCGCCACCAGATATCATCAGCAGCTCTGTATCAATGGGACCCTGGCTCGGGTTAAAGTCCTCCCCTTTCCTCGCCTTGCCCTAATCTCTATATTGCACGAGCTTGTCGTGGGCGGAGTTGTTGGTGAAGTTCTTTGGATCATCAAGGTGAGACGCAGAGAATGCCTTGACTTTCTTTTAAGGGCCAGTGTGGGCCATGGCATACAGGTCGTACACCTCTGGCACCTTATCCGCCTTATTGTAGCGTGCCTGAAAGAGAGAAACAAAGTAAATTAGTAATTAAAGGGCTAAAGCTAGCATGATGAATGAATTGCATGAATCATGAAGCAAACCACATACCCAGTTCCGCCCGTACTGAAATAAGTTGGAGCTACCTTGGTGGTGTGGCACACCTTCCATTTGGGCACGTTTGTCCTTGGCCTCTTTGTGGGTGGCCAGCCATTCTTTTGAGCACCACGCATTGACCAACACCTCCCAACAATCCATCCGATCCGCACACCATCTCGGAGGGGCCTAAGTTAGCAACTAGAAACTTGAGCGCTACGGCTATGAATTACTAAATGAAGGAAGTAAGTACAAGGCCTTAAGAATTACCTTCATGTACTTCTCCTTACTCAAGAACTTATCATGGCACTCCTGCTTGGGCTTCTTGATACCACGCCCAGCGTAGTAGTCCCGAACAGCCTGCACCCGAACCTCATGCCATAAGTTCTGAAGTAGGCGCTTGCACTCCTTGTGGATAACATGATCCGCCTCCTCCTCGTATCCCTCCTCAGACCTGTAGAATGTCTTCAAACAAATGAGACAATATTGATTAGTACAATTAATAACTAGCTAGTTGAAGATTTTTAATTGTGTAAAGGAGCAATTACCCAGAACTTTCTGATCACGACGTCTGCCCTCGTCTTGCACAAGACACCGTCGATAATCTCACCCGGTGGGGCCGGGGCAGCCAAGTAGTGCTCCCAAGTCAATCCAACCTCTGGAAGCCGACCCTCACCAGGCAAGGTGACAAACCCCGGGAAGTTTTGCCGAATCAGAACTCCAAGGACGGAGTTGGGCCGGCGGACACTTTCATGGTGGTCCCAACCCCTGCAGCATGACAAGGCCAACACATCAGTTATTTGAAGAAAGGTGAATGCAGAAGGTACAAAAAGATTAAATGCACTTACCTCTCCCCATCAGGGAAAATCAATCACCTCTGCTCGCGGGTCGCCGGCACGGATGGGAGCCGTGTAGCACCACGCTGGTAGACGTTGCCCCCCTCCTCCCCCTCCTCATCAGTCGGCTCCCCGCCATCATCAGCATGGCCACTTGGCTCCCCGCCATCATCAGCGTGGCCACTCGGCTCCTCAGGATGACCCAACCAGGTATCCCATCCAAGTCTCGTGGGCCGAAGGCCCGTCGACCCAAGGCTCGTGGGCCGAAGACCCGTCGACCAGAGGCTCGTGGACCGGAGTCCATGCAGCCTCCTCCTCAGACGAGTCCACCCTAGTAGTCACGTGCTCGGGTATAACAGCTGGGGGCGGCGGCGAGGAAGGCGCCGTAAGAGTCACCCTACCTCCTCTCCCGCGACCACATGCTCCACCTCCTCTCTTCTTCTTACCTCGTCCCCTGCTGGGCACCGTGGTCAACGAAGAAGGGCCCTGTGGTGTCGCCATACTGTCCAGCAACGCTCGGCGGAGAGCTGCGTGTGGAATGGAAGACCTCGCACCACACGACGACGAAGAAGGGGCCTCGGCGCGCTCCCGACCAGCGCCCACCATCTTTCAACACCTGCCATGACAAAGAACAAAAGAAATTAGTAAAACATAAAAGAAAGTACCGACATGAATAATAATATGTATATCACTTAAGTGTATCATCATCAAGTACAACATAAAAAAATTGAATACCTGACACTACTAATAATCTCGATCAGTATCATCAATAAATGCATAATCATCATCATCACTATAATCAATGATGGGCATATAGGGTTCATTGGCATCAACATGTGCAAGGCCACCTTGACGTAATCGGTCAAGTATTGACAGGTCATCCGCAGCAGTAACCTCTTCTTGTTCCGGCTCTTCTTGTTCCTCCTCTGGGGTGATGTCGGATTCATTGTCGCTGTCAACTTCAATGTTTTGGGGTGAAGTATAGCGGTTCTTGAAACGCTTTTTGGAAAGACGTGTCTCTTGGAAGAATTCTCCTTCATATGTGTCTGGGATAATGTGAGGTTCATAATCCTCTTCCTTTGGGGGAGAAAGTCTAGCACGTGGCGGCACTTCATAAACGACATCCCAACCTTTCAGATTTGGATTAGTTTGGCAGGCCCATGGTAGATAGAATACTTGGGTCGCCTGTTGAGCCGTAATATAGACATCAGGAGCATCTAAATGGGTGCTTTGGTTGATTTCAACTAGCCCTATATGTTCATGAGTCCTTCTAGTCTCCTTCGGCTGAAACTAATAACATTTGAAGATTACGACATTTGGTGGGTTTTCACCATAGAACAGAAGTTCATAAATTGCTTCAACTCTCCCATAATACTCTGTACCTCCTTCGCCGATAGCAGATACACAACAATTTGTAGACATTCGGTTGGCCATAGATAGCTCTTTGCCATAGGTACGAAAGCGATACCCGTTGATGTCGTACTTGTGAAATGAACGGACCTTATAGTCAAAACCATTAGCGACTTGTCTCAATTCAGCGTCCATAGACTCTGAATTAGCCTACAAGTTTAATATGAAAGGATTGTTGCATTACACACAAATTAGCGAATGAAATGAAATTGTCTAATAGAAATTACCGTTTGTTTGAACCAAGAGATGTAACCGGGATAGCCGCCTCCTTGCTTTGCGAGAAGCTCATACTCTTCGACGGAATCCTTTTGGATCTCCACTCCATACGAGAATATGGCGATGTATCGACTGTATGACATATCCAGGAATAAGGGCAGTTCAAAGGAAATAGAACTTGCGAAACAAAGTACCGAGAACTTACTCGATGTACGGCCGCACTTCTATCAGGTTGTTGAAGATATACAACGAAATGGTCCGCCATTCTTCGTTATCCAAAGATACTGGATGTGAAACACTAGCTGGTGCGAGATTCCCTTTGAATAGGCTGAGGTTGGATCCACCCTTTTTAGGGTCATCAGCATTGTACCGAGGCTTCGGATTATGCAAATGACAATTTTTGGCTTCGTAGTGCGCTGTTACGAAGTTTGCCGCCTCCTCTGTGATGAATGCCTCAGCCATCGATGCTTTAATTCTACGTTTATTTTTACATTTTTCTCGAAGCGTCTTCTGCATCCTCTCAGTTGGGTAGCACCAACGATTTTGCATGGCCCCCCAATCTTGCCTCGGTCGGGAGATGCAAAATCAAATGCTGCATTGGATTAAAGAAGCCCAGTGGAAAGATCTTCTCTAACTTGCAGATCAACTCCTGCGCCAACTCTTCCATTTGGTCTAGCACGCCAGGCGATAGTTCTTTCGCACAAAGAACACGGAAGAAATAGCTGAGTTCTGCCAGTACTAGCCATTCATCCTCAGGGATGAAGCCACGCAACATCAGCGGCATTACCCGCTCAATCCATATGTGCCAATCATGACTCTTGAGACCAAATATCTTCAGTTTATCAAGATTCGCTCCCCTCTTTAGATTCGCTGCCTACCCATCGGGGAACATCAACTGCTGTTGCACCCACAAGATAATTTCCCTCATAGTTGGCCTTCCAAGATTGAACCATGCCTTTGGCTTCGTCCAGTTCTGCTTTCCTTTCGGTTCTTTCATGTTTTGTAACGGCCTATCACATAGCGCCTCCAGAACGACTCTAGCCTTAGTATTATCCTTTGACTTCCCATCTATGCCGAACAATGTACCAAAAAGTGCCTCGGCGATATTCTTCTCAGTGTGCATCACGTCGATATTGTGTGGGCAAAGGAGGTCTTTGAAGTAAGGCAGATCCCATAAGCTTGTTTTGTGAGTCCACGCATGCTTAGTATTATACCCCTTGAAGTACCCTTGATGTTGTGGATCTGGCTCGAGAGTGTTTAACTGATCCAGGGTCTATTGGTCTGTCAATGCAGGTGGTGCAGAGTTTTTGAAAACTCTACCCCTGATGAAGTTCTTCTTGTCTTTCCTGAACTTATGGCAAGGATCCAGGAACTGTCTATGCATGTGGAAGCAAGAAAACTTGCGACCGGCCTGAAGCCAACGAAACTCAAGAGCACGGGAACCTTCCGTGCACACACCAGCCAATGAATAGCGCATACGCCGGCAAGTCATGCGTCGGGTACATGTACCAGACACGCATTATGAAGTTCCGTTTGCTAAAGGTGTCGTATGTCTTGAACCCATTATCCCAGGCTTCTTGTAATTCGTCCTTAAGCGGCTGCATGTACACATTCATATTTTTCCCCGGATAGTTGGGTCCTGGAATTATCAACGTCAGGAAAATGTTCTTTCTTTGCATAATCTGTCCGGGGGGGGGAGATTGAGTGGAAAGACAAATACGGGCCAACAACTGTATTGGGCTGCCATCATACTAAACACGCTGATGCCGACTCGAGGCTGCCTCGGATCTGCCGCTTTGTCAACATGTAATTCATCAAACTTTTTCCACGCAACACCATCCGATGTGTGTACCATCATCAGATTCCCATCTGCATCTAGTTTGGTTCTGTTGCCTGTTTTGTGCCATGTCATCTGTCTGACCGTCTCTTCAACCATGAAAAGACGTTGAAGTCTTGGTACGATTGGCATATACCGAAGAACACTAACGGGGATTTTGGTCTGTGTCTTCTCACCCATACCGTTATCTACCACAATATACCTCAAAGACTTGCAAATGGGACAATAGTTCAAGTCCGCATAGTCAAGCCTAAATAAGGCACATCCTTTCTCACAGGCATGTATCTTCTCATAAGGCATCTTCAGTGCACGGAGGATTTTGTCCGACTGGTACAGGTTTGCAGGCATTACATGGCCTTTGGGCAGACAGCGTCCAAATATTGTCATAATTGCGTCATAGCATTCTCTGCCCCAAGTTGAACTGAGCCTTCAGAGCCATTACTTGTGAGATGGCATCCAACTAACAAAGCTCAGTGTGCTCGTGGAGCGGACGTTTTGAAGACTCCAACATTTCATTGAAGGCCTTTGCCGATTCCTCCATCTCCTCGTCTGAATCCAGAGCATTTCATAGTCTTGCACCATGTTTTCCATCCCGGTACCATGCTCATCGGTGCGACGACGATCCACCTTAGCTCGGTCACGTTGGGCAGACTCACCATGAAATGTCCACACCGTATAATCGGGCGTAAAACCACTCTTCTGCAGGTGTTTGCGCATTTCAGCCTCTGTCTTCTTTTCCCAATTGCCGCACCGGAAACAGGGGCACCATGTTTTCTTCTGGCCATTTGCAAATGCGGCTTGCACAAACCCCTTGGTTTTTGTGAACCATTCAGCGCTCCATTTGTTCTGACCAGTGTGACTGGTATACATCCACGCACGGTCACTCATCTTGACTTTCAGAGCTACTGGACACACAACAATTATCTATGTAATTCACCATGTATATATTCATCAGTTGATCTACTTTGTCAATTTTATTACGTCCATGCAACCTACACTCTAATAGGTAATGATAGGTCCTAATCCCACCCGTGTATGTGTAGATTGGGTTCATTTTCCCATGCTATGCTCCGGATCCGACGCAAAATTTCGGCAGCACCTCCCCGCTGTTCTCCTAATACACGTCTCTGCAATAAACAGAGAGGATGTGTACCCGAAGAACAATAGGGGAGGCACAAACGAAATTTATGCGTCAGATCCGGAGCAAAGCATACGGGAAAACGAACCCAATCTACACACACTCGGGCTGTCCATGGATAGCGTTGGACAATTCGAAAGAATCAAGGTTATAAATATGCAAATGCATGCATATTTATAACTATGACGCTTTTGAACAGGAGACACATATTGGTTACGCATACTGATGATTCAAGACACATATTTAACTAGCTATCAAGTTTCATCGGAATAGATCAAATAATTAATGGGGGAGGAGGACTTGTCATTTGTGCTCACCCACGAACGAAGCGGCAGAGCTCGTCAAACGCACGGCGAGGTCGTCGAACACCAAACCTCGCAGCGATGAAACAACTGCCCATTTAAAACTACACGATCAACACAATTATATATGATGGTTTTCATAACAAAATTGAAAAATATATGACCTAACTAATAATTCACAAATATATGACCCCGTCGGCCTCTGGAAGGCCAGAGAACACCTTTTCAGGAGGTGTCGGGGGTCGGGGTGTCGTGTCGGTGTTGGGGTGCCGTGTCGTGGTCGGGGTGCTGTTTTGGGGTCGGGGGGTCGGGGTGTCGTGTCGATGTCGGGGTAGTGCCGTGTCGGTGTCGGGGTGCTGTTTCAGGGTCGGGGTGTGGTGTCGGGGTCAGGGTGTCGGGTCAGGCTCGGGGTCGTGGTGTCGGGTCAGGCTCGTGGTCGGGGTCGGGGTCGGGTTGTCTGGTCAGGCTCGGGGTCAGGGTGTCGGGGCAGGGTCGGGGTCGGGGTGTCGGGGTCGGGATCTCGGGGTCGGGGTGTCGGGGTCGGGGTCTCGGGGTCGGGGTGTCGTGTTGGGGTCTTGGTACCGTGTCGGGTTGGGTGTTTTTTTCCTTTTTTTCCTTTTCTTCTTCTTCCTCTTCTTCATTTTCTTCCTTTTTTCCTTCTTCTTCTTCTTCTTCTTCTTCTTCTTCTTCCTCCTTTCCTTTTTCCTCTTCTTCTTCTCCTCCTCTCCTCTTTTTTCTTCTTCTTCTTCTTCCTCTTCTTCTTTTTTCTCCTCCTCATCCTCTTCTTCTTCTTCTCCTCTCCTCCTTTTCTCTTCTTCTTCTTTCCTAAAACTAAACCTAAAACTAATACTAAAAAAACAAAAAAAGGAAAAAACTAAATCTAAACCTAAAACTAAACTAAAACTAAACCTATAAACCTAAAACAAAACCTAAAAGTAAAACTAAATCTAAATCTAAACTAAACATAAACGTAAAACTAAAAAAATAGAAAAAAGGAAAAAAAGAGGAGGCAGAGAGCTCACCTGGGTGGAGGAGGGCGGCGGGGCGGCCTGGGGCGGCGGAGGAGGGGGGCAGGGCGGCCTAGGGCGGCGGCGCCGGGCGGCAGTGGCGACGGGGCCGAGCCCGGCCGGGGAGGTGGGGCGCGGGGGTGCCGGGGCGTCGGGGGCGGCGGGGCTGGGCGGGGGCGCCGGGGCGGCGGCGAGGTGGTGGGGCGACCGGGCGGGGGGGCGCTGGGGCGGCGGCGGGGTGGTGGGGCGACGGGGCAGCGGCGAGTACTGGGGAGAGAAAGAGAGAGAGAGGGGCGGGGTGTGGCGCAGCCGTTAACGTTAGTGGGGCCCTCCCTCTTTGTTGTCCGCCCCCTTTCCCGTCCGCTTTTTTGCTCTGTGCCGTCCGCTAGCAGACGGCAAAGAGGGGGGCCGTTAGGTTTTTTTTAAGCAGCTCATCAGTGGGGCCCCCTCCCGCTTTGTCGTCCGCTAGCTGACAACAAAGAATCTTTGACATCTGCTAGCCGACGGCAAAGAACTGGTTGATGGCAAATTAGGTCTTTGCCATTAGCCAGTTCTTTGCCATCTGCTTTTTGGTAGCTCATGGCAAAGAGGTTCTTTGTCGTCCGCTAGCTGACGGCAAAGAGCTGGCAGATGGCAAAGTAGCTGATTCCAGTAGTGAACCCCACCTAGACGTGCCAGTGCACCAAGGAGTTCCCTGGTCCCCACGTGGGCCCCCTCACTTATCTCTTTAGCCCATGTCACCACCTACCTCCATAAAAAATTCGCCATTTCTCTCTCTCTCTCATGTTCTTGCTCTCAAACCCGTGGATTTCGATCCCTTTGCTCAAAGCTCCATTTTCTGAAACTGTTTTGGGGGATTGTTGCTTGGTATGTGACTCCTCCATTGGTCCAATTAGTTTTTTCTCTAGTGATTTACATTTTGAATAATTAGCTACTCTTGATGTTGTAGATGAGCTTGCATGTTGAATTATTGGAGTTCTAAGTAGTTTGAATGCTTGATATGGCCTCTATGCATCCCTATGAGTAGTTTCTATCAATCTTGTGAAGTTTCGTTCTGAACATTTTGTGGACTAAAATTTTTAGAATTTTGTTCATAGGAAAAAGATGAGTTTCTTTAGGAAGTTTGCTTCCAAGAAGAACTCCAACGGTGTTCTTGGGGATTCATCCTACAATGATCTCCGCACCCGGAGAATGGCAGAGGTATGGCCGTGCGAATGGCCGCACAACCCATTCATGGATGGAGCCAGAATCCCTCAAGAGTTTGCGCAATATGCTGCTAATGCCAACCTCACCGACTTTATCACAACTTAGTGTGAATAGTATCATCTCCTCACAAATTCCTTTGTGCAAAGTTTTCATTTCACGAGTAGGAATAATCCTCCTGAGGTGCAGTTTAACTTATATGCTGAAACCCATCAGATACCAATTACTGAATTTTGTGACATATGCTTGATCCCTTCTGATGGGGATTTAGTAGAGCCTAGGCCCACAAAGTTTGATGGTTTTTACTGCACTCTGACAATGGGGATGAGAGAGGGGTGTCAGGTGTCACTACTACTAGCTTGCATTTTCCCGCTGTGCATTATTTTGCTCTATTCATTGCGAAGTGTTTGCTTGCTAGAGAGAAAGTAGGTGCGGACCCAAACAACTAGGCAGCAGTAGAGGAGGAACCTCACGAATGGGACCCTCAGGTGCCTGCTCCCCATCACTTCAACTTGGGACCTGATGGTTTCTTCGAGTGGTGATTACCAAGTTAGGCCAAAAGCCTAAGCTTGGGGGAGTACGTATTTCCAGCGACATTACATTCACTATTCACACATCTCATTCTAGTTGTCGGTGTCCACACTTTTTCATTTTATTATCCATGCTAGATTTATTTTCCCAATTTCTTCTTGTGTGTTTGAAAAACTATGAGAAAATACAAAAATATTGCATGCTTTTTTTGGTTTTTCTTTCTAGGGTAGTTAGTTTAGCATTTAAAAAGAAAACCCCAAAATATTTCCTTGTTCTTCTTCTTGCTTGTTGGGAGATTTCCCATGTAAATAGTTCTTCTCGTTTTTGCTTTTCTTTTCTATTTGCTTTCCTCTAGAAAAAACCAAAAACTCCAAAAATATTTTAGTGTGTTTCTTTGAATTTCTTTTCTGCTTATTAAGTCGAACCGAGGTGAAGACCACGATGAAAATGTTGAGTGGCTCTCATATGCATTATTGTTGATCTAACAAAGAACCCGTATTAACTTGTCTTCTCCTTTTGAATAAAATGTTTGCATATTCCAGCTTAGTCGATGACACTCTTGCACTGTTATCATTTTCATATCATTCGGCCGTGCAAGTGAAAGGCAATAATTATAATATTTGATGAACTGGCCGTGGCACATAGAAATGGGTATGAACTCAACTTGTTCTATTTTTGTAATTATGTTTAGCCTAGTTTCCATGATTCAACATATTATGATTGAACATGTTTGCAATTACCATTAGAGATTATAGTTTCTCATGCCATGCTTAAGTAGTTAGGAGTGGATAATGATTTATCTTGGACGTCAACATTGCGTTAAAATGATTATGATGTGCTATGATGATATGGTATCCTCCTTTGAATGTTCGAGTGGCTTGACTTGGCACATGTTCATGCATGTAGTTGAATGAAAACCAACATAGCCTCTATCCTATTTATGTTCATGGTGTTCATATCCTACTCATTCTAGTATCCAATGTTACTTATGCATAATGCATGTTCATGACCATTTTCACTCTCTAGCTGGCCGCTTCTCAACCTATTTGCTAGCCTTCGCCTGTACTAAGTGGGAATAGTACTTGTGCACTAAAAATCCTGAAACCCAAGTAAATCCAGATCAGTCCACCATATCTACCTATATGCGGTATTACCCTGCCGTTCTAAGTAAATTTGCATGTGCCACGTCTAAAAGCTTCAAATAAATATCTTTTTGTGAGCCTAGATTGTTCATAGAGTGACAGGAGGTAGTCAGTATCTTCCATACTAAGCGGGTTATTCTCATGATGAGTGTTTTTTCACTCACCCTTCCACGATAGGGGCGGTAATAGGGATTCCTAGTCTCGAACTCAAATTGCAAATACTTAAACAAAACTCCCCCAGGACTGTTATTGGTATGGACGGTACTAGTGGATTCAGACAAGCCATGGAGTGTGTTTGTTGGTGGAGGCGGAGTAAACCTTTACTTTTATCGCTTGGGAACTGCCACGGTCGGTGTCAAAACCGGCGGATCTCGGGTAGGGGGTCCCGAACTGTGCGTCTAAGGCGGATGGTAATAGGAGGCAGGGGACACGATGTTTACCCAGGTTCGGGCCCTCTTGATGGATGTAATACCCTACGTCCTGCTTGATTGATATTGATGATATGAGTATTACAAGAGTTATTCTACCACGAGATCATAGAGGCTAAACCCTAGAAGCTAGCCTATGGTATAATTGTCTGTTGTCCTACGGACTAAACCCTCCGGTTTATATAAACACCGGAGGGGGCTAGGGTTACATAGAGTCGGTTACAAGGGAGGAGATCTACATATCCGTATTGCCAAGCTTGCCTTCCACGCCAAGGAAAGTCCCATACGGACACAGGATGAAGTCTTCAATCTTGTATCTTCATAGTCCAACAGTATGGCCAAAGGATATAGTCCGGCTATCCGGAGACCCCCTAATCTAGGACTCCCTCAGTAGCCCCCGAACCAGGCTTCAACAACGATGAGTCCGGCGCGTAGTTTCGTCTTCGGCATTGCAAGGCGGGTTCCTCTCCAAATTCTGAATATCTGCTGAGTAGTGTCCGGCTCCCGATAAATGTTGCACTTCTTGGCTTCTGCGTGCAATAAAGGCTATCTTCCATGTGTCGAGCAAATGTGAGGAGCCAGGGCATTTTTACATTCGCCACCCTAGCCATGTAAATAAACTGTCTATTAAAGGGACGGGGATTCTTAGATCCAAACCACACCATCCCCCCATAGCTCCATCGGAGCGCGCTCGGAAAAATCCCGTTCCAACATGGCCAGCCACTGCAGCTCCTCCTCCCGCTCGTGTAGCCCTAAGCCCGGTGACTGGGAGAAGTGTTTCGTCCCGCACAGCCAGTTAGTAGAGTTGCAGACCCAAGGATGTCTCCCTCCAGCATATATGGTCCCCATTCGAGCCGGGCTCGCCACCTATAATTGCAGGGAGCAAGTGGAGAGCTTCCCCAATCCCTCCAAGGGGGAGCGGGTATGCCTTGTCCCTTATTTACTAAGGGGACTTGGATTCCCGATCCATACGTTCCTCCACGGGCTCCTGGAGTTTTACGGCCTCTAGTTGCATAATTTTACCCCCGCTTCCATATTACACATCGCTGGTTATGTTGCCCTTTGTGAGCTGTTTCTGGGCTGCGAGGCTCATTTCGAGCTGTGGAAGAGGCTATTCTGCCTTGTGCCCCATACACAAGAGGGGTCACTATATCAAGTGGGCGGAGCCGAAATATGGCGCATCGCCAGGACCGGATAGTTGTCTGGTACCCCGAAGAAGACGTCTGAAGACTAGCCTTCAGACTGGTTTTACCTGGAGGACGTCCCCCTTCCAGATCCTGCTCGGAGGGGTGTTCCCGAGTTCCACAATACTCCTCTGAAGAAATGTCGAAGCTGGCGCCCACAAAGGTTATGTCAATATGCATAATGCGGGGGGTGCAGCCACCTCAATATCGAGGGCACCCCCTATGGTGCTTTAACGGGGAAGATGATGGCACCCGTTGCAGGCGTAAGTGACCGGACTCCGCTGCTGCTTTAGTAAAAATTATGTCCGAGTTGTTCAAGGGAGAGGAAGAGGCGTTCATCCGTATTAAGCCACGGGATGGATTCTGCATGTACAAACCTCCAAGCTTGGTGAGCTGTCACTCTTTACTCCCAACCTTCCCGCATTCTTTGTCGTAAATACTCACCTTGCTGTTTTGCAGCAGGAACTGTGAAAAGTTTTAAGAGAGGTTAACAGCCCGCCTCCACAACCGGAGAACCCTGTCCGGGCCCTCGATCCCGGACTAGAAGAGGATCCGGACTTATTTGTGGAGCTGATAGACAGGATGTTCTATCAATTGAGCTGCGGTGACGCCATGGTGGCCATCATAGCCGACTATCCTGGGCTACTCCCTGCATCACAGGTAAGGGAAAACCGGAGTCCCAACATCCAAGAAGGATCCCCTTTTATGCACTTCACCTACCATACACATATGGTGCTTTATAGGGAAGACCTTCGGGACGCCATGCCGAACCCATTGTGACTCGCCAACATGGGGCACCGAAGCCGGGTAGGCCAAAAAGGAAGGTGGTCAGGACTGAGACACCGGCGCAGAGGTATGACACAAAACCTCGCTCCATGGTTGTCGTCTTTCTTTAAAATATAATGACATCCATGTTTCCTAGCAGGAAAAACGCTCGCCGGACTATATCCGTAGGGGCCGCCGATCACGCCTCCACCAGTCGGGCTCCAGGGTCGGATATAGAGGCGGAAGCTAACATGGGGCGTACGCCGGATGCTCCTCCTACAGAGGATGCAGACAGACTATCCACTACAAATTCCGAAGTGGAGAGCGCCATGAATCACAGGCGTCGCCGGGCCGTACTCCGTGACGCTTGTTTCTCCCAAGAGGCGTTCGATGCCTTCAGCTCAGGAGACGCGTACATCCGTGCTGCTCAATATGGTCTTGCCAGAGCCACGGACCAGTATGTAAATGATATACATGTAGGAAAAATCTGACGATTATATATATCAGTAGCCCCTGAGACTTGGAACAGTTGACACAACTGATTTAAGGATCATTATTTGTGCAGGTTCTTACAGAGAAGAATACCCTATTGTCTGAAGAGCTGGAAGAGTGCAAAGCCCAGCTACAGGCCGCGGTGGCCGCGTTGAAGGAGTCTGAGAAGGCCCCCTCTCGTAACATTTGCTTCCATTGCAAAGAATTACAGGTACCAGATAGTATGCGGCATGCATGCAAATCTAACAGTAGAAGTTGCAGATGAACTCGGTGTGAATCCGGAGGCCATGCCGGAGGATGCGCAACATGCTAATCGACAACTAAATTCTGGCGAGCGCGTGCTTACGCAGGTCAGGCAGGAGAAAAATAATCTCCAAGACGCCAATATCCGGCTGGACGTGGAACTGAAAGACGTCTGAGCCCAGTTTGCAGATTCCGTAAAGGAGAATAAGCGGCTTTGACGCAGCATTTTTAGTAAGTTCTTAAACAAACTTTTGAAGGAGTTCAGCGAAGAAGCTGGCTAGCGGATTTATATCTGCAGGTATGATGATGGGTCATCCCGCGGAGGAGTTGCCCGGGTCTGCGGGTGATCTTCTACCAGAGCTCTCACAACTACATGAACAAGTTCGGCAGGTGATGCAGGGTATTGCCCAAGCCTTGTGGCCTTCCGCGTCCCCGCCAGGAGGCATGGGGGAGCTTGTAGAGAAGCTCAAGGGAGCGCGGTGGAGCTTTCGATTATGGAAGATATCAACCTGCCAACAAGTTGCAAGGGAATCCTGGGCTATGGTGAAGACGCGAAATACCAAAGCTGACCCAAACCACATGGCCAAGGGCGGACCTGTGGGGCCCGATGGGAAAGAGATCCCCATCAGTAGAATTAGCCGCAAAGTATTCCCAACGGGATTGTAGGCTAGACAGCATGTTGGATGGTATAGAAGAAGAATTTAATCAGTATTAGTGACTGTGTACTTCAAGTCACATATATAATGTCCCTAGCTGGATTGTAAATCATTTGTAATGGTGGACCTTTTCACTTCGACCTCTGGACCCGATAGTCCCAAGTGTATCCGAATACCCACTTGGTTATGTAAAACCGGGGTATGCATGGAAACCAGGCGTAGGTGTCATAAGTGCTTGAACAGAGAAGTACCCAACTAGCTATGTTATATTACATGGATAGTAAGAAACATCTTCCAGGGAGAATAGTTCCATCAAGGGTTCCTTTCCCTGGGTAGGCATGCCCTAATGTGCATGTCCAAACTACAAAAAGAGACGCAGGCTATAAACATCTAGAGGCATGTGTCAAAATAAATAAAAGTCATCTTTTGTATACCGACCGAATATTCCATTAAGAACGCTAGCTCCTGGCTTCACCCAGTCTGAGGTACACATCCGGCTGACCAGGCAGTAACAATCGCAGAGGTGCTCCCCTTATGCCCTAGCCAAATTAACGGGAACGTATGGCATAAATTCAAGCTCCAGGCAAACCAGCTTGGCCAAAACTTAAGTCATATCGATGCATATAATGGAGAAAAAGGTACATGCGGAAGAGTAACACATGTGTGGGGCATAAAGCCCAGAAAAATAGTTATATTAAGCATCTGTATAAGAAGCCCCCAGGTATAATGAGCGTGGTTAGCGCGTCAAGATTGTGTAACTAAGACACAAGTTTAGCCTTTTAAGGCCTCGAGGAGAATAAAAAGAGAGAAAGAGAGAAAAGACAGATAATTTATATGCAAAAAATTGACGAAGGTAAGGAGATGAACATAGAGTCCGGCACTAGGCATAGAATCTTCGGAGTCTGGCTACGTTCCATGGGTTTGGCTCAAGTCGATTGTCCGATGCATCTTGCAGACGGTATGCTCCACTGGTCAGAACCTGGTCAATAATGAAGGGACCTTCCCATTTGGGCTTGAGCTTGTTCTTTTTCTTCTTCGGCAGGCGTTGAACTAGTTCGCCAATGTTATAGGTTTTGGCCCGTACTTCTCTGCTTTGATACCTTTGAGCCTGTTGCTGATAGAATGCGGAACGGGCTTTTGCCACGTCACACTCCTCCTCCAGGGCGTCCAAACTGTCCTTCCGATCGAGCTTGGCCTCTTTTTCTTCATACATGCACACTCGAGGTGAGTGATGAATTATGTCATAGGGCAGAACCGCCTCTGCGCTGTACAACATAAAGAATGGTGTGTATCCAATAGTGCGATTCGGCGTGGTCCACATCCCCCATAGTATGGAGTCGAGCTCCTCTACCCAGTGCGTGTTTGATTCCTTTAAGGATCACACTAATCTGGGTTTGATGCCGCTCATGATGAGACCATTTGCTCGCTTGACTTGACCGTTAGTTTGCGGGTGATAGACACAAGCATAATCAAGCTTGATGCCCATGTTGTTGCACCAAAGTTTTAGCTCGTCGGCTGTAAAGTTCGTGCCGTTGTCAGTGATGATGCTATGGGGGATGCCATAACGGTGTACAACCCCAGATATGAAGTCTATCACCGGTCTGAATTTAGCCGTTTTAACAGGTTTGGCTTCTATCCATTTGGTGAATTTATCCACCATGACCAGTAAGTATTTTTTCTTATGGGTTCCCCCTTTAAGGGGTCCGACCATATCAAGCCCCCAGACCGCAAAGGGCCAAGTAATGGGGATTGTTTGGAGAGCGGTGGGCGGCATATGGCTTTGGTTTGCAAAAAGCTGCCAACTGATGCCATGTTGGACAAGATACTGTGCATCTGCTTGGGCCATCGGCCAATAAAAACTTGTACGGAAGGCCTTGCTTACAAGGGCCTGGGCTGCGGCATGGTGGCCGCCGAGTCCAGCATGGATTTCTGCCAAAAGCCTCCGCCCTTCCTCTTCGGAGATGCACCTTTGAAGGACTCCGGTAGTGCTTTTCTTATAAAGCTCTCCCTCGTGGACCTTGTAGGCTTTAGATCGCCGCACTATGTAGCGTGTCTCATTTTGGTCCTCGGGTAGTTCCTGCCTGGTTAGGTAGGCCGGGAAAGGTTCTATCCACGGGGCGATGACGGCCATTATCACGTGGGCTGAAGGTGTTATTTCGATGGCAGAGCCTCCGATTGTGTCAGAATGTTCGGTATCTGGTGTTGTGGTCGGGTCCGGACTATTGTTACCGGTGTCCCCTTCCCATATCACAGATGGCTTAAACAGCCTTTCCAAGAAGATGTTAGGTGGGACAGGATCGCGCTTAGCACCGATATGGGCAAGGATATCTGTCGCTTGATTGCTTTCCCGAGCCACATGGTGGAATTCAAGCCCCTCGAACCGAGCTGACATTTTGAGGACGGCATTGAGATATGCCGCCATTTTCGGATCCTTGGCATCAAAGTCACCATTTATTTGAGATATTGCGTGGTTTGAGTCCCCACGCACCTCCAGGCATTGAATGCCCATGGAAACTGCCATCCGTAAACCATGTAATAGGGCCTCGTATCCGGTTGCATTGTTGGTGTCTGTATATAGTATTTGGAGTACCTATTGGATTGTATCTCTGGTGGGGGACGTCAGGACGACGCTAGCCCCTAGACCAGCCAGCATTTTAGAGCCGTCAAAGTGCATGATCCAATTGGAGTATGCGCCGTACTCTTTATGGAGTTCAGCTTCTGTCCATTCGGCAACGAAATCGGCAAGTACTTGCGACTTAATGGCTCGCCATGGTCTATATGTTATGTTGAACGGGAGGAGCTCGATAGCCCATTTGGCAAACCGGCCCGTGGCATCGCAGTTGTTTATTATGCCGTTGAGTGGTACTTCTGAAGCCACCGTGATTGAACACTCTTGAAAGTAGTGTCGTAATTTCCAGGATGCCATAAATACCACGTATGATATCTTTTGATAATGTGGGTATCGTGATTTGCATGGAGTGAGGACAATGGACACGTAATAGACCGGCTTTTGAAGTGGGAATTTGTGTCCGTCCGTCTCTCGTTCGACGATGAGCACTGCGCTTACAACTTGGTGAGTTGCCGCTATATATAACAGCATTGGTTCGTCGACATTTGGCACGGCCAAGATTGGGTTGGTGGCCAGCATGGCTTTTATTTCTTCCACTCTGGCTGTGGCTGCGTCCATCCACTCGACGTGTTCGGTGCGTCGAAGAAGGCGATAAATGGGGAATGCCTTTTCTCCTAATCGGGAGATAAAGCGGCTTAAGGCCACCACGCATCTAGTTAACTTCTGGATTTTCTTGAGGTCAGTTGCGATAGCCAACTGCGAGTGAGCGCGGATTTTAGCCGTATTTGCTTCAATTCCTTTACTGGAGATGATAAAGTCCAGGAGCTTTCTGGCGGGTACGCCAAAAATGCATTTTTCTGGATTGAGCTTAATGTCCTATGTTCGGAGCTTGTCGAACGTGAGCCTCAAGTCGTCTATTAAGGAGTCCACGTGTCTGGTTTTAACAACCACATCGTCTATGTATGCCTCCACTGTTTTGCCGATATGCTTTTCCAGACATGTCTGAATCATGCATTGATATGTTGCGCCGGCGTTTTTGAGCCCGAAGGGCATTGTGTTAAAACAGAAGGGGCCATATGGAGTGATAAATGCCGTTGCAGCTTGATCGGACTCCGCCATCTTAATTTAGTGGTAACCGGAGTATGCGTCGAGGAAGCACAATGAGTCGTGTCCTGCAGTAGCATCGATAATTTGATCGATGTGAGTGAGGGGGAAGGGATCCTTTGGGCAAGCCTTATTGAGGTCCTTGAATTCGACGCATAGGCGCTAGGATTTGTCCTTCTTTGGTACCATCACCAGGTTTGCTAGCCAGTACGGATGCTTTATTTCTCTAATGAATCCAGCCTCCAGTAACTAGGCTAGCTCCTCTCCCATGGCTTGTCGCTTAGGTTCAGACAAATGCCGAAGAGTCTACTTGACCAGCTTGAATCCCTTTAGAATGTTGAGGCTATGCTCGGCGAGCCTGCATGGGATTCCTGGCATGTCGGAAGGGTGCCAGGCGAATATGTCCCAATTCTCACGCAGGTACTCCCGTAGTGCGGCGTCTACGGCGGGGTTTAACTATGCCCGATGGATGATGTTTTTGTGGGGTACATTGGATGGACTTGGAATTTGACTATTTCATCCGTTGGTTTAAAAGAAGTGGACTTGGATCTTTTGTCTATTATCACGTCGGCCCTGTCCACTATGGAACGCAGCGCGGTTAATTCCTCCGCCACAAGGGCTTCGGATAATGCCTCGAGGGCCAGTGCGGCTATTTTCTTCTCGGCATGGAGTTCTATGTCCGGATCACTAGCTAGAGTGATGATTCCGTTGGGCCCGAGCATTTTGAGCTTCATATACCCATAATGGGGTGTGGCTTGGAAGATCATGAATGCCTCCCGCCCTAGAAGGGTGTGGTATTCGCTACTGAACGGGGCCACTTGGAATGTAATTTCTTCGGATCTGTAATTCTCCGGACTACCGAATACCACATCTAGTGTGATTTTCCTAGCGCAGCGTGCCTCCGGACTAGGGATGATTCCTCGGAAGGTCATGCTGCTTTGCTCAATACAGTTTCTGTCTATTTCCGTTTTTTGAAGAGTCTCCTCATAAATGAGGTTTAATCCGCTACCGCCGTCCATGAGCATTTTAGTGAGCCGAAAGCCGTCCATAATTGGACCGATGACCAATGCGACTGGTGCTCGGGCTGTTCGGAATTTAGGTTCGTCACTGGCATTGAAGGTGATTGCCGTGTTGCTCCATGGATTTGCTGCTGCCACATGGCAGACTTCGGCAAGGCTGTGGAGTGCTCGCTTACACCCATTATTTGAGGCGAAGGTATCGAAGACTGTCAATAATGTATTGTTATCCATGGGAGGGTGCTCTGAGGTGTTTTGGATGAGGAGATCCTCACCGCTCTTGGCCACCTGCCGGAGTACCCAACATGCTCTAAGGCTATGTGTTGGTATGGTATCCGCTGTACTATGAATTTTGTAGGGCCCGTTAAGCTATCCCTCCAATATGGTTCAACGCCCTGTAGTGGGCTTTTGCTTCTTTGTAATTGAGTCGGGTGACTTATGATAGTGCACCCTTGTAGTTCGGACTGGGGTTTTTGTCAGAGCCGGATTATCCCAAAATTTTGTTTGGGTTTTCCAGGCGCTTTGCATCGCACAGTACTTCCATACTATGGCCACGAGGTCAGCGAAGTGCACTTTGTCACGATGACTTATGGCGTTGGGGATTCCCTTGTCCGTGCAATTATTGCAAAAGAACGAAATTGCGTCTTCCTCGCGACAATCCTTGACCTTGTTCATTACAAGGAGGAATCTGGCCCAATAGTGATGTACTGTCTCTTGGGGCTCTTGCCTAATGTGGGAAAGATCGTTTGTATTTGGGTGGGTCGGTGGATTTAAGTCCGGATGTTGACCCAATCTGAGACCCCAGGGCGGTGGAGTTTCCGATCTTGGAAGTTTGGGCTTCGGGATGTTGCCCTGCAGGTTCGGTACATAGCCTGATTCTAGATTCAGGGTTAGGGTGATGTCTTCCCGTGAGCGTGTATCCGACTCGGAGAGCTTGGGAATCCAGACATAGTTCATCCTCAGGATAGATGGAGAATCGCCGCATTGCTCCTCCACCACCGCTATCTGATGGGTGACCGGCGGAGAGTTAATTTCCCTTTGGTCGGGTTTAAGCCTAATCCGATCGTAGTCCGTAGCGACTCCCAGAGCGGCGATGCGATCCAAGAGCTCGTTAGAAGAGGAGAGCTCCATTGGATCCATCTGCTCGGCGAGTTTCGAGCCGATGTGGAGGCTATTTTCGATGACCCGAGAAGTCATCCTCAGCGTAGTGGCCGAGCGGGCGGTCATGACAAAGCCGCCTAGTCGGAGAGTTTGGCCTACAGCCAGGGCTCCCCCAGAGGTGATGTTGTCCTTGACAACGAGACGAGCCATCCTTCCCTATGATGACGACAAAGTGGAACTCTCAATGAAAACACCAATGTCGGTGTCAAAACCAGCGGATCTCGGGTAGGGGTTCCCGAACTGTGCGTCTAAGGCAGATGGTAACATGAGGCAGGGGACGCGATGTTTACCTAGGTTCGGGCCCTCTTGATGCAGGTAATACCCTATGTCATGCTTTATTGATATTGATGATATGAGTATTACAAGAGTTGATCTACCAGGAGATCGTAGAGGCTAAACCCTAGAAGCTAGCCTATGGTATAATTGTCTGTTGTCCTACGGACTAAACCCTCTAGTTTATATAGAAACCGGAGGAGACTAGGGTTACACAGAGTCGGTTACAAGGGAGGAGATCTACATATCCGTATTGCCAAGCTTGCCTTCCACGCCAAGGAAAGTCCCATCCGGACACAGGACGAAGTCTTCAAAATTGTATCTTCATAGTCCAACAGTCCGGCCAAAGGATATAGTCCAACTGTCTGGAGACCCCCTAATCCATTACTCCCTCAGCCACTAATGTGTTTAGCATGGAAGATACCGATAACTAATGGTCGTGAAGTAAACAAGAAGGGTGCATTTCTCAAAATTTCATTTACCTTTGCTTTAAAAAACATGAGCTCTGGCACCGCTTCAAATCACTCCTTCCCTCTGCGAAGGGACTATCTATTTACTTTTACGTTGTGTCATCACCTTCTCAAATTAGCGCGAGATCCTGAGAGCACTATTTTCATCCACACGCATTGTGTGTAGCTAATGTTGGGTGCATCATGACTGGATCTTTTCTACCATGAATTACAATGTTTAGTCGCTGCTTGAACTTTGGAGGTCCTCTACATATATGTTTTGCGGTCTCAGAAAGAGCTAGCGAGATACCACTATTGTTATAATATATCATGGTTGTTTTGACAAAGTGTTGTCATTTGAAATATCTTATTATTGCTCGCTAGTTGATTATGCCATTGACATGAGTTAATATATTTTTTTAAGAGTTATTGTCGACATGGTTAGTAATAAAACCTGGGTGCTACTTAAGCTTATTTATGTAAACAAAAGAAAAATAGTTCATAAAGGTTTTTCTTTTCCACTTTCAGTTGATCAACTGAATTGCTTGAGGATGAGTAAAGGTTTAAGCTTGGGGAGTTGATACTTCTTCGTTGTATCTACTTTTCCTAACATTTTTCCTCTTGTTTTGGACTCTAATTTGCATGATTTGTATGAAACTAACCTGGACTGACGCTGTTTTCAGCAGAACTACCATGGTGTTGTTTTTGTGCAGAAATAAAAGTTCTCGGATTGGAACAAAACTTTGCGGCGATTTTTTATTCAATAAAAGAGAATTACTGGAGCCACCAAGGCACGCCCCCCTCCTGGCGCGCACTGGTGGGTGGCCCCACAGACCTCAACCCTAACACTATAAAATCACATTTTTAGAGAAAAAACAAGGAGAAAGAATTATCGCGTTTCATGAGATGGAGCCGCCGACACCTCCTGTTCTTCAATGGGAGGCCAGATCTGGAGTCCGTTTGGGGCTCCGAAGAGGGGGGGTATTCGATCTTCGTCATCACCAATCATTCTCCATCGCCAATTTCATGATGCTCCCCACCGGGAGTGATTAATTCCTTTGTAGGCTCGTTGGTCGGTGAGGATTTGGATGAGATTCATCATGTAATCGAGTTAGTTTCGTTAGGGTTTGATCCCTAGTATCCATTATGTTCTGAGATTGATGTTGCTATGACTTTGCCATGCATAATGCTTGTCACTTTGGGCCTGGGTGCCATGATTCCAGATCTAAACCGTTTGTGTGATCACAATTGCATCTATGTTCTAGATCTAACCTTGCAAGTTATAGTCACCTGTTACGTGTTATGATTCGTACACCCCAGACTAACAAAAGTAGGGATACTTTCCTGTGATGACCGTAATTTGAGAATTTCATGTATTCACTATGTGATAATGGTTTGTTACGGTTCTCTATTAAAAGGAGGCCTTAATATCCCTTAGTTTCCAATAGGACCCCGCTGCTACGGACGGGTAGGACAAAAGATGTCATGCAAGTTCTTTCCATAAGCACATACGACTATTTACGGAATACATGCCTACATTATAGTTATGAACAGGAGCTAGTGCCGTATCACCATAGGTTATGAATGTTATCTGATGAATATCATCCAACAAATTCACCGATCCAATGCCTACGAATTTCTTCTATATTGTTCTTGCTAAGTTACTATTGCTATCATTACTGTTACACTTTCTACAAAATCATTGCTATCACTATTACTGTTACTATTGTTGTTGCTACTACTATCAAACCTATCATACTACTTTGCTAGTCATCACTTTGCTGCAGATAATTAATCTCTAGGTGTAGTTGAATTGACAACTCAGCTGCTAATACTAGAAAATATTCTTTGGCTCCCCTTGTGTGGAATCAATGAATTTGGGTTGAATACTCTACCCTCGAAAACTGTTGCGATCCCCAATACTTATGGGTTATCAACATGTTGCGGTAGTTAAACCCATTCCTCTGCATGACCTGTCTTTGCAATGGTAAATAGTTGAAACCCACTAATATTAGTAGGAGCTGTTTTAGCCATGATGTGCCTACTCATTCATGGTTGTTGTTATTCCTGCTATTTCTTAGAGTTGTGTTAGGTCCGATTCATTGGGGATGAATTGGAATGTGGTGAACATGTCCTATTGTTGTGAACTAAGTGTGTGAACATAATTTAGTAAAGGTAGAGATGACAGGCCATGTAGGAGTACATGGTGGGTTGTCCCATTGGGATCATCCTCAGGAGCTGAGTTTCGTGTTTGAGATCCAAGATAGTTACTACGACACATTGGGCTCCGGGCACTCCAAGCTCTCTCGACTTATTAATTGCCTTGATCTCTATCTAGGAGTTGCAACTAATTTCTGGTGTTTTCAGGTCATGCTAGTAGTCTACCTAGTGGCACCCGCTATAAGTGGGCTTGGGACACACTAGGCACAGTGGCACGGTGTACCAAGTGGCACCCGGATGGTCGCTTGGGAACCCATCTCACACTGTTTGGAGCCGTAGTGGAAACCTCGGCCGGACATCGTTGCGGATGAAACTCGAATAGGCGATTAACCTAGCACTACAAAAAAAGACACATCCGTGACATTTTGGGCCAAACGAATTTTTTTCTGTCATCCTTATGACACTTCTATGACAATAATTGTGACAAAACACGGTATCATCATAGATGTGGTGGGGTCCTACTTCTATGATGAAAAATCATGACAGAAAATGGGCTTTTCATCCTGGGCAGGCTGGAGACGCAGCTGCATGACATTCTTTGGGCCGTCCATCACAGGAAAAGCAGTGGTATAAGCGAGGGCGAGGAAAATATCGGGGTGTTCCCGGTTACGGTGGGTGGTCGGGGCCGAGCGAGGCGCGTTTCTGTCATAGACGCACACGCGTGGTGTGAGGTCATACGTCTCCAATGTATCTATAATTTTTGATTGCTCCATGCTATATTATCTACTGTTTTGGGCAATACTGGGCTTTATTTTCCAATTTTATATTATTTTTGGGACTAACCTATTAACCGGAGGCCCAGCCAGATTTGATGTTTTATGCCTATTTCAGTGTTTCGAGGAAAAGGAATATCAAACGGTGTCGAAACGGAACGAAATTAACTGGAGAAGTTATTTTTGGAAGGAAACCTACCGGCTAGACTTGGACCCTATGTCAGAAGATGAAGGAGGAGCTCACGATGGTAGGGGGCGCGCCCCCTGCCTCGTGCCCCCCCTTCGGTCCATCGACTTACTCCTTTCACCCATATATACCTACGTATCGTAAAACTTCCAGGGAGCACAATAGATCGGGAGTTCCGCCGCCAGAAGCCTCTGTAGCCACCGAAAACCAATCTAGACCCGTTCCGGCACCCTGCTGGAGGGGGCAATCCTTCTCCGGTGGCCATCTTCATCATCCCAGTGCTCTCCATGATGAGGAGGGAGTAGTTCTCCCTCGGGGCTGAGGGTATGTACCAGTAGCTATGTGTTTGATCTCTCTCTCTCTCTCTCGTGTTCTTGAGGTTACATGATCTCGATGTATCACGAGCATTGCTATTATAGTTGGATCTTATGTTTCTCCTCCCCCTCTACTCTCTTGTAATTAATTGAGTTTCCCCTTTGGAGTTATCTTATCGGATTGAGTCTTTAAAGATTTGAGAACACTTGATGTATGTCTTGCCGTGGATATCTATGGTGACAATGGGATATCACGTGATTCACTTGATGTATGTTTTGGTGACCAAGTTGCGGGTTCCGCCCATGAACCTATGCATAGGGGTTGGCACACGTTTTCGTCGTGATTCTCCGGTAGAACTTTGGGGCACTCTTTGAGGTCCTTTGTGTTGGTTGAATAGATGAATCTGAGATTGTGTGACACATATCGTATAATCATACCCACGGATACTTGAGGTGACATTGGAGTATCTAGGTGACATTAGGGTTTTGGTTGATTGGTGTCTTAAGGTGTTATTCTAGTACGAACTCTAGGGCTGTTTGTGACACTTATAGGAATAGCCCAACGGATTGATTGGAAAGAATAACTTTGAGGTGGTTTTGTACCCTACCATAATCTCTTCGTTCGTTCTCCGCTATTAGTGACTTTGGAGTGACTCTTTGTTGCATGTTGAGGGATAGTTTTATGATCCAATTATGTTAGTATTATTGAGGGAACTTACACTAGAGGAAGTATGAACCCTAGGCCTTGTTTCCTAGCATTGAAATACCGTTTGCGCTCACTTTTATCACTTGTTACCTTGCTGTTTTTATAATTTCAGATTACAAATACCTTTATCTACTATCCATATTGCACTTGTATCACCATCTCTTCACCGAACTAGTGCACCTACACAATTTACCATTGTATTGGGTGTGTTGGGGACACAAGAGACTCTTTGTTATTTGGTTGCAGGGTTGCTTGAGAGAGACCATCTTCATCCTACGCCTCCTACGGATTGATAAACCTTAGGTCATCCACTTGAGGGAAATTTGCTACTGTCCTACAAACCTCTGCATTTGGAGGCCCAACAATGTCTACAAGAAGAAGGTTGTGTAGTAGACATCAAGCTCTTTTCTGGCGCTATTGCCGGTGAGGTGAGTGCTTGAAGGTATATCTTTAGATCTTGCAATCGAGTCTTTTAGTTTCTTGTTTTATCACTAGTTTAGTTTATAAAAGAAAACTATAAAAAATGGAATTGAGTTTGTCTCATACGCTTCACCTTTTTAATATCTTTCGTAAGTATGATGGAAAGTATAATTGTGCTCAAATGCTAGAAGAAGAAATCTATAAAATGTTTGGTACTAAATATTTGAATGATGAGCATGATTGCAATGTTGTTAGTATGAATTCTTTGAATATCCATGACACTAATGATGATTGCACTAGTTATGATGAAAATGTCTCCTATAAACATGTCAATTTTTGTGGAGTGCATTGGGTTTGTAAGTACACACCAAATAGAGAAGGTAGATATTGCAAGAAGCATAAGTACTTAGAAACTAAATTGTTGCAAGAAGAGCTAGATGAATGTGCTGAAATATTCAATATTTTTCGTGCCCCTTGTGAACTTTGCAATGAACATGGTCATTTAAAGCTCCAATGCTATTTGTTTCATGATCAAGTCGTGTCCAAACATTGTGATAATTTTATTACCCTTGAGCATCATAAAGAGCTTAGCCTTATTTTGGGTTATGAAGAAATGAAACTTATAACTGAGGGTATTCCAAAGTTTAATCTTGATAGAGTTCTTGATTTTGATCTAGAGGAAATTTATATGTATTGTGCGGTGAATTGTATTGAAAATCCTTATATTGCCAACTACATAAAGAAAAGAAAACAAATAGAGGATGAAGATAATACTAATGAAAGGGAAGAGACATCCCAATATCCTCCTATTACCTCTTATGATGAATCAAGTAACGTGGAAGAACCTCCTATTCAACCAATCTCATTAATAAGGAACTCCAAAAAGAGGATTGAACCCACACATGATATGGTGAAGAAGAAGAAAAGAAAAATTAAGAGAGGTAAAAAGATATCTCTCCCAAATAATGCTGCCCCTATTACTATTGTGCCTCATGAAAATATAATTGTGGAAGATAATGATACTTCTTATGATCCTGAAAATCTTTTTGGCACTTGCTTGGAAGAATATGATAATTGCTATACTATTGGTGCTATCTATACTATTAATGATGAGAGTGATTATGCTTATGATATGAAAAGGCCCAAGCTTGGGGAAGCTATGTTTGATGAAGATGATGTTTTTGAGAATATATTTGCTGCAATTAATGTTTGTCCCAAGCTTGGGGATGCTATGTTTAATGAAGATGATATTTTTAGTCTCCCAAGTTTTGATATGCAAGTTTATAATGATTATAGCATGCCTCCTACTTATGATGATTATTGTGATGATACTTATGCTATAAAAAGTAGTGATTGTATTTATAAAACTTGTCATGATTATGATTACCCCTTCTCTGAACATTACTCTTTTAATGTGGAAACAATTTATAGTATTATATTTTCCTATGATACACCCACTATCCCGAATGAGAAGAAATTTGCTTATGTGGAGAAGTAATAAAATTTCTATGCTTGTAGATCATGAAAAGAATGCTTTAGGTGCTGGTTATATTGTTGAATTCATTCATGATGCTACTGAAAATTATTATGACGGAGGAATATATGCTTGTAGGAATTGCAATAATATCAAGTTTCCTCTCTATGTGCTTAAAGTTTTGAAGTTATGCTTGTTTTGCCTTCCTATGCTAGTTGATTATTGTTCTCATAAGTTGTTTGCTCACAAAATCCCCATGCATAGGAAGTACGTTAGACTTAAATGTGCTAGTCATACTCTTCATGATGCTCTCTTTATATTTCAATTCTTATCTTTTATGTGAGCATCATTGAAATCATCATGCCTAGCTAGGGGCGTTAAACGATAGCGCTTCTTGGGAGGCAACCCAAATTTATTTTAGTTCCTTGCTTTTTGATCCTTTTTAGTAATAAATAATTCATCTAGCCTGTGTTTAGGTGTGGTTTTATGCTTTTAATTAGTGTTTGTGCCAAGTAGAACCTTTGGGAAGACTTGGGGAAAGTCTTGTTGATCATGCTGTAAAACAGAAACTTTAGCGCTCACGAGAATTGCTGCCGTTTTCATTTGGATAGTGATATTTAGTTAATTATTTTTGAAGATGATTAACAGATAAATTCCTCAGGTCCAGCAATTTATTTGAGAATTTTATGAGTTCCAGAAGTATACGTTTGATCCAGATTACTACAGACTGTTCTGTTTTTGACAGATTCTGTTTTTCATATGTTGTTTACTTAATTTGATGAATCTATGGCTAGTAAAATAGTTTATAAACCATAGAGAAGTTGGAATACAGTATTTTTAACACCAATATAAATAAAGAATTATTTCATTACAGTACCTTGAAGTGGTGATTTATTTTCTTATACTAACGGAGCTCACGAGTTTTCTACTTTAAGTTTTGTGTTGTGAAGTTTTCAAGTTTTGGGTAAGGATTCGATGGACTATGGAATAAGGAATGGAAAACCTAAGCTTTGGGATGACCAAGGCACCCCAAGTTAATATTCAAGGATAGCCAAGAGCCTAATCTTGGGGATGCCCCGGAAGGCATCCCCTCTTTCGTCTTCGTTCATCGGTAACTTTACTTGGAGCTATATTTTTATTCGCCACATGATATGTGTTTTGCTTGGAGAGTCAATTTATTTTGTTAGGATTTGCTTGATGTTATTTAGAACAATGTTTGGCATCTTTTATTTCAATAAAACTAGCATTAATAGTCTTTAGTATGCCTATGTTACAAGTATACATGTTGCTGTTTGAAAACAGAAAGTTTACCGCTGTTGCAACAATCCCGTAGAAAAGTCAGAATGTGATAAAATGTTGAAACCTTTTGCATATTAAGCTCTGATAAATTTACTACAGTGGGAATTTTCTTTCATAATTTTTCGAGCTAGGGAAGTATGGATGTTGCAGCATTCTTTACAGACTATCCTGTTTAGGCAGATTGCTGTTATGTTTGCATTGTTTGCATATGTTTGCTTCTTTAATGATTCTATTTGATGATAGGACTATTAAATATGCAGAGGCATTTAGTATGCAATTTTGAATAATAATTTTAGTTATTTGCTACAGTAGAGTATGATAAGGTTTTTGCAATGGTTTATACTAACTTATCTCACGAGTCCTTGTTGAGTTTTGTGTTGATGAAGCTTTTGAGATTTAGGGAGACCGTGATATGAGAGGAATTAAGGAGACACAAAAGCTCAAGCTTGGGGATGCCCAAGGCATCCCAATATAATATTTCAAGAAGTCTCAAGAATCTAAGCTTGGGGATGCCCCGGTTGGCATCCCACCTTTCTTCTTCAACAATTATCGGTTAGTATCGGTTGATCCTAAGTTTTTGCTTCTTCACATGATGTTTGCTATTCTTATATGTCATTTTATTTTGCTTTGCTTGATGTTTGAATAGAATACCAAGATCTGAAATTATTAAATGTTAGAGAGTCTTCACATAGTTGCATAATTATTCGACTACTCATTGATCTTCACTTATATCTTTCGGAGTAGTTTGTCGTTTGCACTAGTGCTTCACTTATATATTTTTAGAGCATGGTGGTAGTTTTATTTTATAGAAATAGATGAACTCTAATGCTTCACTTAGATTATTTTGAGAGTCTTAAATAGCATGATAATTTTCTTAAAATCCTAATATGCTAGGTATTCAATAATAATAAAATTCTCTTATGAGTGTGTTGAATACTATGAGAAGTTTGATACTTGATAATTGCTTTGAGATATGGAGATGGTGATATTAGAGTCATGCTAGTTGATTAGTTGTGAATTTGAGAAATACTTGTGTTGAAGTTTGTGATTCCCTTAGCATGCACGTATGGTGAACCGTTATGTGATGAAGTCGGAGCATGATTTATTTATTGATTGCCTTCTTTATGAGTGGCGGTCGGGGACGAGCGATGGTCTTTTCCTACCAATCTATCCCCCTAGGAGAATGCGCGTAGTACTTTGTTTCGATAACTAATAGTTTTTTGCAATAAGTATGTGAGTTATTTATGACTAATGTTGAGTCCATGGATTATACGCACTCTCACCCTTCCACCATTGCTAGCCTCTCTAGTACCGCGCAACTTTCGCTGGTACCATAAACCCACCATATACCTTCCTCAAAACAGCCACCATACCTACCTATTATGGCATTTCCATAGCCATTCCGAGATATATTTCCATGCAACTTTCCACCGTTCCGTTTATGACACACTCCATCATTGTCATATTGCTTAGCATGATCATGTAGTTGACATCGTATTTGTGGCAAAGCCACCATTCATAATTCTTTCATACATGTCACTCATGAGTCATTGCATATCCCGGTACATCGCCGGAGGCATTAATATAGAGTCATATCTTGTTCTAAGTATCGAGTTGTAATTCTTGAGTTGTAAGTAAATAAAAGTGTGATGATCATCATTAGAGCATTGTCCCAGTGAGGAAAGGATGATGGAGACTATGATTTCCCCACAAGTTGGGATGAGACTCTAGACGAAAATAAATAAATAAAAGAGGCCAAAGAAGCCCAAATAAAAAAAGAGAAAAAGAGGCCATAAAAAAGAGAAGGCCCAAAAAATAAAAATAAAAATATAAAAAAATGAGAGAAAAAGAGAGAAGGGGCAATGCTACTATCCTTTTACCACACTTGTGCTTGAAAGTAGCACCATGATCTTCATGATAGAGAGTCTCCTATGTTGTCACTTTCATATACTAGTGGGAATCTTTCATTATAGAACTTGGCTTGTATATTCCAATGATGGGCTTCCTCAAAATGCCCCAGGTCTTCGTGAGCAAGCGAGTTGGATGCACACCCACTAGTTTCTTTTGTTGAACTTTCATATACTTATAGCTCTAGTGCATCCATTGCATGGCAATACCTACTCACTCACATTGATTTCTATTGATGGGCATCCCCATAGCCCGTTGATACGCCGAGTTGATGTGAGACTATCTTCTCCTTTTTATCTTCTCCACAACCACCATTCTATTCCACCTATAGTGCCATATCCATGGCTCATGCTCATATATTGCATGAAGATTGAAAAAGTTTGAGAACATCAAAAGTATGAAACAATTGCTTGGCTTGTCATCCGGCTTGTGCATGATTTAAATATTTTGTGTGGTGAAGATGGAGCATAGCCAGACTATATGATTTTGTAGGGATAGCTTTCTTTGGCCATGCTATTTTGAGAAGACATGATTGCTTTGTTAGTATGCTTGAAGTATTATTATTTCTATGTCAATATGAACTTTTGTCTTGAATCTTATGGATCTGAATATTCATGCCACAATTAAGAAGAATTACATTGAAATTATACCAAGTAGCACTCCGCATCAAAAATTCTCTTTTTATCATTTACCTACTCGAGGACGAGCAGGAATTAAGCTTGGGGATGCTTGATACGTCTCCAACGTATCTATAATTTTTGATTGCTCCAAGCTATATTATCTACTGTTTTGGGCAATATTGGGCTTTATTTTCTACTTTTATATTATTTTTGGGACTAACCTATTAACTAAAGGCCCATCCCAGATTTGTTGTTTTATGCCTATTTCAGTGTTTCGAGGAAAAAGGAATATCAAATGGAGTCGAAAAGGAACAAAATCAACTGGAGAAGTTATTTTTGGAAGGAAACCTACCGGATAGACTTGGACCCTATGTCAGAAGATGAAGGAGGAGCTCACGAGGGTAGGGGCGCGCCCCCCTGCCTCATGCCCCCCCTTCGGTCCACCGACGTACTCCTTTCACCCATATATACCTATGTATCATAAAACATCCAGGGAGCACAATATATCAGGAGTTCCGCCGCCAGAAGCCTCCATAGCCACCGAAAACCAATCTTGACCCGTTCTGGCACCCTGCTGAAGGGGGCAATCCTTCTCTGGTGGCCATCTTCATCATCCCGGTGCTCTCCATGACGAGGAGGGAGTAGTTCTCCCTCGGGGCTGAGGATATGTACTAGTAGCTATGTGTTTGATCTCTTTCTCTCTCGTGTTCTTGAGGTGATATGATCTTGAAGTCTCGCGAGCTTTGCTATTATAGTTGGATCTTATGTTTCTCCTCCCCCTCTACTCTCTTGTAATGAATTGAGTTTCCCCTTTGGAGTTATCTTACCGGATTGAGTCTTTAAAGATTTGAGAACACTTGATGTATGTCTTGCCGTGGATATCTGTGGTGACAATGAGATATCACGTGATTCACTTGATGTATGTTTTGGTGACCAACTTGCGGGTTCCTCCCATGAACCTATGCATAGGGGTTGGCACACGTTTTTGTCGTAATTCTCTGGTAGAACTTTGGGGCAGTCTTTGAGGTCCTTTGTGTTGGTTGAATAGATGAATCTGAGATTGTGTGACGCATATCGTATAATCATACCCACGGATACTTGAGGTGACATTGGAGTATCTAGGTGACATTAGGGTCTTGGTTGATTTGTGTCTTAAGGTGTTATTCTAGTACGAACTCTAGGGCTGTTTGTGACACATACAGGAATAGCCCAACGGATTGATTGGAAAGAATAACTTTGAGGTGGTTTCATACCCTACCATAATCTCTTCGTTCGTTCTCCGCTATTAATGAATTTTGAGTGACTCTTTGTTGCATGTTGAGGGATAGTTTTATGATCCAATTATGTTAGTATTGTTGAGGGAACTTACACTAGCGAAAGTATGAACCCTAGGCCTTGTTTCCTAGCATTGAAATACCGTTTACGCTCACTTTTATCACTTGTTACCTTGCTGTTTTTATAATTTCAGATTACAAATACCTTTATCTACTATCCATATCACACTTGTATCACCATCTCTTCGCCGAACTAGTGCACCTATACAATTTACCATTGTATTGGGTGTGTTGGGGACACAAGAGACCCTTTGTTATTCGGTTGCAGGGTTGCTTGAGAGAGACCATCTTCATCCTACGCCTCCTATGGATTGATAAACCTTAGGTCATCCACTTGAGGGAAATTTGCTACTGTCCTACAAACCTCTGCACTTGGAGGCCCAACAACGTCTACAAGAAGAAGGTTGTGTAGTAGACATCATGAGGCGTTGGGCTCTAACTGAACCCGAGCGATTGCACTGCAGGCTACGCGTTACTGAACCCGACCGATCGATCGATGGCTATTTACTGAACCCGATCGAGCGATTCCTTCTCTATTGCTGCTAACTGAAGCTGATCGATGTTGCCTCTGGATGAACAGTGAGCATTGCTGGAGGGTTTGGATGAATAGTTCCCGATGGGGTGGATGAACAGGACCCCATGGTGTTGCCGCTGGATGAAAAGTGATCGTTGCTGGGGGTTTGGATGAACAACTCCCGGTGGGGGTGGATGAACAGGCCCCATGGTGTTGCCTCTCGATGAACAGGACCCTGTGGAGGGCTGGATGAACAGGACCACCCCGTGGAGGGCAGGATGAACCATAGACGGTGGAGGGCTGGATGAATAGTAGCCCATGGAGGGGTGGTTGAACAGGAGCCCGTGGAGAGGGCTGGTTGATCAGCAGCAGGTGGAGTAGCGCGCGGTGGAGGCTGGATGAACTGGAGCCCGTGGATGAACAGTCGCAGGTGTAGGCTGGAGGAGGTTGACGGTGGATGAACAGTAGCACATGGAGGCTGGAGGGGGACGACGGTGCAGATGAACAGTATCCCGTGGAGTGCTGTTTTGCGGTACGCCACACCCCTCCTGATGAACAGGACTCCCGTTTCGACCGTAGCGCTCCAACACAAGTCCGTTTCCTCCATTTTGCGGTGCGCCACACCCCTCCCGATCAACAAGA
This sequence comes from Triticum monococcum, assembly GCA_034509565.1. Classification (NCBI taxonomy): domain Eukaryota; kingdom Viridiplantae; phylum Streptophyta; class Magnoliopsida; order Poales; family Poaceae; genus Triticum; species Triticum monococcum. The sequence continues at coordinate 370,915,100 of CM067844.1, read as the reverse complement.
CCCCCATTTCGACCGTAGGAGGTCCGTTTCCTCCGTTTTGTGGTATGCCAGACCCCTCCCCATGAACAGTATCCCGTTTCGAATGTGGCCGGTCGAACACAAGGCCGTTTCCTCCATTCTGCGGTATGCCAGGCCTCGTTTCCATCGGCTGTTCCGTCCAAGCCCTCCCGATGAACATGACGACGCATTTCGTTCTGACGCAGCCGGTTGGCTCCCCATGAACACGACGACGACGCAGTTTCTCCGTTTTGACGCAACCATGTACACGAGCCCCTACCGTACGTATGCGCGAGTAGGCGTTCGAGACGCTGCCCATATGTACGTACATGGCCGTATTTTCTTTCTTGTACACTGGCTGCTGTATGTACGTGTACATGCTACGTGTGCGTCTCAACTACAACATGGGCACACCTATACTACGACACGTGCGTGCCTCTTCATCGACCACTATGTACGTACATGTTCACGACCAGAATGACAACGCTACGTACGCTTCGACCAGGTGGGTCCCGACTGTCAAACATTTCCTTGCGTGCGAAGATGTAGCTGGTGGGTTGCAACAGTCAGGGGGGCGAAATGTTTTTTTGCCCGGACGCACTTCCTTCCGTGTGAAGATGTAGCTGGTGGGTCCCTGCAGTCAGGGGGAAACGTTTTTTCGCGAAATATGGTGGCCCGTCCGGTGGGTCCCCGCTCTCAGGTGGAGGAATAATTATTTTGCGCGTAATAAGGAGGCACTTCCTTGCTGCGGCTGTGGACCCATTTGTCAGCCTCTCCACGTACAATCCACATCCGATGGAAGCCGTTCCTTGACCACATTGACCACGCCACACCGAGGCCTAGGAAGGGGACGACACGGAGCCGGGGAAGTCGCGACAGTGGAAGCGCGCGAGGAGAGGAGTACGAGGGTTCACTAGTTCGGCTGCGGTGTGAGGCTGTCGTCGCCGCAGGGCCTCGCCAGCGGTGGGAATAGTAGGGTGAGATGAGGCCTCCGTGGCAGCATGGCTGGCCACTGGAGCCAGGAGCATGCGGCACGACCGGCGCTGCTTTGGGCGGCTGGAGCAAGAAGACCAGAGGTTGAAGAAGCACTACGGCTGTTGGATGGACATTGTACGGTCACTAGAGCTAGAATCGTTCATATTGACTAAGTTGACAAAGCACTCTGTCCCCATCAACCTAGTAGGCCCACAAGTTAGCCTCCCCCAAGGTGGGTCCTGACCAGTAGGTGGAGTATTCATTTTTTTGTACGTAATAAGGAGGCACTTCAGGTGGGTCCGAGCTGACAGCGGGGGGAACGTTTTTTTGCGCAATATGGTGGCCTATCCGGTGGGTCCCAGTAGTCAGGGGGGAAACGTTATTTCGTGAAATACAGTGGCCCGTCCATTGGGTCCCTATTGTCATGTGGAGGAATCATTATTTTCCTCGTAATAAGGAGGAACTTCCTTGCTGCCGTCATGGACCCAGCTGTCAGCCTCTCCACGTACGGTCCATGTCCGATGGAAGCAGTTCCTTGACCATGTTGACCATGCCGCGCCAAGAGCACCAGGGAGGTGGACGATGGCGAGGCCTAGGAAGGGGACGACGCGGAGCCGGGGAAGACGCGGCAGTGGAAGCCCCCGTGGAGAGGAGTACGAGGGTTCACTGGTTCGGCTGCGGTGTGAGGCTGCCATCGCCACAGAATAACAGGGGGTGTGGGTGAGTAGAGGGATGGCCTGGCCAGCGGTGGGAGTAGTAGGGGGCGGTGAGGCCTCCGCGGCATCACAACCGGCCATGGGAGGCAGGAGCACGCGACACGACCGGCGCTGCTTTGGGCATCTGGAGCAAGAAGACTAGAGGTTGAAGAAGCACTATGGTCATTGGATGGACATCATACGGTCACCGTAGCTAGAATCGTTTATATTGACTAAGTTGACAAAGCCCTTGGTACGCGTCAACTTAGTAGGCTCACAGGTCAGCCTTCGAAACGGTGCGCCCAGATGTCAGGGGGAGGAATCATTTTTTGGGCGGCTGAAGCAAGAATATCCGAGATTGAAGAAGAAGCACAACATTCATTGGATGGACCTCGAACGACCACAGCTGCCAGAACCGTGTGGTGTTGACAAAGCCTTGCATATGCGTCAACTTAGTGTTTTTAGGGGACGCGTCAACTTAGAAGGCCCACAAGTGTTGGCAGAGAACATATAGCCCATTTCGGATTTGTAAGAATGTACATCCCATTTTTTAATTCTAATGGAATTTACTACAACCCGTTTATAGTTTGTTAAAAGTACAACCCATTTTCTTGCTAGGACAACGATTAATAATCTCAACCAACCGCTCAATACAGAATTCAAAAACAAATCCCACATTTTTATGGGATTCGAAATATTTTTATCTGAAATTTCTAGTCAGATTCAATATAATTTCAAAATAAAGTTGTATTACGTTAAAATCCAACAAAATATTGCACACGCAGCAAGTAATGGAATTAAAAATTTCAAATTCCAAAAATAATGTATTTTCTACACTAATTACGCGTTTGGTGCATTTTTTATAGTTACTGCCTAGTTATTATAATTACATCCCATTTATTATTTCTTAAATTCCATTTTCTTGTTAAGCCTAATGCATACCTCCTACGAACGTTTGCAGCCCAGCGGGGCGGTGAATAACAAGTTGACCTGGATATTGTGTACAACTGTCGGCCCAATTGCATTGCCGATGCTGAAAAAAGGCTTGTGTAGTACAATACAGCCTAACATGGCTACCCAGCCCACATTCCGCGACGCCGGAAAGGCCCAAACAAGGCTTCTGTACAACTTTCTGAAGTCACTGAGCTCAATTAATAACTTAAGAAAAAAGTAAGATTACAGTGGAACCTAACTAAAAGCTGTCACGAGCCAAGAAATAATTCAACGGGTGCCACTTGTGCGTGTGTGCGTGTGTTTGTGTGTGTGTGTGAGAGAGAGAGAGAGACCTATCGGTCGATGCTCGTAAATACATCTTTCAGCCATATGCATTGCTGATGCTCGGTAAAACTTATATAGTTGACACAATCATATAGAACATCATAGCACACTGAACTTGCATACAATGAGGATGGAAGGAGTGGATCGCTACGGTTGGGCTATGTTGAAACCAACGAACTTGTACATAACGGTTCATCGTCTTTATCAATGACAGGGAAATATCTTGAATGCCATGCAAACAAAAAAGATAGACAACACAATAAGTTATTCTAGCACATTAAGTTGACGTACAACCCTTTCTAAAAAAAGTTCAGGTACAAAATTAGAACATGTCACAATCAAATGTACTGGCACATCAGTGCTTCACACCCATAGCTTGGATTTAACTAATATCTGACAAGATTCAGTTGTTACCTCAAATTAGAGCACATCCAGGCAGCCAGCCCTGCCTCTTCTCCCAAAGAAGCAGTGGCCTCCGCCGCGCGATGGAGTAGGCCCTGTGCCATCCAAGTTCCGGGCAACACGGGGATAGTCTGGCGTTGACTCCTGTAATGGACGTCGTCGACGGACCCTGGCACCAGCGTTGGCGGCAGGACTTCGATTGATGGATTGACCACTTCTTCGACATGCACGAACACTCGATACAGGTACATCCCTAACGTGGTCCGCGTCGGCCTTGGTGGCGACGAATAGTACAACCCCGGTTCCTGCAGCGGTATCTGAACACCAATCACCTTCGGTATGGTGGACGGCTTCTTCATCCATGCCATAACCGCCAAAGCCCAACTGTCTAGAGGAACAAACATACTTACGAGCTCACCTCCAAGGTTGTTGATAAGCTCATTCATGGGCTCGCTGTTCCAAGCATGTCGAGGCATGCCGTGGAAGGTAAGTGTTGTTAAAAACTCAAGCTTACGAGCTCACTTCGACGAGCAAGTCACTTATTTGGATGCCATGTGCAATGCTAAGAGATTTGACAATGTCGTCTAATGAGACGGGAGGCCAGTCGTCGTTGATGGTTATTGAGGGAGTCCTAGATTAGGGGGTCTCCAGACAGCCGGACTATCTCCATTGGCCGGACTGTTAGACTATGAAGATACAAGATTGAAGACTTCGTCTCGTGTCCGGATAGGAATCTACTTGGCGTGGAAGGCAAGCTAGGCAACACGGATATGGATATCTCCTCCTTTGTAACCGACCTTGTGTAACCCTAACCCTCTCTGGTGTCTATATAAACCGGAGGGTTTTAGTCCGTAGGACAACACACAATCATACCATAGGCTAGCTTCTAGGGTTTAGTCTCTCTGATCTCGCGGTAGATCTACTCTTGTACTACCCATATCATCAATATTAATCAAGCAGGACGTAGGGTTTTACCTCCATTAAGAGGGCCCGAACCTGGGTAAAACATTGTGTCCCCTGCCTCCTGTTACCATCTGGCCTAGACGCACAGTTCAGGACCCCCGACCCGAGATCCGCCGGTTTTGACACCGACATTGGTGCTTTCATTGAGAGTTCCTCTGTGTCGTCACCGTTAGGCCCGATGGCCCCTCCGATCATCAACAACGATGCGGTCCAAGGTGAGACCTTTCTCCCTGGACAGATCTTCGTGTTCGGCGGCTTTGCACTGCGGGCTAATTCGCTTGGCCATCTGGAGTAGATTGAAAGCTACGCCCCTGGCCATTAGGTCAGATTTGGAAGTTTGAACTACACGGCCGACATCCGCGGAGACTTGATCTTCGATGGGTTCGAGCCACAGTCGGGTGTGCTGTACTGTCACGATGGTATGACCTAGCTCTACCGCCGAACAGTACCCCAGAGGTCGCGCCCGCATCAGCTCCGACCCTTAGCTCGGAGCCAACAGCACCAATCGAGGACGGGTGGATAGACACCGCCTCAGGAGCTGCAGTCTCAACGGTGATTGAGCCGAACACCAGCCTAATCCTCTGTGAAGCCCGTGACCCCAAGGTGTCGGACTCTTTTCCGGACTCCGAACCATCCGCGCCCCTGCCAATCGAATCCGATTGGGCGCCAATCATGGAATTCACCACCGCAGATATCTTTCAGCACTCGCCCTTTGGCGACATTCTGAATTCACAAAAATCTCTCTCTTTGTTAGAAGAGCCCTGGCCGGACTATGGCCAATAGGATTGGGATGCGGACAACGAAGAAATTCGACGCCCACCCACCACCCACTTCGTAGCCACTGTCGATGATTTAATTGACATGCTCGACTTCGACTCCGAAGACATCGACGGTATGGACGACGATGTAGGAGACGAACATGAACCAGCGCCTATAGGGCACTGGAAAGCCACCTCTTCATATGACATACACATGGTGGATACATCCAAAGAAGGCAATGGCGACGAGATAATGGAGGATGACCCCTCCAAGAAGCAGCCCAAGCGCCGACGTCAGCGGCGCCGCTCTAAGTCCTGCCAAAGCAAAAGTGGTGATACCGGCACAGGAAATAATAACACTCCGGATAGTGCCGAAGACAACAACAATCCCCTCCAGCAAGATTTAGAGCAGGAGGATGGAGGAGCCAACCCTCCTGAGAGAGCGGCAGAAGGAGAGGAGGAGGATGACAATTACATGCCCCCCTCCGAAGACGAGGCAAGCCTCGGTGACGATGAATTCGCCGTACCAGAGGATCCCGTCAAACAAGAGCGCTTCAAGCGCCGGCTTATGGCCATGGCAAATAGCCTGAAGAAAAAGCAGCAGCAGCTTCAAGATGATCAAGATCTGCTAGCTGACAGATGGACTGAAGTCCTCGCAGCCGAGGAATATAAACTCGAGCGCCCCTCCAAGAATTACCCAAAGTGCAGTTAATACCCAGATTGGAGGAAGAAGCGTATGATATGGCTGATCGGCCACCTTGTCGCCGTGATAGAGAGGCATTCTAGCCAAAAACTCAGCCTCCACCCCGACACCATTTAAATAAAAAGGCATGGGGAGATACGCCAGACCTGCGAGACATATTGGAGGACAAAGCAAAGCATGCAAGATCGATCTACGGATCATGAGGGCGCACAACTCTGTGAGACGATAAACGTCACGCCGGATACAGTAAAAGCAAATCCAGCCGGGCCGAACATAGCGGGCAAGACCGATTCGAGGTGCGTCGCGATATAGCCCAATACAGAGGCGCCACACACCCCTTATGCTTCACAGACGAAGTAATGGATCATCAATTCCTAGAAGGTTTCAAACTTGTAAATATTGAATCATACGACAGCACAACAGATCCCGCAGTATGGATCGAGGATTTCCTCCTCCACATCCACATGGCCTGCGGTGATGACTTACACGCCATCAAATATCTCCCACTAAAGCTCAAATGACCAGCGCAGCATTGGCTTACCAGCTTGCCAGCGGACTCCATCAACTGTTGGGAAGATCTGGAAGCCGCATTCCTCGACAACTTTCAGGGGACTTATGTGCGACCACCAGATGCCGATGACTTGAGCCACATAATTCAGCAGCCAGAAGTGTCGGCCAGGCAATTATGGACTCGGTTCCTTACAAAGAAAAATCAAATTATCGACTGTCCGGATGCAGAGGCCTTAGCGGCTTCCAAACACAACATCCGAGATGTGTGGCTAGGCCAGCACCTTGGTCAGGAAAAGCCGAAATCTATGGCAGCTCTCACGACGCTCATGACCCGCTTTTGTGCGGGAGAAGACAGCTGGCTGGCTCGCAGTAATAACATATCAAAGAACCATGGTACCTCCGATACCAAGGACGGCAATAGCAGGTCATGTCGCAACAAACATAAGCGCCACATTAACAGCGAAAATACCGAGGATACGGAAGTCAATGCCGGATTCAAAGTCTCTAAACCCGGTCCATGGAAAAAGCCATTCAAACAAAGTACGCCGGGTCCGTCCAGCTTGGACTGTATACTCGATCGCTCGTGTCGAATACACGGCACCCCAGACAAACCAGCCAATCACACCAACACGTATTGTTGGGTGTTCAAGCAGGCCGGCAAGTTAATTGCCAAAAATAAGGACAAGGGGCCGCATAGCGATGACAAGGAGGAGCCCCGGCAGCCGCACACCGGAGGACAGAAGAGGTTTCCCCCGCAAGTGCGGATGGCGAACATGATATACGCAACCCACATCCCCAAGAGGGAGCGGAAGCGTGTGCTCAGGGAAGTATATGCGTTGGAGCTAGTCGCCCCAAAGTTCAACCCTTGGTCCTCCTGTCCGATAACCTTCGATCACAGGGACCACCCCACTAGTATCCGTCATGGCGGATTCGCCGCACTGGTCCTAGACCCAATCATTGACGTATTTCACCTCACTCGAGTCCTTATGGATGGCGGCAGCAGCCTGAACCTGCTTTATCAGGACACATTGCGCAAAATGGGTATAGACCCCTCAAGGATCAAACCCACAAAAACGACCTTTAAAGGCGTCATTCTAGGTGTAGAGGCCCATTGCACAGGCTCACTTACACTGGAAGTGGTCTTCGGATCCCCGGATAACTTCCGTGGCAAAGAGTTAATCTTCGATATAGTCCCGTTCCACAGTTGTTATCATGCACTGCTCAGGCGAACCGCATTTGCGAGATTCAATGCGGTACCGCATTATGCACACCTCAAGCTCAAGATGCCAGGACCTCGCGGGGTTATTACATTCAATGGAAACACGGAGCGCTCTCTCCGGACAGAGGAGCACACTACGGCCCTCGCAGCAGAAGCGCAAAACAGCCTCTCAAGGCAATCCACCAGTTTGGCGTTTCAAGACCCGGACACCTTCAAGCGCGCTCGGAGCAATCGGCAAATAGACCGCCTAGCGCGATCTTAGCTCGCGTAGCAATACGGCGGACACCCCCCAATCCCAGCCCAACGGCAAAACTCGTGCCGCGCGTACATAATTACGCATTAAAAATACCATGGGCACAAGTGGGGAGGCGGCACAAGACGCTGCTTAAACCGCACTAGGGGCTTCCCGTTTGGTTATTTTTCTTTTTTTTTCAGGACATTAATCTCTGGAAACACTGTCCGGCAGCACTATTGCTGAACACATGATGCAGCAACCAAGGAGGCAGACAGCTACGTCATACCATAGAATTTCCAGGTGGATTATAGTAACGAGCGAAATATTTGATTTAATATCATTCCTGAGCTTGCCCTTGGAAGGGACACAGTCCTACTCTTTGCATATCGCACTATCTGTATCACTCTGCTTTAACGCAATTTTTTGAATAAACAATGCATGACATTACAACTATTATTGCATTCTTGTTATATATATATATATATATATATGTGTGTGTGTGTGTGTGTGTGTGTTCATTGATGACGCCTTGCAACCGTACACTTTGGTACGACCAATACACCAGGGGCTTACGTACCCCACAATGCGGTGTGAAAAGTCTGAACACTTTCACAACTGCAGCACCCCGAACTTATAGCAGTATATGCATCAGCTCCTAATCATGTCTTTGGTAAAATATTGGGTTTGCACCGCTCCTATGTTTTGGTACATTACGTTCCGCTCTATCGGCTAAGGTAGCGCTAGGAGAACTACTGCGATTATGCCCCTGTTCTGCTGGGTTCAGCACCTCAGTAAAGAAAGCTAAAACTGACTGTGATGATAAGGCAAGAGATTGGTCACTGTTCGGCGAGGTTTTTCAAGTCCCTAAAGACTTATGCCGCTTAGAGTGAGGGGCCGGCCCTGTCCGGCTTAAAGGCGTGTATCGCGCCCCAAATTCGGCCTTCCAAATACCAGGGGCTTCGCCGAAATTTAAAAATGTAGAATTCTATGGCTAAGTGAGAGTGATAAAGCATTATTAGTCCGGTTGCCTTGTTCGTTGTGCTGAGCACCTCCCTTGAAGCACCCAAACATGGGAACAAGAGTGCTCAGGTTTATCCCGAACACCCAGCACTCATGGCATGGGGGCAGAAGCCGAGGACTAGCCATCTCTCGGATTGGATAAATAGCCAAATAGAAGGTAATATTTTAAATTCAAACAAGTGCTGCATAGCGCATGTGAAACAAGTTTTCATAAATACAGGATAAAACGAGCAAGTCTCACTCAAATATTACATCTTTTGAACACTCGTCCGCTATGAGATGGGCACCCAGCAGAACACCCTCATAGTACATCTCGGGGTGGCGGTGCTCCTTGCCCTCCGGTGGCCCCTCCTCGATCAGCTTCACGGCATCTAGCTTGACCCACTCCAATTTCACACGGGCGAAAGCCTGGCGTGCACCTTCAATGCAGACAGATCGCTTGACGACCTCTAGCCGTGGGCAGGCATCCACAAGCCGCCTTACCAGGCCGAAGAAGCTGTTCGGAAGGGCTTCGCCAGGCCACAGCCAAACTATAAAGCCCTTCATGGCCTGATCGGCCGCCTTATGTAGCTCGACCATCTGCTTCAGCTAGTCGCTCATTAGCACCGGGTGTCCGACCTTAGCATACTGAGACCAGAACAGCTTCTCCATTGAGCTTCCATCCTCTGCCTGGTAAAATTGTGCGGCATCGGACACACTGCGGGGCAAATCTGCGAATGCTCCTGGAGACCTCCGGATTCGGGTAAGTAATCGGTAATTTACTTTTACATGCTTGCTTTGCATATAGAAAGCCTTACCCGCCGCTATCTTCTTCATTGCGTCAATCTCCTGGAGGACCTTTTGGGCTTCGGCCTTGGCACCTTTTGCGCTCTCGAGGGCCGCGGCAAGATCAGACTCCCGCGTCTTCGAGTCAAGCTCCAATGTCTGGTGCTTCGCCACGAGAGCCTGGAGATCTTGCTGCACCTCGCCCACCCGAGCCTCGTGCTTCTCTCGCTCGGTGCGCTCCTTGTCCGTGTTATCTTCGGCCTTGGTTAGCGCTTGCTTCAGGGTCGCCACCTCGGTCGTGGCCCCTAGCGAATATACGATGATCCTGTCATTTTTGCAATCGCGTCTTCTTTTATATATACATATCTATAGACAGGGTATTACTTACCCTTGTTCTCCTCGAGCTGGCTCTTGACAAGGCCGAGCTCTTTCCTGGACCCCTCGAGGTCCTGCTTTAGTACGGCGACCTCTGCAGTTAGTGCGGCGGACGCCAGCAGCGAAGCCTGCATATTGACATACTCATATTAGACTCCTGCGATATTATTTGATCCTCTGTTTGGATTTTCCTTGTGAACACCGAACAAAGCATCAGGGGCTACTATCTATGTGGTAATATTTCTACTACATTTTAAAACACTTACCTCGAAGCCTGTTAGAAGGCTGGCATAAGCTTCAGTCAACCCGCTCTTGGTGGACCGAACCTTCTAGACCACCGCACACATAACAGTACTGTGCTCCTCGTCGATGGAAGTGCTGCGAAGCGCTTCCAACAGATTGTCCGGCACCTCTAGATGGACAGAGGTCACCAGCACAGGCGTCTAGCCCCTCTTACAAGGAGGCTGCCTGCCCGAGCCTGGAACCGCTAGAGGTTCCGGCGCGGTGTTCGGCTGAGGGCCGTACTCGGAGCTCTCAGGGGCCCCGTCCACTCGGCTCCTGGAGTCCGGAAGGTCGTCTGGAGACGCCTCCGGGACTGTCTCCCCTCGGTCTGGTGCCTCTCGAGACAGCACCTCGGCGTCGTCGGCAGGATGAGGGGAGGTGGCGGTCGGGACTGGATCGCTATCCATGTCCGACGAGCCCAGGGAGCCGTCCGATGATACATCGATACTGGCTCGTGGCGGCCTGCATAATTATGTTCAGCATTAGGGAAAACAGTGCGACAAAGGAATTCTATGAGTTACTCTGGTATTCGAATACTTACATTCTCCCCGGGGGCTTGGCCCTGGGCAACCACTCGTCTTCGCCTTTGTCGGCGGCGGTGGAACTGTCCAGAAGGAGAGTCCTTCCCTTCCTGGACCCTTCGGCCCCCCCAGTTGGGGCGACCTTCCTTTTCTTATCTCCCCCAGCCGGTGGGGGAGCATTTTCTTCTTCTTCATCGTCTTCGGGGGAAGAGTGCGCCGCAGAATCATCGGACGGTGAGTCCGACGACGCCTGGCGTCGGGAACTCTTTCGGGTTCCCTTGGCCTTCTTGGTCTTCTCCGGCACCGTATAAGGGGCCGGAGTCAGCATCTTTGCCAGAAGAGCGTCTACGGGGCCTTCGGGCAAAGGAGCCGGACAGTCAATCTGTCCGGCCGTCTCCTGCCAGTCCTGTCAAAGGTACGGGAGTTTAGATCCCGCATGGAGTCAATCTATAAAAAATAAGTATCATGTGAAAGGTAAAGCAGCTTACCGCACTGGCTTGGCGCTTCGCGCTGAATCCGCGATCCTCAGTAATAGGAGGGAGGACCTTGGCGCTTTTGAACAGCACCCTCCAGGTATCTTCATGAGTCGTGTCGAAGAGCCTCTTCAGAGTTCGGTGCTACGCCGGGTCGAACTCCCAAAGTTGAACTCCCATTGTTGGCACGGGAGGATCCGGTGGTGGAGCATGACCTGGACCACGTTGACAAGTTTGAGCTTCTTGTTCACCATGTTTTGAATACATGTTTGGAGTCCGGTTAGCTCTCCCAAACTACCCCAGGACAGGCCCTTCTCTTTCAAGGAAGTGAGCCATGTGGGGATGCCAGATCAGAACTCGGGGGCCACTGCCCATCCAGGGTCACCCCTTTATGGTTTCCACAGAGGAGCCCTCGAGCCATGTTACGATGGGCATCTTGCCCACCATGGCGCCTCCGTACTACGCCTGGCGCCCGCCCACAACCTTCGTCTTGACATTGAAGGTCTTCAACCATAAGCCGAAGTGGGGCTTGATGCGGAGGAAGGCCTCGCACTTGACGATAAATGCCGAGATGTTGAGGATGAAGTTCGGGGCCAGATCATGGAAATCCAGGCCGTAATAGAACATGACCCCCCGGGCGAATGGATGGAGAGGGAATCCCAGTCCGTGGAGGAAATGGGTGAGGAACACTACACTCTCATGGGGCCTGGGGGTTTCTTGATGTCTCCATCCGTGACGGAGGAGACCATCCACCTGCCTCCCGCTCCGGACAGGGTTGGAGAAGGTTGAGGTGGGAAGTGCGGACTTGGGCGCTAGAGCTCGAGTGTGCGAAAATAGATGAGCAAAGGAGGAAGAAGGTGTGGATAGGAAGGTGAATCCTTATCCCTTTATATGGGAGGACAAAGCTAAGCGTCCCTAGTTGCTTGGTAAAACTCGCTCATCCCCCAAGCGCCATAATCGATGGCGCGGTTGGGTTACCCACGCCCGTATTGATGAGAATCCCGTAATAAGGGGACACGATCTCTGCTTTGACAAGACGTGTCGAAAAACGGCCTCGCGTTATGTGCGGGGCTAGTTAAAGGAAACGGTTTGAATAATCACCGGGCCATGACAAAACGTCATACTGTCAAAACAAGTCAGCAAATTAGATTTGCGAAAATATTATTCTCTCTATGGACGTATGTGGAACTTATGTTGCAGGATCGGACACTATCCTCGTATTCAAATTCTTCTGTGATGTATTCGGGGGAGGAACCCGCCTTGCAATGCCGAAGACAATACTGCGCGCCGGACTCATCATCATTGAAGCCTGGTTCAGGGGCTACTGAGGGAGTCCTGGATTAGGGGGTCTCCGGACAGCCGGACTATCTCCATTGGCCGGACCGTTATACTATCAAGATACAAGATTGAAGACCTCGTCCCGTGTCCGGATAGGACTCTACTTGGCATGGAAGGCAAGCCAGGAAACACGGACATGGATATCTCCTCCTTTGTAACAGACTTTGTGTAACCCTAACCCTCTCCGGTGTCTATATATTGGGGACACAAGAGAGTCTTTGTTATTTGGTTGCAGGGTTGCTTGAGAGAGACCATCTTCAACCTATGCCTCCTACGGATTGATAAACCTTAGGTCATCCACTTGAGGGAAATTTTCTACTGTCCTACAAACCTATGCACTTGGAGGCCCAACAACGTCTACAAGAAGAAGGTTGTGTAGTAGACATCAAGCTCTTTTCTGGCGCTGTTGCCGGGGAGGTTAGCGCTTGAAGGTATATCTTTATATCTTGCAATCGAGTCTTTTAGTTTCTTTTTTTATCACTAGTTTAGTTTATAAAAGAAAACTATAAAAAATGGAATTGAGTTTGTCTCATATGCTTCACCTTTTTAATATCTTTCGTAAGTATGATGGAAAGGATAATTGTGCTCAAGTGCTAGAAAAAGAAATCTATAAAATGTTTGGCACTAAATATTTGAATGATGAGCATGATTGCAAAGTTGTTAGTGTGAATTCCTTGAATATCCATGATGCTAATAATATGCAAGGCCACAAGCTTGGGGAAGCTATGCTTGATGAAGATGATATTTTTTGTTCCCCAAGTTCTGATGTGCAAATTTATTATGATGAGAGCATGCCTCCTATCTATGATGATTATTGTGATGACACGTATGATTTAAAGAATAATAATAACAATGAACCTTGTCATCTTGATCTTAACTTTCAATCACATGATAATTATTTTTTTGAGTTTACTCCCACTATTATTCATGAGAAGAATTTTGCTTATGTGGAGAGTAGTAAATTTTGCTTGCTTGTAGATCATGAAAAGAATGCTTTATGTGATAGTTATATTGTTGAATTCAATCATGATTCTACTGAAAATTATTGTGAGGGAGGAATATATGCTTGTAGGAATTGCAATAATATCAAGTTTCCTCTCTATGTGCTTAAAGTTTTGAAGTTATGCGTGTTTTACCTTCCTATGCAAGTAGATTATTGTTCCCATAAGTTGTTTGCTCACAAAATCCCTATGCATAGGAAGTATGTTACACTTAAATGTGCTAGTCATATTCTTCATGATGCTCTCTTTATGTTACAACTCTTATCCTTTATGTGAGCATCATTGAAATCATCATGCCTAGCTAGGTGCGTTAAATGATAGCGCTTGTTCGGAGGCAACCCAATATTATTTTTGTTCCTTGCTTTTTTGCTCCTGTTTTAGTAATAAATAATTCATCTAGCCTCTGCTTAGATGTGGTTTTATGATTTTAATTAGTGTTTGTGCCAAGTAGAACCTTTGGGAAGACTTGGGGAAAGTCTTTGGGATCATGCTGTAAAAACAGAAACTTTAGCACTCACGAGAACTACTGCCATTTTTATTTGGGGAGTGATATTTAGTTAATTATTTTTGCAGATGATTAATAGGTAAATTCCTCAGGTCCAACAATTTACTTGAGAATTTTATGAGTTACAGAAGTATATGTTTGATTCAGATTACTACAGACTGTTCTGTTTTTGACAGATTCTGTTTTTCATGTGTTGTTTACTTATAAACCATAGAGAAGTTGGAATACAGTAGGTTTAACACCAACATAAATAAAGAATGAGTTCATTACAGTACCTTGAAGTGGTGATTTATTTTCTTATACTAACGGAGCTTACGAGTTTTCTGTTATGTTTTGTGTTGTGAAGTTTTCATGTTTTGGGTAAAGATTCGATGGACTATGGAACAAGGAGTGGTAAGAGCCTAAGCTTGGGGATGCCCAAGGCACCCCAAGGTAATATTCAAGGACAACCAAGAGCCTAAGTTTGGGGATGCCCCAGAAGGCATCCCCTCTTTCGTCTTCGTTCATCGGTAACTTTACTTGGAGCTATATTTTTATTCACCACATGATATGTGTTTTGCTTGGAGCGTCAGTTTATTTTGTTAGGATTTACTTGCTGTTTGAATAGAATACCAAGATCTGAAAATATTAAATGTTAGAGAGTCTTCACATAGTTGCATAATTATTCGACTACTCATTGATCTTCACTTATATCTTTCGAGGTAGTTTTCCGTTTGCTCTAGTGCTTCACTTATATCTTTTAGAGCATGATGGTAGTTTTATTTCGAAGAAATAGATGAACTCTCATGCGCCAGTTATATTATTTTGAGTCTTAATAGCATGGTAATTTTCTTAAAATCCAAATATGCTAGGTATTCGAGAATAATAAAATTCTCTTATGAGTGTGTTGAATACTATGAGAAGTTTGATACTTGATAATTGTTTTGAGATATGGAGATGGTGATATTAGAGTCATGCTAGTTGAGTAGTTGTGGATTTGAGAAATACTTGTGTTGAAGTTTGTGATTCCCGTAGCATGCACGTATGGTGAACCGTTATGTGATGAAGTCGGAGCATGATTTTTTTATTGATTGTCCTCCTTATGAGTGGCGGTCGGCGACGAGCAATGGTCTTTTCCTACGAATCTATCCCCCTAGGAGCATGCGCGTAATACTTTGTTTCGATAAATAATAGTTTTTTGCAATAAGTATATGAGTCCTTTATGACTAATGTTGAGTCCATGGATTATACGCACTCTCACCCTTCCACCATTGCTAGCCTCTCTAATACCACGCACCTTTCGTCGGTATCATACACCTACCATATACCTTCCTCAAAACAGCCACCATACCTACCTATTATGGCATTTCCATAGCCATTCCGAGATATATTGCCATGCAACTTTCCACTATCCAGTTTATCATGACACATTCATCATTGTCATATTGCTAGCATGATCATGTAGTTGACATAGTATTTGTGGCAAAGCCATCGTTCATAATTCTTTCATACATGTCAGTCTTGATTCATTGCATATCCCGGTACACCGCCGGAGGCATTCATATAGAGTCATCTTTGTTCTAGTATCGAGTTGTATCATCGAGTTGTAAATAAGTAGAAGTGTGATGATCATCATTCAATAGAGCATTGTCCCAAAAAAAGAGAGAAAGGCCATAAAAAAGAAAGGCCAAATAAAAAATAATAAGGGCCAAATAAAAAAAGGGAAAGGCCAAATAAAAAAAAAAAAAAGGGACAATGCTACTATCCTTTTACCACACTTGTGCTTCAAAGTAGCACCATGATCTTTATGATAGAGAGTCTCTTGTTCTCTCAATTTCATATACTAGTGGGAATTTTTCATTATAGAACTTGGCTTGTATATTCCAACAATGGGCCTCCTCAAGTGCCCTAGCTCTTCGTGAGCAAGCAAGTTGGATGCACACCCACTTAGATTCTTTTTGAGCTTTCATACACTTATAGCTCTAGTGCATCCGTTGCATGGCAATCCCTACTCACTCACATTGATATCTATTGATGGGCATCTCCATAGCCCGTTGATACGCCTAGTCGATGTGAGACTATCTTCTCCCTTTTTGTCTTCTCCACAACCACCATTCTATTCCACCTATAGTGCTATATCCATGGCTCACTCTCATGTATTGCGTGAAGTTTGAAAAAGTTTGAGAACATTAAAAGTATGAAACAATTGCTTGGCTTGTCATCGGGGTTGTGCATGATTTAAATATTTTGTGTGGTGAAGATGGAGCATAGCAAGACTATATGATTTTGTAGGGATAGCTCTCTTTGGCCATGTTATTTTGAGAAGACATAATTCATTTATTAGTATGCTTGAAGTATTATTATTTTTATGTCAGTATGAACTTTTGTGTTGAATCTTATGGATCCGAATATTCATACCACAATTAAGAAGAATTACAATGAAATTATGCCAACTAGCATTCCACATCAAAAATTATCTATTTACCTACTCGAGGACGAACATGAATTAAGCTTGGGGATGCTTGATACGTCTCCAACGTATCTATAATTTTTGATTGCTCCATGCTATATTATCTACTGTTTTAGGCAATATTGGGCTTTATTTTCCACTTTTATATTATTTTTGGGACTAACCTATTAACCGGAGGCCCAGCCCAGATTTGCTGTTTTATGCCTATTTCAGTGTTTCGAAGAAAAGGAATGTCAAACAGAGTCGAAACGGAACAAAATCAACTGGAGAAGTTATTTTTGGAACGAAAGCCACCGGATAGACTTGGACATGGCTCCCGAGAGCCGGAGCAGCAGCAGCTAGGCGAGCGAGTGAGAGTCGGAACAATAGCAGTAGTGCGAGCGAGCGAGCAAGAGCTGGAGCAGCAACAGCAGATCCGGCTGGTATGGATGCCGCCGCAGAAGGGGCCTCGCACTGGGGGAGAGCCGCCATGGAGATGTTGCCCGTGGTGCCGGCTTCGAGGTAGCCACTCCATGGGGGTGCAGGATGGAGCATCGTCGGCACCGGGAGGTTGAGTTAAGGAGAAGGTGCGATGCGATGAGTGTACAACCTCTTTGGTAGCGCCGAGTAGGCCTCGGCTTGGTCCAAGGAGTCGATGAGGATGTCGCGGTTCCCGTGGAGCAGGTTAAGGCAGCGCTGTGGGGATGGAGCAGCCACGATAGATGAGGTGATCGTCAGAGAAACTCCTTAGAGGTGGAGGACGAGGCGGCTGAACCGGCTGGACGACGGGATGGACGAAGGATCCTCATCCAGGGAGGTGGATGAGGGACGTCGAGCTGTTGCGGTGGACGGTGTCATCGGGGAAGTGCCTCCGGCTGTGCAGCAATGAGGTGGCGAACGGAGGGGGGTTGGGTTTCGCGGCTGGAGCGGAGAGGTTATGGGATCCTGGGATTTCAAATGGCGAAAAGGAGGTGATGAGAGGGGGGGAACCATGACTTAGGTACGCGCTTGTACAAAATGTAGGGTGTGTTACAAAAGTACCCCCACCAATTTTAACTAGAGGCCCTTTCGGTGTCAAAACCGGGGGATCTCGGGTAGGGGGTCCTGAACTGTGCGTCTAGGATCGATGGTAATAGGAGATGGGGGACACGATGTTTACCCAGGTTCAGGCCCTCTCTATGGAGGTAATACCCTACGTACCGCTTGATTGATCTTGATGAATATGAGTGTTACAAGAGTTGATCTACCACAAGATCGTAATGCCTAAACCCTAAAAGCCTAACATGTATGACTATGGTAATGAGTATATCCTTTCCAGACTAACCCCTCCGGTTTATATAGACATCGGGGGGATCTAGGGTTACATAGAGTCGGTTACATAAGAAGGAATCTTCATAGTCGGTCGCCAAGCTTGCCTTCCATGCCAAGGAGAGTCGAATCCGGACACAGGGACAGTCTTCGGCCTTCCTGTCTTCTCAACCCATTAGCCCGGCCCATAGATAACAGGCTGGACGCCCGAGGACCCCTTAGTCCAGGACTCCCTCAGTAGCCCCTGAACCTAGCTTCAATGATGAGGAGTCCGGCGCGTAGATTGTCTTCAGCATTGCAAGGCAGGTTCCCTTCTATCTGAGCTTCAAGATAGTCTTCGGATGCGACGATAGTATCCAGACGTGTCACACACACACACCATAGATAACCGGAGAGAGAATATATTTTTACACGAGTCTAATCCGCTGACAATTTTTACAATATGACATCATGTCTGTCCGGTCATAATTTTGAATCATGTTTCGTCTGCCGCTCCATGTTTCGAGACGCGGTTGCCATTGGCACGTCTTGTTGAAGCAGAGATCGTGCCCCCTTATTATGGGATTCTCATCAATACGGGCGTTGGTGACCCAACCGTGCCATTTGCACGGCCCTTGGGAATAGGCGAGTTTAAGGTGAGTGGGGAGATGCTTGATATTCGTGGCCTTTATAAGGGGATAAGGATTCCCTTCCTTCACCCACACCTCAGCTCCTCCTCAGTCCTTCCATCCCTATGCTCCAGCGCCCAAGATTTTAGCTTTTCCCTCGACCGAGAAAGCACTCTAAGATATCCAGATCTGGAGCTGTGGGTATGTGGATGGCCTCCTCCGTTAAGAAGGATATCAAGGCGCTCCGGGAGGCCGGATATCTGGCCAAGGAGATCGCTCACCCACTCCCGGCCAAGGGATAGATCGTCCCCACTCTAGAGCCCCACGAGAGGGTTGTGTTTCGCACACATTTCGTCCGTGGGCTGGGCTTCCCTATTCACCACTTCGTCCGTGGACTGATGTTTTGCTACGGGCTAGACTTTCATGACCAACCTCCCAACTTCATCCTCAACATCACGGCATTCATTGTCGTGTGCGAGGCCTTTCTCCGCATCCCGCCTCACTTCGGCCTATGGCTGAAGACCTTCAATGTGAAGCTGAAGGTGGTGAGCGGCCAACAAGCAGAGTGCGGAGGCGCCATGGTGGGCAAGATGCACAACGTTACCTGACCCGAAGGCTCATTTATAGAGATGGTGAAAGGGTGGCAATCGGGGTGGTTTTATATCACCGAGCCGTGTGGCGCCAACTAGGTAGCGGCCCCCGAATTCCGATCCGGAATCCCGATGCGGCTCACCCCCTGGCACGAGAGGGGCCTAACTTGGGGTCCCTCGGATGAGCTGATTGGGGTCCAGACGTGTGTCCAGAGCATGATAGATAGGAAGATCAAGCTTGTCAACGTGGTCCAGGTCATGCTTATTCATTGGGTCCTTCGGCCAAGCACCAGACGCTACTAGAGCTCTTCAGCACAACGCACGAAGAAGTCTGGAAAGTGCTTTTTAAGGCCAGCGAGAAGCCATCGCCCATGATCAAAGATCGCGGTATTAGCTTAAAACGCAAGGCTAACCCGTTGAGTTCTTTTAATGTTTTCAAGGCGTACCCTTTACTAGCATATTTTGAGAAAAATCCTAAGCTTTCCTACCCGTGTTTTCAGGCCTGGATCAAGATAGCGGAGGGGATTAACAGTTCGGGTCCGCTGCCCGAAGACCAAGAATTCCCATTATTGACAAAAATTATTTTTCCAGCACCTTATGAGGTGCCAGAGAGGATGGCCAAGCAAGTGTCCAAAGGGGCCAAGAAGGGCCCTCGCCGAAAAGGCACTCCGGATGTGATGTCCGAAGACGAGACTTCGTCTTCGTCCACTGACGACGACGGCGAAGAGGAAGAAGAAAATGACTCCCCACTTGAAGTGGGGAGGAAGAAGAGAGCGACCCCCGTAGATCCAGAGGAGAAAGCGCCTAAGAGGGTTAGAGGTTCCCACGCGGATAGCTCCGTGTGGGATGTTGATAGAAATCCGTAGCGACCTCGCCGGACCAAGCCTCGGGCGCCTCGTAAGTACCAGAATCTAAAAATGTCTGGCCTTCTCGGTTCGTAATATGGATATACCTTAAACCTTGTTGTTGTAGTCTGCCACGCGATGGCTCCCCGCGATCCTCGACATAGTGGTCGTTAGACTCAAAGGAGATGGCTAGCATGTCTCCGCCACCTGCTCATTCCATCGCTCCCAAGGGTGACGATGAGGTGGTGTCGCAAAAGACCTTCCCCGACCGGGGTGCTTCCGGAGATCGTCAGGGTGGCACCCCAATATGATTCCTCAGTCGTCGAACACATGGGGGAAAAAGGCCCTATGGGGACTGGTGACGGGGGCCAAGTTCCCTTCGGACTAGAGCCAGATACCATTCCAGAGAGCCATGCGGCTCCGGAGTCCAGCGAATGGCATTCCACAAAAGGAGGCAATGTGCCTGTTCCGCTGGTGGCCTCTATCCAACCAGAGGCACCGGATAATCTGGTGGAGGTGCTATGAGGCGCCTCTATTGTGGATGAACACCACGTCCTTATGGGCACAGTAATAGAGAAGGTCCAGTTCGTAAAAAGCGGATTGACCGAAGCCTACACTAGCCTTCTATCAGGCTTTGAGGTAAGTAATGCATTTGTAGGAAGAATATCACTGTATAGATAGTAGTTGTCACATCCCTAGTTCTGTATGACCTAGGCTAGTCTTCTTTGTGCATCATGTTCAAATTCCAATTAAATTTGAAATGAGGATTGTGAAACCCTCAGAATCATTTCTGGAAATGACCCAAATACAAACTAATTGCTCCAAAAGGTCCAAGAAAATGCTCATTTTGCTCTCTGAAAATATTGGTCAGAGATGAAAATCAAACCAATATTTTTTTGGGCATCTAGAATTAATGTAGTAATTAATTGCTTTGGATATATATTTGCTATATATAATATATGTCCAAAAATTCTGAATTTTCGTGAGGGGCTTTGGATTAATCCCTTAGGTCCCTGCAAAATTTGACAGAAGTAAATAAAATGATTTAGTATTATTACTAAGTCAAAAGAAATGACAGAAAATAGAAAAAAACAAAAGCGAAAAACCTCACCTGGCTTACCTGGCTCAGGAGAGAAGCCGGCCCAGCTGGCTCGCCAGCCCAGCATCCTCCCCCTATCGTCTTCCTCCTCTGCCAAGAGGATGAGGGCGTGTGCCCGACGCACGCACGCACACACACGCCACCTCCACCCTGCTTGCTTGCCCCTTCGACGGCCTGGACGCCTCTGGCGTCGCCACGCACTCCCCTCAACCCTCTCCCCCTCTCCCCCATGCTCATCCCCTCCCCTGGACCTCTCACTCTCACCCCCCCCCCCCGAACGACTCCGTCGCCACCGCTCGCTGTTGCCGCGCCCACCGACACGGCCTCGCCCTCGCTTTGTGCCCAGACGCTCCGCACCGTCGTCCTCGTCCTCTCTATCAAGCCAAGCATCGCCGGACGCCCCTGGAGCGCCTCCATCGCTGTCATCTTCATCGCCAGCCACCGGAGATCGCTGTCGCCGTTCCGCTCGTGTTCGACCCTCCCCGAGCTCGCTGATGACATCTACGGTCTCCCCGTGAGCTCTCCTTCGTTTCCCATCTGTCCCCGCACTCAATTTTGTGCCGTAGCCATGCTAGCCGCCAACCCGAGCGGTCACGCCGCTGTGGTACCTTCCCGTCGTGGCCAGAGCCACCGCAGCCAACGCCCTCACCTCCCACAGCGCTCAGCAGCCTCCTAGAAGGCCAACACCGCCACCCGCAGCTCCTGTCGTGCCCTGCAGCCACTTCCCGCTCGGAGCCGTGCTCCGTCCACTGTTGCGAGCTCCGGCAACCCCGCGTCCTCCCATCGCCTCACCTGGATGCGCGAGAGCCCGGGCTACGCCCCGGTGCCCTTAGCCGCCGCCCCCGTGGCCTGAATCGCAGACAGCGCCGCGTCCAAAGGTCGCCGGCGACGACCTCGCCGGCCTGACATGTGGGCCCGACCTTCTAGGTGATTAGATTAAGGCTAATCACCATTTTGCTAACCCCCTGACACTGACAGTGGGCCCTGGTGCCCTAATCTTTTAGTTAAATTACAAATAACCCCCCATGTTTAACCTGTGACACTGATGTGTGGACCCCACACATTAGGTTTGACCTGGTCAGCCGCCTTTGACTTGCTAACGCAATGCTGCTGTCATGCTGACGCAGTAATGGCTTTCTAGATTTAAAATAAATCAGGAAAATCCAGAAAATGTTATAAACTTCAAAAATTCATAGAAATTCAACCGTAGCTCAGATTGAAATAATTTATATATGAAAAATGATTAGAAAAATTCAGTCTATCCATCTGTACCATTTTCATGCATGACAAACCAACCTATACATGATGTATATATGAAAACATATAAATGGCATATTAAGAGTTTAATTTGGAGTTCCATTTGAACCCTTGGTTCAAATGGACTTCAACCAAATAAATGCTAGATGCATTAACTCAAACAACATCACTTACTCGTGCCATGTTCATGCATCATATTGTTACATATGCTTGTGTTTGATTTTTGACACTATTCCTTCTCGATAGGTCCTGCTCCGGAGACCGATCCAGAGTACCTGTCAGTGGAGCAGTGCCCCCCTGTTGATCTACCAGGCAAGCAACACCCTTGTTCATTCTGATACAATCCTACTCTCTCGCTCCTGCTCTCATTTATTGCATTAGGACAACAACGATTCAACTGCTACTTTATGCTGCGGGAGTTGAACCCATTCCTCTGCATGACCTGTCATTGCCACAGTACATAGTTAAAACCCACTAGCATGTGTAGGAGTGGTTTGAGCCATGTTGTGTTCCTACCATGCCATGCCTGCTATTGCTTAGAGTTGTGTCAGGTCTAATTCATCGGGAATGAATTGGAGTGTTACGATATGTTCCGGTGCTGAGAGTTAAGCGTGTGAACACGACTTGGTAAAGGTAGCGGTGAGAGGCGATGTAGGAGTACATGGTGGGTTGTCTCATTGGGACCGTCCTTAAGAACTGAGTTCTGTGTAAGTTGTCCAATGACTAGCTACTACCACACATTGGGCTCCGGGCACTAGTTTCTGGTGTTTGTAGGTAGTGCTATTTTTGTACCGAGTGGCACCTGGCAGGGTAGACTTGGGACAGACTAGGCACACGTGGCCCGGTGTACCGAGTGGCACCTAGATGGTGGCCTCGGGAACCCTGTACACATCGTTTGGGGCTGTCAGCGAAACCCCGGCCGGATCTCCTTGCGGATGGAACCCGAATAGGCGATAAACCTGGACTAGAGTCTTGTGTGGTTAGTCAGGTCGTGGCCGACACCCTCGCCAGGCTTCCCCTTGAAGGTTGCCGAGATACATGACGCGTATATGGTGATAAGTGGTGAGAGCGTGTGTGAAGAAGTACACCCCTGTAGGGTTATCATGATCTATTCGAATAGCCGTGTCCTCGGTTATGGACTTCTTGGATGCTTACATGGTAGATAGACAACTTAAAGTGGATACTCTAAAATGCTCAAGACAAGTGTGAGTGTTATGGAGGGCCTTCTCGTAGAGAGACGGGGATGAATCCATAGTAGTGTACTGACGTGGTGGTTAGTGGAATCGTGTGCGCTGCCTCACCTCAAAGAAGTTTCTCGTTGTCCTAGAACAGGATAGCCAGTGAGTCAAAGCTGTCTTGCTGCAACTAAACCCCACATTACCTTCTTGATACAAATGCATGTATGATAGGATCTGATGTAAGTCTTGCTGAGTACCTTTGTACTCACGTTTGCTTTATTTATGTTTTGCAGGTGAGACATTTGTCTCACTAGTAGTACCACTTGGACTTCGACGAGTAGCTTGTTACCTCAGCTACGATCTTGTACCCTTGGGAGGGACTTGTAGATAGTCAGGCTTCTCGGCCTTTTTCTTTTGTAGTTGTCTGTACTCAGACATGTAATGCTTCCGTTGCCTGTATGCTCTGAATGATGGCTCATGAGACCTCTGTTTGTATTAATGCTATGTGGCTCTTCTGGGCCTTTATCTATATGAGTTTGCGTTATGTTGTGATGCCATATTGTACAGCACATACTTGCATGTTATGCGTACGTGTAACGTGTATTGCTATGTGTGGGATCCGACAACCTAGTTGTCTATCCTTGGTAGCCTCTCTTATGGGGAAATGTAGTCTAGTGCTTCCACTGAGCCATGGTAGTCCGCTACAGCCCGGTTTACCCAGAGTCCTGCTGACCCAGCACTACTGCTCCGGAACACTTAGACTGGCCGGCATGTTATTCACTTCGTTCCTGTGTCTATCCCTTCGGGGAAATGTCACGCGGTGATATCCGGTGTCCTGCCTAGCCTGCTACAGCCCGGTTCACCGGAGTCCTGTTAGCCCAGTGCTACAGCCCGGATTCACACGCTGCTGACCGACATGCTCGATGTTGATTCATGTATGCCTGTCCCTATAAGTTAGTGCCACTTTGTGTTCATGACTAGTCATGTCGGCCTGGGTTCTCTATCATATGGATGCTAGCGACACTATCATATACGTGAGCCAAAAGGCACAAACATTCCCGGGCCATGGTAAGGCGACACCCTGGGAATACCATGCGTGAGGCCGCAAAGTGATATGAGGTGTTACATGCTAGATCGGTGTGACTTAGAATCGGGGTCCCGACAGCTTTGGTATCAAAGCCTGACTGCCTATAGGATTGCCAAGCCAACCTAGTCAAAGTTGGGTCTAGAAATTCTTAAGCTATATAGGGGAATTGATTGTGGAAGGGAACGTAAGGCTCTTTTACTCCTTATACCTCATGCCTTCTAATCTGAGTCATCCTATCTTTCCTACGGGGTTAAGGAACTAGGCATTCTCTTCCGTCTATCAGGATCACGTGTTACTACTCCGTAGTCTCTAAGGTTTGGTTGATTTGAGTCATATCCCAGTTCGAGTACCTCCGGTGTAGCCTGTTTAGTAATATCTCAGAACCTTGAGTGATGATGTTGAGTATGGTGCTACCCCGTCTTTTGCAGAATGTCTCATTTCGAGCATTTTACTGCCGTTATGCTGCCGGAATTGTCCTAGGAGTTCAAGAGATAGTATTTTCCTCGTACTATCTTCTACATCCTTATGATGATGCTGAATCCATCCTTTGTTTCCTTGGTTGGTTCTTCAGGATGTCATCAGTTAACCGAAGTTCTGTTGCTCGTAGCCGGTACCACGGAGATGGTAGGGATGAGGATCCTCCCGACCAGCCTTCCTTGGCAGAGTTCATGTTAGAGATGGAGAAGAACAAGCGAGAGTCTAACCGGTTGTTAGCACGTATTGAGGAGAACACCTCCCATCAGCACAAAGAGTCAGCGACCATCTATGATTTCATTGGTCTGAAACCACCTACCTTCCATCATTCCATTGAACCACTTGATGCAGATGACTGGCTTCGTAGTATCACTCACAAGTTGCGTTCTGCGAATGTAGCTAAAGGTGATAAGGTCACCTATGCTGCATATCACCTGGAAGGTCCTGCTAGTATTTGGTGGCAGAACTATGAGGCTATGCTTCTAGCTGGCCAGATAACCACTTGGAGAGATTTCACTGAGGCTTTTCGCGAGCATCACATTCCTCAGGCTCTCATTGACCGCAAGAGTGAAGAGTTATGTAGTATCACCCACGATAAGATGCCTGTTGATGCTTATAGAAGAGGTGTCCACGGACGCCAAGAAGCAGGCTAGGTTCCGGAAGGGCCTCAACCCCAAGTTGCGTCATGATCTCCACATGCATCATTGCAATACATTCCAGGCTCTTGTGAACAAGGCCATTAATGCAGAGACAGCTCAACTCACTTACGAGGAGTCTAGTAAGCACACCCGTGGTTTGGGTTCTTCCTCCGGTTCTACTTCGCAGAAGCACCGGATTTGGGTTCTGAACTCCGCTCTTCCACCCGGTTATTCACCGAGGCCCTCTTATGTGGTGCCTCACCCAGTTCAGTTACATGCTCCACCCAGGCCTATTGGTAGACCGCTTGTCAAAGCAGGTCCACGTCCTACTTCAGGGACTTGTTTCACATGCGGAGAGCTAGGACACTATGCATGTGACTGCTCTCAAACCAATTATGCTCCACCCCCGTATGAGAAGTCTGTTGGCCGTGGTAAGCCATCACGCAAGGTGATTAGTGTCAAGTCAGCTCCCACTGAACATGGATGTGTGCATCACGTCTCAGCTAAAGACGCTTGTAACACCCCGGATGTAATTTACCTTATCTGTATCCCAACTCTTGTCATTTCCATCCTAAGTTATTTTATTTTCCATGGTGTCGGGTTTTTGTCTCCGTGTGTTGTTGCCTTTGTCATGCATCTCATATCATGTCATCATGTGCATTGCATTTGCATACGTGTTCATCTCATGCATCTGAGCATTTTCCCCGTTGTCCGTTTTGCATTCCGGCGCTCCTATCTCCTCCGGTGCCCCTTTATACCTCTTTTCCTGTGTGGGGGTTACACATTTCCGGATTGGACCGAGACTTGCCAAGCAACCGGTAGACTGCCTGTCAAGTTTCATGCCATTTGGACTTCGGTTGATACTCCAACGGTTAACCGAGGGACCGAGAAGGCCTCGTTTGTGTTGCAGCCCAACACCCTTCAAATTTGGCCCAAAACCAACCAAAAACCCTTCCATCATCTAGAGCGTTCGATCACAATCGCGTGGCCGCAAAGCGTGCTCAATTTGGAGCCTCGTAGCTCCTCCAACCTATAAAAAGGTCTTTCCCTCAAAAATTCCCGGATCCCCACCTTCCAAAACCCTAAAAATCGCCCCGCTGCGCCGGACATTGTCCGAATCCACCCGGACAAATCCCGCCGCCGCGCCCGCGCCAATCAGCGCGTGACACGTGGCAACCACCGCCCGCCGTCGCCGCGGCCCGCGGGAGCCCGCAACGGGCCCCCGCGGCCCAGATCCGTCCGCCGCCGCCCGCCTTCATCTTCTCCGCGCCCGACGACGACTCCGGTCGTCGCGCGCTACCCCTCGCCTACCTCGCCACCACACCGCCCGGTCCACTCCGGCGCCGTCCTCCGCCGCCGCCCAGGCCCTCCTCATCACCAGCGAGCACCCCGGCCTCCTCTTCCTCCTGCCCGTGGTGCACTCCGGCCGTCACCGTCCGTCGATGCCGGCAAGAGCTCCGGCGAGCTCGGATCTGACCTCGAGGCGCGTGCAAACCCTAGATCCAGTTGACTTCTTCTCCCTCTCCCAGTTATTTTTTGCAAATTTTGGCATGCTATAACTCCGCATCCGTAGCTCCGATTTGTGCGTGTAGCATATCAAAATGTTCGTCTCAACGAGTAAATCATTTCATCTCATTGCATCATTTTCATTTGAGCTCATCTTGATGCCTGAAATGTTATTGGAAGAGGGCTATGTGGTGAATTTGGCAGATCTATTTCAGCAAATGGCATTTTGTCATTTTTGCCATGATTAATGTGTGCATGCTATGATCTTGAGCTCTACATGTGTTTTATTAATGAGGTGCTTACCATGTATTTTTTTGAAATTTGTGGTGACTAGCACAAGCTTGAAAGTAGCGTAATCGGTAATGCTGATTTCAGGGACTTAGAATTTCACCAAGTCCTTGTTCTGTTTTTGTCGTTATGCCATATGTTCATGTTGTTTCCTAGTGATCCGTGCCTCTTTTGAGGATGATCAGTAAGGGTGTTTTGTTAACATTGTGGTGCTCTATCCATCTACGTCTTTGTTTGCAATTATGGAGCACCCTAGCTTGAGTCAATCGAGCTCTACTTTTGCTATATCGTGAATCCTGGCAGATTGTTGACATGTTTAGCGATTTTGCCGAGGATGTTGCTATTGATCCGTGCATGCTATGTTATTGTTCTTGCTATGTATAGCTTCTATGTGATGTATTATTTATGGGCGTATGCTTAGTTTGTTAGGCAATGCTCTGTAGTGAGTGCATCGAGCTCGTAAACATGCCTACTCGTTAACTGATTTGCATGCTCCATTTTTTCACCAAGTCTGAGATCTGTTTATGTTTTTGCTATGTTCACATGCTTGCCATTGTATTTTTTGATCCGTTTTGGCTCTAGGTCACTAAGGGACTTTATTTAAGTGCTTTGAGTAGCTTAATGTCATGCCTTGCTTTGCCATGTGAAGTTCCTGTAGCATGTAGTTTTCATGCTCTAAAGTGTGCTTCCCGATGATAAATTCCAGACGTGTTAATTTCACTAAGTCTGAAACCTGTTATCATTTGCCCTTTTGCCATGCTTGTTTGAACCTATTATTGGATGAATTAGCCATAGCTCAGTGTTCATCTTTTGTCAAGCATCATGAGTGGATCCCTACCATGTATTTTGTTGCCATGGTTGAGTGCTATAGCATATTTATCTTGATGCATTTAGTTGGTCACTTGCTGATTATCGCAGACCGGTGCCATATTTGTTTTGCTTGCCATTTCCCAGCCGTGCATCCGATTCCGGTCATCTTTATATCAATTTCAACCAAAATCACCTCACATTTCCAGTGGCACTCTTGGATTTCCCAGTTGATGCCAGGTTCAATCATTCCTTGTCAAATCTTGCATATGCATCACATATCGCATCCCGCACGTCATAGCATGTTTGCATCATGTTGTTTGGGCATTGCACGTGGTTGATTGTGTTCCGTTTGCTTGTTGTTCTTGTTTGGGTAGAGCCGGGAGACGAGTTCATGACGAGGAGCCCGTTGAGTTCGATTACGAGGATCAAGTCAACTCTGAGAACTTTGCAGGCAAGATGACCATACCCTCGAAATCACTTCTATCTTTGCTTGCTAGATGCTCGCTCTTTTGCTATGCCTATGCTATGATGCCTACCACTTGCTTATACCGTCTCCCAAATTTCCATGTCAAACCTCTAACCCACCATGTCCTAGCAAACCATTCTTTGGCTATGTTACCTCTTTGCTCAGCCCCTCTTAGAGCGTTGCTAGTTTCAGGTGAAGATTGGAGATCGTTCCTTGTTGGAACATTTGTTTATTGTTGGGATATCACCATATTATCTTGTTTATCTTAATGCACCTATATACTTGGTAAAGGGTGGAAGGCTCGACCATTTGCCTTGTGTTTTGTTCCACTCTTGCCGCCCTAGTTTCCATCATATCGCTGTTATGTTCCCGGATTTTGCGTTCCTTACGCGGTTGGGTTATATTGGGAACCCCTTGACAGTTTGCCTTGAATAGAACTCCTCCAGCAATGCCCAACCTTGGTTTTACCATTTGCGACCTAGCCTCTTTTTCCCTTGGGTTTCCGGAGCCCGAGGGTCATCTTTATTTAAAGTCCCTCGGGCCAGTGCTCCTCTGAGTGTTCGTCCACCTCGTCAGCCGCCGGTGGCCACCAGGGGCAACTCTGGGCTGGCCTACCGGAAGTTTGGACAATCTGAGTGTGCCCTGAGAACGAGATATGTGCAGCTCCTATCGGGATTTGTCGGCACATTCAGGTGGTGTTGCTGGACTTGTTTTACCATTGTCGAGGATGTCTTGTAACCGGGACGCCGAATCTGATCGGAATGTCTCGAGAGAAGGAATATCCTTCGTTGAAGGTGAGATCTTGTGATGGGCTAAGTTGGGAGTCCCCTGCAGGGATTTGAACTTTCGAATGCCGTGCCCGCGGTTATGGCAGATGGGAATTTATTAATATCCGGTTGTAGATAACATGAAACTTAACTTAATTAAAATGAATCAACCGCGTGTGTAACCGTGATGGTCTCTTCTCGGCGGAGTCCGGGAAGTGAACACGGTGTTGGAGTAATGTTTGACGTAGGTTGTTCTAGGATCACTTCTTGATCATAGTTGTTCGTCCGTGCTTTGCTTTCTCTTCTCTGTCTCATTTGCGTATGTTAGCCACCATATATGCTAGTCGCTTGCTGCAGCTCCACATCATACCTTGCCTTACCTATAAGCTTAAATAGTCTTGATCACGAGGGTGCGAGATTGCTGAGTCCCCGTGACTCACAGATTACTTCCAAACCAAATGCAGGGACCGATGATACCGTTCCAGACGATGCACTTGAGCTCAAGTGGGAGTTCGATGAAGACTCTCACCATTACTATGTGTCTTTCCCAGATGATCAGTAGTGGTGCCCAGTTGGGGCGA
The DNA here is from genome assembly GCA_034509565.1 of Triticum monococcum. Classification (NCBI taxonomy): domain Eukaryota; kingdom Viridiplantae; phylum Streptophyta; class Magnoliopsida; order Poales; family Poaceae; genus Triticum; species Triticum monococcum. The sequence continues at coordinate 370,885,155 of CM067844.1, read as the reverse complement.
TCGGGGACTGTGTCGCATGTGGGGGTTGATCTTTATTTCAGTAACGTAGTCGGACCATGAGTGTATTGGATGATTGTAATGTTATTCATGTATTTGTGTGACATGGCGAGTGTAAGCCAACTATGTATCCTTTTCCCCTTTTATCTATTTACATGGGTTGTTGTGAAGATTACCTTTCTTGCAACATTGCTTTCAATGCGGTTATGCCTTTAAGTCGTGCTTCGACACATAGGAGATATAGCCGCATTGAGGGCGTTACAAGTTGGTAATCAGAGCCTTCTCCGACGTTAGGAGCCCCCTGATTGATTGAATTGTTGGTGTTGTTGAGTATAGAAAAATGTTTTGAGTCATTTAGGATTATATATATCGGAGAGTTTAGGAATTCTTTTTTACTCCTCAGTCCCTTCTTCGCTCTGGTAAGGCATCCTGACGTAGAGTTTTGACTCTTCTCTTCTCAAATTTCACTAAAAAAATTTTAGGATCACATGGGTATCTTGGAATTGTTCCGATTGATTTGTGATGAGAACATTGTTCTTGGTGCCTCCTGTCATTTAGGGGTTGTGGCAGTGTCCTTGGGAGTTGATCTCCGAGGTGTTGTCGTCACAATTTTATCGTTGCGATTCTGGAATACCTGAGTTTCGCCGACATTGAAAATCTCTTTTATGCAGTTGTTGCTGAGATAACCTCGACGCCACCCAGTACTGGGGCGGGAGTTCGGGAGTATTGCCATAACTTGTATAACGGATTCTTTTCGAAGGTTGAGGTAAATTATTTCCAAAGGTTTCTCGGTTATGTGTTGAAGGATGGATACAGCTGGATGTAGGATTCACTAGTTTTGGTTGAGATATTATGCTTCCCCTGTATCCCCAACACCTGATTGCATAACCAGAAAGGTTCGGGTGTTTCATAGGTGGGAATTCTTGTAGCTCTAGTTCTTCTTCCATGGATATATGGTTTGAGATTGGGTAATCCTCACCAACTATTCGTTCTTGTCCGTACCTTATTGTTGTTTGTCTTCTACCTCAATTCTAAGTGGCTTCTCAATTTATGGATATGTGACCATTTCGATTGGAATGCATTCGTTCATTTGGTTCAGATGTGAAGACTTTATGTTGCAATTTCAACCCGTTTGATTCAGCTTAAACATTTGTCTGTCAACGTGCTAATGGATGTCAACCTCTTCAGGATGGCTCCTCCAATGCGCACGACTCCGAATCCTGATCCGCCACCACCACCTCCACCTCCGGAGGCATGGCAAGCTGAGATGGCCGCTACCAATGCAAACACGCAGCTGATCATGCAACTTCTTCAAGAGTGCAACCAAGGGAACCAGGGTCATGGCAACAATCAGAATCAGTTTGCTACACTCAACCAGTTACTTGCTAACCAGCCAAAGACCTTTAGCAATTGTGTTGAGGTAACAGACGCGGATGATTGGATCGTGGACATATACAAGCATTTCGAGTGCAGTAACGTCAGGCCCGAGGACTTTTTCAAGTTCGCCTCCTTCCAACTCAAAGACCAAGCTGCAGAATGGTTTCAGCAGTACAAAGATTACAGAGGAGGCCGTGTGATTACCTGGGATGAATTCCGTCAATACTTCAAAGCTCATCATATTCCTCAGAGTGTGGTTGAGAGCAAGCATGAGGAATTCCACAACCTGAAGCAAGGCACCATGTCTGTTTACGAGTACAACAAAATGTTTGAGAAGCTCGCCTGTTTTGCTAAGCAAGACGTCCCTGACGAGAAGAGCATGATATACTAGTTCAGGGGTGGTCTCAGAGAAGAAATCCAGCTAGCTCTCATCCTCTTTGATCCCAAGATGTACAATGAGTTTTACAACATGGCAATGAAGCAAGAGACTGCTCAACTGAAGTGCGATGCTTCCAAGAAGCGAGTCAGAGATGCAACTCCTTCTTCTTCAACTCAAGTGGCTAAGCAGCAGAAGTATTGGCATCCTCCTCCTCCGTTCCGGCAGCCTTATCAGCAGAAGAGCAAAGGTGGCAGTGGATCTTCCCACCCACCCAACCCTGGCTTTCAGAATAAGACTTTGTCTCAAGCTTCAAGATCGAGTGCTCTGTATCACCGTCCGCTTAAAGAGGTCACATGCAACAAGTGCCAACAGAAGGGTCACTATGCCAACAAATGCTTCAATCAGAGGCGTCTCCCTCCTCCTCCTGTGAGATCGCCAAGTACAGTTGTGGTCAACCATAACCCCAAGCATGCCAAGGTTAACTTGATGAATGCAGCTCAGGCAGAGGACTCATCAGATGTCATCATGGGTAACCTTCCTGTTAACGATGTTCCTGCAAAAGTACTTTTTGACACTGGTGCATCGCATTGTTTCATCTCGAGACCTTTTGCATCTAAGCATGAGTTGTCTTCTCAAGTTTTGCATAAACCGTTAGCAGTTGTCTCACCGGGTAAATGTTTGCTCGCAAACTACGACATTGCGGATATTTCTATCATGATGGGTGATTTCAAGTTTCTGGCTTCTCCAATGGTCATTGGTAACTCGGATATTGATATTATTCTTGGAATGGACTCGCTTTCTAAGCACAAGGCTCAGCTTGATTGTGCAGCCAGGCAGATTCAATTGACTCATTCGTCTGAGGATGTAACTGTCTTTGAAGCTCAGGATAATACCATCCGTCTGTTTTCTCTCAATGAGAAGGATGAACTGGATGCCATCTCTCAAATTCCAGTAGTTTGCAAATATCAAGACGTCTTTCCAGAAGAGCTTCCAGGAATGCCTCTACACTGGCTAGTTGAATTTGTCATCGATCTTGAGCCTGGCACGGAACCTGTTTGCAAACGTCCTTAGAAGCTGGGACCCAAAGAGTTGAAGGAGCTGAAGAAACAACTCGATGAACAAGAGTGTATGGGTCTCATCCGACCTAGTTCTTCTCCGTGGGGTTCTGGAGTTCTTTTTGTGAATAAGAAGGATGGAATGGACCGACTCTGTGTTGACTACTGTCCATTGAACAAGAAGACTATAAAGAACAAGTACCCACTTCCCAACATCAATGAGCTGTTTGAACAACTCAAAGGTGCTCAAGTATTATCCAAGCTTGATCTCCATATGGGCTATCACCAGATTCGAATTCGTGAGCAAGATATCCCCAAGACAGCCTTCAGAACAAGCTATGGTTCATATGAATACACTGTCATGTCTTTTGGCCTCGTCAACGCTCCTCCGACTTTCTCTCACATGGTGAACTTCATCTTCAACCCCTACACAAATGACTTCGTCCTGGTCTACCTCGATGACATTTTGGTCTATTCCAAGAACAAGGAAGATCATGCCAAGCACTTACGTTTGGTGCTGGATAAGCTCAGAGAACATCAGTTCTACGCCAAGTTTTCAAAGTGTGAGTTTTGGCTCAATGAGGTTCTCTATCTTTGGCATATCATCTCTGCCAAGGGCATAGCGGTGAATCCTGAGAAGGTGTCTGCAATTGTGAATTGGGAACCACCTCAAAATGTGAAGCAACTCCGCAGTTTCCTTGGTCTCGCAAGCTATTGTCGAAGGTTCGTTGAGAACTTCTCAAAGATCGTGAAGCCGCTTTCCAACCTTCTCCAGAAGCACGAGAAATACGTTTGGTCTCCTGAATGTGACATCGCTTTCAACACCCTAAAAGAGAAATTAGTCACTGCTCCAGTTCTGACTCCTCCTGATGAATCCAAACCGTTCAAGGTCTTCTGTGATGCCTCTCTTCAAGGTCTTGGCGCATTGTTGATGCAAGAGAAGAAAGTTGTGGCTTATACCTCTCGCCAGTTGAAGCCCAACGCGAAGAACTACCCCACTCATGACCTCGAGTTGGCGGCAGTTGTGCATGCTCTTTTGACTTGGAGACATCTCTTATTGGGAAGAAAAGTGGACATCTTCACTGACCACAAGTGTCTCAAGTACATCTTCACTCAGCCTAATGTCAACCTCAGGCAGACTCATTGGGCCAAAATGATTCAAGAGTATAATCCGAGCATTGAATATACTCTAGCCAAGGCCAATGTAATTGCTGATGCATTGAGCAGGAAGGCTTACTGCAACAGTTTGATTCTCAAGCCTTACCAACCCGAGCGTTGTGAAGCTTTCCACAAACTCAATTTGCAAGTTGTTTCTCAAGGTTTCCTCGCCAACCTTCAAGTCTCTCCTACATTGGAAGATAAAATTTGCGAGGCTCAACTTCTTGATGCTATGGTGAAGAAGGTGAAGATTGGGATTGCCAAGAGTCAATCCAAGTACAAGTGCTATCGCCTTGATGACAAGGATACTCTCTTCTTCGAGGATCACATTGTTGTGCCTAAAGGTGACCTTCGTAAAGTCATTATGAACGAGGCTCACAATTCACTCCTCTCTATCTACCATGACCTCAAGCAGGCGTATTGGTGGACTCGAATGAAGCGTGAGATTGCTCAGTTCGTGAATGAATGTGATGTCTGCAGAAGAGTGAAGACAGAACACCAACGACCAGCTGGTCTCCTCCTACCTCTTGCCATTCTAGAATGGAAGTTTGACCACATTGAGGTGGACTTCGTGACGGGATTTCCAAAGTCCAAGCTTGGCAATGATGCTATATTCGTTGTCATCGACAAACTCACTAAAGTGGCCCATTTCCTACCTATCAAAGAGTCTATCACTGCAGCTCAATTGGCAGAGCTTTATACCTCTCGGATTGTCTCTCTGCACGGCATTCCATAGTTGATCTCTTCAGACCGTGGCAGCATCTCTACCTCCAAGTTTTGGGATTCTTTTCAGAAGGCCATGGGCACCAACATCCGTTTCAGCACAGCTTTTCATCCTCAAACTAGCGGCGAAGTCGAGCGTGTCAATCAGATTCTCGAAGATATGCTCAGGGCTTGCGTTATCTCTTTCGGTATGAAGTGGGAAGATTGTCTTCCATATGCCGAGTTCTCCTACAACAACAGCTTTCAAGCGAGTTCAGGCATGGCCCCATTTGAAATTCTCTATGGCAGGAAGTATCGTACTCCTCTCAACTGGTTAGAGACCGGTGAACGTCAACTTCTTGGAAATGACTTGATCACAGAGGCAGAAGAGATGTGCAAAGTCATTCATGATAACCTCAAAGCAGCGCAATCGCGCCAGAAGAGCTACTTTGATAGTAAGCATCGTGATTTGGCTTTCGAGATCAGGGACCATGTTTACCTCCGCGTATCTCCAATGAAAGGTACTCATCACTTCGGTATCAAAGGGATGCTTGCCCCTAGATACATGGGTCCTTTCAAGATCGTCAGCAAGAGAGGCGATCTCGCCTACCAACTCGAGCTTCCCTCCAACTTTGCAAATGTGCATGACGTGTTCCATGTCTCTCAGCTTCGCAAGTGCTTCAAGACCCCTGACTGCACCATCAACTTCGAAGACATTGATTGCCAAGAAGACCTTTCTTATCGTGAGCACCCAGGTGCTATTCTTGAAGAAACTGAGCGCAAGACGCGCAACAAGTCAATCAAATTCCTCAAACTCAAGTGGTCACATCATTCTGACCGTGAAGCCACCTGGGAAGGCGAGGATCACCTCCGTTCTGAGTACCCGGCGTTTTTCCAGCCCTAGATCTTGGGACGAGATCCTTTCGTAGTGGTGGAGTGTTGTAACACCCTGGATGTAATTTACCTTATCTGTATCTGAACTCTTGCCGTCTCCGGCCTAAGTTATTTTATTTTCCTCGGTGTCGGGTTATTGTCTCCCTGTATTGCTGCCTTTGTCATGCATCTCATATCATGTCATCATGTGCATTGCATTTGCATACGTGTTCGTCTCATGCATCCGAGTATTCTCCCCGTTGTCCGTTTTGCATTCTGGCGCTCCTATCTCCTCTGGTGCCCCTTTCTACCTCTTTTCGTGTGTGGGGGTTAAACATTTCCGGATTGGACCGAGACTTGCCAAGCGGCCTTGATTTACTGCCGGTAGACCGCCTGTCAAGTTTCGTGCCATTTGGACTTCGTTTGCAGCCCAACACCCTTCAAATTTGGAACAAAACCCACCGAAAACCCTTCCATCATCTAGAGCGTTCGATCACGATCGCGTGGCTGCAAACCGTGCTCAATTTGGAGCCTCCTAGGTTCTCCTACCTATAAAAAGGTCTCTCCCTCAAAAATTCTCGGATCCCCTCCTTCCAAAACCCTAAAAATCGCCCCGCCGCGCTGGACATTGTCCGAATCCCACCAGACGAATCTCGCCTCCGCGTCGCGCCAATAAGCGCGCGACACGTGGCAACCACCGCCCGCCGCCGCGGCGGCCCGCGGGTGCCCGCAACAGGCCCCCGCCGCCCAGATCCGTCCGCCGCCGCCCGCCTTCATCTTCTCGACACCCAACGCCGACTCCGCCCGCACGCCGCCGCCTGCAACCCTCGCCGCCGTTCGCCGCCTCCAGCCGGTCGTCGCGCGCCGCCCCTCGCCTACCGCACCGCCGCGCCGCCCCGTCCACTCTGGCGCCGTCCTCCGCTGCCGCCCGGACCCTCCTTGTCGCCGGCGAGCAGCCCGGCCTCCTCTTCCTCCTCCCCGCGGCGCACTCCGGCTGTCACCGTCCGTCGACGCCGGCAAGGGCTCAGGCGTGCAAACCCTAGATCCGGTTGACTTCTTCTCCCTGTCCCAGTTATTTTTTGCAAACTTTTGCATGCTATAACTCCGCATCCATAGCTCCGATTTATGCATGTAGCATATCAAAATGTTCGCCTCGACGAGTACATCATTTCATCTCATTCCTCCATTTTCATTCGAGCTCATCTAGATGCCTGAAATGCTGTTGGAAGAGGGCTATGTGGTGAATTTGGCAGATCTGTTTCAGCAAAAGGCATTTTGTCATTTTTGCCATGATTAATTTGTGCATGCTATGATCCTGAGCTCTACATGTGTTTTGTTTTATGCCATTCCATCTCTATAGAGGTGCTTACCATGTATTTTTGTGATATTTGTGGTGACTAGCACAAGCTTGCAAAGTAGCATAATCGGTAATGCTGATTTCCGGGACTTGGAATCTCACTAAGTCCTTGTTCTGTTTTTGTCATTATGCCATATGTTCATGTTGTTTCCTAGTGATCTGTGCCTCTTTTGAGGATGATCAGTAAGGGTGTTTTGTTAACATTGTGGTGCTCCAACCATCCATGTCTTTTTTTGCAATTATGGAGCACCCTAGCTTGAGTCAATCAAGCTCTACTTTTGCTATATCGTGAAACCTGGCAGATTGTTGACATGTTTAGCAATTTTTCCGAGGATGTCGCTATTGATCCGTGCATGCTCTGTTATTGTTCTTGGCATGTCTAGCTTCTATGTTATGTATTATTGATGGGTGTATGCTTAGTTTGTCATGCCATGCTCTGTAGTGAGTGCATCGAGCTCGTAAACATGCCTACTCATTAACTGATTTGCATGCTCCAGTTTTTCACCAAGTCTGAGATCTGTTTATGTTTTTGCTATGTTCACATGCTTGCCATTGAATTTTTGATCCCTTTTGGCTCTAGGTCACTAAGGGGCTTTATTTAAGTGCTTCGAGTAGCTTCATTTCATGCCTTACTTTGCCATGTTAAGTTCCTGTAGCATGTAGTTTTCACGCTCTAAAGTGTGTTTCCTGATGATAAATTCTAGACGTGTTAATTTCACTAAGTATGAAACCTGTTATCATTTGCACTTTTGCCACGCTTATTTGAACCAGTTATTGCAGGAATTAGCCGTAGCTCAGTATTCATCTTTTGTCAAGCATCATGAGTGGATCCCTGCAATGTGTTGTTTTGCCCTGTTTGAGTGCTATAGCATATTTATCTTGATGCATTTAGTTGGTCACTTGCTGATTATCGCAGACCGGTGCCATATTTGTTTTGCTTGCCATTTCCAAACCATGCATCCGATTCCAGTGATCTTTATATTGATTTCAACTGAACTCACATCACCTTTCCAGTGGCACTTTGGATTTCCAAGTTGAGGCCAGGTTCAATCATTCCTTGTCAAATCTTGCATATGCATCACATATAGCACCCCGCATGTCATGCCATGTTTGCATCATCTTGTTTGAGCATTGCACGTGGTTGATTGTGTTCCGTTTGCTTGTTGTTCTTGTTTGGGTAGAGCCGGGAGACGAGTTTGTGAACAAGGAGCCCGTTGAGTTTGATTAAAAGGATCAAGTCAACTCTGAGAACTTTGTAGGCAAGAATGCCTATGCTAAATGCCTACCACTTGAAATCACTTCTATGTTTGCTTGCTAAATGCTCGCTCTTTTGCTATGCCTATGCTACGATGCCTACCACTTGCTTATCCTGCCTCCCAAATTGCCATGTCAAACCTCTAACCCAGCGTGTCCTAGCAAACCGTTGTTTGGCTATGTTACCGCTTTGCTCAGCCCCTCTTATAGCGTTGCTAGTTTGCAGGTGAAGATTGGAGATCGTTCCTTGTTGGAACATTTGTTTATTGTTTTATCTTAATGCACCTATATACTTGGTAAAGGGTGGAAGGCTCGGCCTTTTTCCTAGTGTTTTGTTCCACTCTTGCCGCCCTAGTTTCCGTCATATCGGTGTTATGTTCCCGGATTTTCCGTTCCTTACGCTGTTGGGTTATAATGGGAACCCCTTGACAGTTCGCCTTGAATAAAACTCCTCCAACAATGCCCAACCTTGGTTTTACCATTTGCCACCTAGCCTCTTTTTCCCTTGGGTTTCTGGAGCCCGAGGGTCATCTTTATTTAAACCCCCCCGGGCTAGTGCTCCTCTGAGTGTTCGTCCACCTCGTCAGCCGCCGGTGGCCACCAGGGGCAACTCTGGGATGGCCTACCGGAAGTTTGGACAATCAGAGTGTGCCCTGAGAACGAGATATGTGCAGCTCCTATCAGGATTTGTCGGCACATTTGGTTGGTGTTTCTGGACTTTTTTTTACCATTGTCGAGGATGTCTTGTAACCGGGATGGCGAGTCTGATCGGAATGTCTGAGGAGAAGGAATATCCTTCGTTGACCGTGAGAGCTTGTGATGGGCTAAGTTGGGACTCCCCTGTAGGGATTTGAACTTTCGAAAGCCATGCCCGCGGTTATGGGCAGATGGGAATTTGTTAAAATCCGGTTGTAGATAACATGAAACTTAACTTAATTAAAATGAATCAACCGCGTGTGTAACCGTGATGGTCTCTTCTCAGCGGAGTCTGGGAAGTGAACACGGTGTTGGAGTAATGTTTAACGTAGGTTGTTCTAGGATCACTTCTTGATCATAGTTGTTCGTCCGTGCTTTGCTTTCTCTTTTCGCTCTCATTTGCGTATGTTAGCCACCATATATGCTAGTTGCTTGCTGCAGCTCCACATCATACCTTGCCTTACCTATAAGCTTTAATAGTCTTGATCGCGAGGGTGCGAGATTGCTGAGTCCCCGTGACTCACAGATTACTTTCCAAACTAGATGCAGGGACCAATGATACCATTCCAGACGATGCGCTTGAGCTCAAGTGGGAGTTCGATGAAGACTCTCGCCGTTACTCTGTGTCTTTCCCAGATGATCAGTAGTGGTGCCGAGTTGGGCGATCGGGGACCGTGTCTCATGTGGGGGTTGATCTTTATTTTGGTACCGTAGTCGGACCATGAGTGTATTGGATGATTGTAATGTTATTCATGTATTTGTGTGACGTGGCGAGTGTAAGCCAACTATGTATCCTTTTCCCCTTTTGTCTATTTACATGGGTTGTTGTGAAGATTACCTTACTTGCGACATTGCTTTCAATGTGGTTATGCCTCTAAGTCGTGCTTCGACACGTAGGAGATATAGGCGCATCGAGGGTGTTACAATGCTTATGATGATCCGGATGTCGTTCTTGGTACACTCCTTGTCGACTGTCTTCCAGCTTTGGTTCTGTTCGATACCGGAGCATCTCACTCCTTCTCTAAAGGCTATGCTCATTTGCACGACATGTCATTTTGTGGTATGCCAACTCCACTTGAAATCCAAACTCCGGGGTATAGATGGCAAACGACCCGAATAAGCCATGGTAATGAAATCCTTGTTGCCGGACTCGTATTCCTTGCATCACTTATAGCCCTCAAGCCTATAGATATTAACATCATCTTGGGTGTGGACTGTATGAAAGCTCATTATGCCAAGATTGATTATTACACAAGGTCTGTTCAGCTTACACACCCATCTGGCAAGATAGTCACTGTCTCCACTAAAGTTGCAATGCGCTAACTCTATTCTCTTAATGCTAGCCCTCTTCCAGACCTTGAAGATATCCCGGTAGTCCATGACTTTCCGGATGTCTTCCCATAGGAACTGCTAGGTATTCCACCTGACAGAGATGTAGAGTTTGTCATAGATCTTATCCCAGGAACCGCCCCAATCTCTAGGAGACCTTACAAGATGGCACCCTTAGAACTAGCTGAGCTTAAGAAACAACTCGATGAATCCTTGCAAAAGGGTTTCATCCGTCCTAGTTCTTCTCCCTAGGCTTGCCTCGTCCTCTTCGTCAAGAAGAAGGATGGTACATACTGAATGGTTGTAGATTATCGTCCCGTTAATTTGTTCATGATAAAGAACAAGTATCTACTCCCCAGGATCAACGACCTGTATGATCAGCTCGCTGGATCCTCAGTCTTTTCAAAGATGGATTTGAGGTTAGGCTACCATCAAATCAAGATCAGAAATGGGGACATTCCTAAGACGTCTTTTGTCACTCGTTATGGCCAGTACGAGTACACCGTCATGTCCTTTGGTCTAACCAATGCTCCAGCTACTTTCTCCTGCTTGATGAACTCGATCTTGATGGAGTACTTAGATAAGTTCGTCGTGGTTTACCTCGGTGATATCCTTATTTACTCGAAGAACGAGGAAGAGCATGCCGAACATCTTAGACTTGTGTTAGAAAAACTCATAGAGCATCGCCTTAATGCCAAGTTCTCCAAGTGCGAATTTTGGTTGCCAGAAGTGACCTACTTAGGCCACGTGATCTCTGGTAAGGGCATTGCTGTCAATCGTGAGAGAGTTCAGGCCGTTCTTGATTGGACTCCACCTGAAACGGTTAAGCAAGTTAGGTGTTTCCTTGGCCTAGCCAGTTACTGTCGACGCTTTGTTGAGAACTTCTCCAAAGTGGCCAAACCTCTCATGGAACTTCTCAAGAAAGATAAAAAGTTTGAGTGGTCCCCACAGTGTGAGTACAGTTTTCAGGAACTAAAAAGACGCCTGACTTCTGCTCCCATACTTGTGCCACCGGATTTCACGAAAGACTTTGTTATCTACTGTGACGCCTCACGAGAGGGACTAGGTTGCATTCTTATGCAGGATCGTCATGTGATTGCCTATGCATCTCGACAGTTGCATCCACATGAGGATAATTATCCTACACATGATCTAGAGCTTGTAGCCGTAGTCTATGCACTTAAGACATGGCGACATTACCTTCTTGGTAAACGTTGGGAGATTTACACCGATCACCAGAGTCTCAAGTATATCTTCACCCAACCAGATTTGAACCTTAGGCAAAGACGTTGGTTGGAGTTGATCTCAGATTACGACTTACGGGTTACCTACACCCCAGGCAAGGGAAATGTCATGGCTGATGCACTAAGTCGTAAGTCCTATTGCAACAATCTCATGTTGCAACAGGGCCAACCACTTCTCCTTGAGGAGTTATGTAAGCTCAACCTTCACATTGCTCCTCACGGATTCCTTTCTACCTTGGTGGCGAAACCTACTCTTGTGGATCAGATCATCTCTGCTTAGAAGCAGGATACGGGAATTTCCCGGATCAAGAGAAACATTAACAAGGGAGTTGGTGGTAGCTTCTCTATAGATGATCGTGGTGTTGTTTTCTTTGAGAGTCGCCTTGTGGTTCCCAAGAATCAACATCTTCGACAATTAATCCTTAAGGAGGCGCATGAATCTCCTCTCACGATTCATCCCGGTAGCACTAAAATGTATCAGGGCCTACGCCAGAGGTTCTGGTGGACTAGGATGAAGAGAGAAATCACTGAGTTCATTGCTAACTGTGACGTTGTCGTCGCCTTAAGGCGGAACATCAAAGGCCTGCTGGCACCCTTTAGCCTTTAGCTATTCCTAAGTGGAAATGGGATAAAGTTGGTATGGACTTCATCACCGTCTTTCCCAGGACCAAGAGAGGGAATAATGCTATCTTCGTAGTCATTGATTGTCTTTCCAAAGTGGCTCACTTCCTACCTGTTCGAGAGAGTATCACTGCTAGTCAGCCTGCTGACTTATATATCTCTCGAATAGTGTCACTTCATGGTGTTCCACTAGAGATCAATTCAAATTGTGGTAGTATTTTCACTTCTCATTTCTAGGAGAGTTTCCAAACTGCCATGGGCACCCATCTTTCCTTCAGTACCGCTTTCCACCCTCAATCAAGTGGTCAGGTGGAAAGGGTCAACCAAATTCTCGAAGACATGCTCAGAGCTTGTGTTATCTCATTCGGTATGGATTGGGAGAAGTGTCTTGCCTTCGCCGAGTTTGCTTATAACAATAGCTACCAATCCAGCCTCAAGAAAGCTCCTTTTGAGGTTCTGTATGGACGAAGATGTCGAACACCTTTGAACTGGCCAGAAACCGATGAAAGACAATTCTTTGGACCGGATATGATCTAGGAGGCAGAAGAGCAAGTTCTCATCATTCGTGAGAATTTAAAAACAGCCCAATCTCGTCAAAAGAGCCAGTATGACGTAGTCATAAGGAAGTGGCTTATGAAGTTGGCGACAAAGCTTACCTTCGGGTTACCCCTTTGAAGGGTACCCATCGTTTCGGTATCAAGGGCAAGTTGGCCCCTCGTTACATTGGTCCTTTTCGCATTCTCGCTAGACGAGGAGAGGTTGCCTACCAGTTGGAACTACCCCCACATCTTTTTCGAGTACATGATGTCTTCCACGTCTCTCAACTCAAGCATTGCTTCTCGGATCCCATCCGCGGAGTGGACCACGAAATGCTTGATCTCCAAGATAACCTCACTTATCGAGAGTACCCTGTCCGCATTCTGGATCAAGCAGAGCGTGTCACTCGACGTCATAACATCAAGTTTCTCAAGGTTCGATGGTCTCATCATTCCGAGAGAGAAGCTACCTGGGAGCGTGAAGATCGTCTTCGACTGGAGTACCCCACTTTCTTTTCGCCATCTCCTGAATCTCGGGACGAGATCCTTTCGAGTGTGGCCGAGTTGTCACATCCTTAGTTCTGGTATGACGTAGGCTAGTCTTCTTTGTGCATCATGTTTAAATTCCAATTGAATTTGAAATCAGGATTGTGAAACTCTCAGAATCATTTCAAGAAATTACCCAAATACAAAAAAATTACTCCAAAATGTCCAAGAAAATGCTCATGTTGCTCTGTGAAAATATTGGTCAGAGATGAAAATCAAACCAATATTTTTAAAAAGCTCATAAGTATTTATTTTGGGAATTTGGAATTAATCCAGTAATTAATTTCTTCGGATATATATTTGCTATATATTTGCTATATGTCCAAAAATTCTGAATTTTGGTGAGGGGATTTGGATTAATCCCTTAGGTCCCTACAAAATTTGACAGAAGTAAATAAAATGATTTAGTATTATTACTAAGTCAAAACAAATGACAGAAAATAGAGAAAAAACAAAAGGGAAAAACCTCACCTGGCTTACCTGGCACAGGAGAGAACCCGGCCCAGCTGGCTGGCCAGCCCAGCAGCCTCCCCCTGTCGTCTTCATCCTCTCCCAGGAGGACGAGGGCGTGTGCCCGACGCACGCATGCACACACGCGCCACCTCCACCCTGCTTGCTTGCCCCCTTGACGGCATGGACGCCTCAACCCTCTCCCACTCTCCCCCATGCTCATCCCCTCCCCTGGACCTCTCTGTCTCTCACCCCCCCAAACGGCTCCGTCGCCACCGCTAGCCGTTGCCACGCCCACCGTCACGGCCTCGCCCTCCCTTCATGCCCAGCCGCTCCGCGTTGTCGTCCTCGTCCTCTCCATCAAGCCACGCGTCGCCGGACGCCCCTCGGGTGCCTCCATCGCCGTCATCTTCATCGCCGGCCATCAGAGATCGTCGTCGCCATTCTGCTCGCGTTCGACCCTCCCCGTGCTCGGTGACAACATCTACGTTCTCCCCGTGAGCTCTCCTCTGTTTCCCCTCTGTCCCCGCGCTCGATTTCATGCCGTAGCCACGCTAGCCGCTGGACCCGGGCGGTCGTGCCACCGTGGTACCTCTTCGTCGTGGCTAGAGCAACCGCAGCCCGCGCCCGCACCTGCCACCACGCTCAGCAGCCACCCAGAAAGCCAACACCGCCATCAGGAGCTCCTGTCGTGCCCTGCAGACACTTCCCGCTCGGAGCCGTGCTCCGGCCGCCGCTGCGAGCTCCGCTCCGGTGAGCTCCGTCCACCCTGTGTCCTCCCGTCGCCTCCCCTGGATGCGCGAGAGCCCAGGCTACGCCGCGGTGCCCTTAGTCACCGCCCCCGTGGCCTGAATCGCGGACACCGCCGCGTCCAGAGGTCGCCAGCGATGACCTCGCCAGCCTGACGTGTGGGCCCGACCTGCCAGGTGATTAGCTTGTGATTAGATTAAGGCTAATCACCATTTTGCTAACCCCCTGACACTGACAGTGGGCCCTGGCGCCCTAATCTTATAGTTAAATTAGAAATAACCCCCCTGTTTAACCTGTGACACTGACATGTGGACCCCACACGTCAGGTTTGACCTGGTCAGCTGCCTTTGACTTGCTGACGCGATGCTGCTGTCATGCTAACGTAGTAATGGTTTTCTGGATTTAAAATAAATCAGGAAAATCCAGAAAATGTTATAAACTTCAAAATTCATAGAAATTCAACCATAGCTCAAATTGAAATAATTTATATATGAAAAATGATCAAAAAAATTCAGTCTATCAATCTGTACAATTTTCACGCATGACAAACCAACCTATACATGATGTATATATGAAAACATATAAATGGCATATTTAAGAACTTAATTTGGAGTTGCATTTAAACCCTTGGTTCGAATGGTCTTGAACCAAATAAATGCTAAATGCATTAACTCAAACAATATCACATACTCATGCCATGTTTGTGCATCATATTTTTGCATATGCTTGTGTTTGATTTTCGACACTGTTCCTTCTTGATAGGTCCTGCTCCGGAGACTGATCCAGAGTACCTGTCAGTGGAGCAGTGCCCCCTGTTGATCTACTAGGCAAGCAACCCCCTTGTTCATTCCGATACAATCCTACTCTCTTGCTCCTGCTCTCATTTATTGCATTAGGACAACAACGATTCAACTGCTACTTTATGTTGTGGTAGTTGAACCCATTCATCTGCATGACCTGTCATTGCCATAGTAAATATAGTTAAAACCCACTAGCATGTGTAGGAGTGGTTTGAGCCATGTTGTGTTCCTACCATGCCATGCCTCCTATTGCTTAGAGTTGTGTCAGGTTTGAATCATCGGGAATGAATTGGAGTGTTACGATATGTTCCGGTGCTGAGAGTTAAGCGTGTGAACACGACATGGTAAAGGTAGCGGTGAGAGGTCATGTAGGAGTACATGGTGGGATTGTCTCATTGGGACCGTCCTTAAGAACTGAGTTCTGCGTAAGTTGTCCAATGACTAGCTACTACCACACATTGGGCTCCGGGCGCTCCATGGTCTCTCGACTTATTAACCGCCTTGATCTCTGTCCAGGAGTTGCAAATAGTTTCTTGTGTTTTTAGGTAGTGCTATTTTTCTACCGAGTGGCACCCAGTAGGGTGGACTTCAGACAGACTAGCCACACGTGGCCCGGTGTACCGAGTGGCATCCGGATGGTGGGCTCGGGAACCTGTACACATCGTTTGGGGCCATGAGCGAAACCCCGGCCGGATCTCCTTGCGGATGGAACCCGAATAGGTGATAAACCTGGACTAGACTCTTGTGTGGTTAGTCAGGTCATGGCCGACACCCTCACTAGTCTTTCGCTTGAAGGTTGCCAAGATACATGACGTGTATACGGTGATAAGTGGTGAGAGCGTGTGTGAAGAAGTACACCCCTGCAGGGTTATCATGATATATTCGAATAGCCGTGTCCTCGGTTATGGACTTCTTGGATGCTTACGTGGTACATAGACAACTTAAAGTGGATACTCTAAAATGCTCAAGACAAGTGTGAGTGCTATGGATGGCCTTCTCATAGAGAGACGGGGATGAATCCATAGTAGTGTATAGACGTGGTGGTTAGTGGACTCGTGTGCGCTGCCTCACCTCAAAGAAGTTTCTCGTTGTTGTAGAACATGATAGCCACTGAGTCAAAGCTGGCTTGCTCCGACTAAACCCCACATTACCTTCTTGATACAAATGCATGTATGATAGGATCTGATGTAAGTCTTGCTGAGTACCTTTGTACTCATGTTTGCTTTATTTATGTTTTGCAGGTGAAACATCTGTCTCACTAGTAGTACCACTTGGACTTCGACGAGTAGCTTGTTACATCAACTACGATCTTGTACCCTTGGGAGGGATTTGTAGATAGTCAGGCTTCTCGGCCTTTTTCTTTTGTAGTTGTCTGTACTCAGACATGTAATGCTTCCGTTGCCTATATGCTCTGAATGATGGGTCATGAGACCTCTGTTTGTATTAATGCTATGTGGATCTTCTAGGCCTTTATCTATATGAGTTTGCGTTATGTTGTGATGCCTTGTTGTACAACACATACTTGCATGTTATGCGTACATGTAATGTGTATTGCTATGTGTGGGATCCGACAACCTAGTTGTCTATCCTTTGTAGCCTCTCTTATGGGGAAATGTAGTCTAGTGCTTCCATCGAGCCATGGTAGTCCGCTATAGCCCGGTTTACCCGGAGTCCTGCTAGCCGAGCACTACCGCTCCGGAACACTTAGACTGGCCGGCATGTGATTAACTTTGTTCCTGTGTCTGTCCCTTCGGGGAAATGTCACGCGGTGACATCCGGAGTCCTGCCTAGCCTGCTACAGCCCGGTTCACCGGAGTCATGTTAGCCAAGTGCTACACGCTGCTGACCGACATGCTCGATGTTGATTCATGTATGCATGTCCCTGTAAGTTAGTGCCACTTTGGGTTCATGACTAGTCATGTCGGCTCGGGTTCTCTGACATATGGATGCTAGCGACACTATCATATATGTGAGCCAAAAGGCGCAAACGGTCCCGAGCCATGGTAAGGCGTCACCCGTGGGAATACCGTGCGTGACGCCGCAAGGTGATATGAGGTGTTACATGCTAGATTGGTGTGATTTAGAATCGGTGTCCCGACAATAGCCCATGATGCTCTGTTCGGTGTTCGGAAAGAAAAATCCGAACAGAGGATCGAGAAGAAATATCGCAGGAGTCTAACATAAATTGTCTGTGTGAATAAGCACGTATCGCTGCAGGCTGCCACCGCTCATGCTACGGAGGTCTCCGGCTGAAGCAGAAACTAGAGCGGGCCGAGGAAGACCTTGGCCTCATGAAGAAGCAGCTGGAGGATAGCCAAGGTATGCAGTAACCTATGGGTACGTTTTAAGAAAAAATGAATAATCCATCCAGGCTGAGTTGTCATGAACTTTATTAGGCGGCACGACCGAGGTGGCAGCCCTCAAGAAGGCGTTGGCCGAGGCCAAGGACAAAGTGGCCAAGGAACACGCCGCACGCGAGAAGCACGAGGCCCAGGTTGGCGAGGCGCAGCAACAACTCCAGGGCGTGATCGAGAGATTTGAGTCCCTGGAGCGTGATTGTAAGGCGCAAGAGTCCGAACTGGCGAAGGCCCGCCAGAGCGCATAGGATGCACGAGCCGAAGACTAGAACGCCCTCCAGGAAATTCAGGCGGCCAAGGAGATTGCGGTGGGTAATTCATTCACCCTGCAAAGCAAGTATGTAGAAGAAACGTTCCTTGTACTTATCCGAATTTGGGTTTTCCAGGGGCGTTTACAGATCTGCCGCGCAGTATATCAGATGCTGCCGAGCATTACAGAGCCAAAGAAGGGATGTCTATGGAGAAGCTATTCTGGTCCCAATATCTTGGACCCGAACATTTGTTGCCCTTCATCGACCAGCCAAAGCAGTTGGTTGAGCTGCACAAGTTGCCAGAGCTAGCCATGAAGGACCTGATAGTCCGGCTATGGCCTACCAAGCCTATGCCTAGCAGCTACTTCGGACTTGTTAAGAGGCTTGCAAGTGCCTATCCTCGGCTCGAAGCCATGAAACAGTCGGTCTGTATTGAAGGTGCATGTATGGCCTTTTCATGCGTCAAGACGCATTGGGCAAAGCTTCATGCCAAGAAGCTGATGACCGAGGGGCCGCCGGAGGGCAAGGAGCATCGTCAACCCGAGCTCTATTTTGATGGAGTCCTGGAGGGGTCCAGCCTTGTGGCGGAGCAATGTTCGAAGGATGTCATATTCCCATGAGAACATTTGTATTATCTTGTCCTGTAATATGGAACAATGATGTTGTGTATTATAATGCTTGTGATTTTACATTTTACCTCCTGTGCGGCCATTTATGAAATCTGAGGGTTGACGTGTCGTCGGCTTCTGCCCCCACGTTGATAGTATGGGGGTGTTCGGGATAAATCTAAACACTCTTTACTCCACATTCTGGTCCTTAAAGGAGGTGTTTACCGCAATGAAGAAGGCAATCAGACTATGCGGCCATTACCGCCCTCACTTAGCCATCGGAGTTTGACAATTAAGAAACTTGGAGAAGCCCTTGGTATTCGGAAGGCCGAATTAGGCGTTATACATGCCTAATTGGAGCAACCGATTGTCGGAGTAAATAGCCATGGGTAGCCTAGCTGGCTTCCCCTGGCCCTTCTGAAAAAATTACGAGTCCGTCTGGCTCTCAAAAGAACTCAAGACCTGGGGCCGCCTTCCCCCTGCCGGCTATCTTCTAGGCCGGCTTCGGGGGGCAGCCTGCCTTTAGCCCTCATGAAGGAGGCCGTGGGAGGGCCGACTTCGAGAAGTCGGCAACAAGTAGGCCGACTCCAAGAAGCCGGCTCCCATAAAGCAGTCAATATCGTACCCGCGAAGTCCGCGTCCACCCAGCAATGATGAAGCGGGGCGTGGCTACAGTAAAGCCAGCCACCCCCAAAACCCGGAGCACGCCCAACACAGTGCGCCGTACGGGTGGCCACGACCCGTCCGGCGCGGCAGTGTTGCCACGGCGGCCTTGACGCCGTCCACGACGGGCCACCAGCGTGGCCCCCGAGGCGGTGGGCCCCTTCGGGCTGACAAAACAGAAGCGAGGCAAGTCCAACGCCGAGCCGGAGCATACACGATCGTCAACAGAGAACTGGTCAAGCGCAGTGTCACTGGAGTCCTCCAACGGTGCGTCGAGCAAGAGAAGGGCATTGCAATCCTCAGAGATATACACCAAGGAGAATGCGGCCACCATGCCGCCTCAAGATCACTTGTCGCCAAAGCTTTCCACCACGGCTTTTTCTGGCTGACTGCTTTGGATGACGCCAAAGAATTAGTTAAGCATTGCAAAGGCTGCCAACTTTTCAGCTCCAAGCAACACATGCCGGCTTTGGCACTCAAGACAATCCCCATCACTTGGCCCTTTGCCATTTGGGGATTAGACATGGTGGGCCCATTCAAGACAGCGCGCGGTGGCATGACACATTTGCTCGTCGCCGTAGATAAATTCACCAAGTGGATCGAGGCAAAGCCGATCAAGAAACTGAATGGGCTGACTGCCGTGACATTCATCGCAGACATAACAACTCGGTACGGCGTGCCACACAGCATCATCACCGACAATGGCAAAAATTTGCCAAAGGAGCCTTGGCACGTTTCTGCGCTGCACAAGGTATCCGGCTGGACTTAGCGTCCGTCGCCCACCCGCAGTCAAACGGCTAGGTCGAGCGAGCCAACGGCCTCATCCTCTCCGGCATCAAGCCCTGACTGGTCGTACCTCTGGAGCATTCAGCCGACTGTTGGCTCGATGAGCTGCCGGCTGTCCTCTGGAGTCTGCGCACCACCCCAAACAAGTAAACCGGCTTCACTCCTTTTTTTCCTCGTGTATGGTGCCGAAGCAATCATCCCAACCGACATCGAGTTGGACTCACCTCGGGTGACCATGTACACGGAGGCGGAGGCCAAGGAAGCACGAGAAGACGGCGTCGTCCTGCTGGAAGAAGGCCGGCTGTTAGCCCTCAGCCGGTCTGCCATCTACCAGCAGGGGTTGCGCCGCTACCACAGCCGGAAGGTCGGCCCAAGATCCTTCTAAGAGGGCGACCTTGTGCTCCAGCTGATCCAGCAAACAGCCGGCCAGCGCAAGCTCTCGGCCCCCTGGGAAGTCCCCTTCGTCATCAGCAGAGCTCTAGGCAACGACTCCTACTACTTAATCCACGCACAGAAACCCAAGGCACGCAAGAGAGACAACTCGGGCAAGGAGTTGGAACGACCATGGAACGCCAATCTCCTTCGAAGATTTTACAGTTGAAATGCAGTATGTATCACGTTAACTTTTGTATTAAGTACGAGACAATAGCCTCCCCAAGGAGCACTCGGGGACTGCCATCTTTTATCTATGAATGAACAATATCGTGCTTATGACCTTGTCATTTCATTTACTTATTCTGTCCGGCACCGGGTTCGACCAGTCGGCCCGGGGACTGACCGACTAAAGTTATATTAAAAGTCTTACCCGTGGTCAGGCAAGTAGTGTGCCGACACCCAGTCTTAGCTCTTGCCAAAGCCGCAGTTCGAAGAACCGGCTGCTCGGCTGGCAAGAGTTAAAAGCAGGAAAGGGTGCGCACACGAAAAATGGCTAGGGACCAGTGGACTAATATAAAAGGAGCCGGTTGGCCGCCTGCCGCCGACCGACTACCAGAGTAGCCGGCCGGCCAGTTTCCATTCACTTCACTTCAATCCAAGAAAGCTTGAGTACTTGCCTCCCCAAAGTGGGAAGGCGGCAAAGGAAAAAGCCTAAGAATAAAAAGCGTACATGCATGGAAACCAAACATGCACACCATAATGTTTACATAAAAAGACCTCTAAGAGGCCGACATCCAACATAGTTTGATACACCCCCAGCGGGTGGAATTGCAAAAGCTTAAAAGATTCTTCCAAAAGATGACAAGCAGGAAAAATAAAGACGGCAAGTCAAGCTGGCGGAGCGGTTGACGAGCTGGGCTGGTCGGTGGAGACAGTTGCGTCGGCTGAGGAGCGGCCGGCTGGTGAACTTCGGCTTGATCACCGCCTCCTGCAGAGGGCGCGGTTCCACATGCCTCGTTGCTGGAGGCACGATCAGCTGGAGGCTGGCCGGTTGTTCCGCTAGCCGGCTTGACGTCTTCGCCGTCTTCGTCCTCGTCATCCTCGCCCTCATCGCTGGAGGCGATCTCCTCGGCCGAGTCCTCGCCCACCGCCGGGTCCAGGCCGAACCAGTCCTTCGGCTGAGCAACGCCGTCGTCATTGAGCTCAGGCGCGAAGACACTGATGTCGGTACACTCGGCGATCGTCGAGGCGCGCTGGACGATTGCCGGCCGCACTTCCTCCAGCTCCGCGTCGGCTTCCAGCCTCCAAGTACGCAGTTGGTCCAGGCTTAGCCCTGGGTACCAGGTGCGGACGAACTCCAACACCCGCCCGGCTCCAAGACAGGCCGCCGACGCCTTCCATGCTTCGAAACGGCCGACTGCGACCTCCAGCCAGTCGACGGTCCGGCTTGGAGTGCGGGGGATCGTCTGGCCGGGCCAGAGGGCGGCCAGCACCTGCACCCCGGCACGTTGAAGCCGGCGAAGCATCCGGTGAGCCGGCTGCAGCCGCGCTTGGATGGCCACGAGCTGCTCCTCCAGCTTCCGATTGGCATCCGACGCGACGTTGACGCCCGCCTGACGGCGCGCCTCGCGATGAGCCTCGATGGCTTGGGCGGCATGGGTGGAGTGGCCGGGAAAGTAATCTGCACAAGAAAATGGGCGGCAGCACAAGTCAGCCCACGACCCCAGGCGGCCAGCAGGCAGAAGAAGAGAAAGAAAAGCAGCTTACCATCGATCAAGTCTTCGATGCGGCCAAAGCCCGCATCCAGTGCTTGACGAGTCTCAGCCCAGCTCACCGCCTCGGTCTCAAACTCCGCCTTCAGGGCGGCCTCGCTCTCCTGCGCCTTCTGTAGGGCCGCCTTGTGGCTTTCTTCCTGATCAGCCAGGTTCTTGTCCAGGCGGTCGCGCTCCTGGGCCAAGGTGGCGTACTCGGCGTCCCTAGTACGAAGGGCGGTCTGCGCCTCGCCAAGCTCTCTCCGCAAGTCGGCGTTGGCACCTGCAAAGAGCAAAAGACGAAAGGAAAAAAACCAATAAGGGAAAGGTCGTCAAGGAAGATCCGACCCGACTGCTCAGCAGTCGGCCCAAATCTCGGGGACTACACCCAGTGGTTGCAATGACGCGCCCCCACAGGAAACAGATAAAAAACAACACTTACTTTGGGTGTTGGCCAGGTCATCGATCTTCCGACCCAACTCCTGAGCCTGGGAGTTGAAGGCGGCAGCATGGGAATTATGATATTCCTGGAAGTTAAGAAAGAAAGCAAATATGAGATGGTCGCCAAGAAGGATCCGACCCGACTGCGCAGCAGTCGACCCGAATCTCGGGGACTACACCTAGTGGGTGCGTTGACGCGCCCCCACGGATGAATTCAAGGAACCAGAGCGGTCAAGAGCAAAAAACTTACCCGGATGGCGGCTCGCGTCGACAGGAACTCCTGCGTGTATTGCTGCAGGAGGCCGGCCTGAGCTCGTAGCCGACTCTGGACCTATTGGGCCACCACATTCAGCTCGCTGGTCCCCGCGCTTGGAGTCCACCCGGATGTACCGGAGCTGGCCGCCTCCAAGGCCTCCGCCGACTGGCCGGCGCCTGCGGCTTGGCGCGACTCCGGCGGAGCGGCCCTTCCCCCTGCGCGCTGACGCGTCACCGGCTGTATTTCAAGACCGGCTCCGACTTCAGGCGCGTCCCTGGCCGGCTCCATTGGCGCCGCCGACGACTGGCCGCCTTGGCCCGCGCCGACTGGCTCGGCCGGCGTCGTCCTCCCCGCGAAAACCTCGAAGAGCTCCTCCCTTTGCACCGACGGCGGGCCCTGGATGATCTCCTCCACCAGGGGCAATGGAGTGTCCGGGTCTATGGATCGGAGTGGGATGGCGAGCAGCGGGGGTTGGTCGCGCGAGCTCTCCGCCTCTGTCTCCGCAGTCGCCTGCTCCGCCTGAGTCCTGGCCGCCGCCTCGGCCCGCTCCTTCGCCGCCTGAGCTACCTTTCGATCCGCCGCCTCCCTCTCCTCCCGCGCCTCACGAGCATTCCACTCTATGGCTTCCATGAGATCGGCACGGGGATCCACGCGGCGGGAGCCCGAAGACCCTCCAGCCGGCCCGACGACGGAGCCGCATGGGCCCCTCTCTAGAGAAAGCGGCGCCCTGCTCAGAAAACGGAGACAAGTCAGGAACATGATTCAAACAGAAGAACACAGCAAAACAAGCATACAAGCGATTCGGAAGCGGGCCGCCTTCGCTGCCGCCTCGTCTCGCTTCGTCGCTGCGGTGGAGGTTTTGGGCTTCTTCGGCCGATTGCCAAAGAGAGCCGATGCGGCCCGACGTTTCGGAGCACCGCCGCCTGCAGCCGGCGCGGCAGACGAGCCCATGTTTTTGCAGCCGGGCGCCGGCTGGCGATGAGGGACTTCTTCGGCGTCGGCATCGTCCGGCCAATCCTCGAAGCTGGTGGAAACCTGGTGCCTCCGGGCTCAATGTTGTCCCCCACGATGGCCTCCTCCATGGCGGCCGCCCCCAAGGCCGGATCGTCAACATCGTCCACCGTGCGATTGGGGGCGTACTGACGCTCGATCACTGCTGCCCCAGCCGGCGGCGGAAGAAGGAGATTCTGCAAACAAAAGCCGCCAGATCAGAGGCCGGCCATCATGGAGTCGGCTGACAACAAAAAGAAGATAGAAGAGAGAAGCTTACCACAGGCGGAGGATTGGCGCGAGAGTACGGCGCCTTGCCATATCGCCAGTCCCCGGCGAACTTGCAGTTGGCGATGTAATTGACCATGAGCGCCCCTTCCGCGTGCGGCATTTCCCGCGTGCTCAGCCGGCTTGGGTCGAAGCGGCCGCTCATCTGGCACATCATGTGGGGCCGGCTTTGGAGAGGAAGGATCCGGCGCTCCACGAAGGCGGCCACCAAGTCGGCTCCGCGCAGACCCTCCGACTGGATCATCACTCGAAGCCGGGAGATGGCAGCGTTCCCAGCCGGCGACAGGGACTTGGACCGATAACTCCACGACGGCTGCCTCCCAGCCGGCGGGCCGGCTACGTAGGCCGGCAGATTGACGTGGTATCCTCTCGGGGGCGAGCCGGCGTTCTTCACGTAAAAATATGACTTCTGCCAGATCTTCACCGACTAGATTAGAGGGATGGAGGGGAACGGATTGTTATCGCCAGACCTCCTCATGGCAATGTAGGCTCCACAGGGGGCAGGCACGCCGGCGGTGATGGTGCCGAGCTTGCTCTGGAAGAGCTCCCCCAGAGCTCTAGCGCGGGGAGCACGCCCAAGAAGCCTTCGCAGAGGGAGACGAAGGCCGACACGAGTATCACCGCGTTGGGCGTGAGATGATGCGGCTGTAGATTGTAGAACTCCAAGAAGGAGCGCAGAAACCCGCTCGCCGGCAAGCCGAAGCCGCGTAGGAAATGCGAGCGGAAGACGACCCGCTCGCCTTCCTCCGGCTCCGGCGAGACCTCCGTCACGCGCGCCAGGCGAACTTGAACAAGATTGGCGCCGGGCAGGCGCCGCGTCTGGCGGAGGAACTCCACTTGCTCGTTGCCGATGTTGGAGCTGTCCCATGAGCTTGATAACGCCATGGGGCAGGGCGCGGTGGGGGTGCTGTGGTGAGAAGCTGCGATGGCTGCGAGAGGAAGAAGAAGAAGAAAGAAGATGAGGAGGGATGGAGCATGGGAGAGCGAGTGAACCTCTGCCTCTCCCCCTCCTCCCCCTACTTGTAGGCTCGGGCGGCGGAGCCGAGGAGGCGCAGCATGGGGGAATGTGGGGATCGATCGTGCCCACTTCCCCCACGACCCGCGTTTATTGCGCCCTAACGGCGAATTCAAGGTGCCACAGGAAGATGAGCCGTCTCAATGGGCCGCAGAAGATCAGCACCCGGGCCGAGGCCAGGGAGTGGCAGGCCTGGGCCTGCGGCGGCGTCCCATCGCGCGCATGCGTGGGTAGGATTCCGCAGCCACGTGGCCCACGAGGGGCCCGCAATCAGCATGCAAGTCGGCCACCATCCTGGCCGCAAGATACGAGAACTGTCCGAAAATGACCTACGCCAGCGAAGCCGGCTCCTCGCGATAAGAAGCTGACCAAGCTTCTCGTCCCTCTGTCCGCCTCGAAGCTCGCCCAGCTTCGGGGACTTCTGTCGGAGTAAATAGCCATGGGTAGCCTAGCCGGCTTCCCCTGGCCCTTCTGAAAAAATTACGAGCCCGTCCGGCTCTCAAAAGAACTCAAGACCTGGGGCCGCCTTCCCCCTGCCGGCTATCTTCTAGGCCGGCTTCAGGGGGCGGCCCGCCTTTAGCCCTCATGAAGGAGGCCGTGCGAGGGCCGACTTCGAGAAGTCGGCAACAAGTAGCCGACTCCAAGAAGCCGGCTCCCATAAAGCAGTCAAGATCGTACCCGCGAAGTACGCGTCCACCCAACAATGATGAAGCGGGGCGTGGCTACAGTAAAGCCTGCCACCCCCAAAACCCGGAGCACGCCCAGCACAGTGCGCCGTACAGGTGGCCACGACCCGTCCGACACGGCACTGTTGCCACGGCGGCCTTGACGCCGTCCACGACGGGCCACCAGCATGGCCCCCGAGGTGGTGGGCCCCTTCGGGCAAAGAAATACCGAAGGCGGCCGCACCTCCTCCCAAGTCGGCCCGATGGAGAGCCGGCCCCCCATAGCCGGCCTGCCATCCTCCTCGAAGGAGACGCCCATTAAGGAGACAAGACACAGCGAGGCTACAGTAATCGCCCGCCAGGGCGGCGGTACTATAGCCACGCTTACCCCGACCAAGCCCGCGTCATCAGCACAGAGCAACAGTAACCAGCCACAGACTAGGCCCTGGACAATGGGGCCTGCCTGTCGACCAGGGTGCCGGCAGCCGGTGGGACCCACCAGTTGGCGGGCCCCAGCAGCTGGCGCAGAAGCCGGCGATCATATTCACAGACAGCTGGGCCCCGCGCCCAGCCGGATTACCATTGTACCCTCGGGGGGTAGGCCTATATAAACCCCCCGGTGCACCCATGCAAAGGGTTCGACCCCCAAGCTAGATTTAGACACCATACAAGGAGAGGAAGCAGGCTAGCTGTGCCCTTCTTCCTCCTTCCACCAAACCAGCTCAAGGAGCATTGTGTAGCTACTTGTTCATCTAGTGATCATGCGGAGACCCCACAGAGCAGCAGTAGGGGTGTTATCTCCACGGAGAGCCCTGAAGCTGGGTAAAGTACGCCGGCGAGCTTGTCTTCGCCTCATCCCGTTTCCAGGCACCGGTGACGTCTTATTGGCTCCCACAATGATAAGCCACCCCTTGGCATATGTCGCACCTACCACCCGACACCGATTCTTCGCAAGAAGCAGAAAAATCTCTAACGATTTGGAACCTCTCGAACAACTGACCAGCTCTCACCGCATCATGACAGTCAGTTTTCGGCTTTCTCTACTGAGGTGCTCGTCCGGAAGAACCGAGACACAATCGTAGTAGTTCTCCCTTTACTACCCTAGCCAATATAGCGGAACGTAAGGTAGTAAGCACCGGAGTCGGGCAACCCAACTATTGAACAAAGACATGATTCGGAGCCGATGCATATAATGCTATAAGTTTGGGGTGTCGAACTATACTGGAAAAGTGTTCGGACTTTTATTGCCGTAATGCGGGGTGTAATGAAGCCCCTGGCGCAGTAATACGTACCATGGTGTACGTGTGCAATAAGTAATATATACAAAGATGAGGAAACAGGAAAATTAAGTGATAAGCTGACGCCACCATTTATTCACCATTGTGATGTAATTAGTACGTTGAGGCATACTTTTTGTAAGTAATGTAATAAGCAGGTAAGGCTATTTAACATGCGACAACCAAGGGCGAGCAGTGTGCGGGTATGTAAAACAAGTATGGCAATCATTTAATAGAGACCACCTGGGGGTTCCCTTGTATGCCAGAGCTCCTTGCCTCCTTGGTGTGTTATGCAAAGGGCTCATCCGTGTAGACCTCAAAAAGAGAAAAACCCGTAATAAGAAGAAAAAATAAAAGCGTGTGAATCCAGGGTCGGTCAAGCCGCACTGCGGATCGCGAGCGAGTTATGCCTCCGTCAGTACCCATGGGGTTTTGAGTGCGTAGTTATGTACGCGTGGTACGGGTGCCATTTCCTCTCCGGGGCTGGGACGGAGGCCGAATTTACTTAGTCAGCTCTTGACGAACCGAGCTGCCTAGTACGGACCTTCTTATCGATGTCCAGGGGGTCGGCAGTCGGATTATGGTGCCGCTTGAGAAGGCCGCTCTGTTCTTCTGCTGCTAGGGCTGCGGTATGCTCCTCTATGCGGAGGGAACGTTCCGTGTTTCCGTTTACTGTGATGATGCCGCGTGGACCTGGCATCTTGAGCTTGAGATAAGCATAATGTGGCACCGTGTTGAATCTAGCAAACGCGGTTCATCTGAGCAATGTGTGGTAGCCGCTACGGAAGGGGATGATATCGAAGATTAGCTCTTCGCTTCGGAAGTTATCCGGGGAACCGAAGATCACCTCCTGCGTGATTGAGCCCGTACAACGGGCCTCTACGCCTGGTATGACTCCTTTAAAGGTAGTTGTTTTGGGCTTGATTCGTGAGGGGTTAATGCCCATTTTGCGTACTATATTCTAATAGAGGAGGTTGAGGCTGCTACCACCATCCATGAGGACTCGTGTCATGTGAAATCCGTCGATGATTGGGTCAAGTACCAATGTGTCCAAACCGCCATGACGGATGCTAGTTGGATGATCATGATGATCAAAGGTGATCGGGAATGACGACCATGGGTTGAATTTTGGGGAGACTGGCTCTACCACATAAACGTCCCTGAGTGCGCGCTTGCGCTCCCTTTTGGGGATGTGTGTAGCATATATCATGTTCCCCGTTTTGACTTGAGGCGGGAATTTCTTCTGCCCCCCCAGTATTCGGCTGCCGGGCTTCCTTGTGATCGTCCTTGCTCTATGATTCCCCTTCCTTGTTTCCGCTATTTACCTTGCTGGCTTGCATAAAGACCCGCCAATCTCTGTTAGTATGGTTGGCTGGTTTGTCTGGGGTGCTATGTATCTGACACGGACGTTCGAGTATGCGTTCCAAGCTGGATGGTCCTCCGCTGTTCCTTTTATAGCGCTTCTTTCGCTAGCCAGATTTGGAGCCAGTGAATCCGGCGTGAACTGTGGTTTCATCGGTGTTCTCACCATTGCTTCGGCGTTTGTGTCTTAATGCACCGGAGCTTGGTGGTGTTGTTTTTGGCCTCGGAGGGGCCTGCTTCGTTGGTTGTGTTAGTACTGCGAGCCTACCAACTATCCTCTCCCACGCAAAAGTGGGTCATAAGTGCCGTGATGGCTGCCATGGACCTTGGCTTTTCTTGGCCGAGGTGGCGGGCTAGCCATTCATCACAGATGCTGTGTTTAAAGGACGCTAGGGCTTCGACATCCGGGCAGTCAACGATTTGGTTCTTTTTGGTTAGGAACCTAGTCCAGAATTTTCTGGCCGATTCTCCAGGTTGTTGAACTTTGTGGCTTAGGTCATCGACATCGGGTGGCCGGACATATGTACCTTGGAAGTTGTCAAAGAAGGCTTCTTCCAAGTCCTCCCAGCTGCCGATGGAATTTTCTGGCAGACTGTTTAGGCAGTGTCGAGCTGGTCCTTTGAGCTTTAATGGGAGGTATTTGATAGCGTGGAGGTCATCTCCTCAAGCCATGTGGATGTGGAGAATAAAATCTTCGATCCACACTATGGGATCGGTTGTTCCGTCGAATGATTCAATATTGACGTGCTTCAACACCTCGGGGAATTGGTGATCCAACACCTCATCTGTGAAGCAGAGAGGGTGTGCGATGCCTCTATAGTAGGCCAAGTCACGGCGCACCTCCAATGAAGTCCATCTGGACTTATCGACCCGGGTGTGATTAAGTTTGTCGCGTCCGAGTAGGTGGCTGTCATCCAGAGTGGGGAAGCGTCCTCGTGATCCGTAGATTGATCTGGTGTGTCCTGCCATACTGTCCCTGTTTTTGTGAGGCGGTGGGGTTGTTTTGTTGTTCGTCTTGAGTTGCCATTTTATCGCGACCACGGTGTGGTCGGTCTGCCCCACTATCCTGACCGCATGGTGGTCGTTCTGTATTACACAAGGGAAGTATGGGGTTTGGTGCCTCCTCATCAAACTAAGGTAGCACTCTGCGCTTTGGGTAACTCTTGGCTGGGCGCTTTCTTCGGCTACCAAGACATCGGTCCATCTACCAATGAGTAGGTCTTGATTGACATAGAGTTGCTGCTGCTTTTTCTTTAGGCTTCTTGCAGAGGCTATTAGCTGGCGCTTGAAGCGCTCCTGCTCTAGGGGTGCCTCGGGCACAATGGAATCCCTGCAGCCGAGGCTGTCCTCATCCTTGGAGGGTGGGCGATAACTATCATCATCTGGGTCGCTCGGCATCTCCTGTTTATCAGGGTTAGTTTGCTCATTGTCCTGTTCCTCCTGTTCGGATGCTGCTCCAACGGGGTCTTCGTTGTTTTCAGCGTCGTCCGGAGTGCTATTTTCTCCGGTGCCATTGTTGCCATCTTTTGAGCGGCGTGGCTTAGAGCGGCATTTAAGGCGTCGGCGCTTGGACTGTGTCTCAAAAGGTTTATTCACATCTGGGCCTTCTTTGTCATCGCCGCTAGATTCTTTAGGTGTATCAACCATGTACACATCATATGAAGAGGTGGTCGTCCAACGTCCCATGAATTGCAGGTCTTGGCCTTGCTCCTTATCAGCATCGTCATCTATACGGCTGATGTCTTCGGAGTCATAATCCAGCACGTCGGTTAAGTCATCGACGGTACTATGAACTGGGTGGCGGGTGGGAAGCAAAATTCTCCGTCGTCAGCCCCTAGTTTGAGCAGGACATAGTTCGGCTGTGAGTCTCCCGTGAATGACAAGTTCTTTAAAGAGCTTAGCACATCACCCAAAGGTGAGTGCTGAAAAATGTCTGCGGCGCTAAATTGGAAGATCGATAACCAATCTAGCTCGGTGTCCGCAAGGGTACATGGTCCAGAACTTATGGCCAGAGAGGAGTCCGGAGTTCCGTTGGCGCAAATATTGCAAGGTGTCGAGTCTGCGTGCGGCTCTAGTGCCGTGGACTCTGTGGCCTCGAACGGCACGATCTGCTCTGGTTCTAAGGCTATTGCAGCAACAGGAGCTATCTCCCAAATCTGGTCCGATGACATATTTAAGTCATGTTCATCGGGGCGAGGGGGAGCGATCGCTGCGGTCTGAAATCCATTGAAGATCAAGTCTCCACGGATATCTGCAATGGAGTTCAAGCATCCAAATCTGTCCTGGTGGCCAGGGGCGTAGCTATCGATCCGCTCCAGATGGCCAAGCGAGTTGGCCCACAGTACGAAGCCGCCGAACACAAAAATCTGTCTAGGAAGGAAGGTTTCCTCTTGGACAGCGTTACTATAGATGACTGAAGGAGCCATCAAACCTTTTGTTGACGGCACAGTGGAACTCTCAATGAAAGCACCAATGTCGGCGTCAAAACCGGCGGATCTCGGCTAGGGGGTCCCGAACTGTGCGTCTAGGATCAATGGTAACAGGAGACGGGGGACACGATGTTTACCCAGGTTCGGGGCCTCTTTATGGAGGTAATACCCTACGTCCTCCTTGATTGATCTTGATGAATATGAGTGTTACAAGAGTTGATCTACCATGAGATCGTAATGGTGAAACCCTAAAAGCCTACCTTTATGACAATGGTAATGAGTATATCCTTTCCGCACTAACCCGTCTGGTTTATATAGACACTGGGGAGATCTAGGGTTACATAGAGTCGGTTACATAAGAAGGAATCTTCATAGTCGGTCGCCAAGCTTGCCTTCCACGCCAAGGAGAGTCCAATCCGGACATAGGTACAGTCTTCGGCCTTCGTGTCTTCTCAGCCCATCAGTCTGTCCCATAGATAAAAGGCCGGACGCCCGAGGACCCCTTAGTCCAGGACTCCCTCAGTGGAGGATGGGGCGGCTGAACCGGCGGGACGACAGGATGGACGAAGGATCCTCATCAAGGGATGTGTATGAGGGACGTCGAGCTGTTGCGGCGGACGACGTCATCGAGGAAGAGGTTCCGGGTGGGCAGCGGTGAGGTGGCGGACGGAGGAGGGTCGGGTTTCGCGGCTGGAGCAGAGAGGTTATGGCGGCCTGGGATTTCGAATGGCGAAGAGGAGGTGATGGCAAGAGGGAACCATGAATTAGGGACACGCTTGTCCAAAATGTAGGGTGTTGTCAGAGTAATGGGCCACGAGTAGCCTAACCCGAGCCCCTGGACCTTTCAAGACAACGGGGCCGGCTGCGCCCCTCAAGACGTCAAGATAGATCTCTGCCTCCTGGTGGCCAGTTGGCTGAGAGGCCGACTGGCTGAAGGTGTCCGAGTTCTAGAAGACGGCATCACGACAGGCCGACTCCTAGTGAGCGGCCTCCAGAGAGGCCGGCCCCTAGCAGTCGGCTCGTGGCACCCTCAAAGTCTGTGCCCTCATCAAGGAGACAAGACAGAGTATGGTCGCGGGGTAGCCCATCCCCCCCCCAAATCCAGGGCTGGGCGTGCCCACAATGCCTCGTAGCAGCAGAGATCTCTGCCCGGCGCGTCACTGTTGCCAGTCTACCCTTGACGTCACTCCTGTCAGAAGAAGTACTGTCCCCACTACCACCTGTCGGTACGGCCCGAAGATGGTGGGCCCTGCCGGTCAGCGAGAGCCTAGAAGACGGCTGGGGACACACCAATCGGACCCGAGGGAGGCCGGCTCGCAGCAGCCAGCCCGACCCTTCCTCGGGGGTCCACACATCATTATCCAGATAAGGTGCTAAGTGGCTAAAGTGATCTCCCGCCAAGCGGCGGGACTGTAGCCACGCTTTCCTGACCAAGCATGCATCATTAGCAACACATCTACAGTAATCCGCGCCCGCAAGACCCATGAGCGGCGGAGGCGGCCTGTCGGCTCCGTACCAGACCAGCCGGCGGGCCCAGCAGTCGACGGAGAAGCCGGTGACCAGAGAGACTGACAGCTGGGCCCTATGCCCGGCTGGATTACCATTGTAGCCCTAGGGCACCCATGCAAAGGGTTCTGACCTGTTAGGACTAGACTCATACGTAGAGGAGGAGAGAGTGTGCCTGGCTTCTTCCACCTCTAGCAAACAGCTCAAGGAGCACGATTGTACCACTTGCGCCTTAGTGATCATGCGGAGACCCTGCTGGCGTTCGTGTCTATGCCTCATCCCGCTTCCAGCACCCACGACGTTCTACTCGCTCCCACCATGATAAGCCATCCATTGGCATATGTCGCACCCAACCCCCGACATTTGGCGCCCACGTGGGGCGAGGTGCACCATCTCCCAGAGATCTGGACGGGAACCCTATTTCTTCCCGGCGAGCGCAGCCAGCCCGGCACGCCAGACGGCGTCTGCGCCGATGCGGTGCACGGCACGGAGATTGCCTGCACGGCGAGATGCCACGCCGATCTTGTTGGTGAGATTCACCTCTCCAATGAGCCCGCATCTGATGCGGGCACCAATGACCCTGAAGGCCGCCTCGTGGGCCTCCTCGATCAGCTCCAGGTCACCAGCGAGCCTTCTGCTGACTTGGAGTCGGTTGGCTCCACCAACCCGATGTTGGTCGACTTCGACACGGCTTCGCTCGACACATTCACTTTCAATGTGGTGGTCTACGATGAGCCGCTTCCTCGCGAGGACAGAGGCGGCAGCACCGTCATAGAGGTGCTCGTGATCAGCCATGATGAGCACCCTAGCGGAAGTGGCTAGGACCCATTGTAGACGGCAATGCAAGAGTTGGCTGCGCCAATCCCGGAAGACGCCGACGCCGAGACGCTGGAAGCACGCCGCGTCCAGCACGTCGAGAGCGCCAGTCGGCTAGCCAACATGAGGCGCCTTTCGGAGGCCTACCAGTGGGAGATGGACCATGCTATCAGCGGCACGCCGGCTCCTGGCGGGCCTAGCCGCGTTGACTTGGTCCGACAGCGGGGCGCGACCATCGCCAACATGTTCGGGGCAGATCGCCCCGTCTACGCCACGCCTTCAGAAAACATACAAGCTGCCCAGGCGGCAGCGACGAGCTAGACAAGCTCGAGGGCGACAAGCGTCGCCCCATGACGGAGCGAGTTCAGCGACTCCTCGACGCGGCTGTTGAGCAGCAAGATGCCGGCTGCCACACCGAAGCGCCCAACCGGTGAAACAATGACCCGCCACCTCACCGAGATCAAGGAGCGACATCCCGGACGCCGACTGGTGGCGTCCCTGATGGAAGAAACAAGGAGCTAGCTATCAGCCGCAGTTAGACTCACGTCACCATCGAGCGCGACCAGGACGACCGCCCGAGAGCAGTGCAGCGGCGAGGCGAGTGCCCGCCTCCTCCTCCCTAGAGGGAGAGGCGCATTTCCCCGCTGCTTGTTGACCACCCATCACTTGGCGACCGCCTTGGCCGCTGAGAAGGAATCAGAGAAAACGATGCTCGCCATTGGATTAACCACCTCAATCGATCCCTAGCGCTAGAAGAGGAAGATGAGTTGGGTCTGCCTTGTTTTGGCCCCCGCATTCGAGATGAGCCCTTTCCCAAAGGGTCACTCACCCAAGAGATATTGCCAAGTACACTTGCTCCGTGAAGCCGGCGCACTAGCTGGTCGAGTACTCCACAGCCGTCGGCATCGCAAATGGCAACAAGCGCGTTACCATGAAGTACGTTCCCCTCATGCTCCATGGTACGGCCCGGACATGGCTGAACAGCCTGAAGCCCCCCAGTGTCAACAGCTGGGTTGATTTTACGGAAGCATTCATTCGCAACTTCACTAGCATGACGCCGGCTCTCCGTGTGCGTCCAAGGCCCCAATGAGTCGACCATCGACTAGCTCACACGCTGGGCCCAGCTGCGCAACACTTGCGAGGGCGTGCACGAGGTGCAGGCTATCGAGTACTTCACAGCCGGGTGCCGAGAGGGCACCCTCCTCAAGCACAAGTTCCTCTGCGACGAGCCGGCGACCCTTTACGAACTGCTGATCATAGCAGAGAAGTATGCCACGGCCGACTCCTCCATGAAGGCGGAGATTAAAGTCAATGTGTCGGGCAAGGTGGCCCCCCAAGCCCCGCGAACCCCGGCTGGAGACGCCCGTCGGCTGCAGCACCCAAACGACAACAAGCGCAAGGCCATGCAGCCAGCTCCCACGAGCCGGCAGGTGGCAAGAGTCGAAGATCAACACCCGGAAGGGCAGCCTGCTCCCAAACGCCGGGAGCCGAAGATCAACAGGCCTAACTGGCTGGCCGCCTTCTCGTACGAGCAGACTCTCGATGCACCTTGAAAGTTCCACAGCGGTGCGAAGCCATCCAATCACACCACTCGGAAGTGCCATTGGCTCACCAGGATTGCCAAGGGTGATGGGCTCCAGCCAACTCCGCCTGCCGGCCCGCCGCCTCCTCCTCCATAGCAGCCTGCGACTCGGCCGGTCGGGGCCATACAAGATGATTATCTTGAAGAGCATGGAGACTATGTCGTGTTCACCAGCGTGGCTCGCGACAGACGCAGTAGGTGGTAGCAGCAACAAGAAGTAAACTCAGTAGTGTCAGAGACCCCAGAATTCATGCATTGGTCAGAGAAACCCATCAGCTGGAGCAGAGCTGATCGCCCGAAGGTGATGCTCAGTGCCGGCTCTTATGCTCTGGTGGATGCCATGTTCACTGCAGAGAGGCGAGCTGCTTGTTTCTCCCGAGTTCTGATAGATGGCGGCAGCAGCATGAACATTCTGTAAAAAGATACCCTGGAGAAGTTGGGAATCAAGCAGAGACACCTTCAACCTAGTCGGACTGTTTTCCATGGCATAGTTCCTGGCCTTTCCTTCTCACGGATCGGCAAGACTTAGATAGATGTCCTCTTCGGGGACAAAACTCATTTCCGCCGAGTGCCAGTCTGGTTTGAGGTGGCGCACCTTGAGAGCCATTATCATGCACTGCTTGGCCGGCCTGCCCTGGCCAAGTTCATGGCGGTCCCCCATTATGCTTACCTGAAGATGAAGATGCCGAGCTCCAAGGGAATCCTGACCATAGCTGGGGACTACAAGAAGTCGTCCGCCTGCGTAGTAGAGAGCAGCCGGCTAGCCGAGTCCCTCGTGATCACTGCTGAAAAATGGATCCTTGACCGGGTTGTGGCAATGCCAGGTAAGCAGCCGGAAATGTCACCCGACCCAAGGAGTCGGAAGCCGAGGGCTCATTCAAGCCGGCCAAAGAAACAAAGAAGATACCCTTGGACCCAGAGCACCCGGAGAGGTATGTTGTCATAGGTGCTAACCTTGACAGTAAATAGGAAGGCGAGCTCGTGGATTTCCTCCGTGAGAATCAGGGCATCTTTGCATGGTCCCCCAAAGACATGCCATGTGTACCGACGGATTTCGCCGAGCACAAGCTACACGTCTGATCTGATGCCAAGCCAGTCTGGCAGCCTTTGTGCCTCCTGTCAGAAGAGAAAAGAAGAGTTGTTGGAGAAGAGATAGCCCGGCTTCATCATGGAGGTGTTCTTTTCGGAGTGGTTAGCCAACCCGGTCCTAGTGCTGAAGAAGAACAAGAAGTGGCGCATGTGCATTGATTATACCAGCCTCAACAAAGCATGCCCCAAAGACCATTTGCTCTGCCAAGAATCGACTAAGTAATTGACTCTACAGCCGGATGCGAGCTGTTGAGTTTTTTGGATGCATACTCCGGGTATCACCAGATCAAGCTGGACCCGGCCGACAGGATGAAGATCGCCTTCATCACACCATTCGGAGCCTTCTGCTTCCTGGCCATGACGTTCGGCTTGAGAAATGCCGGCGCCACCTTTCAGCGTTGCATGCAGAAATGTCTCCTCAAGCAACTTGGCAGAAACGCTATGTGGATGATGTGGTGGTGAAGACTGAGAAGCGTGGGACGCTACTGGAAGATCTCAAGGAGACTTTCAAGAACTTTCACCGATTTCAGATCAAGCTCAACCAGGAGTAATGCGTCTTTGGGGTGCCAGCCGGCCAGCTTCTTGGTTTTTTGGTCTCAGAGCGTGGCATAGAGTGCAACCTTGTGAAGATCAAGGCCATCGAAAGGATGGAAGTGCCCACCCGACTGCTGGACATGCAAAAATTTACTGGCTGCTTGGCATCCATCAGCCGTTTCATCAGTCGGCTGGGCGAGAAGGCTATTCCCCTGTACCAGCTCAAGAAGAAGACCGCTTTTTTTCTAGTGGAACGACAAGGTGGATGAAGCTTTTCTCCAGCACAAGAAAATGTTGACCACCCCGCCTGTCTTGGTGGCCCCAACTCCTAAGGAGCAAATGCTCCTCTACATTGCCGCTACCAGCCGGGTGGTTAGCATAGTCATAGTGGTGGAACCGAAAGAAGAAGGCAAAGCCCTACCAATCCAGAGGCCGGTGTATTACCTGAGCAAAGTACTGTATGCCTCCAAGCAGAACTATCCCCACTGTCATAAGATGTGTTATGGCATGCACTTTGCAGCCAAGGGGCTGAAGCCATACTTCCAAGAGCACCCAATCACTGTGGTCTGCATAGCTCCCTTACCGAGATTATTGGAAGTCGAGATGCCTCTGGCCGAGTGGCCATGTGGGCCATAGATTTGGCCCCCTACACCATCTACTACCAGCCTCACACCGCCATCAAGTCACAAGCACTGGCTGACTTGTCGACTGGGCCGAGACCCAGTACTTGCCGCCAGCGCCAGATTCCACCCATTGGCGGATGCATTTTGATGGTTCAAAAATGCACACCGGTTTGGGAGCCGGCATCATCCTCACTTCTCCCAAGGGCGACAAGCTCAGATATGCGCTGCAAATTCACTTTGCCGCCTCCAACAATGTTGCTGAATATGAAGCACTCATTCATGGGCTCCGGCTTGCCAAGGAACTCGGCATTCCCCGGATCCTATGTTATGGAGACTCCGACTTGGTGGTCCAGCAGTCATCGGGTGACTGGGACGCCAAGGATGCAAATATGGCAAGCTGCCGCTTGCTCGTACAGCAACTCAGTGGATACTTTGAAGGGTGCGAGTTCCTCCACGTGCCAAGAAATGATAATGAGCAAGCCGACGCCTTGGCACAAATTGGCTCCACCCGACAGGCAATACCAACCGGCGTCGCCCTACAACGCCTCCTCAAACCGTCCATCAAGCCATCACCTGAGTCAGATTACATCTTTGTGTCGGCTTCTCCCGAAGCAGTCGAATCTGACTTAAGAGCCCCAGCAGCTGGCACGGGAACTTCCGCAGGCGGCCCGGGGACTGCAAGAGTCGCACCAAGCCCTGGGAGCTCAGACCCAGGCCCGAGGACTGCGGCAGTTGGCCCGGGGACTTCATCAATTCACCAGGCGGCGGCCGACTCCAACCCACCGCCTCCCAGCCCAACCACCCTCGTGCAAGTAGCAGCCCTCGCAATCGAAGAAATTGCAGCACCTCCGTGGGCCCACCCCATCCTCAACTTCCTGGTAAACAAAAAACTGCCAATTGATGAGATATCGGCCCGGCAGGTGCACCGTCGGGCAGCAGCGTACACAATCGTCAAGAGAGAACTTGTGAGGCGCAGCGTCACTAGGGTGTTTACGAGTGCTGCGTGGAGTCGGAGCAAGGCCAAGAAATCCTCAAAGATATCCATCAAGGCGAGTGAGGTCACCACACGGCTTCAAGGGCACTTGTTGCCAAAGCTTTTTTCCATGGTTTTTTCTGGCCGACTACTCTAGAAGACACCAAAGACTTGGTCCAGAAATACAAAGGTTGCCAAAAGTTCCCCTCCACGCCTCATTAGCCGGCTTATGCACTCAAGACTATCCCCATTGCCTGGCTCTTTGCTATCTGGGGCCTGGACATGGTGGGACCATTCAAAACAGCACGCGGTGGCATGACTCATCTGCTTGTCGCAGTGGACAAGTTCACCAAGTGGATAGAAGCAATGCCAATTAAGAAGTTGAATGGTTTGACTGCTGTGACTTTCATCTCCGACATCACCATCCGGTATGGCATACCACACAGCATCATCACCGATAATGGCACAAACTTTGCCAAAGGCGCCTTGGCCCGTTTCTGCGCGACGCAGGGCATCCGACTGGACCTAGCGTCCGTTGCTCGTCCGCAGTCAAACGGCCAGGTGGAGCGAGCAAACAGCCTTATTTTATCCGGCATCAAGCCCCGACTGGTCGAGCCTCTGGAGCATTCGGCCGGCTGCTGGCTCGACGAGCTGCCAGTCATCCTCTAGAGTCTGTGCACAACCCCGAACAAATCAGTTGGCTTCACCCCTTTCTTCCTCGTGTATGGTGCCGAAGCCGTCATTCCAACGGACATAGAATTTTACTCCCCTCGAGTCACCATGTACACCGAAGAGGAGGCAGAAGAAGCACGACAAGACGGTGTCGACCTGCTGGAAGTGGGCCGGCTGCTGGCACTCAGTCGGTCCACCATCTACCAGCAGAGCCTGTGCCGATACTACAACCGAAAGGTCAAGCCAAGATCCTACCAACAAGGAGACCTTGTGCTCCGGCTGATCCAGCGAACAGCCAACCAGCACAGGCTCTCGGCACCTTGGGAAGGCCCCTAAATCATCAGCAAGGTGTTGGGCAACGACTCCTACTACCTCATCGACGCTTAGAAGCCTCGAGCGTGCAAAAGAGACGACTCCAGCAGGGAGACGGAGCGTCCATGGAACGCGAATCTCCTTCGAAGGTTTTATAGTTTAAAAGCAGTATGTATCACACCGACTTTTGTATGAAATATGAAGACTCCGGGTCCACCAAGAAGAGCTTAGGACTACCCTCCTTCATCAATAAGACAAGTATTATGTCTGTCTTTTGTGTTATTTCATTAATCCGTCTGGCGCCGGGCTCGACCAGTCGACCCGGGGACTTGCCGCCATGTAGTATAAAATGCTTCCTGCAGCTGGAGAAGTAATGCATTGGAACCCAAGCCTTCTCCTGCCAGAAGTCGCAGCTCGCAGAGTGACTATTCGGTCGGCATGACTTAAAGCAGTCGGCCGGCCGGCTTCTACTGAACTTGCCAAGAAAACTCTAACCGGCTAAGTATTTGCCTTCCCGAAAATGGCTAAGTACTTGACCCAGCCAAAGTCCGGAGAGCGGCTGTTTGGCTGGCAAGACGACAATGAAGGGAAGGCGGCAAAGAAAAAAGCCAAAAGAGAAGAAAGCAAGGAAAGAAAGAACTCGGATAAGATTTTTACACATCAAAAGGCCCTTGGCCGATATTTAATAGAAGTTTGAAATACACCCACTACGTGGGTTTATGCGAAATTAACAAAGTTGTTGAGACTGATAAGCAGGAAAAAGTAGAAGTAAAGTGGCAGCCTAGGAAGCAGCAGGCGGGTTTGGTGGACTGGTGGAGTCAGTGGCGCCAGCTGGTCGAGCAGCCGGCTGGTCGGTCTCCACTTGGTCTTCTTCAGCAGCAGCCGGCTCGCTCGAGCGTGGCTCGTTGCTAGAGGCACAGTCGAGTTGAGGCTGGCCGTCCGCTCCGACCTCTGGTGCGACCTCTTCACTTTCCTCCTACTCCTCCTCATCCTCTCCCTCATCGCTGGAGTCGATCACCTCAGCTGAGTCTTCGCCCTCCTCCGGTTTTCAGCCCAAACCACTCTGGCGGCACCTCGGCGCCGTTCTCGGCCAGCTCCAGGATGAAGATGCCGGTGTTAGTGTAGTCAGTGATGGCTGCCGCCCGCTTGACGAGTTCGCCCTCCACTGCCACTAGCTCCTCCTGGGGAGCCTGTTGGAACATGGTCAACTGGGCTAGATTTAGCCCAGGGTACCAAGCCTCGACGAACTCCAAGGGCCGCCGTGCTCCGGCCTGGGCCGAGGAGCCCTTCCACGCCTCAAGGCGGCCAGGCGCCACCTCCAGCCAGTCGGCAGTCTGGCTGGGGGTGCACGGGGCCGTCATGTCGGGCCACATGGCGGCGATCGCCTGGGCGCCGACACGCTGAAGGCGGTGCAGCATCCGATGAGTCGGCCGAAGATGAGCCTGGATGTTGAGAAGCTGCTCGCGAAGAGCGCGAGGGGCATTAGCGGCGATCTCCTTGCCTTCTGCCCTGTATCCTTCGCGGTCAGCCTCGATAGCCTGGTTGGCGGCACCAAAGTGACCTAGGAAGAAGTCTACCAGGACCAAAAGCAAATAGTCAGAATAAAAAGAGAAGACGGCTTGATCAGTGGCTGGCAGTTTAAAAAAAGAGTAAAGAAGGCTGCTTACCGTCAACCATGTCCTCGATTTCACCAAAGCTGGCCGTCATCATCTTCTCCCTCTCGGTCCATGCGGAGCGTTCGATCTCGAACTCTGTAAGAAGACCCGCCTCCTTGTCATCTGCCTCCTTCTGAGCCCTCTAGAGAAGCTTCGCCTTGTCTGCCAGTCGCATGACCAGCCGGTCGCGCTCTTCGGCTAGCTTGCCGCAGTCCACCTCCTTGGCATGAAGCATGGCATTGGTTTCGCCCAATTTCCATTGAAGGGTGGCATTGGCCTCTGCAAAAGTTGAAAAAGAAAGAGACCACAACAATCAGCAAAGAAAGATGAAGTTGCCAGGAAGATCCGGCCCGACTGCTCAAAAGTCGGCCTAAATCTCGGGGATGACAGCACGCGGGTGCACCAGCGTGCCCCCCCTAGAGAAAGAAGAAGACTTATTCCGTCTATTTGACAAGTCGGCAGCACGTTGATCCAACTCCTAAACTCTGGAGTTGAAGGCGGCCGCACGGAGGTTATGATAATCCTACAGCAAATATATTAGTACTTGGAGCTCGCTAATTAGAGTTCCGGGCCGCCTGCTCAGCAGTCAGCCTGCAACTCAGGGACTACACCCAGTGGGTGCGCTGGCGGGCCCCCACGAAGCAATACAAGAATTAAAAACAAAGGAGCAAGAAGTATACCCGGACGGCCTCTCGCGACTCCAGGAACGCCATGTTGCAGAGCTTGAGAGCATCGGCCTTGGCGCGGAGTTTGTCTTGAACGTCCAGAATCGCCTTGTTCAGTGGGCCCGTCCCGCCTCCCCGCACCTACCCAGTGGGCGCGGCACTGGTCGCCTTGGTGTCTGGGATCGAGGAGCTTGCGGTGCCGGCCTCCAGTGGGCGTTGCGCCGAGGCCACCTTCGCGAGCCGGCGATGTAAGGGCGTGCAGACCCCGGGAGTCGGGCCCATCCCCATCTCGTTTTCGGCTAGTGGCGCCGGCGGGTCAGTCGGCTGCTTGTCTCGCGCTTCCTCAGAAGGAGGTGGTGGGGGCACGATCACATCCGGCATGGCGACGTCGCCGCTGTCCCTTTCCATGATAGGGTGCTCGCTGCCGGCTTCCCCAGTCTGCGCCACGAACTCCGGTGGCGGCGGCGCAGAGTTCAGGGGGACAACAAATATCGCCGACTAGCGACGCGCCGCTTCCTCACCCTGCTTCTTCAGCATAGTGGCGGCTTCGTCCTCTGCCACCTTCTTCAGGGCAGCGGCCTCCACCCTGTCCGCTTCCGCCTTCTTCAGGGCAGCGGCCTCCACCCTGTGCGTTTCCGCCTTCTCCAGGCGGGTGGCTTCCCGCTCTTCGCGCACCTCTCGCGCGTTTCACTCCGTCGCCTCCCGGAGGTCTGCGGCCGGATCGATCCACCTGGTGGTGGTGGAAGTCTCCGCCGACCCCACGATGGAGGCGGCGGCTGACTTCTCAAGAGAGAGCGGGGCTCTGGATCAAGGCAAACAACCGAAGAAACTCAGACAAGATCAGCAAGAAAGGAGAAAGTATGAGAGGAAGACGTTACTTACGTGGAAACCAGCTGCGGCTCCTTCACCGACTTGCGGAAGCGATTGGCTTTTGCGGCCGCTTAATCCCGCTTGGTCACCGCGGCAGACCCCCTAGGCTTCTTCGGCCGGCTGCTAAACAAGCTCGGTGCGGCCCTACGCTTATGGGCACCACCTCGAGTTGCCGGAACGGCATACGAGCTCGCGCCCTCCTGGTCGGAACCCGGCTGGTGGCACGGGATGACTTCCCCCGCGCCATCGTCTGGCTAGTTCTTGAGGCTGGCTCCGAGCCCTGAGCCGCCCACTACGCCGCCCCCTCCCTCGGCGTCGTCCTCTAAGGCCGCCGCCCCCAGGTCGAGGTCATCCACGTCGCTCTCCGCTCGGTCGGGGAGAAATTGACGCTCCGGCCCCACGGCGCCGGCTGCCGGCTAGAGAAGGGCACTCTGTTCGGAGAGCCGTTTGGTTAGGTCAGACAAACGGAACTCGGCAAAGAGGGAGAGAGAGAGAAGGAAGGGAAATTCACCATAGGTGGGGGGTTGGCGCTAGAATACGGCTCCTTGCCGAACCGCCACTCTTCGTGAGCTTGCAGTTCGTATGGTAGATCACCATACGAGCTACCTCTGCGTGAGGCATCTCTTTGGTGCACAGCCGTTTTGGGTCCCGATGCCCGCTCATCTGACAGATCATGTGAGGGTGGCACTGGAGCGGGAGCACCCGGTGCGCCATGAAGGCAGACAGCAAGTCGGGCCCGGTCAGGCCCTCCGACTGTACCAGCACCCGGAGTCACGCGATGGCGGGGGCCCCAGAAGGCGAAAGTTTCTTGGCCCGGTACAACTAGTTAGGCCGTCTCTCGGCCAGCGGGCTGGCAGCATAAGCCAGCAGGTTGACCCAGTCACCCTCCGTGAAGATGCTATTCACGTAGAAGTACGACTGCTGCCACATCATCACTGACTGGATCAACATGATGGGACTAAATGGATTTTCGCCCCCCGCCCTCCACACCGCGATGAAGGCGCCGCACTGAGCCGGCACCCCCGCGATGACGGTGCCGAGTTTGGTGCAGAAGAACTCCCCCCAGAGCTCGATAGTGGGGAGGACGCCGAGGAAGCCTTTGCAAAGGGTGATGAAGGCGTACAGCAGCACCACCGTGTTTGGGGTGACCTGGTGCCGCTGGAGATTCTAGAATTCGAGGAAGGCCCGGAAGAAGTCGCTCGCTGGCAGGCCAAGGCCGCGCAGGCAGTGCGAGCAGAAGACGACCCGCTCGCCCTCCTCGGCGCCGGTGATATCCCCCCTCCGGTGCCGGTGATAGTCCGTGCTGGGAAGCCACCGCGTCTGGCAGAGGAAGTCGATGTGGTCTTCATGAACTGTGGAGCCGTCCCAGGCTCCGGTGCGCGGCATGGGGACGAAAGGTGGACAGTCGAGCTCGACGGAGACGAACTGTGGCAGCGCTTCGGCGGGCTTGGGGCGCTGCAGCGAGAAGAAGAAGAAAGGAGGGAGAATGGGGTAGAGGGGCGCGCGTGCTTCGCCGTTCCCTCTCCTCCCCCTACTTATAACCCGCGGGCTACAAAGCCGAGGGGGCGGGCGTGGAATCGTGGGATTTACTATGCCCACTTCCCCATGCTCCCGCATTTATCGCACGGGTACTGCACGCAGTAACTCCGCGGGGAAACCCAACCGCCCCGCCTCGGTCGCAGCAGATCCGCTCGCGGACCGAGGCCCGGTAGTGGCGGGCCTGGCCTGCGGTCACGTCCCGTCACGCGCGTGGGCGGGCAGGACGGCCCGGCTAGCCGGTGCCATGTGGCACGCCCATGACGGGCGGCGGGCAGAGAAGCTTGGCAAGCGCGCCACCTCGTTCCCACCGATGCATTCGACATCCCAGAAGGATCTGACTGGACCTATCCAACTCTTGCCTGCCGGCTCCCCGGTAGTCGGATGGAGCTTCCTTCAGAGCACC
This sequence comes from Triticum monococcum, assembly GCA_034509565.1. NCBI lineage: Eukaryota > Viridiplantae > Streptophyta > Magnoliopsida > Poales > Poaceae > Triticum > Triticum monococcum. The sequence goes on along the minus strand of CM067844.1, from coordinate 370,841,278 downwards.
CGGAGAGGAAACTGTTGAGGCTCCCCAGTTCGTCGAACCGTAGTCCCTCAACAGCTTCGGGGACTACTGTCAGAGTAATGGGCCACGGGTAGCCTAACCCGAGCCCCTGGACCTTTCAAGACAGCGGGGCCGGTTGTGCCCCTCAAGACATCAAGATAGATCTCCGCCTCCTGGTGGCCAGTTGGTTGAGCGGCATCATGACAGGCCAACTCCTAGTGAGCAGCCTCCAGAGAGGTCGGCCCCTAGCAGTCGGCTCATGGCGCCCTCAAAGTCTGCGCCCTCATCAAGGATACAAGACAGAGTATGGCCACGGGGTAGCCCACCCCCCCCCCCCCCGAATCCAGGGTCGAGCATGGCCATAGTGCCTCGTACCAGCGGAGATATCCGCCTGGCACGGCACTGTTGCCACTCTGACCTTGACGTCACTCCTATCATGAGAAGTATTGTCCCCACTACCGCCTGTTGGTATGGCCCGAAGATGGTGGCCCTGATGGTCAGTGAGAGTCCAGAAGATGGCTGGGGACACACCAGTCAGACCGGAGGGAGGGCGGCTCCAAGGAGCCGGCCCGATCCTTCCTCGGGGGCCCACGCACCATTAACCAGGTAAGATGCAGAGTGGCTACAGTGATCTCCCGCCAGGCGGCGGGACTGTAGCCACGCCTCCCTAACCAAGCATGCGTCATTAGCAACATCGCTATAGTAATCCGTCGCCGGCAAGACCCACGAGCGGCGGAGGTGGCATGTCGGCTCCATACCAGACCAGTCGGTGGGGCTCACCAAGCGGCGGGCCCCAGCAGTCGTTGGAGAAGCCGGCGACCAGAGAGACTGATAGCCGGGCCCTATGCCCGGCTGGTTACCATTGTACCCCTGGGGGTTAGGCCTATATAAACCCCCAGGGCACCCATGCAAAGGGTTCGGACCTGCTAGGACTAGACTCATACCTAGAGGAGGAGAGAGCGTGCCTGCCTTCTTCCACCTATAGCAACCAGCTGAAGGAGAACGATTGTACCACTTGCGCCTTGGTGATCATGCGGAGACCCCGCGGAGCAGGACTAGGGGTGTTATCTCCTAGGAGAGCTCCGAACCTGGGTAAAGTATGCCATCGTTTGTGTCTACACCTCATCCCGCTTCCAGGCACCGGCGACGTTCTACTCGCTCCCACCATGATAAGCCATCCATTGGCATATGTCGCACCCAACCCCCGACAGGTGTGTTACAAAAGTACCCCCACCGATTTGAACTAGCGGCCCTTTCGGCTCAGGGTTAGAAGGGGGATTTCGCGTGTCGGTATTTGGCAGCTGGAAGGAGTTTTCGTGCGCGTTGTAATTTCGGGATAGCAAGGCGCTGGTTGTGAACGCGCCAGTTTTGGGAGCACGATATCTAAGTTTTTGGGATATAACAAGGTGTGGGTTGAATTTTAGGGACAAGCCTAACGTGTAATATTGTACATGGATGTACCAAATCAATTCGCACTTCCATCAACGAAAAAAAACTATTCACACCACACAAAGAGGAAGTCGATGTGGTCTTCATGAACTGTGGAGCCGTCCCAGGCTCCGGTGCGCGCCATGGGGACGAAAGGTTGACACTCGAGCTCGACGGAGACGAACTGCGGCAGCGCTTCGGCGGGCTTGGGGCGCTGCAGCGAGAAGAAGAAGAAAGGAGGGAGAATGGGGTAGAGGGGCGCGCGTGCTTCGCCGTTCCCTCTCCTCCCCCTACTTATAACCCGCGGGCTACGAAGCCGAGGGGGTGAGCGTGGAATCGTGGGATTTACTGTGCCCACTTCCCCACGCTCCCGCCTTTATCGCACGGATACTGCACGCAGTAACTCCGCGGGGAAACCCAAACGCCCCGCCTCGGTCGCAGCAGATCCGCTCGCGGACCGAGGCCCGGTAGTGGCGGGCCTGGCCTGCGGTCACGTCCCGTCACGCGCGTGGGCGGGCAGGCCGGCCCGGCTAGCCGGTGCCATGTGGCACGCCCACGACGGGCGGCGGGCAGAGAAGCTTGGCAAGCGCGCCACCTCGTTCCCACCGATGCATTCGACATCCCAGAAGGATCTGACTGAACCTATCCAACTCTTGCATGCCGGCTCCCCGGTAGTCGGATGGAGCTTCCTTCAGAGCACCCGGGGAGGAAACTGTTGAGGCTCCCCGATTCGTCGAACCGTAGTCCCTCACCAGCTTCGGGGACTACTGTCAGAGTAATGGGCCACGGGTAGCCTAACCCGAGCCCCTGGACCTTTCAAGACAACGGGGCCGGCTGTGCCCCTCAAGACATCAAGATAGATCTCCGCCTCCTGGTGGCCAGTTGGTTGAGCGGCATCATGACAGGCCAACTTCTAGTGAGCAGCCTCAGAGAGGTCGGCCCCTAGCAGTCGGCTCATGGTGCCCACAAAGTCTGCGCCCTCATCAAGGATACAAGACAGAGTATGGCCACAGCATAGCCCATCCCCCCCGAATCCAGGGCCGAGCATGGCCACAGTGCCTCGTACCAGCGGAGATCTCCGCCCGGCGCGGCACTGTTGCCACTCTGCCCTTGACGTCACTCCTGTCATGAGAAGTACTGTCCCCACTACCGCCTGTTGGTATGGCCCGAAGATGGTGGCCCTGGCGGTCAGCGAGAGCCCAGAAGATGGCTGGGGACACACCAGTCAGACCCGAGGGAGGGCGGCTCCAAGCAGCCGGCCCGATCCTTCCTCGGGGGCCCACGCACCATTAACCAGGTAAGATGCAGAGTGGCTACAGTGATCTCCCGCCAGGCGGCGGGACTGTAGCCATGCCTCCCTGACCAAGAACGCGTCATTAGCAACACGGCTATAGTAATCCGTCGCCGGCAAGACCCGCGAGCGGCGGAGGCGGCATGTCGGCTCCGTACCAGACCAGTCGGCGGGGCCCACCAAGCGGCGAGCCCCAGCAGTCGTTGGAGAAGCCGGCGACCTAAGAGACTGACAGCCGGGCCCTACGCCCGGTTGGTTACCATTGTACCCCTGGGGGGTAGGCCTATATAAACCCCAGGGCACCCATGCAAAGGGTTCGGACCTGCTAGGACTAGACTCATACCTAGAGGAGGAGAGAGTGTGCCTGCCTTCTTCCACCTATAGCAACCAGCTGAAGGAGAACGATTGTACCACTTGCGCCTTAGTGATCATGCGGAGACCCCGCGGAGCAGGACTAGGGGTGTTATCTCCTAGGAGAGCTCCGAACCTGGGTAAAGTATGTCGTCGTTCGTGTCTACACCTCATCCCGCTTCCAGGCACCGGCGACGTTCTACTCGCTCCCACCATGATAAGCCATCCATTGGCATATGTCGCACCCAGCCCCCGACAGGTGTGTTACAAAAGTACCCCCACCGATTTGAACTAGCGCCCCTTTCGACTCAGGGTTAGAAGGGGGATTTCGCGTGTCGTTATTTGGCAGCTGGAGGGAGTTTTTGTGCGCGTTGTAATTTTGGGATAGCAAGGCGCTGGTTGTGAATGCGCCAATTTTGGGAGCACGATATCTGAGTTTTTGGGATATAACAAGGTGCGCGTTGAACTTTAGGGACAAGCCTAACGTGTAATATTGTACATGGATGTACCAAATCAATTCACACTTCCATCAACGAAAAAAAACTATTCACACCACACAAAGAGAGAGTTTGTCCCGTTTTTCTATGCAAATGCTACTCAAAGCTACACCCTCCTTCCATCCATATAGGGCCTAATGCATTTTTCGAGGCTAACTTTTACCAAATATTAGAGCAACAATATAGGACATGCAACTTACACAAAGCACACTGTTAAATTCGTGTGTGAAAGGACCTTTCAATGATATAATTTTCACATTGTCCATGTCATGTACTATTAATCTTGTCAATAGTCAAAGGCGGTCTTAAAATTGCATTAGGCCCAATATAGATGGAAGGAGGGAGTATGAATCCATGTTATGTCCAATTAAATTTTTTTGCTGGCTGTATAATGCATGTAACCTACTCATACCAACATTTTAGTGCATTCCAAATGTTTATACTACTGCTGCAATTCGAACTGAATTTGCAATCGTTTCTCAATTTCAATAAGAATCTACAATCATGATTGTTGCCAACTTCAACCATCATTCGTGTATTACATTAACAACACACCACATGATTACTATAGAGATAGATATGAAATATGTGTACTATATGAACTCGAATTCAATTTTTTTAATACACTTGATGTTGATTCCAAATAATAGTACATTTGATGTACTAACTATATATTCATAATCTAAACCATGTTCCATACGTACACCATGTTTATCACAGAAGGTATAGTGCCCCGCGCCCTACATTATGACAAGTATTTAGCCCTGAGCTGCAAAAGCCACACATTAGCCCAAATTATAATCAACGTTCTATATATTATAGGTAGTACTAGCAAGATGCCCATGCATTCCATGGAACATGAACATGATCAAGGGAATGCCTTATTTGCAAATATGTAGAGGGGTGTGGGTATCTTTTTTCAAAATTGTCATAGTTTCCTTCCTATCCGTCAGATATAGATCAGACGGCCTATATTGCAGGATGGCAGGCACACCATCATCAACAACTCTGTTTTTATAAGAGTAGAGATAAAATATGTTATATGTGTTATAACATGTTCATAACCACATCATGTGTATCACTGTTATATATATTCACGCATGCGTCGGTTAAAAACACTATGATAAATTCTTCAAATATCCAAATTCGCTTTTTATAATGAATCATGATCTCTATTCGTCTTTTACACCCACACAATCCTCTTATCTTTGTAGCTAGCGCTAACTTTCTCTCGTGCATGCACACGCCCGCATCCCTCTCACCCTCCCTCGGCATTCTCTAGCTCCATCGTGCAAATTCGACTTTTCACTTTAGGTCGTTCACCCATGGTGTGTGTTTGCCCCCAGCTCCTTCTTTACGGCACACATCGATCGATATGCCTCTCTAGCCAGGTGTGCCTACCACAAACACAAGCTTCCCCTCTTCTCTTCTCACCATTCATGCCTCACTCCAACCACTCTTTTCATCGATCTCATACTCGCACACTCCTTCCCCCTCGATATAGTATGCCTCTTGCACCACCTCCTAGATGCATCCCTCTCTCTCTATCCTTCTCCCCGGGCCTTATTTGCTTCTAACACATACATGCATGTATATCGAGCGATCTCCCTACATATACCTAGGTTGACTTTAACTATTTTCCCCCACCCATCGACTGACGTACCCCACAAGTTATGTCTCTCTTTTCTCTGACAAAGGATGATTGATCTTCCTACGTAGTTATGTCTGCTTACCACAGCCATATCATCCCCCCTCATCATTCGTGCACTCCTCCTGACCCGTCTCTCGCACGCACGTGCACCGACAGGGCAGCCATCCCCTCTCTTATTGATATTGCAGGCGTGCCCTCCGTTTTTTAGAAGCAACTCCACTACCACCCCCTCCAACACTCTAGCTCTGTCTCTCTCCCAACCTTATTCCTCTCCTACACATATGCATGGATGCCGACCGATCTCCCTTAATACATAAGGTATGCCTCTCTCCTCCTCAACACATATACCATCCATTGTACCTCTATAATTAATTAGGCCTCCCCCACCACACACCGATAGTCGAGCGCTGTAGGTACATATCCACGCCACAGAGGCAAACTACACCTGTCCCCTCTCGTGTTCCTGTAGGCCAGCCACTCTATATCATTGACATGGGCACACACAAATTCGATGGAAATCTTTATCGATCGCGCGCACATACACACATCATCCCTCTCTTCGATTCTATGGATACGTCAAGCCGATGATACCTCCACACTCTTCTTGTGGATCGCCCCCTCTATATATATGATATATCCATGACTCTATTTCACACACATTGCATATGTTACATTTTTTGATTGACCCCCCCCCCCCAAAAAAAACTCATGAACCCACACACTATATCTCTCTACGTTTGTATCTCTCTCATACAACCCCACGTAGGTGGTGTACCTACACGAAGAGAATAGGTGCACATACTCACGCTTCGTGCCCAGCCACACCCCACGCGGGTACACGGTGGAGCTCATTTCTATACGAAAATGGCAGCCCACGTGCTAATTTGAACGCGTGTAGTGGTTGTTTACCTATGGAGGTCGTGTACCACAGGTGCACGAAACAAAGTGTGACTTGATGCATTGGTGTGTTATTTTTAAATAAAGTTATATTGCTCAATGGCATGTACACAGAATATAAAATGATTTTTATGGAGAAAAAGGTAGTCCGCTCCACCATATACAATGGAGCCTGCTTGCCTGGGCTTGTTTCTCTTCGGAGTATCTCACACAAGGCGGCGGTGGCCTCTCTCTCTTCCACCGTTGGTCACTGATCCAGGTGCATCCCGTCCACCGGTGGAAAGCAAGGATGTGCATCGTTTCTCCGTTCGACGGCGCCGAGGCAGCACGTCCTGTTTACGATACCCGTCATTCTCTCTTACCAAGCTCTGGCACGGTATGGCCTATGCCACCTTCTCGCTGTCGTAGTATGGGCAGACCTTGCATGCCGCTGCTCTCCTAGTTACACCCAGACGACCCCTAGGTATCCCCTCCGACCTTGCTCCACTGCCCATCTTCCCATGTTGCTGCATGTGGAAAATCTTGCATGTGGATCTTCCATAGTTCTTTACCCAAAACGTAGCCCGTCCGGCGTACTTTCCATTTTGCAATCTCGTCCTCACACCGTTTTAGACAAACACAACCGTGTTGTTATCTACCCTTAGGACAAGGAATATGCTTCTCTTTTGTCATCGTATGTGCCATCAACTATTATTGGCCAGTAATTGTTTCCATTCTACCTCTTTTTTGCAAACAGGGCTATCCATTTCACCTCGTTGCTATTGCGACCTTTTGGTGAACTGCACAAATCACGTTTTTCTTAAGATTGTTTTGTGCAGTTGTACTAAAATGTCACATAGGCAACATCTCTACTTTTCGGTGCAACTGCACAAAGGGAGATTAGTTTTGTTGTATCCTCCTCATCCAACTCCGAGCCTAATCCTCTCCAACTATTTGCTTAATCTTCTCCAACTATTTGCTTAATCTTCTCCAACTAGTTAGTCTTAAGATAGACTGCAAAGGTGACCAGCTTCTATTTGTGTGTTTATTGTTTCATCTGCAGTCCTCTATTATCGTAATCACACTTAATATCTTTGGAACAGGGACGCACAACTCGATTTTAGTGGAACTGCAAAAAATGATCGGAATGTTGCATGCTCCAGACAGCTACTTTTTCCAAACATGCCATGTTAATTTAGACAGAGCTGGGGGGCGTTGCTACCAATGAAAGCATGGATCAATTTTAATTTAAAACTTTCTCACGACTTTGTCTTCAGTTGTGATGTAAATATTAGCTCTGATCTGCTAATCATTGAGATGCATTATCAAGGAAGTTAGTTTTTATTGTTTCCGAAAGAGCATCGATGGAAAGACACATGAAACAAAAGATGAAAGCTCAGAGCATTGTATAATTTCATGTCGCTAGAAAATTATTTGTGTAGTACGTCAATTATGTAATCAAATTGCTGGAAGCTTGATAGCATTGCCAGAATCCTCTTCCGCATCCGGGTCCATGTGCCATGCAGAAAATTATACTCCTCCATTCCTAAATATTTGTCTTTTTACAAATTTCAAATGGGCATATTTTAGAGTGTAGATTCACTCATTTTTCTCGTATGTAGTCACTTGTTGAAATCTCTAGAAAGACAAGTACTCCGGAGTATATTTATGAACCGAGGGAGTAGTGCACAACCGCATGGGAGACTCAACTCGGTCGTTGCGCCGCATTAATAGTGAGTAATGAGTTGTCAAATCATAGGCCCCACCTTTCCTATTGTAAGTTCCTCGAAATAAGCAACCATCAATACACTTTTCTTTGAATCTGCTCATACTACTCCATCTGCCACTGTTTATAGTGCGTGCTTCAAAAAATAATAAAAAAATCTCCGGGACCAAGGTGACTAGCGATCGGCCTGAAAAATAGCATTGGTAGTTATGGCATGGCATCTATTACTAGAGAAAATAATGCGTACACACATGCATGGAGTGCTTCCACCCCAGGTACACACATGCTTTCACTTACTCAACTCCATAGTATATTGAGAGAAAATTGTGGACTTGATTGCGGTTATCATGCCCTAATTAATTAAGCATTAAACTAAACGAGTCTAAAGTCTCTCTAGTGGTGGGTATGCATTGAGAGAAATGCATCAGAATGAAGCGTGCCCCGTAAACTATGACGGAGGGAGGAGTAGTATGAAGGTGCAAAACCAAGTACGCATATGGCCAGTCGGTCAACACACCTCCTCTTGGCATATCCCTGACATGTGGGACCGGAGTATGAGTAAATCGATCTCAATTGATGGCAAAATGGCCTACCCAGCATTCCTTGAGAGAGACGAGGCGCGAGAACACACAGACGGGCTTGAATGGAGGCCAAGATATATTCGAGCATGGTTGATCGATATCATCATTACATGTTTGATGTTTTTAATACTATACTATTAGGCTCCCATTTTCCGCCCTTCTCCCAAATAAATGTGTACTTTATCAGAGATTAAAATAAAATAAGAGTACAGACGCTCCAGCATGCAGTTCTAGTAGTAGTACTACTCATACTACTAAACCTTGCGCTTGGCTCTTGGCCTCGTCGTGAAGTCAAACAATGATGGTACTCCGCATGTTGGGAACTATAGTGTATGCCTCTGGCTATCTGACACCGACCGAATTGATGCATGTCCACCGCCTGGGCGAGGGTAGGTTGAATTAGTCAAAAGGCGTATGCGAGCTTCACCTTGTCCTGCAAGCTTCTCCTCTTTCTACGAGTTGACGGGACACACGAAAAAGTAGTGCTAGTCCATGCTCCCTCCTTTTTGGTTAATATGGCTTAATCTATTTTGCGGGTAAATGGGAGAGCTTTATTCATATATCAGCATTCTTAGGATGATCATCCAAGAGACTGGTCACTAGGAAGCGAGGTACCCCGCCAAAAAAGAAGAAGGAAGCGAGGTGTTTCATCAAGCCAGCTCTCGGGCACATTCAAGGTGTTGCAAGCACGGTTCGCACAAAGATGCGCCGCAAGGTTTGCTGACCTATTGTGGCGAGTGTTCCTTGCAATCAACTTCCATTATCACATGCGAGAACCCTTGAAGAGAACCAAATGTGTTGAAGATTGCTTTATCACATTTTTTAAATATAATAAGAGTGCAGACGCTCCTCCATCCGGTTCCTAGTAGTATAGTGCATACCTCTATAGTAGTAGTACTAGTACTAGTAAACTTTGCGCTTGGCTCATTGTCGGTGTCAAAACCGGCTGATCTCAGGTAGGGGGTCCCGAACTGTGCGTCTAGGATCGATGGTAACTGTGCGTCTAGGTCCCGAACTGTATGTCAATTACTCTTGTGCTTCACTTATATCCTATGAGTAAATTGTTGAATAAATTGAATGTCATGAAGTTGAAATCATATCATGCTTAGTGGTAGCTTCACATTGTGTTTAGAAAGTGAAATCTTATGAGGCTTGAAAATCACAATATTAGTCATACAAGCAATTCACGAATAATTAGTATAAGGAAGAGAACTTTCACATATACATACACTATCATGGAAATATTTTGTGATTGTGAGCCCCAATCAAAATATTATATGCCAAAATTGTTGATGTTGGACAAGGAAGACAACATAATGGTTTATGTTTGTTCATATTCACATAGAAGTTATATTGTCATAGATCCTTCCACATGTGGTGCTTGCCCCCCATCTTTGCTATCCAAAAATTCCGCACCAAGTAGAGATACTACTTGTGCATCCAAAAACCCTTAAACCCAAATCTTATTTTCAAGAGGCCACCATACCTACCTAAGTATTGAGCAAGATCCTTCAAGTAAGTTGTCATCGGTGCAATAAGGCAATAAAAATTGCTTCTAAAAGTGTAAGAGAAAATTGAGCGTTGTACGAACTTGTGATGGTAAAGCAATAAAAGCGACACACTCCATAATAAAGGTTACTATCACAAGGGGAAATATAACATGACGTTCTTTTGCACTAAGGGATTGAGTATACAAAGAAATAAGCGCATGGAAACCTCTGCTTCCCTTTGTGAAGGGCCTATCTTTTACTTTTATGTATTTACTTTTATGCAAGAGTCAAAGTTTTTCTCTCTATTCCTTTTTATTTTTCTCTTTTGGCAAGCATCATGTGGTGAGGAAAGATCTAGGCACATATGTCCAATTGAATATGGGTAGAATGAGTTATTATTGTTGACATCACCCTTGAGGTGAATACATTGGGAGGCAAAACAATAAGCCCCTATTTTTCTATTTGTCTGGTTGAAACGTTTTGCTCATGTGTATGCGGTGAGTGTTCGCAATCATAGAAGACTGTACGATGGTTGAGTATGTGGAGCTCTTACTTAAACTCTATTGAATAAGTTGAATTGCAATTGTTTGGTGACTAAGAACATAGGTTGTTGGGTTTCAAGAGAATTCATTGTTTGAACCTTAACATGTCAATTGGTTGCTACTATAACATGAGAAGTTTTATAACAAAGAATTGTAGTTATGATGCTAGGAAACGTGATTGAAATTATCATTGATCAAACTTGCGCACTTTGCTAGCATTCACACTTCATAAATTATTTCTTTTATCATTTACCTACTCGAGGACAAGTAGGAATTAAGCTTGGGGATGATGATACGTCTCCAACGTATCTATAATTTACAAAGTATTCATGCCGTTATATTATCATTATTGGATACTTTACAATCATTTTATAGCAACTTTATATCGTGGTGGCCATCTTCATCATCCCGGCGGCCACCACGATGAGGAGGGAGTAGTGCACCCTCAGGACTGAGGGTTTGTACCTGTAGCTATGTGTTTAATCTCTCTCTCTCTCGTGATCTATATCATGGGCTTTGTTAATATAGATGAATCATGTGATGTTTCTCCCCTCTATACTCTTGTTGTGATGAATTGAATCTTTACCCTTTGAAGTTTTGTCTTGTCAAATTGAATATTCAGATATGAGAACACATGATGTATGTCTTGCGGTATGAATACTTGAGGTGACCATGAGGTATCGTATTGATTCACTTGATATATGTTATGGCACTCAACTTGCGGATTCCCGAAGTGACGTTGGGGTAATCTATGCATAGGGGTTGATGCACGTTTTTATTATCTTTTCTCCGATAGAAACTTTAGGGTCTCTTTGTAGTTCTTTGTGTGGATTGACCATTATGAATATGAATTTGCTGTGGTGTTATTTTAGTATGAACTCTAGGATAGATCGAACGGAAAAAATAGCTTTGTGTTATTTTAGTACAAACTCTTGAATAGATCAAATGGAAATAATAGCTTTGAGGTGGTTTCGTACCCTACAATCAGTATCTGTCTTTTGCTATCCACTAATAGGAATTCAAGAGTGATTCTTTATTACACTTTGAGGGATAATCATATGATCCTACTATGTTAGCACTTTTGAGAGATTGCACTGGCGAAAGTACGGACCATAGGCTTTGTTTTCATGCATTGCAATACCGTTTTTGTGCCCGTTTACTATTTGCTACCTTGCTATTTGTATTTATTCAGATTATAAAAATATATTTCTACCATCCATATTACACTTTTATCACCATATCTTCACCGAACTAGTGCACCTATACAATTTGCCATTTTGTATTGGGTGTGTTGGGGAGACAAGAGATTTCTTGTATTTGGTTGCAGGGTCATTTGAGAGAGACCATCTTCATCCTACAGCTCTCACAGATTGATAAATCTTAGGTCATCCACTTCAAGGGAAATTGCTACTATCCTACAAAACTCTGCGCTTGGAGGCCCAACACGTGTCTACAAGAATAAAGTTGCATAGTAGACATCAACTACTGTTATGTAACCTGCAACAATTACTTATCATAAGATACGTTTGACTTGGGAGTGTGATATAGGTTACATCTCGCATTCTTTTCTAGTTTGTACTACTTCTAATTTGTTGAAATGGCACTTATGAAGAGACAGTTTTAACTTGGTTGAGTGATATTCGTTGCATCTTTCATATGGTTTCTAGCTTGCATTGCTTCTAATTTTTTGCAATGCCTTCTCCTTAGTTGACACATCATAAGCTGTGAATATGCAATGCTGTGAATATGCAATGGCACTAATGACGAGAGACCTTTAACTTGGTAGTGTGATGTTGTTTGCATCTTGCATATGATTTATTTCTTGTACTGCTTCACATTTGTTTAAACACCATTCATGATGAGACACTGTTAACTTGGCAGAGTGATATTTGTAGCATCTTTCATAAGGTGTCTACCTTCCATTGCATTGGTTCTAATTTGGTGAAATGTCTTCTGCTTAGTTTACACATCATAGTTCTGGTTATCTCATGCCGTGATATTTTTTGTACATATTACATCCTCCTATCATGTAGTTGTCTAACATCAAAGTTTAGTTCGTCTGTGTCCCGCATCAATTTGTTCTGAAGAACTAAATTGTTATTCATTTTTCTTGTCGGCTTGACTTAACATGGCACAGAGAAAGTGGAAGGAACACAGAATGACAGGGAAAGGGAAGTGGAAGAATCCTTCAGATTCTGCTGCTATTGGTGGTGCAATAGAAGGTCAAACTCCAGCGGAAAATTGTACAAACATGGTATCCCGTGCTACATGAGCTGCAGAACAAGCCAAATAGAAACCAATAGCTGCCACCAAACAAGCAGAGACAACCCTAGTTGTTGCAACACCTTCCACGGTACCACCAGTTGCACGAGTTACTCATTGCTTAACTCAGCTAGCAGCACGTTCCCAAGCTCCCTTGCCACCTGACACTATTTCTGAAGCACTGTTGACACAAGATGAGTTGGCAAGATCAGATGAACTTTGTGAACTTCAACTATAAGAAGGTAGTTGCTGGAGTCAAGTTACAGTTGCATGCTTTTTATATGTATTCTCACAGTTTGATGTACACTAACACTTCCTATGTTCGTTGTTGGACTAGCACCTAGGCACAAGAGGAAACAAACGCCAGGGATAATGCTCGATAGGTTAACTAAATCTAGCGGAGGAAGAATGGAGATCCATTTTCAGGTAGGTTTAAAAAGGCCACGTGATGCTACAGAGTCAGCCAAGTTAGTATCAAAGGCAGCGGTTGCCGTTAGGTGTCATGTACATATCCCCCCAACATGGATTCAGTACATGAATGACAAAGATGAAACCTAGTTCAACACTTTCCTCGACCATTTATTTGTAAGTATGGTTATGTATGGAAACTAGTAATATTGTCTTGCTCTGTCCCATACTTTCTAGGTTGCTGATAATGAGACTCCCATAATATTCAACAGATGAGGTTCAAGTTGGATAGCCAAGATGACGCAACCAGACAAGCTTGCACCCATGTTTTCAAGTCTGCTCTATGACAGTGTCGGTATAACTTGAGGAAAACTCACTTTGAAGGCAAGGCTAACAGTGAATAGCCAAACATCTACATTGGAAAATATATCGGATGAAGACTCGAGAGGCCTCGAAACACTGGTCTGATCCAAAGTATTAGGTACATTATATATATGTGATCAGATCACATGTTGAAGTCCTATTTACGCATGTGCCTCACAAATCTATCTTCTTGTAGGTGAACTGTTCAAAGTACAAGGCCAACCATACGAAAGTGAAATTCCAACAAACGACAGGATCTCGTAGCTATATTGCACACCGCGAGGCTCTTGTAATTAGCTGTTGTTTCACTCTTTTTGCTATATCATATTATCAGATCTATATCAACTTGTTCCAAATGCGGAAGAAATCCCGTAAGGACCAAAACGTACATGAACCAAATGATGTGGAAATCTTCAAGCACTGTCACACCAGCAAGACAAAGGGCATGACTACACCAGTCAAAGTTGTTGTTGTAAGTCCTTAATCCTCATGAGGCAACTATAACTGCAATGTCAGCTCTTGCTGCAGTGGGTCAGTACCTGTCCACTAACAGTGCCAAAAGCATGTTCGAGCGTAATACCAGGTTGGTTTTTAAGGAAATCTCGTCCAAAGTGCCTCATGATCAAGATATGCAAGCTCAAAACAATGTTATATCTGCGCTCCAGACACAAGTCCATTCCCTAACAGAGACCCTTTGTGAAACAAGGATAAAATTTGTTTCATGTCGTCAATATAAGCATGGTTTTGAAACCAGAGTATCAGACATTTGCTATGTTGTTCAGGAGCCTAGGAGAAATGAAGGCGAAGGTTATGGTGCTCCATCGGACAATACATCATGATAACGTAACAGTCAGGTCAAATGAACGAAGCTTCTGAACTTCTGGTGGTGAATTTATCTGCCAGACTGTTAACTTTTATGCCAACCTTCCTTTTGTTTTATAGTTGTAATAAGTTTTATTGCGATACAAAATTTGTTCTTAACGTGCAGCCACCAGCTGAATAAAACAGCAAGCCATTTTTGTATAGTGTAGGGTGTTCCCTATGTTTGCACTGGTGGCGATCTTTGATGCCCACTGGATGTAATTTGTGCAATTAGCTTAATAGCCTAGCGTTAGTTTCGGGCTTATTTATTTCCTAGTCTTCTTTCCCTGGTTTGCTAGTGGCCACAACAACCATGGGCCATATACGGACCGTGGTAACCTTGACCCTGCTACAGGCCGTAGGATCCATGAGCCTCCTACGAGCCGTCGATAAATGGGTCTCCAACAGGGCCGTAGAATCGGTGGGCCTTGGGTTGTCAGATAAATGGGACTACATGGGCTGTAAAAGGGCGTAATTGGTATCGGCCCAGCATGGTAACAAGTCGTTAACAGGCCGAAGGACAGCAAAGGCTTAATTCTATTAGAGGCATAATGGGTCGTTAATGGGCCAGAATATGGGACTGGCTGGAAAGGGAGCAACGGGTTAACAGGCCACAAACAGGACAACTCTTTCCACGGGCCGAATTTGGCCCATTAGGGGAATAGGCCAGCAACACGCCGGAAGTAGTCGAGGGCCGGAAATGAGCCCAAGAACGTATGGGTCGTTAGTAGGCCAAAAGCTAACACGGTATGGAAACAGCCCATGTGAAACATGGGCCGTTAATGGGTAAAAATAAATTTACTATTCATTATGGGCTAGAGTCACCGTGGGCCTCTAAAGGGCTTAAAGATATGAAAGGCCTGATATGGGCCGAAAGATGTCGTGGGTCATACATGGGCCGAAAGTGAATAGGACTGGTGTTAGGTTCGACGGCCCACATGATGTTGTTGGGCCTATTTCGGGTAAGCCCTAACGGGTCGTGAGTTACCGGGCTGTAAAATGGGCTATTTACGAAGAGACCATTAATAGGCTTTTCACGGGCCAGCCCGCTAACTTTTGACCAAGTCAAACGGGCCGGCCTATGTAAGCTAAATGGGCCAGTGGTGGGCCGTCGCACGTGCCGACATATGATAGGCGCCTATATGACCCACTGATGAGCTGACACATGTTTCCTCCGGCCAATCAAAATTTTAGACATGGAAAATTCCATTAGTCCGAGCTGTTAATGGGTTATAGGATCCAAAACTGGACCCGATAGCTTAACGGCGACCCGTTACGGTGGATGCCACGTGTCGGTCACCCTTGACGAAAGCACTTCTGTGACGCGCGATTTATTGTCATGGAAGTGGACACTTCGTGATGATAATTTTGCTAATGTCATGGAACACTTCTACGATAGCACAGGTATGACTATCTTGATTCTGTCATAAAATCGTCATGGATGTACATGCATGACAAAAAACATGACATACTGTGACAAACACGTATCATCACGGAGGTGTATTTTTTTGTAGTGCAAGGGCCCGTTAATGACTTTAATGCATGGGGTGAAAACTACCAATTTACTCTTCCCACCACGCCCTTATCTTCAGCCATGTTTGCAGCATGCATCGCGCGGGTTAGGTAACAGAGGCACCTGGTGCAGGAGAGCATCAAGACGGGGGCCTGGCCTTCATGGACTGGTGGAGGCGGGCAGCAGTCACTTTGTTGAGGGAGCGGCTCCCACCTCGGCAGGCCTATAAAAGGGAGGGCGAGGGGATAGTGTAGTCATCCATCCTTGCACTTCTTTTCCTACTTCTTCTACTTCCTGCTAGTCATGTTTAAGAGAATAGCCTAGGGCCAGGCCCTCGGCTCCTGCTTGAGGTTGATGACATTGAAGGCTTGTGCTGATGTTTGGGGAGTGAGCTTGGTCCAAGCTTGGATAAGATGCGGCAGACAAACCGCCCGTGGCATGGGAGATATCAAGCTTTCCCATTGGGGAAAAGTGCTTGCTCCTTCCATGGTTGGCTGCCCACCAGGGAGCACGGCGTTCGGCCTTGTCCTGCTGCCGCTGGTGGGCCCAACGACTGAGCCCTCATCATCTTTGATGCTCTTCCTGGAAAGAGGGTTGGGGGTCATTGGTAAACCCAGCACTGCCCCTTCCGGAGGCAGTCAGGCTGATGCTGACGACAGACGCGCCTTTCATCCCGCCAAGGTGGGGAGCAGCGTGCCCCGAGCCCCCTGGCCGTCTTGGTTGCTTGCCGTCCTTCTGGGGAAGGTGCCGGACCACCAGGCCGGCGTTCCCCTGGGATGGTGTTGTGTCGGCGTGCCTCCTGCCCTCTTCTCTTCCCACCGCACTACCTGGGACAAGAGGGACAGGGAGAGAAGTTTACGGGGCACTTATCTTTTTCAATCTTAAATCTGTTGGTACTAGCCATTTTTTAGTTCAAATAATGTAATCCTTCGAGTATGTGTGAGTGTCTGTAAGGTTTGTACTTGTATTATCAGCATATTCATGAAAAAGATGAACCTGGCTAGGAACTCGTGCATGTATATGCCCATGCAGAGGTGGAATGCCTCTCTATTAAATAAACAAGTTCTCCCCGGCAGGCTATCCTGCCGGTACCCTTCCACCTGCCAGAGAACCGAGCCTACCGGGCAGAGATAAAGGGACCATCCTGGTCGAAGCCACGTTCGAGTCCAGGGATGGGAGCACCTAAGTTTCGAAGAGTGGCAAGGTTTTCTAATGCACAAGTTTAATCCTAGAGAACACTTATGTACAAGAAATGGAACTTGTGTGTTTGGCTTGCTAGTGATCACAGTGCTAGTTTATCTTCCCAACTCCCGGCAAAGGTCGACTTCACGGCATGAACCTGCAACCTCACTTAGATGAAAAATGATGCAAGATGCAACCCTGTCTATAGGCATATGCAAATGCTTTTGAAATGCTCTTGGAATGCTTATGCATGTATGCAACTTGACCAGCAGCCCCCCAGCGCTTCGCTTATTTCTCTGTTGCTCAGGTTCTTCGCCTCGCTTTGTACAAGGGGTTACATGCAACTGAGGCAAGGCCTGTACAAAAGGGTGGCTGCCGGGCAGGGCCCAACAGCCGCTCCTTATGGGTAGAACTTGCGGAGATGCTCAATGTTCCATGAGTTTTTCAATTGAATGCTATCTCCGGTCTCCATACGGACTAAGCTAGGTCTGGTGACTCGAACTACCCAGTAAGGGCCTTCCCACTTTGGTGTCAACTTGTTTGTACCCTTGGCGGACTGAATGCGCCTAAGGACAAGGACGCCTTCCTCAAAACACCAAGCATGAATCATGCGGCTGTGATAGCGACACAGGGCTTGCCAATAGCGTGCAGCATGCGTAGCAGCCCGGAGACGGTTCTCCTCGAGTAGAACAGTCTCGCCATGCCGGTGTTGATCTTGCGCTACTTTATCGTAGGCAAGCACTCGAAGCGACCCATAAATGAGTTCCATGGGGATAACTGCTTCTACCCCATAGACTAGGGAGAAAGGAGTCTGCCAGGAGCTCGATTTGGTGTCATTCTAAGGGACCAGAGAACTGTCGGCAGCTCATCGATCCACCGCCTGCCATGCTTCTGCAGCATATCAACGGTCCTTGTCTTGCGTCCTCGCATCACTTCAGCATTCGCCCTCTCAGCTTCCTGTTGCTCTTGGGATGTGCGACAGAGGAACATGAGACCTTCCTTCTGAGGGCATGAACATAATTCATGAAGGCGCGGCTTGTGAACTGGGTGTCGTTGTCGGTAATGATCCTTGTCAGGACTCCAAAACGACACACCAATTCTATCAAGAACTTGATAGCTGACTGAGCAGTCACCTTTCTCATGGTAGTTACTTCCAGCCACATTGTAAACTTGTCGATAGCAACGAACAAGAATTCAAAGCCCCCGACAGCTCAGGGTAAAGGGCCGAGGATATCGAGCCCCCAGACCGAAAATGGCCAAAACAAATGGATTGTCTGAAGAGCTTGGGCAGACAGGTGGATATTCTTGGAATGGAAATGGCAGGCTTCACATTTGGTGACTAGCTCAACTGCATCTTCGAGGGCTGTGGGCCAACAGAATGCTTGTCGGAAGGCTTTCCCAACCAATGCCCTTGATCCAATGTGGGAGCCGCACATGCCTTTGTGTATCTAAGCCAGTAGTTCCTTTCCTTCTTCCTAGTAGATGCACCTCAATTTCATACCGTTGGGCCTCCTTCTGTATAGAGTGTCATCAACAAACTGATACATACTGGCCCTCCAGTCTACTCTTTCAACCTCATCTTGGTCATTGGGAAGTTCTCTAATTTGGAGAAAGTGGACTATGTGCCTTTCCCAAGTTGGAGCCTGTGGCTCGGCAATGAGGACTAATGACAATTGCAGGTGCATGTTCATCGTTTGCAGGGACCATATGAACGGCTGGAAGGTGTCGTCCGGCAAGTGATGAGGATATGCTTTCGGCAGGGTCCCTGCCAGGAGCCCCGGGGGGGCTCTACCGGGAGAGGGTTAACAGAGGCTTTTCCGGGCCATTGTTAATGGGGATACGGAGGGTTGAGTAAGATGGAGAACAAAAGTTCCAGGTTCCACAGGAAGCTTTTGCGCAGCACACATTGACACATGATCAGCTATGATGTTGTCCGCACGGGGTACGTGCTCCGTTTACAATCTGTCAAAGTGCTCCTCCAATCTTCTCACTTCCTCAACGTATGCCTCCATCAACGGAATTTGGTAATCCTTTTTAACTTGTCTTACCACAAGCTGTGAATCTCCTCAAATGATCAGCTTCTTGATTCCCAATTCGTTAGCAATCCTGAGCCCGTCAAGGATCCCTTCATACTCTCTGTATTGTTGGTCACCTCTTCCCGGGAAAAGTGCATCTAGATGACGTACTTCAAGTGCTCCCCGGAGGGGGCAACGAGAAGCATGCCAGCCCCCGCACCTTGTAGGGAAAAGGTGCCATCGAAATACATGATCCATTCCTGGGGCACTTCCTTGCCGGGGATAGCTGTTTCCAACACTTCCTCATTAGGGGTTGGCGTCCATTCTCTAATAAACTCTGCCAACAACCTGTTCTGAATTGTTGATGTGCTCTAAAACTTTGGGCCAAAGCTGGATAACTCCAAAGCCCGCTTCACTATTCTGCTGGTGGCCTCAGGGTTTCAGAGCATCCTTTGTAACTGGAAGCTAGTGACAACAATTATCTCATGGGCTTGGAACTAGTGGCACAATTTTCTTGAGGCCATGATGAGACCAAAGATCTACTTTTGCACTCTAGAGTACCTTGATCTAGCTCCGTGTAGCAAGGAACTGACAAAGTACACTGGGTGCTGCACCACTCTCTTCTTTGTCATGTCCTTGGGGCCACCCTTGCCGCCATGCACACTTCTACACTGATCCTTGCCTGGCTCTGCCAGTCCTTGCTCACTTTCTTCTTCTTCTTCTTCCACTTCCCGCTGTCCCACCAAGGCTACACTAACCACTTGATTGGTCCCTGCGAAGTATAGCAGCAATGGCTCTTGTGGTTTGGGAGCGACCAAAGTGGGCAGAAAGGATAAGAACGCCTTCAACTATTCCAAAGTTGTATCTGCTTCCGGGGTCCACTTCATGGGTCCTGCCTTCTTCGGTATTTTGAAGAATGGCAGGGCGTGCTCGGCAGACTTGGAGATGAACCTGCGTAGTGCGACAACACTTCCTGCAAACGCCTCACACCCTTGACGGTCCAGGGTGCTTGAATCTTCTCAGTAGCTTTGATCTTGTCCGGGTATGCCTCAATCCCCCGATGGGACACAAAGAAACCAAGTAGCTTACCGGAGGGAAGCCCAAACACACACTTCTCCGCGTTGAGCTTCAAGTTGATCTTGTGCAAAGTAGCAAATGTCTCCTCCAAATCCTTGATGAGGGTAACTCTGTCCTTGGTCTTGACCACGATATCTTCCATATAAGCCTCAATATTCCTGTGCAGTTGTGGCTCGAAACCAATCTAGACTGCTCTTGCAAAAGTGGACCCGACACTCTTTGATCCGAATGGCATGCGGACAAAACAGTACGTACCACATGGGGTGATGAACGAGGTCTTATATTCGTCTTCCTTGGAAATGAAGATCTGATGGTATCCAGAATATGCATCCAAAAAGGAG
Organism: Triticum monococcum; assembly: GCA_034509565.1. Taxonomy (NCBI): domain Eukaryota; kingdom Viridiplantae; phylum Streptophyta; class Magnoliopsida; order Poales; family Poaceae; genus Triticum; species Triticum monococcum. The sequence continues at coordinate 370,820,826 of CM067844.1, read as the reverse complement.
AGCAAATCGCAGCCTGAAGTGGAATCCACTGTAACGCCCCAAGACCAGAGCTTCAGTTGCCTTTCAGGGTTTCCGGGTTTCGTCGTGTGATTTGTTTGGTTCATTGCATTCATCATTGCATCATGTGCATTGCATCATGTCATCATGCCATCATCTCATAAATCTTTTGCATCTCAACTAAATAAATCGTATGGATCTTTGATCCATTTAAATCGAGGGAAGGATGACTTCTCTTTATAATATATCCTCCCGGTATTAGGGAGGTATGATAAATAATCCATTCTTATGGAATCACCTAAAACACACTTGCAAAATTTCTCCATGCCTTTCTTATCTCGCTTCTTGACCTCAAACTTTGTCCGTAAATTCATTCATCATATTTCGGAGCTCCACCAAAAATCCAAACATTATGGACCTTCCCAACCCTCATTTCCTATTCAAATCATTTGAATTTAAATCAAATGAGTTTGAATTTAAATATCTCTATCTTGGCCTTTTCTATTTTTCTCGGTACAAGCACAATTTTGCGACCTCAAGAAAATTATCCTCATGCCTAGATTCCATCCCTAACTTCTCTTTCTTTTCTTTATCTTTTTCTATTTTTTTAAATGGAAAAAGAGAATTTAGAGAAAGGGAGAGAGAGGAGGGAAGTCAGCCCACCTGGGCCTCTCCATACCCACCGGCCTGTTAGACCTCCTCCCAACTGGGCCTCCTGCGCCGGCCCATCTAATCCTAACCCTAGCCCAGAACACCCCCTCCCGACCCCGTGGTCTCTCCCCCTCGCTTTCCCCTTACGCCGCCAGGTAGGACCGAGCCCGATCCCACTTCTCTCCTTGTTTCCCTCCTCCTCACATGCACGCACCAGGGAGAGGGATCCCGATCCCCATGGCCACGTCTCCTCGCGCCTTCCCTTGCCTCTACCATGTCGGCCTGCACCGCCACCATCATGCAACCCTCCACCGCCGCCACCATTCACGCACACACAGCACCGCAGCGGCGCTGCTTCCCTGGAGGCCGCGCCCCAGCAAACTCCTCCGTCGCCCGTCCGTCGCCTCCCCGCCATGGCGCCCGCGCCTCCAGCAGAGCTGCACTAATAGCCCCACCGGCGACCCCTTTTTCCTCTGTCGTGGTGCACCATTCTGGCCAGTGAGCCCATTACCTCGAGCTGCTTCGTCGCCCGCGACCTCATCCTCCTGGCTCTACTCCGGCCCGCCTAGTCCCATCGCCTCCAGTGCCTCGAGTCCCGTGCCCGAGCCCTCTGCTCGAGCAAGAGCTCCGCCCCCCTCGTTCCGTGCCAAGGCCGATGCCATCCACCTTCGTCTTCTGCTACTGCTTCACGGTGAGCACATGCCGCCACCGCGTTGCCTTGCGTTCGCCTCCTGGTTTCGTCCACGAGAATGTTTACCGTCACTTGGGTTCGACAAGATGCCGAGTATTCCTATGTTTGCCATATACATCTACACCAAGACCGGACCGTCAAGTACCGCGGGAACGTTTGTACCTCTACCGTCGCCGTGGATCCGACAAGTACCCCTACAATAAGTGTACCACTACCGTCGTCTTCGGAATCGCTAAGGACATCAAGTACCCCTTCGAGATGACGAGATTGGCAAGTTCGAATGACCCCAAGTACCTCTTCAAAATGACTGAGTACTATTACCATCGGACGGTTGAACGACTACTTCCTCTACTTCCCACGACGACCCGTGAACAACTAGTTCCCCTTCGACAAGTGTACCCCTACCGCCGAACTCGATCCGTTCCGATAATGCACGCTTCGAAAGTATAACCCCGAGACGATGCCCGTAAATGAATGCATATGTTGTATGAAATTCTCGTGTTTGCTCCGTGTCAGAGTTGTTCGGTGCATGTTGCACCTCTTTTGCCTTGCCACCGACATGTGGGAACCTCATAATCGGGAGCACCCCACCATCCTTGCATGACACGCTCCCGTCACTTCCTTTTGCACTGGTATCCCCGTGGGCTACCGGATAACCGATATGTTGCCGTGGCATCATTTTCGGATTCGTCGCCGTGGCACCCCTTTCCTTTCCACCACGGTGAAAAATGCTTCATATTGCTCTTGTAAACTTTTAATAAAATTGCATAAACTTGATCATGTCATCCGCATCATGTTAACAACATTAAGATGGTTTAAATTGTTGTTTGTGTTAATTTACTAATGCATATGGGGATTTACCGGATTAGTTGTTTTCTATATCCAGCCCCATTTAAATTGTTTAGATAGATAATCCCTTTATGTTTCACCTCTTGAAATGCTTAACAACATTTCATATTGTTGGGTAGTTAAACGAGATCGAACTAAACAGGTCATGTGGCGTTTCGTCAATATGCAACTCATTGCATATTGAGCTCCACTTAATTTGTAGTTTTGTTTGTGCCCTTTGCCATGCCATGCATATTTAAACCGGACATGCATCATACTTGTTTGCGCATCGTGCCATGTTGATGTGTTAGTTGTTTACTATGTTGTTTGCTCTTTTCCGGTGATTGCTTCTTCATGGACTCGTTCGACTACGTCCATTTATCTTCTTCATGGACTCGTTCTTATTCCTTGCGGGATCTTAGGCAAGATGATCATACCCTCAAAATCACTACTATCTTTGCTATGCTAGTTTGCTCGCTCTTTTGCTATGCCATTGCTACGATGCCTACCACTTGCTTGTCAGCCTCCCAATTGCCATGTTCAGCCTCTAACCCACAAATGTCCTAGCAAACCTTTGATTGGCTATGTTACCGCTTTGCTCAGCCCCTCTTATAGCATTGTTAGTTGCAGGTGAATATTGAAGTTTGTTCCTTGTTGGAACATGGAGATGTTGTTCCTTGTTGGAACATGTTTACTTGTTGGGATATCACAATATATCGTATTTAATTAATGCATCTATATACTTGGTAAAGGGTGGAAGGTTCGGCCTTATGCATGGTGTTTTGTTCCACTCTTGCCGCCCTAGTTTCCGTCATATCGGTGTTATGTTCCCGGATTTTGCGTCCCTTACGCGGTTGGGCTATAATGGGAACCCCTTGAGAGTTCGCCTTAAGTAAAGCTCTTCCAGCAATGCCCAACATTGGTTTTACCATTCGCCACCTAGCCTTTTCTTTCCCTTGGGTTCTGCAGACTCAAGGGTCATCTTATTTAACCCCCCCCGGGCCAGTGCTCCTTTGAGTGTTGGTCCAACTGAGCGATGTCCGAGGCTACCAGAGGCAACTCTGGGCTGGCTTACCCGACGTCTTGCTCATCTGGTGTGCCCTGAGAACGAGACATGTGCAGCTCCTATCGGGATTTGTCGGCACATCTAGGTGGTGTTGCTGGTTTAGTTTTACCCTATCGAAATGTCTTGTTGTACTGGGATACCGAGTCTGATCAGAATGTCTCGGGTGGAGGTCTATTCCTTCGTTGACCGTGAGAGCTTGTCATGGGCTAAGTTGGGACACCCCTGCAGGGATTTGAACTTTCGAAAGTCATGCCCGCGGTTATGGGCAGATGGGAATTTGTTAACGTCCGGTTGTAGAAAACCTGAAGTTTACCTTAATTAAAATGAATCAACCGCGTGTGTAACCGTGATGGTCTCTTTCCGGCGGAGTCCGGGAAGTGAACGCCGTTGTTGGAGTTATGCTTGACGTAGGTTGTTTAAGATCACTTCTTGATCATACTTTATCGACCGTGCTTTGCCTTCTCTTCTCGCTCTCATTTGCGTATGTTAGCCACCATATATGCTAGTCGCTTGCTGCAGCTCCACCTCATACCTTTACCTTACCCATAAGCTTAAATAGTCTTAATCGTGAGGGTGCGAGATTGCTGAGTCCCCGTGGCTCACAGATACTTCCAAAACCAGCTTGCAGGTGCTGATGAGACCGTGCAGATGACGCAACCAAGCTCAGGAGGAGCTCGTTGAAGATCTTGTCCTTTGTGTTGTTTCCGTTCTAGTTGATCAGTAGTGGAGCCCAGTTGGGGTCGATCTGGGACCTTTGTTGCATTTGGGGTTCTTCTTTTATTTTGGTTCCATAGTCAGACCATGAGTGTATTTGGTTGATGTAATGCTTTATTCATGTAATTGTTTGAAGTGGCGATTGTAAGCCAACTATGTATCTTTTCCCCTTATGTATTACATGGGTTGTGTGAAGATTACCTCACTTGCGACATATGCCTTCAATGCGATTATGCCCGTAAGTCGTGCCTCGACACGTGGGAGCTATAGTCGCATCGAGGGTGTTACAAGTTGGTAATCAGAGCCTTCCTCGACCTTAGGAGCCCCCATTGCTTGATCGTTTTTAGCGGCCGAGTTGTGTCTAGAAAAATGTTTTGAGTCCTTTAGGAATTATATATTGGAGAGTTTAGGAATTCTTTTTACTCCCCAGTCCCTTCGTCGGTCTGGTGAGGCATCCTGACGTAGAGTTTTGACTCTTCTCTTCTCAAATTTCACTAAATTTTTTTAGGATCACGCGGGTATCTTGGATTTGTTCCGATGGCTTATGATGAGAACATTGTCTTGGTGCCTCCTGTCAGGGGTTTAGTGGAAGTGTCTCGGGGAGTTGAGCTCTGAGGTGTTGTCATCATAATTTTATCATTGCAGTTCTGGAATACCTGAGTTTAGTACGCCGACATCAAAAATCTCCTTTATGCAGTTCGTTGGTGAGATAACCTCGATGCCACCCAGTACTGGGGCAGGAGTTCGGGAGTATCGCCATAACTTGTATAACGGATGCTTTTCGAAGGTTGAGGTAGATGGTTTCCGAAGGTTTCTTGGTTATGTGCTGAAGGTTGGATACAGCTGGATGTAGGATTTGCTAGTTTGGGTGAGATATTATGCTTCCCCTGTATCCCCAACACCTGATTGCATAACCGGAAAATTTCGGGAGTTTCATAAGTGGGAATTCAAGTAGCTCTTAGGATATCTTTCCGACAGATGTATGGTATGAAATTGGGGTTCGACGTCTAGTGGTTTGCCTATTCACGGTCAATTTTACAGTGGTCTTGTTGTGTCTTAAAGAGTCCTTGGCTATGCCGACTCGGGGACGCTTCGTATGTCATGTGCACTGCCTTGTACATGATGGTGCTGTACGATCGAGCCCGTGTAGGTCCCACCACGAAAACTTCAGACGAAATCTCTATCATATGTTTGTTCTGGCTTATTTTGCAAGCCAATCCTTGGTTTTATTTTGAGTTGTGGTATTCGAGCTGCTTCAAGTCAAATGTTGATTCCATCCCTTGTCTAAATGATGTTCTCATACTCCGATGTGAATACCAATCCTTCTTGATCATGAAGATTGTTTTTGTCAATCCTTTTAACCGGCGTGTTTCTCTTCAAGTGGATCCAATCTTGTCAACATTCACAAGATCAATTATCACTTCTTCTCAATGGTGTTCATTTCATCCATCTCAAGTTGCATTTGTTTTATCAAGTATCATTTTATCGATGGGATTCTCTTCCTTCTTTTCCTTCATGTTCGTATCCGGTGATTGTCACGAAGATGCTTACAGAACCTCAAGTTCATCGTTCATCGTTCTTTTTCTTCTCCGATGGTTTCAAGTCAAGCTTTGTTGATCATATCCTTTCCTCATTTCAATGCCTTCTCATGCCGGTGCACCTTATATTCAGTCATTTCTCGCTATTCAATAGGTTCCGGAGTGCTCAAGATATCTCGAAGATTCGTGTGTCCACTCAACATTCGTTCAAGCTATTTCGAGGAAGTTATATCATTCAAGCCTTTTTTATTCAACCGGTTCTTTCTCTCTTTTAAATCTTTTCAACGGTGTTCTTTTGAGTGGGCCCTAACCCACAGGTCTATTCCCAAGATCTCACCTGACTCTTCTTATTTCCCGGAGATATCCTCAAATTTCTTTTCGAAGTTTGACGTAAGAATGAATTATCATCAGTCAAATGCTTTTCTCCAAGATCTTTCAAATTCTTTTCATCGTTGGGTCAACCTCTCCTTTTTTAATCATCCCGGAGTGTCTCAACAATTCTTGGTGGTGTTTCTCGTCGTCATTCTCATCATTTGAAGACCGAAGAAGAGTTTCTCTTTAATATTGCTCCATTCTCTTCAAGATTCGTGATTCTAGCTTGTTGCCATCCTCTCGTAATTTCTTTCATCGTGAGAATTCTTTTCACCCTTCCGGAGCAATCTAAGAGTCTTCTCAGTTTGTTATCCGGAGTCCGTCAATTCAGGTTTATTCATTCTCACCTTTTAGGTCTCTTTCTTTAAATCTACCGGTGCATCGTCCAAGTGATCTATAATCAGTTCGTGATCTCTTCGTTCTCTTGGATCTAAATTCTCTCAAGCATCCTCGTTTAATTGCTAATACTTCCCGGTGTTTCTTCATGTTTTAATCGTTCCTTTTCAATTCTTATGGTGGTTCGTTCAAGATTTCTCTTCCTTTCTTATCATATCAATTTTATTCGTTGTTCCAACCCTTCCGGTGGTTCGTTCAATACCTTCCCAAGTCTGATGTTATATCTCTCTTAATCTTTTCTACAAGAATAAGTAATATGCCAAATCCATTGATTGTCATCAATTTAAATTCATGAAGGATAAGCATAGTATAATTCTTACCCTTGTTTCATCCGAGTGATTAATTCTTTACTCCGGAGGCTCATCAATTATCGGTTTCACTTGATTCATTTTTCTTTCCTGGAGTTCCATGTTTTCTCAATTATATTATCACGGAGATCCATCTAAATCATTACAAGGTTTCACCTTGTGTTTCCAACTTCTCTCTATTTTCGTTATTCTTTTGATTACCGGAGTTTCTTCATGGAGGCTATACATGGTGGTCCATCAACGATTTATATACCTTCTCCAAGAGCTCAAGAATTCTTCATCTTGCTATCCGGAGTACAAATCTTTCTACCGTATCATTGGAGGTGGATTTACATCATTCTTGATAATTTGAGTTCATGTTTTACATGTTATTAAGAATGAGGTATTTTAAATCCATCAATCTTGTCATTGGAGTTATCTTGGGTTATATTTCACCTTAAGCCTTCCCTAAGGATGGTTGTTATTATTGTGCTTATAAATGATCCAAGCTCTTCATTTGTCCTTTCCGGTGTGACATATTTTCTCGTAAATTTGTTCTTATCAATCCAATTCTTCTTCCCGTGAGTGGCAGGTTGTCATCTCATAATTTGAGAGGTATTCCATAAGACCATATCAAGCTTATTATTTTCGTTGTGGGTTTTCCAACAACTCCGTTCTAGCTTCTGTTGTAACCATGCTCTCGCAAGATATTGTTTTCCTTCGTTCACTCCATTCCATTCTTACTTGTGTTCCGGAGGCATTGTGATGTTCATCTTTTCAACCCATCATCTTGTTTTGTCAAAGATCATGATCTTCCATGACCATCCTTTTAATCTGAGTGTTGTGTCCTCTTTTCAAGTATCCTCTCATCTTGTGAAGTTCAATTTCTTCCATTTACAGATGGAGTGCTGTCCAAATTATACCACTCTTATTCCTTCCCTATCTTGCTTAACCGGAGTATTGTGCCCTTTTGTTCAAGTTCTTGTCGCCTTATCACGTCTTGCATCCCTTTCTCAACCGGAGTGTCGTGTTTTCATTTGAGCTCTCTCATCTTATCAAATTTTGACTCCCTTCTCAACTGGAGTGCGGTCTGAGATCTTTCTTACCCCTTGTTCCATTCATTCAATAGTTCCGGTGGTAGTGTGTTGTGATTTCATCAAGTATCTTCTCATCTTATCAAGACCTTATTCAATTCTTTTTCTTTCCAACCGGAGTGCTACATGAATATGTTCTTCCTCGTTCCTCTTTTCTAAAAGAGTGTGTTCAACTTTGTTCACCTTCGTTGTATTCTTTTCTCGAATTTGTTCAACCTCCCAAGGTTCTTTGGTTTCACTCGTTTGTCAAAGGAGCAACTTAGTTTTACCTCTCCTCTCTTCTCTTCCGTTGTTTCCCTCCGGTGCCATTCTAGATCTCGGGACGAGATCCTCTCGTAGTGGTGGAGTGTTGTAACGCCCCAAGACCAGAGCTTCAGATGCCTTTCAGGGTTTCCGGGTTTCGTCGTGTGATTTGTTTGGTCCATTGCATTCATTATTGCATCATGTGCATTGCATCATGTCATCATGCCATCATCTCATAAATCTTTTGCATCTCTACTAAATAAATCGTATGGATCTTTGATCCATTTAAATCGAGGGAAGGATGACTTCTCTTTATAATATATCCTCCCGGTATTAGGGAGCTATGATAAATAATCCATTCTTATGGAATCACCTAAAACACACTTGCAAAATTTCTCCATGCCTTTGTTATCTCGCTTCTTGACCTCAAACTTTGTCCGTAAATTCATTCATCATATTTCGGAGCTCCACCAAAAATCCCAACATTTTGGACCTTCCCAACCCTCACTTCCTATTCAGATCATTTGAATTTAAATCAAATGAGTTTGAATTTAAATATCTCAATCTTGGCCTTTTCTATTTTTCTCGGTACAAGCACAATTTTGCGACCTCAAGAAAATTATCCTCATGCCCAGATTCCATCCCTAACTTCTCTTTCTTTTCTTTATCTTTTCTGTTTTTTTAAATGGAAAAAGTGAATTTAGAGAAAGGAAGAGAGAGGAGGAAAGTCATCCCACCTGGGCCTCTCCATCCCCACCGGCCTGTTAGACCTCCTCCCAACTGGGCCTCCCGCGCCGGCCCATCTAATCCTAACCCTAGCCTAGAACACCCCCTCCCGACCCCGTGGTCTCTCCCCCTCGCTTTCCCCTTGCGCCACCAGGGAGGACCGAGCCCGATCCCACTTCTCTCCTCGTTTCCCTCCTCCTCACACGCACGCACCAGGGAGAGGGATCCCGATCCCCATGGCCACGCCTCCTCGCGCCTTCCCTTGCCTCTACCATGTCGGCCTGCACCGCCACCATCATGCAACCCTCCACCGCCGCCACCATTCACGCACACACAGCACCGCAGCGGCGCTACTTCCTTGGAGGCCGCGCCCCAGCAAACTCCTCCGTCGCCCCTCCGTCGCCTCCCCTCCATGGCGCCCGCGCCTCCAGCAGAGCTGCACTAATAGCGCCACCGGCGACCCCTTTTTCCTCAGCCGGGGTGCACCGTTCTGGCTAGTGAGCCCATTACCTTGAGCTGCTTCGTCGCTCGCGACCTCATCCTCCTGGCTCTGCTCCGGCCCGCCTAGTCCCATCGCCTCCAGTGCCTCGAGTCCCGCGCCCGAGCCCTCTGCTCGAGCAGGAGCTCTGCCCCCCTCGTTCCGCGCCAAGGCCGATGCCGTCCACCTTTGTCTTCTGCTACTGCTTCACGGTGAGCACATGCCGCCGCCGCGTTGCCTTGCGTTCACCTCCCGGTTTCGTCCGTGAGAACATTTACCGTCACTTGGGTTCGACAAGATGCCGAGTATTCCTACGTTTGCCATATACATCTACACCAAGACCGGACCGTCAAGTACCGCGGGAACGTTTGTACCTCTACCATCGCCGTGGATCCGACAAGTACCCCTACAACAAGTGTACCACTACCGTCATCTTAGGAATCGCTAAGGACGTCAAGTACCCCTTCGAGATGACGAGATCGGCAAGTTCGAATGACCCCAAGTACCTCTTCAAAACGACCGAGTACTATTACCATTGGACGCTTGAACGACTACTTCCTCTACTTCCCACGACGACCCGTGAACAACTACTTCCCCTTCGACAAGTGTACCCCTACCACCGAACTCGATCCGTTCCGATAATGCACGCTTCAAAGGTATAACCCCGAGACGATGCCCGTAAATGAATGCATATGTTGTATGAAATGCTCGTGTTTGCTCCGTGTCGGAGTTGTTCGGTGCATGTTGCCCCTCTTTTGCCTTGCCATCGACATGTGGGAACCTCGTAATCGGGAGCACCCCACCATCCTTGCATGACACGCTCCCGTCACTTCCTTTTGCACCGGTATCCCCGTGGGCTACCGGATAACCGATATGTTGCCGTGGCATCATTTTCGGATTCGTCGCCGTGGCACCCCTTTCCTTTCCACCACGGTGACAAATGCTTCGTATTGCTCTTGTAAACTTTTAATAAAATTGCATAAACTCGATCATGTCATCCACATGATGTTAACAACATTAAGATGGTTTAAATTGTTGTTTGCGTTAATTTACTAATGCATATGGGGATTTATCGGATTAGTTGTTTGCTATATCCAGCCCCCTTTATGTTTCACCTCTTGACATGCTTAAAAACATTTAATATTGTTGGGTACTTAAACGAGATTGAACTAAACAAGTCATGTGGTGTTTCGTCAATATGCAACTCGTTGCATATTGAGCTCCACTTAATTTGTAGTTTTGTTTGTGCCCTTTGCCATGCCATGCATATTTAAACAGGACATGCATCATACTTGTTTGCGCATCGTGCCATGTTGATGTGCTGGTTGTTTACTATGTTGTTTGCCCTTTTCCGTTGATTGCTTCTTCGGGTCGGTTCCGATAACGTCGTGTTTGCGAGGATCCGTTCGACTACGTCCGTTTATCTTCTTCATGGACTCGTTCTTCTTCCTTGCAGGATCTCAGGCAAGATGATCATCCCCTCGAAATCACTACTATCTTTGCTATGCTAGTTTGCTCGCTCTTTTGCTATGCCATTGCTACGATGCCTACCACTTGCTTGTCAGCCTCCCAATTGCCATGTTCAGCCTCTAACCCACCAATGTCCTAGCAAACCGTTGATTGGCTATGTTACCGCTTTGCTCAGCCCCTCTTATAGCGTTGTTAGTTGCAGGTGAAGATTGAAGTTTGTTCCTTGTTGGAACATGGAGATGTTGTTCCTTGTTGGAACATGTTTACTTGCTGGGATATCACAATATATCGTATTTAATTAATGCATCTATATACTTGGTAAAGGGTGGAAGGCTCGGCCTTATGCCTGGTGTTTTCTTCCACTCTTGCCGCCCTAGTTTCCGTCATATCAGTGTTATGTTCCCGGATTTTGCGTCCCTTATGCGGTTGGGCTATAATGGGAACCCCTTGACAGTTCGCCTTAAGTAAAGCTCTTCCAGCAATGCCCAACATTGGTTTTACCATTCGCCACCTAGCCTTTTCTTTCCCTTGGGTTCTGCAGACTCAACTTCCAGCAATGCCCAATATATCTTATTTTACCCCCCCCCCCCCGGGCCAGGGCTCGTCTGAGTGTTGGTCCAACTGAGCGATGTCCGAGGCTACCAGGGGCAACTCTGGGCTGGCTTACCCGATGTCTTGCTCATCCGGTGTGCCCTGAGAACGAGATATGTGCAGCTCCTATCGGGATTTGTCGGCACATCTGGGTGGTATTGCTGGTTTAGTTTTACCCTGTCGAAATGTCTTGTTGTACTGGGATACCGAGTCTGATCGGAATGTCTCGGGTGGAGGTCTATTCCTTCCTTGACCGTGAGAGCTTGTCATGGGCTAAGTTGGGACACCCCTGCAGGGATTTGAACTTTCGATAGTCGTGCCCGCGGTTATGGGCAGATGGGAATTTGTTAATGTCTGGTTGTAGAAAACCTGAAGTTGACCTTAATTAAAATGAATCAACCGCGTGTGTAACCGTGATGGTCTCTTTCCGGCGGAGTCCGGGAAGTGAACACGGTTGTTGGAGTTATGCTTGACGTAGGTTGTTTTAGGATCACTTCTTGATCATACTTTATCAACCGTGCTTTGCCTTCTCTTCTCGCTCTCATTTGCGTATGTTAGCCACCATATATGCTAGTCGCTTGCTGCAGCTCCACCTCATACCTTTACCTTACCCATAAGCTTAAATAGTCTTGATCGCGAGGGTGCGAGATTGCTGAGTCCCCGTGGCTCACAGATACTTCCAAAACCAGCTTGCAGGTGCCGATGAGACCGTGCAGATGACGCAACCATGCTCAGGAGGAGCTCGTTGAAGATCTTGTCCTTTGTGTTGTTTCTGTTCTAGTTGATCAGTAGTGGAGCCCAGTTGGGGTCGATCGGGGACCTTTGTCGCATTTGGGGTTCTTCTTTTATTTTGGTTCCATAGTCGGACCATGAGTGTATTTGGTTGATGTAATGCTTTATTCATGTAATTGTTTGAAGTGGCGATTGTAAGCCAACTATGTATCTTTTCCCCTTATGTATTACATGGGTTGTGTGAAGATTACCTCACTTGCGACATATGCCTTCAATGCGATTATGCCTCTAAGTCGTGCCTCAACACGTGGGAGCTATAGTCGCATCGAGGGTGTTACATCCACAATCTGATCGATGTGCGGCAAGGGAAATGTCGGATTTTGGGCTCTGCAGCCCCTGGATAGATTCGAACTCTGGGGTGCGTGTGAAGAACTCAACCTCCCCAGTCTGCCTACTCGCCAACCTCAGGGCCAAGCTCAACGAATAGGAAGGAAACGGGACACAACAATTTACTCTGGTTTGGACCACCTTGAAGTGTAAAACCTCACTCTTCCTTTTTGGTGGATTGGCCTCGAGGGGATGAGGATAAACTAGTAAAGTGGGAGAACAACATCAGGAGTTGTGTTCTTGAGCTGGTGGGGGAGAGGACTTTCTCCAGGATTCGGATGTAACGCCCCGGACACACCTGCCGGTGGTCGTTACTCCTGGCGGGATCTAGACTGGCCCCACAGATCAATACTAGTCTTTTCTGCGCACTTTGTCCTCACTCATGCGCACCCGGGAGCAACTTCCCGGTCGGTCACCCATCCGGGCACTACTCCAAGCTGAGCACGCTTAACTTTGGAGTTCTGTCCGAATGGGCTTCCGGAAAAGAAGGAATTCCTTATTGATATGAGTAGTCTATCATCCCTAATAAGCCAGGCTATCACATACACCCCCACTCAGAGGAACCGACGTCCTCGTCAGGCCATAGGAACGTTCACTCTTGGCACAAACGTTTGTGCTTCCAGTTCGGTACATGTGCCATGCCGGGTGCCACGACGGGTCACAAACATCATGAACAACATGACCACGCACCTGTCCGCAACCATCCGTGTAACCACGAGGGTCGGCTCTGATACCAACTTGTAACGCCCCGGACACACCTGCCGATGATCGTTACTCTTGGCGGGATCTAGACTGGCCCCACAGATCAATACTAGTCTTTTCTGCGCACTTTGTCCTCCCTCATGCGCGCCCGGGAGCAACTTCCCGGTCGGTCACCCATCCTGACACTACTCCAAGCTGAGCACGCTTAACTTTGGAGTTCTGTCCGAATGGGCTTCCGAAAAAGAAGGAATTCCTTATTGATATGAGTAGTCTATCATCCCTAATAAGCCAGGCTATCACATCGGATCCCTCTCTATGGTGGTGGCTAGTCCCTATTTATAGTGGACTTGGTCCTCTTCCCAAATGAAGGCAGGAAGGGATCCCACAACGGCCAAATTCAAAAGGAGACAACTAGTACATGTTATCCTGACAAAAGCAGTCTTCGCCTGCAAAACCCTCTAGTCATGATGCCGTGGTGGGCTCGGTGATGACCTTCGTCTTGCCGGTCTTGGTCTTGTTGCATGGCAATGGAAACCTTTGGCCTATTCCTCATGACTCTGCGCTTGGGCTTGCCTCGTTAGCACCAAATATGAAAATGTTGTCTTGTGCCCGCTGGCACCCACTTGGGCATGGTTGTCATGGCTCACGTCGCAAGAGCATAACCGCGCACCCATTTGACAAGAGCTTGCTGCATGCAGAGAAAGATCATCACTGCATGGGATCATGGAGGCCGGCGGTTGGCCTCCCTCCGGCTATAAATGGGAGGAGGGGCGGAGCCCCCTTCACTCAACTCCATCTTCAAGCCGCCCGCTCCTTGTTCTCCTTCTTCATCTCGCTGCCTTGCTGTAGCATCCATGGTGCCAATCAGGAGGTTCTCTACTGCGGAGAAGGGAATAGCCCCTCGGGAGGAGCCTGAGCCACTTCCGCGAAGAAAAGGTTTAGCCACCCTTGCGATGCCGGTGAAGAGCAGGAGGTGACGCGGCCTTGGTACGAACGGCCTCCGCCTGGCTTCCCCATCCCCCTGTATGACCACGCGCACAGCCCTGGACAAGGCTGCATCACCCAGCATAATGTGGTCTGGGGTCACAGTGGACAGGTCATGGCTGCGCAGCCAGCCGACCCGCGAACGCACGCCGAGGGTACCTCCCGTGAGTTCGTGGTGTGGGCGGCAATGCCACCGCACACGCGGATCCGACTTCCGAGGTTCTTCGCCGAGCAAATGTCGCCAAGGGGGCACTTGAGTTGTGGCTGCAACGCGACGGGTGTTGCAACCTAGCCACGGGGGAAGAGGTCAATGTCGTTCCCTCGGGCGACATCTTCATGATTCGAGGGTGGGGCGAGGTCGCCCGCGCCTATTGTCCAGAGGGGCCCCTCGCCTTCCACTTCGAGTACGATGGCGCCTCCACGCTGTTCTTCAAGGTCTTTGACAAGGACGGCCGGTGCGTAGAGTGTTGCTCCGAGAGAGGCAGCCCACGCGACATGGCCACAAGCATTGAACCCACTCCTGGCCTCGCCAGCAGCTCTTCCAGCAGCTTCGGTGACTCCCTGGAGTCCAGCGACTCTTCCAAACCCAGCGAGTCTCTGGAGTCTAGTGACGACAGCTATGTGCCACTGAGCTCTCGCCACGCTTGGAGCGCAGCAGTGGCATCTCATTAGCGTTGTCGGTGATACCAAGCTGCCGGGATCCTCCGAGGTCCTCTTCTTTGTTTCCCTGTACGGAATTGTGATGGTCCCCATGGGGGTATGTAAAAAACTGTAGAACTTTTGCTTCCATTCTTATCCTCCCTAGTATGGCATTGAAATTGCGTATCTCGCTCCGGCATGGATCCCCCTTTTCGTTCTCCTGGTAGCTTAGCGCTCTACGCCAGCAAGACCAAGTCCCCAGGCACGCGTTAGCCGTCGATGGTATGCCAGGTCGCGATGCCGTGGTCAAGGACAGGAGGTCCGGTAGGAACTCCTGAGTTGCGATGCTCAAGACGTCCCCTTTGGTCATGCAAGCAACTCCATGAAGGCCGAAAAGGAAGGCTACATTTCCCGACTAAGGTTGTGAGTGTGGAGAGACTGGGTCTTGAGGTTTACGCTAATATGTATGGGTGACTTATCTTAGTGAGCCTGCGGCGATTCCCTTGCGCTGCGCCTGATCGTTCCTTAGTGTTGGCGCTTCTAGGTAGGGCTCATGCCAGCTTCCCCTTTTCCTTGCTCATCTAGATGCTCTATGTCCTCGGGTCCCGGTGATGTCTACTACACGACCTTCTTCTTGTAGACGTTGTTGGGCCTCCAAGTGTAGAGGTTTGTAGGACAGTAGCAAATTTCCATCAAGTGGATGACCTAAGGTTTATCAATCCGTAGGAGGCGTTGGATGAAGATGGTCTCTCTTGAGCAACCCTGCAACCAAATAACAAAGAGTCTCTTGTGTCCCCAACACACCCAATACAATGGTAAATTGTATAGGTGCACTAGTTCGGTGAAGAGATGGTGATACAAGTGCTATATGGATGGTAGATAAAGGTATTTGTAATCTGAAATTATAAAAACAGCAAGGTAACTAATGATAAAAGTGAGCGTAAACGGTATTGCAATGCTAGGAAACAAGGCCTAGGGTTCATACTTTCGCTAGTGCAAGTTCCCTCAACAATACTAACATAATTGGATCACATAACTATCCCTCAACATGCAACAAAGAGTCACTCCAAAGTCACAAATAGCGGAGAATGAACGAAGAGATTATGGTAGGGCACGAAACCACCTCAAAGTCATTATTTCCAATCAATCCGTTGGGCTATTCCTATAAGTGTCACAAACAGCCCCAGAGTTCGTACTAGAATAACACATTAAGACACAAATCAATCAAAACCCTAATGTCACCTAGATACTCCAATGTCACCTCAAGTATCCGTGGGTATGATTATACGATATGCATCACACAATCTCAGATTCATCTATTCAACCAACACAAAGGACCTCAAAGAGTGCCCCAAAGTTTCTACCGGAGAATCACGACGAAAACGTGTGCAAACCCTTATGCATAGGTTCATGGGCGGAACCCGCAAGTTGGTCACCAAAACATACATCAAGTGGCACGCGGTATCCCATTGTCACCACAGATATCCACGACAAGACATACATCAAGTGTTCTCAAGTCTTTAAAGACTCAATCTGATAAGATTACTTCAAGGGGAAAACTCAATTCACTACAAGAGAGAAGAGGGGGAGAAGAAACATAAGATCCAACTATAATAGCAAAGCTCACGATACATCAAGATCGTGCCAAATCAAGAACACGAGAGAGATAGAGAGAGAGATCAAACACATAGCTACTGGTACATACCCTCAGCCCCGAGGGAGAACTACTCCCTCCTCGTCATGGAGAGCACCGGGATGATGAAGATGGCCACCGGAGATGGATCCCCCCTCCGGCAGGGTACCGGAAAGGGGTCCCGATTGGTTTTTGGTGGTTCTAGAGGCTTGCGGCGGCGGAACTCCCAATCTTTCTTGCTCACTGATGTTTTTAGGGTATATGGAGATATATAGGCGGAAGAAGCACATCGGTGGAGCTCCAAGGGGCCCACGAGGAAGGGGGCGTGCCCTCCACCCTCGTGACCTCCCCAGAAACTTCTTGGAGTAGGGTCCAAGTCTCCTGGATCATGTTCGGTGAGAAGATCACGTTCCCGAAGGTTTCATTCCGTTTGGACTCCGTTTGATATTATGTTTCCTTGAAATACTGAAATAGGCAAAAAACAACAATTCTGGGCTGGGCCTCTGGTTAATAGGTTAGTCCCAAAAATAATATAAAAGTGGAAAATAAAGCCCAATATAGTCCAAAACAGTAGATAAAGTAGCATGGAGCAATCAAAAATTATAGATACGTTGGAGACGTATCAGGCATCCCCAAGCTTAATTCCTGCTCGTCCTCGAGGAGGTAAATGATAAAAAGAGAATTTTTGATGCGGAGTGATACTTTGGCATAATTTCAATGTAAATCTTCTTAATCATGGTATGAATATTCAGATCCGAAAGGTTCAAGACAAAAGTTCATATTGACAAAAAAAATGATAATACTTCAAGCATACTAATCAAACAATTATGTCATCTCAAAATATCATGGCCAAAGGAAGTTCATCCCTACAAAATCATATAGTTAGGCTATGCTTCATTTTCGTCACACAAAGAAGTTCCCGACTTCTATACCTCCGATGACAAGCCAAACAATTGTTTCATACTCAAATAATCTCAAACTTTTTCAACCTTCACGCAATATATGAGCGCGAGCCATGGACATAGCACTATGGGTGGTACAGAATATGATGATGGGGATTGTGTGGAGAAAACAAAAAAGAGAAAGTCTCACATCAACAAGGCTAATCAATGAGCTATGGAGATGCCCATCAATTGATGTTAATGCAAGGAGTAGGGATTGCCATGCAACGGATGCACTAGAGCTAAGAATGCTCAACAAAAGAAATCTAGTGGGTGTGCATCCAACTTGCTTGCTCATGAAGACCTAGGGCATTTTGAGGAAGCCCATCGTTGGAATATACAAGCCAAGTTCTATAATGAAAAATTCCCACTAGTATAAACAAGACAACTTATGAGACTCACTATATGAAAATCATGGTGCTACTTTGAAGCACAAGTGTGGAAAAAGACATAGTAGCATTACCATTTTTATTTTCTCTTTTTTGTGCCTTTTTTTGATTGGGCAATGCTCTAATAATGATGATCATCACACTTCTATTGATTACAACATAATGATTACAACTCGATACTAGAACAAGATATGACTCTATATGAATGCCTCCGGCGGTGTACCGGGATGGTGCAATGAATCAAGAGTGACATGTATGAAAAATAATGCATGGTGGCTTTGCCACAAATACGATGTCAACTACAAGATCATGCAATGGCAATATGACAAAATTAAAGCATGTCATGATGATGATGATGATGGAAGTTGCATGGCAGTATATCTCGGAATGGCTACAGAAATGCCATGATAGGTAGGTATGGTGGCTGTTTTGAGGAAAATATAGGGAGGTTTATGTGTGAAAGAGCGTATCATATCACGGGGTTTGGATGCACCAACGAAGTTTGCACCAACTCTCAATGTGAGAAAGGGAAATGCATGGTACCGAAGAGGCTAGCAAATGGCGGAAAGGTAAAAGTGCGTATAATCCATGGACTCAACATTAGTCAAAATAACTCATACACTTATTGCAAAAATTTAGAAGTCATCAAAAATCAAGTACTACGCGCATGCTCCTAGGGGGATAGATTGGTAGGAAAAGACCATCGCTCGTCCCCGACCGCCACTCATAAGGATGCACAAGCCAGGTACACTTCATGCTTCAAATTTGTTACACAACTTTAACCATACGTGCATGCTACGGGACTTGCTAACTTCAACACAAGTATTTCTCAAATTCACAACTACTCAACTAGCACGACTATGATATTATCACCTCCATATCTCAAAACAATTATCAAGCATCAAACTTATCTTAGTATTCAACCCACTAAAAAGAAAGTTTCACATATCTTGAATACCAAGTATATTAACATTAAGCAAATTACCATGAGAGATCAAGTTTCTTTAAAACAAACCACCACCATGCTCTAAAAGATCTAAGTGAAGCACTAGAGCAAAAATTATCATGCTCAAAAAGATATAAGTGAAGCACATAGAGTAAACTAACAAATTTCAATTCATACATGGCTCTCTCAAAAGGTGTGTACAGCAAGGATGATTGTGGTAGACTAACAAGAAAAGACACAAATAATACAAGACGCTCCAAGCAAAACACATATCATGTGGTGAATAAAAATATAGCTCCAAGTAAATTACCGATGGAAGTGGACGAAAGAGAGGATGCCTTCCGGGGCATCCCCAAGCATTGACTTTTTGGTGTCCTTGGATTATCTTGGGGGTGCGATGGGCATCCCCAAGCTTAGGCTGTTGCCACTCCTTGTTCCATAATCCATCAAAATAATTCACCCAAAACTTGAAAACTTCACAACACAAAACTCAATAGAAATCTCGTGAGCTCCGTTAGTATAAGAAAATAAATCACCACTTAGGTACTGTAATGAAATCATTATTTATTTATATTTATGTTAAACCTAATGTATTCCAACTTCTCTATGGTTTATAAACTATTCTACTAGCCATAGATTCATCAAAATAAGTAAACAACACATGGAAAACAGAATCTGTCAAAAACAGAACAGTCTGTAGTAATCTGGATCAAACGTATACTTATGGAACCCCAAAAATTCTAAAATAAATTGCTGGACCTGAGGAAATTATATATTAATCATCTGAAAAAGTAATTAACTAAATATCACTCTCCAAATAAAAATGGAAGCAATTCTCGTGAGCGCTAAAGTTTCTGTTTTTGACAGAATGGTCAACAAGACTTTCCCCAAGACTTCCCAAAGGTTCTACTTGGCACAAACACTAATTAAAAGCATAAAACCACATCTAAGAATAGGCTAGCTGAATTATTTATTACTAAACCGGAATAAAAAGTAAGGAACAAAAATAAAATTGGGTTGCCTCCCAACAAGCGCTATCGTTTAACGCCCCTAGCTAGGCATGATGATTTCAATGATGCTCACATAAAAGATAAGAATTGAAACATAAAGAGAGCATCATGAGAAATATGACTAGAAAATTTAAGTCTAACATACTTCCTATGCATAGGGATTTTGTGAGCAAACAACTTTTGGGAACAAGAATCAACTTGCATAGGAAGGTAAAACAAGCATAGCTTCAAAATTTTAAGCACATAGAGAGGAAACTTGATATTATTGCAATTCCTACAAGTATATATTCCTCCCTCATAATAATTTTCAGTAGCATTATGAATGAATTCAAAAATATAACCAGCACCTAAAGCATTCTTTTCATGATCTACAAGCATAGAAAATTTACTACTCTCCACATAAGCAAACTTCTTCTCATTCGGAATAGTGGGAGTATCATAAGAGACTTGAATACAATAAATTGTTTCCACATTAAAAGAGTAATGTTCAGAGAAGGGGTAATCATAATCATGACAAGTTTTATAAATATAATCACTACTTTTTATAGCATATGTATGATCACAATAATTATCATAAGTAGGAGGCATGCTATCATCATTATAAATTTTCATATCAAAACTTGGGAGACTAAAAATATCATCTTCATTAAGCATAGCATCCCCAAGCTTGGTACTTTTCATGTCATAAGCATAATCACTCTCATCATTAATAGTATAGATAGCACCAATAGTATAGCAATTATCATATTCTTCCAAGCAAGTGCCAAAAAGATTTTCAAGATCATAAGAAGTATCATTATCTTCCACAATTATGTTTTCATGAGGCACAATAGTAATAGGAGCAGCATTATTTGAGAGAGATATCTTTTTACCTCTCTTCCTTTTTATTTTGTTCTTCTTCACCACATCATGTGTGGGTTCAATCCTCTATTTGGATCTCCTTATTAATGAGATTGGTTGAATAGGAGGCTCCTCCTCGCTACCTGATTCATCATATGAAATAATAGGAGGGTATTGGGAAGTCTCTTCCCTTTCATTAGTATTCTCTTCATCCTCTATTTGTTTTATTTTCTTTATGTAATTGGCAATATAAGGATTTTCAATACAATTCACCGCACAATACATATAAATTTCTTCTAGATCAAAGCCAAGAAGTTTGTAACGGGCAGATTCTGGAAGATAATTAGTTAAGCGTTTCATTTCTTCATAACCCATAAGAAAACTAAGTTCATTATAATGTGCAAGGGAAATCAAGTCATCACAATTTTTGGACACGATTAGATCGTGAAACAACTTGCATCGGATAGCTAAATGACCACTTTCATTGCAAAGTCCACAAGTACGGCCAAGATAATTTAAATTTTCAGCACATTCATCTAGCTCTTCTTGCAACAATTTGGTTTCTAAGTACTGATGCTTCTTGCAATATCTATCTTCGCTATTTTGTGTGTACTTACAAACCCAATGCACTCCACAAAAATTGACATGTTTATAGCAGACATTTTCATCATAACTAGTGCAATCATCATTAGCATCATGAATATTCAAGGAATTCGTACTAACAACATTGCAATCATGCTCATCATTCAAATATTTAGTGCCAAACATTTTAGAGATCTCTTCTTCTAGAACTTGAGCACAATTATCCTTTCCATCATACTCACGAAAGATATTAAAAAGATGAAGCGTATGAGACAAACTCAATTCCATTTTTTATAGCTTTCTTTTACAAACTAAACTAGTGATAAAACAAGAAACAAAAAGACTCGATTGCAAGATCTAAAGATATACCTTCAAGCGCTAACCTCCCCGGCAACGGCACCAGAAAAGAGCTTGATGTCTACTACACAACCTTCTTCTTGTAGACGTTGTTGGGCCTCAAAGTGTAGAGGTTTGTAGGACACTAGCAAATTTCCCTCAAGTGGATGACCTAAGGTTTATCAATCCATAGGAGGTAGGATGAAGATGGTCTCTCTTGAGCAACCCTGCAACCAAATAACAAAGAGTCTCTTGTGTCCCCAACACACCCAATACAATGGTAAATTGTATAAGTGCACTAGTTCGGCGAAGAGATGGTGATACAAGTGGTATATGGATGGTAGATAAAGGTATTTGTAATCTGAAATTATGAAAACAGCAAGGTAACTAATGATAAAAGTGAGCGTAAACGGTAGTGCAATGCTAGGAAACAAGGCCTAGGGTTCATACTTTCGCTAGTGCAAGTTCCCTCAACAATACTAACATAATTGGATCACATAACTATCCCCCAACATTCAACAAAGAGTCACTCCAAAGTCATAAATAGCGGAGAACGAACGAAGAGATTATGGTAGGGCACGACACCACCTCAAAGTTATTCTTTCCAATCAATCCGTTGGGCTATTCCTATAAGTTTCACAAACAGCCCTAGAGTTCGTACTAGAATAACACCTTAAGACACAAATCAATCAAAACCCTAATGTCACCTAGATACTCCAGTGTCACCTCAAGTATCCGTGGGTATGATTATACGATATGCATCACACAATCTCAGATTCATCTATTCAACCAACACAAAGGACCTCAAAGAGTGCCCCAAAGTTTCTACCGGAGAATCACGACGAAAACGTGTGCCAACCCCTATGCATAGGTTCATGGGCGGAACCCGCAAGTTGGTCACCAAAACATACATCAAGTGGCACACGGTATCCCATTGTCACCACGGATATCCACGGGAAGACATACATCAAGTGTTCTCAAGTCTTTAAAGACTCAATCCGATAAGATTACTTCAAGGGGAAAACTCAATTCATTACAAGAGAGAAGAGGGGGAGGAGAAACATAATATCCAACTATAATAGCAAAGCTCGCCATACATCAAGATCGTGCCAAATCAAGAACACGAGAGAGAGAGAGAGAGAGAGAGAGGGAGAGAGAGAGATCAAACACATAGCTACTGGTACATACCCTTAGCCCCGAGGGAGAACTACTCCCTCCTCATCATGGAGAGCACCGGGATGATGAAGATGGCCACCGGAGATGGAGCCCCCCTCCGGCAGGGTACCGGAAAGGGGTCCCGATTGGTTTTTGGTGGTTCTGGAGGCTTGCGGCGGCGGAACTCCCGATCTATCTTGCTCACTGATGTTTTTAGGGTATATGGAGATATATAGGCGGAAGAAGCACGTCGGTGGAGCTCCGAGGGGCCCACGAGGCAGGGGGGCGCGCCCAGGGGGGCGCCCTTCACCCTCGTGACCTCCTCGGAAACTTCTTGGAGTAGGGTCCAAGTCTCCTGGATCACGTTCGGTGAGAAGATCACGTTCCCGAAGGTTTCATTCCGTTTGGACTCCGTTTGATATTTTGTTTCCTCGAAATACTAAAATACGCCAAAAAAAAGCAATTCTGTGCTGGGCCTCCGGTTAATAGGTTAGTCCCAAAAATAATATAAAAGTGGAAAATAAAGCCCGATATAGTCCAAAACAGTAGATAGAGTAGCATGGAGCAATCAAAAATTATAGATACGTTGGAGACGTATCACCCGGCCCTCGATCTAGGTTCGGCCGCCGCTGGTATGCCAGGTCGCACTGTCGTGGTCAAGGTCAGGGGGTGAGGGCTCGAGAGCCAATAGGAGCTCTTGAGGCACGATGCTCGGGAGCCCCCCCCCCTTAACGTGCAAGCGAATTGTTTGAAAAAGGGATGGCCAACGAGCAGCCTATAGTTAAGATCTGTGGGTTCCTGCGAGTTAGTCCAAGGAGAACATGACACATAACCGCGCTTCCTGTCCTGCCATTGATCTTTCCGCAAGAAGATGAAGGCACTGAGGATCTTGTGAGGTGACGTGCTCGATCTCTTAGATTTGTCAGCATTGTAGGGACGGACCCGAGCACAAGCGTCGTGCCAGCGTTTGTAGCCCCCGTTGTGGGATGAGCAAGAGGCAGATTAGAAACGCAGATAGGCCGGAAAGGCAATAGAGCACCAAGCAAGCGGGTGATAATCATAAAGCAACTCCTGGATAGGGTAAGACTAGTTCTGATAGATGTTAAGAAGGATACATGCCGCAGGGACGGACCCACGCGACTTGGGGATAATGCAGCCCGAGGGGCACCCTCAACTGAACAAACCAAAAAAGATGTCACCTGGCACCGTAGCTGAAGAGGTGTGGGAGTAGCCGAAGACGCGTGCTGCACAAGTTGCTCCTCATGAGCCGCCCAGGTCTCGAACCTCGGGAGGCTCTAGAGACCCGGGTGGCTCACGAAGATCCATCGTCATCTCCGTCAGGGCCGCCTGGTGCCTGGCCTCCTGAGCCGCCAGGACGCCCCGCATGTGGCGCTGGTGCATCGCAGCCCTGATCAGCAGACCAAGAGGCATGCAAACATAGTTGTGAGGGGGGTCCTCGCACCGGCCAATGTGGGACAGCCAGAAGAGCTCCCGAGACGCGTCCCTGTTGAGCCCGCGGATGTTGACAGTGGCACGGAGCTCTCTATCCTCGCCGAGGCAGGGAGCTGCGCCGGGTGTTGGGCGATGGCTGTCCCGCTTAACTCTTGCATCCTAAAGTTCTTCCATTGCCTTAGTGATGAACTCCTGGGCGTCTGGCACCTCGCGCCCTACACTTTCCTCACGAAAGCGTGCATTGAAGCACGCCTCCACATGGTGCTCGAGCGCCTCCCTCGTGATGTTGGCCAAGTCTGAGGCCCTCCAGAGGAGATCCCCCGAACACAACCTGAGGGGGGGGGGGCGGGCACGCCTTCCTATGCGAGAGGGGAAGGCGCCCGTTAGTGGGCGCGGAGCCTCTTGTGGTCCTTGGAGGAGCAGCTGCCTCTTCTTCTTAGGGACAACCTCAGGAGGGTAGACAACGCCCTCATTGTCTGGGTCCTCGACTACTGCAGCCTGGAAGGCACGCTCGAGAGAGCACAGTGCATCCTTCTCCTCGTAGGCGACTATGATGATGCCGCAGCTTCCTGGCATCTTGAGGACATTATAGCCATGGTGGGTGACAGCCATGAACTTGGCCAGGACTGGGTACTCGAGGATGGCATTGTACGGCAGGGGAATGTGGGAGACATTGAAGTCGATGAGCTTGGTGTGCTATTTGTCGTGCTTGCCGAAGGTGACAAGGAGGCGGACCTGGCCTATCGGGGTGGTGGAGCCATCGGTCACTCCGGAGAAGGGCTTGGAAGGCTGAAGCTGGTGCTACGGCACCTGGAGCCTGTCGAATGTCTCGACAGAGAGAACATTGAGCCCCGCGCCGCCATCAATGAGTGTCTTGGTGACGAGGACTTTATGATGATGCATGAGCAGAGCATCGGGAGGGCGATGGCTAAGGCCGCACACTTGATCTGGTCGGAAGAGTCGAAGGTGATGGCATAGTTGGACCACCTGCAATGAACTGCTGCCTCTCCAAGGCCCGCTTCCAAACTTTCTTCTTGAAGGGTAGAGCGTGTAGGCAGACATCAAGGTGGTGCTCGATTACCTCCATGGGGAACACAGGGGATATCAGATGGTTGCCAGGAAAACACATAGACATTCACCCGCAGGAAGGCAACGAGCATGCTTTCCTATTTGTAATTGAGGGTGGAACTGCCGAGAGCTTCCTCACTTGGGGTGCAACAACCTTGGACCTCATGTTGTAGGAACTCTCCGACAAGTCATCAACAGGAACAGCGCACTCCGAAGAGGTATGCTTCCTAGGTTCCTTGCCAGCGTCCCTACTATACTTCTCTGTTCCTTTGTTCTCCTTGGCGTGATCAGCTGATGTCGCTGCCTCTGCCGCGATTGCGTCCCAGTACATCTTATCCACGCAAATGATTGCATCCATTTCATCTGACGGGATGGAAATGACTCCTACCGGCTCGGGTGTCGGTGCAACTAACCCTGGGTCTGTTTCCCAGACTATGAACATGCACGGGAACAAGATCAAGGCACCAGCTACTACCTCTTGAGCATGTGTTGGTTTTCCCTTTAAGAGGAAAGGGTGATGGAGCAAAGTAGCGTAAGTATTTCCCTCAGTTTTTGAGAACCAAGGTATCAATCCAGTAGGAGACTACACGCAAGTCACCTAGTACCTGCACAAACAAAAAAGAACCTCGCAACCAACGCGATAAAGGGGTTGTCAATCCCTTCATGGTCACTTACGAAAGTGAGATCTGATAGAGATAATATGATAAATATTTTTGGTATTTTTGTTGTATATATTGGAAAATAAAGATTGCAATATAAATAGTAAACTAGAATTGTAGACCGGAAACTTATATCATGTAAAATAGACCTGGGGGCCATAGGTTTCACTAGTGGCTTCTCTCAAGATAGCATAGATTACGATGGGTGAACAAATTACTACTGAGCAATTGGTAAAAAAGCACATAGTTGTGATGATATCTAGGCATGATCATGAACATAGGCATCACGTCCGTGTCAAGTAGACCGAAATGATTCTGCATCTACTACTATTACTCCACAAATTGAGTGCTATCCAGCATGCATCTAGAGTATTAAGTTCATAAGAACAGAGTAACGCATTAGGCAAGATGACATGATGTAGAGGGATAAACTCAAGCAATATGATATAAACCCCATCTTTTTATCCTGGATGGCAACAATACAGTACGTGCCTTGCTCCCCCTACTGTCGCTGGGAAAGGACACCGCAAAATTGAACCCAAACTAAGCACTTCTCCCATTGCAAGAAAGATCAATCTAGTAGGCCAAACCAAACTAATAATTCGAAGAGACTTGCAAAGATATCAAATCATGCATATAAGAATTCAGAGAAGAATCAAATATTGTTCATAGATAATCTTAATTATAAAACCACAAATCATCGGATCTCGGTAAACACACCGCAAAAGAATAACATCAAATAATCTCCAAGAACATAGAGGAGAACTTTGTATTGAGATCCAAAGAGAGTGAAGAAGCCATCTAGCTAATAACTATGGACCCGAAGGTCTGTGGTAAACTACTCACACATCATCGGAGAGGCTATGGTGTTGATGTAGAAGCCCTCTGTGATCGAATCCCCCTTCGGAGGATCGCCGAAAAAGGTCCCTAGATGGGATCTCATGGGTACAAAAGGTTGTGGCGGTGGAAAAGTGGTTTTGTGGCTCCCCTGGATGTTTTCAGGGTATAAAAGTATATATAGGTGAAACAAGTAGGTCGATGGAGCTACGAGGGGCCCATGAGGGTGGGGCGCGCGCCTGCCCCCTGGGCGCGCCGCCCAACCTCGTGGTCGCCTCATTGCTTCCTTGACCTCCTCTCCAACTCTCCTGAATTGCGTTTGAAGATCCTCGCGAAGGTTTCATTCTGTTTGGATTCCGTTTGATATTCCTTTTTTGCGAAACACTAAAATAGGCAAAAAAACAGCAACTAGCACTGGACCTCCGGTTAATAGGTTAGTCCCAAAAATAATATAAAAGTGCACATTAAAGCCCATTAAACATCCAAAGCAGATAATATAATAGCATGGAACAATAAAAAATTATAGATACGTTGGAGACGTGTCAGCATCCCCAAGTTTAATTCTTGCTCGTCCTCGAGTAGGAAAATGATGAAAACAGAATTTTTTATGTGGAATGCTACCTAGCATAATTTTCAATGTAATTTTCTTTATTGTGGCATGAATATTCAGATCCAAAAGATTCAAGACAAAATTTAATAATACTTCAAGCATACTAACAAAGCAATCATGTCTCCTCAAAATAACATGACCAAAGAAAGGTATCCCTACAAAATCATATAGTCCGGCTTTGCTATATCTTCATCACACAAAATATTTAAATCATGCACAAGGCCGATGACAAACCAAGAAATTGTTTCATACTTTTGATGTTCTCAAACTTTTTTCACCTTCACACTATACATGAGCGTGAGCCATGGACATAGCACTATAGGTGGAATAGAATGGTGGTTGTGGAGAAGACAAAACGGAGAAGATAGTCTCGTATAAACTAGGCGCATCAACGGGCTATGGACATTCCCATCAATAGATATCAATGTGAGTGAGTAGGGATTGCCATGCAACGGATGCACTAGAGCTATACGTGTATGAAAGCTCAAAAAGAAACTACGTGGGTGTGCATCCAACTCGCTTGCTCACGAATACCTTGGGCATTTTGAGGAAGCCCATAATTGGAATATACAAGCCAAGTTCTATAATGAAAAATTCCCACTAGTATATCAAAGTGACAAAATAGGAGACTCTCTATCATGAAGATCATGGTGGTACTTTGAACCACAAGTGTGGAAAAAGGATAGTAGCATTGCCCCTTCTCTCTTTTTCTCTCATTTTTTTATTTGGGCCTTTTTCTTCTTTTTCTTTTATGGCCTCTTCTTTCGTCTGGAATTTCATCCTGACTTGTTGGGGAATCATTGTCTCCATCATCTTTTCCTCACATGGGACAATGCTCTAATAATGAATATCATCACACTTTTATTCACTTACAACTCAAGAATTACAACTCGATACTCAGAACAAAATAGGACTCTATGTGGTGTACCCGAATATGCAACGAATCAAGAGTGACATGTATGAAAGAATTATGAACGATGGTTTTGCCACAAATACGATGTCAACTACATGATCATGTAAAGCAATATGTCAATGATGAAGTGTGTCATAATAAACAGAACGGTGGAAAGTTGCGTGGCAATATATCCCGAAATGGGTATGGAAATGCCATCATAGGTAGGTATGGTGGCTGTTTTGAGGAAGGTACATGGTGGGTTTATGGTACCGGCGAAAGTTGCGCGGTAGTAGAGATGCTAGCAATGGTGGAAGGGTGAGAGTGTGTATAATCCATGGACTCAACATTAGTAATGAAGAACTCACATACTTATTACAAAAATCTATTAGTTATCGAAACAAAGTACTACGGGCATGCTCCTAGTGGGATAGATTGGTAGGAAAAGACCATCACTCGTCCCCGACTTCCACTCATAGGGAAGACAATCAATAAATAAATCATGCTCTGACTTCATCACATAATGGTTCACCATACGTGCATGCTACGGGAATCACAAACTTTAACACAAGTATCTCTCAAATTCACAACTAATCAACCAGCATGACTCTAATATTACCATCTTCATATCTCAAAACAATCATCAAGTATCAAAGTTCTCATAGTATTCAATGCACTTTATATGAAAGTTCTTATTATACCCATCTTAGATCATATTAGGACTAATTTCATAACCAAAGCAATTTACCATGCTGTTCTAAAAGACTATCAAAATAATATAAGTGAAGCATCAGAGATCAATAATTTCTATAAAATAAAACCAACATCGTTCTCTAAGAAGATATAAGTGAAGCACTAGAGCAAAATTATCTATCTCAAAAGATATAAGTGAATCACATAGAGTATTCTAATAAATTACGATTCATGTGTGTCTCTCCAAAAGAGTGTGTACAGCAAGGATGATTGTGGTAAAATAAAAAGCAAAGACTCGAATCATACAAGACGCTCCAAGCAAAACACATATCATGTGGTGAATAAAAGTATAGCCTCAAGTAAATAACCGATAGACGAAGACGAAAGAGGGGATGCCTTCTGGGGCATCCCCAAGCTTAGGCATTTGGTTTTCCTTCAATTTTACCTTGGGGTGCCTTGGGCATCCCCAAGCTTACGGTCTTGCCACTCCTTATTCCAAAATCCATCAAATCTTTACCCCAAAACATGAAAACTTCACAACACAAAACTCAACAAAAAATCTCATGAGCTCCGTTAGTATAAGAAAACAAACCACCAATTTAAGGTACTGTAATGAACTCCTTCTTTATTTACATTGGTGTTAAACCTACTATATTCCAACTTCTCTATAGTTCATACCCCCCGATACTAGCCATAGATTCATCAAAATAAGGAAACAACACACAAAAAACAGAATCTGTCAAAAACAAAATAGTCTGTAGAAATCTGTAGGTTTCGAATACTTCTGTAACTACAGTTTGAATCAATATTTTATCGCTCTCTGGTTAAAAATGAAAATTATTCCCATGAGCGCATACTTTCTGTTTTTTTACAGCAAGGTCAAATAACAATCACCCAAGAAGATCCTAAAGGCTTTACTTGGCACAAACACTAATTAAAACATAAAAACACAATCATAACAGAGGATAGATGATTTATTTATTACTAATCAGGAACAAAATTAAAATTGGGTTGCCTCCCAACAAGCGCTATCGTTTAACGCCCCTAGCTAGGCATAAAAACAAGGATAGATCTAAGTATTGCCATGATAATGATAAGGTAAATCGCAGAAACTCATCTCATACTCCCTACGTTCAGCAGCAAGTTTTCTTTGTGGCAAGAAAAATTAATCAAAAGGGCTAACTTTAATGGGACAAAAGTCCCCAAGATCAAGCTCGGGAGGTATTGGTTCCTCCTTTGGCCCCTAATATTGCACAACCAATTCATAATTATAAGCATTCTTTTGGCAAAAAGTCATGAGCTTTTGTTCAAGGCAAAAACCTAACCCATTGTTCTGGACAGCAAAGTTATCATTAAGTTCAGAAATTTTGTCAACTAGAACATCGGTAGGAACATTTTTTCTAAGGTTCTCATTAAAAGCAACACGATCTAGAGATCGCAAGCGCATTATGTCTTCTTGATAAAAAAAGGATCGCTTCTATGGGAGGACGGCCAGCATCCACCCTATAATGCGAAAAAAATTCGTTGACCTCTTTTATTATCAATCTAAACTCATGAGCTAAAAAGATGGTACCTGAACGCTTAACAGAAGAATGCTTGATATTGGAAAATTCTAGAAAAATCCTTTGAATGCAAGGGTGCATATGAATAAATTGACTTTCAAGTTCAAATATGAGCAAGGATATAGAATCCACAAAACTACTAGTTCTATGAAGAATAGACACTCCCATAGTGGGCAAAGCACCGACACAAGTAAAGAAATCTTGAATAACTCCTTTTCCAATAACATTACCACTACCGATCCGAAACTTTTTAGTGTGTAAAATAGTAGGTTCTTCATGAGGATTATCAAAAGCATCAAGGTTCCCCCCGTTGTTACTATTATCCTTACCAATGATAATCTCCCCAGTTTCAGACATGATGGCAACAAACCGCACTAAGAACGGATACACAAGAGGCAAGCGAAAGAAGGATGAATGGAAAAAGGGCCAATGGAAAAGAGGCGAATAAAACGGCAAGGGTGAAGTGGGGGAGAGGAAAACGAGAGCCAAATGACAAATAATGTAATGCGACGGATAAGAGTTTGTGATGGGTACTTGGTATGTCTTGG
Organism: Triticum monococcum; assembly: GCA_034509565.1. Taxonomy (NCBI): domain Eukaryota; kingdom Viridiplantae; phylum Streptophyta; class Magnoliopsida; order Poales; family Poaceae; genus Triticum; species Triticum monococcum. The sequence continues at coordinate 370,790,087 of CM067844.1, read as the reverse complement.
CTTGACTGTAGATCTCCCCGGCAACAGCGCCAGAAATGGCTAGTTGACGGGAGATCAAATCTTGACTTGACTTGGTGCAAATCACCCCGGCAATGGCTCCAGAGATCCTTCTTGCTACCTCTTGAGCATGCGTTGCTTTTCCCTTGAAGAGGGAAGGGTGATGCAGCAAAGTATCGTAAGTATTTCCCTCAGTTTTTGAGAACCAAAGTATCAATCCAGTAGGAGACTACACGCAAGTCGCCTAGTACCTGCACAAACAAATAAGAACCTCACAACCAACGCGATAAAGGGGTGGTCAGTCCCTTCACGGTCACTTACGAAAGTGAGATCTGATAGAGATAATAAGATAACTATTTTTGGTATTTTTGTTGTATAGATTGGAAAATAAAGATTGTGAAATAAATAGTAAACTAGAATTGTAGATCGGAAACTTATACGTTGTAAAGTAGACCCAAGGGCCATAGGTTTCGCTAGTGGCTTCTCTCAAGATAGCATAAATTACGGTGGGTGAACAAATTACTGCCGAGCAACTGATAGAAAAGCGCATAGTTATGATGATATCTAGGCATGGTCATGAATAGAGGCATCATGTCCATGTCAAGTAGACCGGAATGATTTTGCATCTACTACTATCACTCCACACAACGACCACTATCCGACATGCATCTAGAGTATTAAGTTCATAAGAATAGAGTAACACATTAGGCAAGATAACATGATGTAGAGGGATAAACTCAAGAAATATGATATAAACCCCATCTTTTTATCCTCGATGGCAACAATACAATACATGCCTTGCTGCCCCTACTATCACTGGGAAGGACACCGCAAGATTGAACCGAAAGGTAAGCACTTCTCCCATTGCAAGAAAGATCAATCTAGTAGGCCAAACCAAACTGATAATTCGAAGAGACTTACAAAGATATCAAATCATGCTTATAAGAATTCAGAGAAGAATCAAATATTGTTCATCGATAATCTTAATCATAAACTCACAATTCATCGAATCTCGGCAAACACACCGCAAAAAGAATTACATCGAATAGATCTCCAAGAAGATTGAGGAGAACTCTGTATTGAGATTCAAAGAGAGAGAAGAAGCCATCTAGCTAATAACTATGGACCCGAAGGTCTGCGGTAAACTACTCACACATCATCGGAGAGGCTATGGTGTTGATGTAGAAGCCCTCCGTGATCGAATCCCCCTTTGGAAGATCGCCGGAAAAGGTCCCTAGATGGGATCTCATGGGTACAGAAGGTTGCGGCTGTGGAAAAGTGGTTTTGTGGCTACCCTGGATGTTTTTAGGGTATTAGAGTATATATAGGCAAAAGAAGTAGGTCGGTGGAGCTACGAGGGGCCCACGAGGGTGGGGGGCGTGGTGCCCTACCTTGTGGCCGCCTCGTTGCTTCCTTGACATCCACTCCAAGTCTCTTGGATTGTGTTTGTTCGAAAAAATATCCTCGTGAATGTTTCATTCCGTTTGGATTCCGTTTGATATTCCTTCTGCGAAACACTGAAATAGGCAAAAAACAGCAACTAGCACTGAGCCTCCGGTTAATAGGTTAGTCCCAAAAATCTCTCCCTAATAATAAAGCACGGATTGAGTCTCCGGGTTCACCGTCATGGCATTTTTGCGAAATAGTCCCTCTTGTTTTAGGTATTCAACCCGCACTCACGTCCCTAAGTGAAATAACGATTCGCAATAGAAAAAAAGGTCCCGAACAGGTGTGCATCACCCCCACCGCTTCGCCCCGATTGGCACAGGCGCAGGCCACCCCGCCGCTCAACCTCGCCTCGCACCGGAGGAGACCACCACCATCCTCCCCGATCCCTCCCCTCTCCCAACCCAATATAGATGCCTAACCCATGGGAACCGGCAGGCGGCCGGCGGGTGACGCGAGGCGCGGTGGCGGCTCGAGGAAGACGGGCAGATGCGTGCGCGGCGTTGACCGATCTGGCGGGTGGTGCGGCGGCTTGTTCCGGTGCGAGCGGCGTCCTGCTCATCCAGAGAAGGGGAGACAAGGGCCTAAGGGAGAGAGGAGACAGAGGAAGAAAGGAAAAGGAGAAGGGGTGCACGCAGGGTGAGGGAGGTAGTCGCTGGTGATGGCGGCTCCGGTGACTGACCGACGGGCTTGCTGCCAAATCGCGCCCATCGGGCCACGCTCTGCGTCGGCTGCGCCGACTGCCGCGCGCCGCCGGACAGCAGCGGTGGAGCCTGCCTCGTGGAGGATTACACCGGCTGCCCCGCGCTTTCCGAGATCCTCCGCATCCTCCCTGTGAAGCATCGTCGTCGCAGGAGGACTTCGATGCCTGGATCGCCGACAACCTCCTCCAAATCCTACAGGAGGTCCAGGTTCAACATCTACAAAATTTTGTTTGTGTATGTGGGGTCGACAGATGAATAAATCTCTTTCAAGTTTCAACCCAGCAACCTTCGTGTATGTAGATGTGTATATCAAGGACGCACAGATCCATTGGCCTGCGTACCACACATCCCTTCACTAATTCCATCGGTGTCATTCTTAACAAGGTAAGTATGATTCCCACATTCATGATTTTCTTAATTGATATTGGATCCTTGATCTCCCTAATGTCCTTAAATTTTATTGATTCTATAAACGATCTCAAACGGGAATATACCAAGATTTAGATGGAACCAATTTTTAGGCCACAATTCCTATAACTTTCCTTGTCAATTTGATAAAATTAGATGTGTGATGGAGGTTGTAACCTATTACGGTTTACATTGTCAGATTTCTTCAAGACCCTCTGTCGATCGTCACTATCTTTGAAACAATCTGATTTCTGTGTCATTGCTAAACATATGTATATATTTGGTGTGCTGGATTTTCTGATGTATATGCTATATAAGAGGAAGCTATTCGACAATCCTGCCCAAGTTGGTACAGATTAGCTCGATTTTATTCAGTAAATATTTATGCTTGATAGATACAAGCCTTCCTCTTTTACCCTTCTTTTCTCCATCCTCTGCAGGTCTCCAGCACATGTGAATCATTATCGTCAAGAACATGCTTGTGACATCATTACAATACGTGATGCAGGGCAAAATGATGTTGTCAGGAATAAAACAAATTTAATCATTTCCTATTCTTTTTCCTTGCCCATTTTCGCCGTTATATACACTGTATTTCCCACTGCAATGCACAGCCAAATTTGTATTCATGAAAGTTTTAGTCATCTCTGCTGCAGCTAAGTGTTCAATTGCAATCTCTAGCCAAGTTCCCTTTGTTGTTGTGTTGAATTTGCGGAAAGGCGACCAAGCAGCTCATGGCAGCCGTGTCGCGCCTGCTCCACCGCTGCCTTGACTTGCCGACGACGTCGCCGGTTGGGCCGCAGGGGGGCAAGATCATCGTGGGACCCATTGCCATGGGTGCCGAGAATGCTTGATTGCCATGTCGGAGGCAAAGGTCCTAGAGCTTGGTGGTGTGTGTGTGTGAATTTTTTTCTCCCGTTGCAATGCATCAATCCATTTATTCATGCATCCACTGATTTACTTTGAAATTTTTCTTAGTCGTCGAACATTAATTGGATTAGTTCATGGATATGTAGTGTGACAAGTCGTGTGAGATGAAGGTGGTGAACCGTCTCAATGTGAAGCCAAGTATGTGAAGGATATGCCATGGATGATGTGGACAGGTAAGGTTAAAAGTTTGAGCTGTCAAATTTTGTGTGATCGAGCTCCTATATGGTCAAACCTAAAAAGTTTAGTGAAGATTCAGATTATATGGATTCCTTTTTGTTGCTTACAATGCTATAATCACACTAAATATGTGCATGGAATACCAGAGATAATGCAAAAATTGCTTGCCGATAGGCAGTTGGGCGCATGCATAATTGTCGAGGAGGCCGTAGCTAGCGCTATTCTGGTTTGACTGAATAACATATTCTGAGGCTCCCTTGTGGTGGAGATCGACTATGCAGTGGGGAAAGGAGCTAGGGGATGATTCGTAAGCAGAACATTGTCCTACCCAATTATTGTTGATATTAAATCTGCGTTGAGTAAATATCACATCAGGGCTGTCGGAAGGACAAACAATGTGCTGGATGATGTCCTGGACCATGATCTGCTCCGGAAGGAAAACGATGCAGCCTTGGCGTCGGTATCAGGCATTTTGATGGATGTAAAGCGGACTTGATTGTCTGTGATGGCGCCCCTGATAGTAAGCTTGCATTGCTAGACAAGTGGCCGATGACCATCTTACATGTGTTTATGGTACTTCTGTTTCTTACTTTGCTTTGGATGATTGCAGTTACTGACTTCATGGTATGGATGAGTTTGTTCTGTCCCATCTTATATAGGCGGTTGGTATATTTTTCTCTTTCTCTGCGTATCAATTTAGATCAGAGATACTTTTTGGAAGTAATTTGCAGTATCCATAAGATGTAGTGTCCAAAAATAATGCTACCTTAACCCTGCAGTTGATGCTTAGTATTCTACCTTAAAATGTTTACTTTCGGTGCAATAGCTTCTTTGGATTTTTATATTGAACATTGGACCATTTTTACTCAACCTTTGGATAATACGTTGCTGTTTATGTTGTAGAACAACATGGTATAACATTATGGTTCTACTAACTTGATATATTTTCCACTAATGTCCTTCCTGCTTCCATCTACCTTGCTGCCCCATCTCTCCTCTACCAAATACCAGCTTCATGGTGGATTCATCTACACGTAGTTAATCTCCTAGCGCTGAATCACTTCACAACTGCACATGAATTGTTATGGACCATTTGTTTTTCTTCAGGAATCCACACCTACGGCAGTTCTCCTAGAAACCATCTGCCTGAAGTTCATCTCCCTACCACTCCGTTAGTACTTCTCCCACCCCATATGCCCTTGGCAGATCACATGTCTCTCTCATCTTACTCACAACTGATTGTTGTTGTTTTGCTGCAGATTTTGTGTCAGAACAGAGAATTGTTACAGCTGAGATCATAGACAAATCTTATGTTGCAACAACAGGTTTGGAGGTTGTGCTGAGAATTAAAATGTCAAGGTTCAAAAAATAGATGCTTCAAGTATTTAATCTCTTTCAAATACTCTTATCATGTTCCTTTCAGTGGTTAGAGCCCACAACTAAGATATGTTTGCTTCACACTCATGCTTGTAATACGCCTATATGGTTCCTTATTTCATCATGTCCACGTTTGTAATTCTCTGGTGCAGCAGAGCTGGCCGATAGTAGAGGTTAACCTTCTTTTTAGCCAAAGCTTCCAGTATTGTACTAATTATATGTGCTCTTTCGTGCAGCGCTCACTCAACATATTGATATGTAAGTCAATTTTAACAAATAACTCTTTGCTTTGTCATGGTGGCTAAAATACATCACACTTATCTGCACCTAGAACTGAATATTTGATTCTTTTTGCACCTAGAACTGAATATTTGATTCTTATTGCCTGCATGCCAACAGTATCAAAAATGATGTGCATAGTTATCCAATTAGTTTTGTGAGAACTATATATGATAAACTACTAGAACCAATAGGATAAACTATAGTACTACTATTGCATTGGAACACATGATTCTCTGGTTGATATTTGGCATGATGCTTGCATTCAATATCTAGAATCCTGCACCTCAAACCATATGAATGTGATCCCTATATGGTGTTTCAGTGGTGAAAACTGGAGCATATACTATATTCAAAAAAAAATTGGTACACATCAGGCATACATTGGATGGACGAACCATACAAATAGTAGTCAATCTGATATGGTTTAGTTACATATACTTTTTTGTTTTCTTCTGGTGTCTAGTCATCTCTTATAGTGACCACAAATTAGTACATATAAATTCAATTTTATGATCACTGTTAATATGAACAAGACACTTTCTCTATGTCATTTATGGTTAGTGATATGTAACAGTGAGCTGCACTATTTTTTTCATCATGTTAGCAAAGCATGACAGTACGAGCTATATTCAGATGTACATGATGGTAGACGTGCATATCATGCTGGCTTTCTACTCTACAGTTTTGGGCACCCATGGTGTCAATTTTGAACTGGCATAGTCTAGATTATAAAATGTTTCAATGCTTGCGAATATGGCCTGATTTATTAACAAAGAGAACTCTATATGCTTTTTTGCCCGGTGCAACGCACGGGGCATTTGAACTAGTAATATAAAAGTGCATATTAAAGCCCATTAAACATCCAAAATAGATATTATAATAGCATGGAACAAGAAAATTATAGATACCTTGGAGACGTATCACCAGCCCAGGTCAGAACACAAGGAACCAAGTGCTTAGAAGGACGAACATGCAGATCAAGAGGACCAATATCAAGCCAGAGAAGCAAGACACCCCCGGGAGAAAAGCCTCCCTTACCGGGCAGGCGAGCTCGACAAGGACGGGGCCATCCCTGGAAGAAGACGTCCAAGGCATCCCGACAGGGCCTGCTGGGACCCGCGGAGGCAGAAACACCTCACCCACCCACTCCGCCATGACCCACGTCATCAATCGGTGCGGTGTCAAGCCGCAAAGTGACAAAGTGGCAGCCATTTGCCACATGGCGGCCTCTTTCTACAAGAGATGCCTACAGATGACACCCGTCCTGCTACGTGTCAAGCCAGTAGGCATGGAGCTGGCAAGCTGGCACAGCATGGCTTGTCAGGCAACCAATGACATGACATTGAGCGGCGCATTTAATGCGTGTTGTCAGCCTGCAGAGGTAGGTATAAAAGGAGGGCGAACGTTGCTATCTTATCAGTGCATAATAACTACTTTTGCCATTGTGTTAACCCCTAAATCTATAAAAGGAGGGCCATGGCAACTGTAGAAAGGGTTAGAGGGTGGGACAACTCACAGCCCCATATGCGCGTAGCCACTGCCGGGCAAGTGTACTACGCTCCACCACCTCTCTTCCACCATCAATCCACCAAAGCAGGATTAGGGTTTTATGCCCCATGGTGGCTCGAACTTGGTTAAACTTTCTCGTTTTGTCCTTGCCATGCTTCCCCATGCTGGTCTTCTCTTTGTGAAACGCGATGTCCCCCTACCGAACCAGGCATCTTCAAGGTATTGTAGGCATAGTGGGATGCCGCCATGAATTGAGCCAGAGCTAGGCGTCCAAGGATCCCATTGTACGGCAGGGGGAGGTCAACCACATCGAACACAATTTTCTCAGTCTGATAGTTCACCTCCCCTTCAAATGACACCGGCAATGTGATCTTTCCCTTAGGATAACTCCTGTCTGGATTAAATCCTTGAAACGTGCCAATGACACTTAGCTCTTCCTCGGTATCTGAAGTTTGCTGATGACTTTACGGGATTAAATCAGATTCAACCTGGCCCTGCCGTCAAGCAACATCTTCGTGACCTTGATGTAGGAGACCAACAGTGGCAAACATCCTACCTCAGTGGTATGGTCAGGGTGGTCCCCTTCTTCAAATATGATGGGTGTGTGTGACCATTTGAGTGGTTTCCGAGCCTCTGGCCCTGGTTCCACGACGTTGACCTCACGCGCCCACCGTTTGAGTTGTCGGTGAGCGGAGTGCAGAGATGCACCCCCATCAATGCACATGGCGCCAGTGGCCTTCTAGACCTATTGCTCATTGATTTCCGCTTCATCCCCTCCATCACTCTCATTGATGCAAGCTTCCTTCTCTCGACACCTAGGATTTTCCTTGGTTCCAAAAATGTTTGCCGAGATGATTTGCTTCACCGCCCCGGCCCTTACTGCCAGCAACATTCTGACCTTTTTCCTTATCACGCTTCTCATATTCTGCTCTTTGCCTCTTGATGAGCTTCTCAACCTTATAGCACTCTTGATGGTCATGGCCCTTTGTCCGATGAATCTTGCAATACAACCGTCGCCTTTCCTAGCCTTCTCGGCAGCCGCAGCTTCCCGGCAATTAGCGCACATGGAAACCTCCTTGCTGGGAGTTTCATCCCAAGACTTCTTGTCGATACTAGGCAAACCCGATCCTTCAACAGTCATCACTGCCTTATCTTTGCGCCCCTTGTTGCGCTTCTGGCCCTTCTCCTGACTAGTGGATTCGTCGTTGTCCTCTTAGTCGACGATGATGCAATCCTCTTCTCTTGGGAGTTTCCTTCCCTCCTCCATCCGAGCATGCTTGTCCACCAAAGTGTAAAGCTCCTTCACAGTCTTGGGCAGCCGCACATTCATCTTGGATCAAATCCTGTGGTTGTGCACATTGGACAGGAAGGCAGCTATCACAGCTACTGGATGGATATTTGGGATGTTACAGTGCAGCCTGCTGAATCTCTGCAAATACTTCCGGAGAGTCTTCCCTTCTTTTTGCTGGAGAAGCTGCAATTGCTGAGTCGCCTCGTTCTTGATGACTGCAGGTGAAGGAGCCAATGACCTCATGGCACAGGTCAGCCCATGAAAAGATGGAGTTCTCCGGCAGGTGCATCAGCCAAGACCTCACATTGGACTTGAGTCCCAAAGGGAAGTAGTTGGCAAAAACTCTCTCATCCCTTCCCCCGTCAGCAAGAATAGCGATGGAGTAGATGCTCAGGAATTCTGCCGGGTTTAGCCTTCCATCATACTTCTCGGGTATCTCTGGCTTGAATGTGTGGATGGACGGCCAACGAACTTTCTGCAGCTCATGAGTAAAGGAAGGGCACACAACCTCAAAAGGTAGCTACCCACCAACCTCGAGTGTGGGCTCGTCAACATCGGGTCCGTCGCACCCATTGGCCCGACGGGGGTCATCGCGGTGCCGCCTGATGATGATGCACGCGTCTCCCCTTCGCCTGTCCTCTGGAGCTCGCCGTTGGCCTGGCGTGCCCGAGGGTCAGAGTAGGCCATCGAGACGTCGTCAGGTTCTTCATTCTGCCGCGCCCACACTGGTGGCCATGGCGGGGACTACACCATGGGGGTAGCCCCCTACGTACTTCTAGCAGCACAAGTCGTCATCGTCGCTAGGGGAGGTCCTGGCGGGCCAGCTTGTTGTGAGCCAGCAGCCTCGGCAAAACCGAGTAGACTCTGGATGGTGGCGCGACACTCGTTGTCACAGCCTGATTTTTGGCCCTTTCTTTTTTGTTTGTTTTTCTGAGATTTTTGCTTGAGTTTTCTTTTTTCGTGGCTTTGTGGTCTGGAAACTGAAGAAGATGCCCTCTTCTTTATTTTTCGTTAAAGGAATAACCCTGTCTGCCCTAGATTGTGAACCAACCTATATTTCTATCACTCCCAAAATTCCCAAATAATTATCATAAATTGTTTGGGTCATATCTTTCTCAAATATAGCAAAATATCTCATTGGCCATGTTAACCATCATGCTCAATTAATTACTTTCCTATTTTATCCTGAATGGCAGATTGTGAAGCATGTGCCATTTATCTTTACCCAATTAACCCCAAACTTTTTGGACACCTTTTCATGTCCAAATAATTTCCTCATAACAAATTACAACTTAATTTACCTACTAAATATTCCTAAGCAATTTTGCGAAGTTCCTGTCTAAGGGATTTGGTTGTGAAGGAAGTACTAGCTAGGTTAATCCAATTGAGTTGAATTTTTGCATGGTCTTTCATTTTATCATATCAAAGCCCTCCTCAAGAATTGAGCTCATGCAATGCATCAATGTGAGCTGAGCATCAATTCTTTGGTTCTGTCCAAATTTTCAGTTAATGAAGCAAGTATATTTTATCTTGCTCCATTATGTCTGAAAATTTTCCTAGGACTTCTCCTACATATATAACCTATCTCCACAAAATTGGGGCTCATTTCATCTAGCTATTTTCCCTCAAGATTTTTCCAATTTTCTGGACAGAGACAATAGCTATGAAGGAAGTACCATTTTGGCTTGGCCAAATGGCATGAAATCTTTATGGCACTCTCTTATGCCCAAGTAATTCTACCATGTCCATTTTCAGCCCAATCCATTACTCCTAGTGAGTGCTACTTCATGTTTTGTATTTCTATCTAGTCTGGTGGTTTCTACAGCAACCACTAGCTAAACTCCGCTTCTTGAGCTGGCACCTTGCCAACTTAATCACCTTAGTGAGTGATCAACGCCAGTCAAAGATCAGCCGTGATAGCCAAGCATGTGAGCCACAACAAACTCCAAACACCTTTCTATGCACTTGTATTCTTGCTACCTCTGACAACACCAGGAATCACTATGCTTGTTTATCTCCTCCTTGGCATCACCCTCTGCACACCTTGTCTCCCAGACAAGATTTGGCGGATCAGAGCACTGGTTAGCATCGTGTGCATGCGGTGACCACGGCCCTTGAACGCCATGGACACAGGCTGAGTGTTGTTTGCTTCGGGCCGCTCCAGCTCTCGTCGTGTTCGCACGCGTGAGCGTGTCCAATAGCTAGCACGCGTCGTCGCCCTCTCTCTGGATAGCTCACGCCCTCCGTCCGTTTCCTCACCGGAGCTTGCCACCGTGTGCCCATGAAAGCATAGTGGCCCTTTGGCTCTGTCTTCATCTCGGCTGCTTCCTCCTCGTGCCTCTTGGCCTCCTCCACCCCATGATACTCTACACTGTTTCCCCCCGTCGTCTACCTTCGAGCCCATGCACGAGCAAACGCATGCATGGCACCGACGACGCGTCTGCGGCGACGCCGGCTCGGCCATGCCTTCGCTCGGCTATTTACGCCCCTCCCCTCGCCCTTCGAGCACACCAGCAGTCCTCTCTCACCCCCTAAGCCCCGCCTAGCCAGCCCCTCGAGCTCGAGGAGCTCTCTGTGGTCGCCATGGCCGCCTCGGCCGCCGGCCTCCTCCTCTTAAATTCGGTCGAGCCTAAGTCATCCCCAGATTCTTAGATATATGTGAAGGAAGCCAGATATACGCCTCAGTGTGACAAAGGACTATAAAGATTGACGACAACACTGAGCTCTGTACAAGTACCGGTGAACCTGGGATATGATCCTGATGAGCCCTGCTCTTCTTTTCTCTGGTAACGGCACCATGCCTGTGTTCTGAGCCGTTCTTTTTGGCGTCCATGGTGGATGCCAACTTTATATTTCTCTATTCAATGAACGTCATGGGTTCTTTTTGTGAGTTTCTTTTTGTGACAGTGGCTCTATGCTCTAAGCTGCTCTTCAACCGTCTTAGGGAACTGCCACTTTCTTCAACACGGTCTGATGCTCTGAACTGCTTTTCGGCCATCTTGACCCGTGGTTTAGCTATTTGAGTGATGTCCTAGATCTGAGTTGTAAAGACCGCTGATGGCTACTGATTTATTTGCTGATTTCTTGCAAGGGTTCAGATGGTCATTTCCCTGTGGTCAGAACTTGAGAGGTGATGAACTTGCCATTGAAACAATATTACCATGTCAGGAGATGAGAATAAGGGTACACCTATCAGAATGTTGCACCCGACAGCACCTATGGTGGCACGAAGAAGCAATATGACCCTGCTCTATCAACCAAGGATCCAGATCAACAAAACAATAATGAAGGAGCAAGACTAGTGGTGTAGACATGAAAATGGGTTCGTGAACCATATCGTGTAGGGACCCCGGACAGTCTAAGTCAGTATCGATCGCCATGGATACTCACTTAATGAGTCTACTCAAATTTTGGTAAGGAACCCATATCCACACAACCCGCTCAGTTAATCGCATATGCTCACGTTTGTCAGTATCGAATATCTGGGTTAAGAAGTCGGACCAAAGGTCAATTCAACAGCCTGATTCCAGCGACTATGGGAAAGCATCACACACCCTACTATCCCAATGGATATACCGACAGAATGAATGATCCATAGGAGGAATAAGCATCTCAAAGCATGTGCCCCCACATATGTGAATGACCAAAGGATAGCTTGTCTGGAAGAAAATCTTCCGCCAGAGCCACCATCAGTCAAGGATGAGGATATTATCATATAAGATCATACCTCCTATGCTATCCACGACAGACGACAATCAAATACTTGGTATGAATCTGAGACTCAAGACAATGGAGTCAGTTAGGATGATTTAGAAATTCCCGCGATAAGTCAGAGTCTGTCAGGAAAACGGTTATGTCTCAACTCTTTGTTTGGAACCCAATGAACCTGCATTAAAGGTTGGGTGTTTGTCAGGAAAATCTTATCACCAATTCATGAAAGGTTGTCAGTACAGACACAGCAATCGGTAATCACTCTTGGATTTGTGAGACGGACATATATTTTAGTCATGGTAATCTCAGATAAGTCAGCGGATATGACAAGAATTGGAGCCAGTATAAGCATGAAAATGTGAGGTATGATCTGTCTAGAGATAGACAACCAGTCAGATAAAATCCAGTGGGGAACAATCAATGAGGAAAACTGATACCTGAGTTGGAAACAATTTCCTTAAGTTACATATATTTCCAAATAATTCTGCCATGTCCATTTTCAGCCCAATCCATTAATCCTAGTGAGTGCTACTACATGTTTTGTATTTCTGTCCAGTCTGGTGGTTTCTACAGCAACCACTAGCTAAACTCCTCTTCTTGAGCTGAAACCTTGCCAACTTAATCACCTTAGTGAGTGATCAACCCCAGTCAAATATCAGCCGTGATAGCCAAGCATGTGAGCCACATCAAACTCCAAACACCTTTCTGTGCACTTGTATTCTTGCTACCTTTGACCACACCAGGGATCACTATGCTTGTTTATCTCCGCCTTGGCATCACCCTCTGCACACCTTGTCTCCCAGGCAAAATTTGGCTGATCAGAGCATGGGTTAGCGTCGTGTGCACGCGGTGACCACCGCCCCGGAACACCATGGACGCGAGCTGAGCATCTTTAGCTTCGGGCCCCTCTTCCTCTTGTCGTCTTCGTGCGCATGAGCGTGTCCAACAGCTAGCACACGTCGTCACCATCTCTCTGGATAGCTCACCCTCTCCATCAATTCCTTCGCCGGAGCTAGTCGTCGAGTGCCCACGAGAGCAGAGTGGCCCTTTGGCTCCGTCTTCGTCTCAGCCACTTCCTCCCAGTGCCTCTTGGCCTCCTCCACCCCGTGAGACTCTACCCTGTTTCCCCCCATAGTCTACCTTCGAGCCCATGCACGAGCACACGCGTCCGTGGTGCCGGCCACGCATCCGCGATGATGCCAGCTCGGCCATTCCTTCGCTCGGCTATTTAAGCCCCTCCCCTCGCCCTTTGAGCACACCAGCAGCCCTCTCTCACTCCCTAAGCCACGCCAAGCCAGCCCCTCCAACTCGAGGAGCTCTTTGTGGTCGCCATGGCCGCCTCAGCCACCGGCCTCCTCCTCTTAAATTCGGTCGAGCCCGAGTCATTCTCGCCATTCCACCACCACCCAGAGCCTCCACCCGCACCCTAGTTCCTTTCCCATAGTTCTCCGCCCTCCCCCCGTGGTCGGGGCGCCATGCCCGGAGTTGCCCAAGCCCCCCGTCCGCCCCGGCCTATGCCCCTCCCTTCTCCAAGCTCGACGGTGGCTGAAACCTACCTGGACAGGGCCGCCTTGGTCCCCTGGTCACGCTGCTAGGTCGGGCGCCGCCTGAGGTGGCCCGTGCCGCCGGCCATCGTCTCTGGAGCACTCTGCCCCGCCTCTGCTCTGCGTGCGTACTACCTGTTGAGCACTGCGTTGGTTTTCCCTTGAAGAGTAAAGGCTGATGCAGCAAAGTAGCGTAAGTATTTCCCTAGGTTTTTGAGAACCAAGGTATCAATCCAGTAGGAGGCTACGCGCGAGTCCCTCGCACCTACACAAAACAAATAATTCCTCGCAGCCAACGTGATAAGGGGTTGTTAATCTTTACACGGTCACTTACGAGAGTGAGATCTGATAGATATGATAAGATAATATTTTTGGTACTTTTATGATAAAGATGCAAAGTAAAATAAAAGCAATGAGAATAACTAAGTATTGGAAGATTAATATGATGAAGATAGACCCGGGGGCCATAGGTTTCACTAGTGGCTTCTCTCAAGAGCATAAGTATTTTACGGTGGGTGAACAAATTACTGTTGAGCAATTGACAGAATTGAGCATAGTTATGAGAATATCTAGGTATGATCATGTATATAGGCATCACGTCCGAGACAAATAGACCGACTCTTGCCTGCATCTACTACTATTACTCCACACATCGACCGCTATCCACAATGCATCTAGAGTATTAAGTTCATAATAACAGAGTAACGCCTTAAGCAAGATGACATGATGTAGAGGTATAAACTCATGCAATATGATGAAAACCCCATCTTGTTATCCTCGATGGCAACAATACAATACGTGGCTTGCTGCCCCTACTGGCACTGGGAAAGGACACCGCAAGATTGAACCCAAAGCTAAGCACTTCTCCCATTGCAAGAAAGATCAATCTAGTAGGCCAAACCAAACTGATAATTCGAAGAGAATTGCAAAGATAACCAATCATACATGAAAGAATTCAGAGAAGATTCAAATATTGTTCATGGATAAACTTGATCATAAACTCACAATTCATTGGTCACAACAAACACACCGCAAAAGAATATTGCATCGAATAGATCTCCACTAGAGAGGGGGGACTTTGTATTGAGATCCAAAAAGAGAGAAGAAGCCATCTACCTAATAACTATGGACCCGAAGTTCTAAGGTAATCTACTCACACTTCATCGAAAGGGCTATGATGTTGATGTAGAAGCCCTCCGTGATCGATGCCCCCTCTGGCGGAGCTCCGAAACAGGCCCCAAAATGGGATCTCGTGGATACAGAAAGTTATGGTGGTGGAATTAGGGTTTTGTCTCTGTATCTGATCATTTCGGGGTACGTAGGAATATATAGGAGGAAGAAGTACATGGGTGGAGCAACAGGGGGGCCACGAGGGTGGAGGGCGCGCCTAGGGGGGTAGGTGCGCCCCCCTACCTCGTGGGTTCCCTTTTGGTTGCTTGACGTAGGGTCCAAGTCTCCTGGATCTTGTTCATTCCAAAAATCACGCTCCCGAAGGTTTCATTCCGTTTGGACTCCGTTTAATATTCCTTTTCTTTGAAACCCTAAAATAGGCAAAAAAACAGCAATTCTGGGCTGGGCCTCCAGTTAGTAGGTTAGTCCCAAAAATAATATAAAAGTGGATAATAAAGCCCAATAATGTCCAAAACAGAAGATAATATAGCATGGAGCAATCAAAAATTATAGATATGTTGGAGACATATCAAGCATCCCCAAAATTAATTCCTGCTCGTCCTCGAGTAGGTAAATGATAAAAAAGAATTTTTGATGTGGAATGCTACTTGGCATAATTTCAATGTAATACTTCTTAATTGTGGCATGAATATTCAGATCCGAAAGATTCAAGATAATTTTTTTAATATTGACATAGAAATAATAATACTTGAAGCATACTAACTAAGCAATTATGTCTTCTCAAAATAACATGGCCAAAGAAAGTTCATCCCTACAAAATCATATAGTTTAGTCATGCTCCATTTTTGTCACAAAAGAATGCTCTCGTCATGCACAACCCCGATGACAAGTCAAGCAATTGTTTCATACTTTAGTAATCTCAAACTTCGTAAACCTTCACGCAATACATGAGCGTGAGCCATGGATATAGCACTATGGGTGGAATAGGGTATAATGATGGGGGTTATGTGGAGAAGATAAAAAAGGAGAAAGTCTCACATCAACGTGGCTAATCAATGGGCTATGTAGATTCCCATCGATTGATGTTAATGCAAGGAGTAGGGATTGCCATGCAACGGATGCACTAGAGCTATAAATGTATGAAAGCTCAACAAAAGAAACTAGTGGGTGTGCATCCAACTTGCTTGCTCACGAAGACCTAGGGCACTTGAGGAGTCCCATTGTTGGAATATACAAGCCAAGTTCTATAATGAATAATTCCCACTAGTATATGAAAGTAACAAAACAAGAGACACTCTATCATGAAGATCATGGTGCTACTTTGAAGCACTAGTGTGGAAAAAAATATAGTAGCATTGTCCCTTTTCATTTCTCTTTTTTTATTTGGGCCTCCTTTTTTTATTTGGCCTTTCTCTTTTCTTTTTTCTTTTTTTATATTGGGACAGTGCTCTACTAAATGATGATCATCACACTTCTATTTATTTACAACTCAATGATTACAACTCGATACTAGAACAAGGTATGACTATATATGAATGCCTCCGGCGGTGTACCGGGATATGCAATGAACCAAGAGAGACATGTATGAAAGAATTATGAACGGTGGCTTAGCCACAAATACTATGTCGGCTACATGATCATGCAAAGCAATATGACAATGATGAACGTGTCATGATAAACAGGATGGTGGAAAGTTGCATGGAAATATATCTCGGAATGGCTATGGAAATGCCATAATAGGTAGGTATGGTGGCTGTTTTGAGGAAGATATAAGGAGGTTTATGTGTGAAAGAGCGTATCATATCACGGGGTTTGGATGCACCGACGAAGTTTGCACCAACTCTCAATGTGAGAAAGGGCAATGCACGATACCGAAGAGGCTAGCAATGATGGAAAGGTGAGAGTGCGTATAATCCATGGACTCAACATTAGTCATGAAGGAGTCACATACTTATTGCGAAAATCTACAAGTCATCAAAAACCAAGCACTACGCGCATGCTCCTAGGGGGATAGATTGGTAGGAAAAGACCATCGCTCGTCCCCGACCGCCACTCATAAGGAAGACAATCAAAGAACACCTCATGTTTCAAATTTGTTACATAACGTTTACCATACGTCCATGCTACGGGACTTGCAAACTTCAACACAAGTATTTCTCAATTTCACAACTACTCAACTAGCACAACTTTAATATCACTACCTCCATATCTCAAAACAATCATCAAGCATCAAACTTATCTTAGTATTCAAAACACTCACAAGAAAGTTTTTACTAATCTTGAATACCTAGCATATTAGAATTATTTAAGCAAATTAGCATGCTATTTAAGACTCTCAAAATAATCTAGTGAAGCATGAGAGATCAATAGTTCCTATAAAACAAATCCACCACCATGCTCTAAAAGATATAAGTGAAGTACTAGAGCAAAACTATATAACTCAAAAGATATAAGTGAAGCACATAGAGTATTCTAATAATTTCCGAATCATGTGTGTCTCTCTCAAAAGGTGTGTACAGAAAATATTATTGTGGTAACTAAAAAGCAAAGACTCAAATCATACAAGAAACTCCAAGCAAAACACATATCATGTGGTGAATAAAAATATAGCTCCAAGTAAAGTTACCGATGGAAGTAGACGAAAGAGGGAATGCCTTGCGGGGCATCCCCAATCTTTGGATTTTGGTTGTCCTTAGATTATCTTGGGGGTGCCATGGGCCTCCTCAAGCTTAGGGTCTTGCCACTCCTTGTACATAATCCATCAAATCCTTACCCAAAACTTGAAAACTTCCCAACACAAAACATAAAGTAGAAAATCTCGTGAGCTCTGTTAGTGAAAGAAAACAAAAGACCACTTCAAGGTACTGTAATGAACTCATTTTTATTTATATTGGTGTTAAAACTACTGTATTCCAACTTCCCTATGGTTTATAAACTATTTTACTAGCCATAGATTCATCAAAATAAGCAAACAACACACGAAAAACAGAATCTGTGAAAAACAGAACAGTCTGTAGTAATCTGTAGCTAGCGCAATATCTGGAACCCCAAAAATTCTAAAATAAATTGCTGGACGTGAGGAATTTATCTATTAATCATCTGAAAAAATAATTAACTAAATATCACTTTCCAAATAAAAATGGTAGCAGTTCTCGTGAGCGCTAAAGTTTCTGTTATTTACAGCAAGATTAACAAGATTTTCCCCAAGTCTTCCCAACGGTTCTACTAGGCACAAACACTAATTAAACACAAAAAACACAACCAAAACAGAGGCTAGATAAATTATTTATTACTAAACAGGAGCAAAAAGTAAGTAATAAAAATGAAATTGGGTTGCCTCCCAACAAGCGCTATCGTTTAACGCCCCTAGCTAGGCATCAAAGCAAGGATAGATCTTGGTATTGCTATCTTTGGTAGGCAATCCATAAGTGGTTCTCATAATAGATTCATAAGGTAATTTAATTTTGTTTCTAGGGAAGTGTTCCATGCCTTTCCTTAATGGAAATTGGAATCTAATATTTCCTTCCTTCATATCAATAATTGCACCAATCGTTCTAAGGAAAGGTCTACCAAGAATAATAGGATATGAAGGATTGCAATCTATGTCAAGAACAATAAAATCTATGGGAACATAGTTACTATTTGCAACAATAAGAACATCATTAATTCTTTGCATAGGTTTCTTAATAGTGGAATCCACAAGGTGCAAGTTTAAAGAGTAATCATCAAAATCACGGAAACCTAACAAATCACACAAAGTCTTTGGAATCGTGGAAATACTAGCACCCAAATCACACAAAGCATAGCATTCATGATCTTTAATTTTAATTTTAGTAGTTGGTTCCCACTATTCATAAAGTTTTCTAGGGATAGAAACTTCCAACACAAGTTTTTCTTTATAAGATTGCATAAAAGCATGAACGATACGTTTGGTAAAAGCTTTATTTTGACTATAAGCATGAGGAGAATTTAGCACAGATTGCAACAAGGAAATACAATCTATCAAAGAGCAGATATCATAATTAAATTACTTGAAATCCAAAATAGTAGGTTCATTAACATCTAGAGTTTTGATCTCTTCAATCCCACTTTTATCAATTTTAGAATCAAGATCTAAAAACTCTGAATTTTTGGAACGCCTTCTAGGTAAAGGTGGATCATATTCGGTCCCATAATTATCAAGATTAATATTTCAAAACAAAGATTTAATAGGGGACACATTAATAAATTTTAGATCTTCATCTTTATTATCATGGAAACTAGAAGAACACGCTCTTATAAAGGAATCTTTCTTAGCACGCATCCTAGCGGTTCTTTCTTCGCACTCATCAATGGAAATTCTCATGGATTTGAGAGACTCATTGATATCATGCTTAGGTGGAATAGATCTAAGTTTCAAATAATCAACATCAAGAGAAATTCTATCAACGTTCCTAGCCAACTCATCAATCTTAAGAAATTTTTCTTCAATCAAAGCATTGAAATTCTTTTGTGAGGTAATAAATTATTTAATATTAGATTCAAAATCAGAGGGCATCTTATTATAATTTCCATAAGAATTGTTGTAGGAATTACCGTAATTATTAGAGGAATTTCTAGGATAAGGACTAGGATTAAAGTTTCCTCTGTACGCATTGTTACCAAAATTGTTCCTGCCAACAAAATTCACATCCATAGATTCATTATTATTCTCAATCAAAGTAGACAATGGCATATCATTAGGATCAGAAGAAACACTTTTCTTAGCAAATAATTTCATAAGTTCATCCATCTTTCCACTCAAAACATTAATTTTTTCTATCGCATGCACTTTCTTATTAGTAGATCTTTCAGTGTGCCATTGAAATAATTAACCATATTATTATCTAGGAGTTTAGTAGTTTCGCCTAAAGAGATTTCCTTAAAAGTGCCTCTCGCGGCCGAATCTAAAAGATTTCTAGAAGCAAAATTCAATCCAGCATAAAAAAATTTGTATAATGATCCACAAATTCAAACCATGTGTTAGGCAACTACGTATCATTAATTTCATCCTCTCCCAAGCTTGTGCAACATGTTCTTGATCAAGTTGCTTAAAATTCATAATATCATTTCTAAGAGAGATGATCTTAGCGGGAGGAAAATACTTAGATATAAAAACATCTTTGCACTTATTCCAAGAATCAATACTATTTTTAGGCAAAGAAGAAAACCAAGCTTTAGCACGATCTCTAAGAGAAAAAGGAAATAGCTTCAATTTAACAATATCATTGTCCACATCTTTCTTATTTTGCATATCACACAAATAAACGAAGCTATTTAGATGGGTAGCGGCATCTTCACTAGGAAGGCCGAAAAATGGATCTTTCATGACAAGATTTAGCAAGTCAACATTAATTTCACAAGATTCAGTATTGGTAAGAGGAGCAATCGGAGTGCTAATAAAATCATTGTTGTTGGTATTGGTAAAGTCACACAATTTAGTGTTATCTTGAGCCATTGTGACAAGAAAGCAATCCAACACACAAGCAAACAAGAAACGGGCAACAAGAGGCAAATAGAGAAAGAGAGGGAGGATAGAGAGAGAGAGAGAGAGGGCGAATAAAATGGCAAGGGTGAAGTGGGGGAGAGGAAAACGAGAGGCAAATGGCAAATAATGTAATGCGGGAGATAAGGGTTTGTGATGGGTACTTGGTATGTTGACTTTTGCGTAGACCTCCCCGGCAATGGCGCCAGAAATCCTTCTTGCCACCTCTTGAGCACCGCGTTGGTTTTCCCTTGAAGAGGAAAGGGTGATGAAGCAAAGTAGCGTAAGTATTTCCCTCAATTATTGAGAACCAAGGTATCAATCCAGTAGGAGGCTACGCGCGAGTCCCTCGCACCTGCAAAAAACAAATAAATCCCCGCAACCAATGCGATAAGGTGTTGTCAATCCCTACACGGTCACTTACGAGAGTGAGATTGGATAGATATGATAAGATAATATTTTTGGTATTTTTACAATAAAGATGCAAAGTAAAATAAAAGCTATCAGAATAACTACATATTGGAGGATTAATATGATGAAGATAGACCCGGGGGCCATAGGTTTCACTAGTGGCTTCTCTCAAGAGCATAAGTATTTTACGGTGGGTGAACAAATTACTGTTGAGCAATTGACGGAATTGAGCACAGTTATGAGAATATCTAGGTATGATCATGTATATAGGCATCACGTCCGAGACAAGTAGACCGACTCCTGCCTGCATCTACTACTATTACTCCACACATCGACTGCTATCCAGCATGCATCTAGAGTATTAAGTTCATAAGAACAGAGTAACACCTTAAGAAAGATAACATGGTGTAGAGGGATAAACTCATGCAATATGATGAAAACCCCATATTGTTATCCTTGTTGGAAACAATACAATATTTGCCTTGCTGCCCCTACTATCACTAGGAAAGGACACCGCAAGATTGAACCCAAAGCTAAGCACTTCTCCCATTGCAAGAAAGATCAATCTAGTAGGCCAAACCAAACTGATAATTTGAAGAGACATGCAAAGATAACCAATCATACATAAAAGAATTCAGAGAAGATTCAAATATTGTTCATAGATAAACTTGATCATAAACCCACAATTCATCGGTCTCAAGAAACACACCGCAAAAGAAGATTACATCGAATAGATCTCCACAAGAGAGGGGGAGAACTTTGTATTGAGATCCAAAAAGAGAGAAGAAGCCATCTAGCTAATAACTATGGACCCGAAGGTCTGAGGTAAACTACTCACACTTCATTGGAAGCGCTATGGCGTTGATGTAGAAGCCCTCCGTGATCGATGCCCCCTCTAGCGGAGCTCCGGAACAGGCCCCAAGATGGGATCTCATGGATACAGAAAGTTACAGCGGTGGAATTAGGATTTTGGCTCTGTATCTGATCGTTTGGCGTACGTAGGTATATATAGGAGGAAGAAGTACGTCGGTGGAGCAATAGGGGGACCACGAGGGTGGAGGGCGCGCCTGGGGGCGGAGGGGGGGGGGGGGTAGGCGCGCCCCCCTACCTCGTGGTTTCCCTGTTGGTTGCTTGACGTAGGGTCCAAGTCTACTGGATCTTGTTCGTTCCAAAAATCACATTCCCGAAGGTTTCATTTTGTTTGGACTCTGTTTGATATTCCTTTTCTTCAAAACTGTAAAATAGGCAAAAAAACAGAAATTCTGGGATGGGCCTCTGGTTAGTACGTTAGTCCCAAAAATAATATAAAAGTGGATAATAAAGCCCAATAATGTCCAAAACAGAAGATGATATAGCATGAAGCAATCAAAACTTATAGATACGTTATCAGTGCAGTGTTGGGAGGAGAGGAAGAAGGATATGGGAGGAGAGAGACGCAGCGCGGACCCGACCTGTAAGCGACCCAGCTAGCCGGCCCCGCCAACGCTGACGTGGATAAGTGGAAGCGCATTCGTGCGAATGCGTTTTCCCTTTCCGAAGGCGTATTTCCTTGTGGCTAAGGCGAGGAATATGCTTTCCTCTCTGGAAAGCGTATTTTCTCAAAACCTCTTCTGTCTTATCCACTGAGGGACACGGCTGTGAATATTATTTTTACAGAAAAGTCCATGATCTTCTACACCTCATAAATCCGCAACCGTAACTCTGATTGAGGTGAATCCAACGCCCACATATTCGTCTATTCGAGCCCGAACTTTTGGAATCATTTTCACTATGGTTTGACATTTTGAAAATGACCATTTCTTCCTTTCTCCAAATCAGCCCCCTCTGAGAGAGAATGTTTTCCGGCGATTCATTCCGCGAGCTTCTCACACTTTCTCCCGGTGATTTCTTCCACCCCAGGCAAGCCACAACCACCATTTGCATGATAGCCATGCAGTAGCATTGGTTTTCAACTTGAATCTTTAATAACTGTCTGTTCGTTTTGCTACTGATGTCGTTATTTCGGTCATGCTTATGGATCAGTGGTTACTGTCATGCTATGTTTCCTGCACTCTGTTATTATGTTCTTCATGCTAGTATTACTTTAATATTGGCCATGCTTGGTAGTAGTAGATGTTGGTGATGGTCTTTGGTGGATGACTATTGTCTGTTCTGAGTACCGTTCTTATGCATGTTCTTTTGCACCCAGTTGGTTAAATGCTTGCATGGTAGTTTTATCGTTATGTTATTGCATGGTAGTGTTCTAGTTGTTGATATGGTTGTTAGTTATGTTACACCCCCATGCTTATGTTGATATCATGCTGATGCATTGTAATTGTATCATGTTATTTTATCATGACTCGGCATGTTGCATTCAAGTTTAACCAGATTAAATTGAACTTGAACAATTGTTGGCTGAGTCATGGTGCCACCATATTGAGCTGACCAGTGCAAGCACACTTACCTTTGTGGGAAGGTCCTAGCTAGGTCTATTGTCATGCCTCTAGCTGGTGCCTCCAACAACGGAAGGTTATGCGCGGGCGCTACCCTGATCAGGTAGGACGGCATAAGCCTTGTGTGCCCCTTGTTGAGTATGGATCCTTGTCCCTGCTTGGGACCATTTTGCCATGACGGTGGTCGTTGGTGCCTTTGGTAGGCACGGGGCCACCCAGGACTTAGCCCAAAGGGGAGTTGGTCGGAGTGGCCGGGAGTGTGTCATGGCAGTAGATCAGTTTTGTCGAAACATCGTTGGTCCACCCGAATGGGAGTGCGACGTCATGGGTTCTGTGGTATGGGTACAGTGTGCTAACCTCTGCAGAGTGTGTGTTGACTCTATCAATAGCTGCGCTCACAGATAAGGGCCTAGTTCGTAGTCGGTCACACTATGAGTCACTAGTGATAATAATAATTTTCTTAATAACAACCCTGGTTCAATAATGAAAGAAGTTGGTTGATATTTATGTGATCGTGAGAGGATCACTATGGTATCGTGGATACCGAGTTGATGGATATTTTTGGTGTTATGCGAGAGTCAAGGGTAAAGGTCAAGCTCCTTGTGATCATGAATGATTACTACGGTATTGTTAATACCAAGCTTGATTAGATCCTGAGATGATAGTGTGATGTCCGTGATGGTAAGTTTGTGCAGGTGATGGTTACGAGGTAACCCGAGCAGAGTAAGTTTGTGCATGATAGCGTCATCATGTTGCATGCTAGTATTATCATGTTCATATGTTCATGCCATGCTAGTATTGTTCTACTGTATCATCTTGTTCATGCTATGATTGATCTGATAGTATCATGTTAATTCGCATTAACCTGCAATTGCCATGTTGTTGTCTATCTTGATTGCTTTGGTTGCTGTGATCTTGCAAGTACATTCAATGTACTGACCAGGCATGTCATGCGAGTTTACAAGTCATGCCGTATTTGATTGCTTGTTTATCATGGATTCCTTGTTTGCGAGCTAGGATAAGCGTTCCAGCCAGAGTCCCTGCGGAGTGGAGTTCATCACCAATGTCGCTGTTCCGCTGCTAGAGTTATTCTACTGCTTCGTGTTGTTCTCCTGCTTGCATAGAGCAACCGTGGCAAGCGTAGTGTCGCCATGCGGATGTAATCCCATTGTACCCTTATAGCTTGTAATAAAGAGTTGATTTGCTCTATGCTAAGTAGTGTCATATTCCATAAGACTTCTCCTCGATCTCTAGGCTGGAACACAGGGCGTTCCGATTTTCTCTGAGCTGGGGTGCCACAGTCGTCCATCTGCACGGCCACTGGCGGAAACCTCAGTAGCAGCTAGGCATGCACCATGGCTCTCGTAGCCATGCTTGGCATGGAAGATGATGATGTGGACCGCATTGTCGCTCGGCTCCTAACGGTGTCAGCGGCGACAACACCCTGCCTTTATTGTTGCGAGGCGGTCATTTGGATGGCATGGTGACGCAGCGAAGGCGCTCGAGGGTCAGAAGCTCCGTTGGGCATAGCGGCCTGGTCGACTCATCCCGAGGGAGGTTCACGCACTGTGGTTGCCCCCGTGGCCGGGGCGGACGGAGGGCAGCGATTCGCCCTGGAGCGAGTGTCATCGTTGTGGCTATACCCTCTAGTGATAGAAAGGGGCGCAAGGGGAGCAATCCCTTCGCTTGTACCTCACGGAGCGTGGCCATTGGGATGTTGCTGATGATGCCCTCCTCCGGCGCCTCCTGCTCCCGCTTCGGCAATGGGGGAAGTGGTGACGGATCCGCCTGCCCTGACCACATCCTCAGTAGCGTCCACATCTTCGCGTGCCTCCGTGTCCCTTGTAGCACCGATGGCTGCGGGAGGCAAAGTCTTCGAAGTGGACGGATGAGCTAAAGTTCCGAATTTCTTCTTGGGCGCCATGGCCTATGGCACCGTCGAAGACGAAAGTGTTGATGAAGATGATGCGTTGTTCACGCTTTCAGGTTCGCGCAAGTGCTCGCCCTACTTGGCATGCCGAAGATGTCGTGGGAAACCACGGCCACCTATGGGACCAAGGGCCCCTTGCTGGTTGGGCAGGGGGGAGGTCACATTGCATGAAGAGCAGAAGAGCATGGGGCAGCACAAGAGTGATCACATGAGCAATTTACCCAGCTTCGGGCCGCCGTGAGGCATAAAACCATACTCCTGCTTTGGTGGATTGATGGTGGAAAAGATGGTGGTGGATGTAGTGTGTTTTCCCGGTAGGGTTGCCTCAGGGCGAAACGACTACGAGCGTATGAAATTTGAAGGGGGGGGGTGGATTTTCTAATCTAGTGTCCAACCCTTTCTAAGTTTGCCTTGTGCCTCCTTTTATAGGCTAAGGGGTCACCACAGTGGCAAATCAGTCATTATGCACCGATAAGATATCAAATAGTGCTATCATACCTAACTCTGCAAGCTGACAAAGCGCATTAAACGTGCTGCTCAATGTCACATCGTTGCCTGCCCGGTAAGTCTTGCCGGGCTATCTCCCGAGCCTCGTGCCTACTCACTTGACACGCCGCAGGACAGGTGTCATCTGTAGGTATCTTCTGTTGAAAGAGGCCACCATGTGGCACATGGCTGCCACTTAGTCACTTTGCGGCTTGACACCGCTCTGATAGATGACGTACGTCGTGGTGGAGTGGGTTAGTGAGGTGGCTGCGTCTCCATGAGCCCGGCAGGCCCTGCTGGGGCATCTTGGAGGTCTTCGTCTGGGGGTGGCCCCACCCTTGCCGGGCTCGCCTGCCCGGCAAGGGAGGCTTTTCTCTTGGTGGTTTATTGCTTCCCTGGCTTGGTCTTGGTCCTCTTGATCTGCATATTAGCCTTTGGAGAACCTTGATTTCTTGTACTTGGCATGTCCTTGGTGCTGTAACGTTGCTCCCGTGCCTGGGAACAGTTAGGGCAATGGAGCACTGGTTTGTTACACTGACAACTGGTAGGTTTCAGAATAAACACATGGCCGCACAAGATTCAAAATAATATCATCGCATTTTATGGCACACAACCAGGCCACGTTGTAAAACATAAAGGTCCAGTTGACAACCAAGTACATTCATTCAATGATTACATCCTTTGAGCAGTAGCCCTCTATTGCCCGAGCAATGTTCATAACCTGCACGAAATTCAACTCAGGATGGCAATGCTCCTTTCCAGCCGGCGGAGGACCAACGGCCATGTCCAATGGATTTATCTTAGGCCAACGGACCATGGCCTTCACGAACGCCAACCTAGCCCCCTCAAGGCACGCAGAGCGCTTCATGACATCAATCCGGAGCGACGATTTCCGCATCTTCTGCGCCAGGTCAAAGTAGCTATCCGGAATCAGCCTGGCAGGCCACAACCAAATACAGAGATCCTTCAGGGAGGCCTCAGACATTTGATGCAGCTCCATCAACTGCTTCATTCGGTTGCTAAAAATGGGAGGACGTTTGAAGGCCGGGAACTACGACTAGAGGAGCCTCTGCTCAGAGTCCTCTTGAGCAGCATAATGCTCTATTGCGCCGCCACAGTCCACGGAAGTTTGGAGAAGACGCCTGTAGAGCGCCAAACCCGCGTCAGCAAGGTGAACCTGTAGCCTCTAAACACACTATGTAGTATGTATTTATTACCATCTACAATTTCCCCACTTGGCGGACCTCCTCCTGGACACCTCGCACCATGGTCCTCGCCTCCTAGAGCTCCTTCTCCACCTTGGATAGCCTGGAACACCGCTACTCCTTCTCGTTCTCCAGGGCCTTAATCTTCTGCACGGCGTCCTTGAGATCCACCTGCTCCTTGGCTACTCGAGCCTCGTGCTACTCACCAGCGAGCTTGGTCTTATCCAGCTCAGCCACCGCCTTTTCAGCAGCCTCTTCTTTGCCGGCCGCCCTAGCCTTGGCCTTCTTCAAAGCCTCCTTCAAGCCCTCGACCTTAGCGGCAGCAGCTGCAATACCCCCACACTATATGATTAGCGTGAAGTGCCTCACACTGCAGCTGAAGCAGTAAACCCTTGTACCCCCCTCCACGTCAGAAACAACTGTCGAGTCTTCCCTGGCTCTGTGTTGTTCCCTTCCTAGTCCTCGCCGTCGTCCACCGCCCTAGTGCTCTCGACGGTGTGGTCAATGTGGTCAGTTAGCGACATCCATCGGAAGATTATTGTACATGGAGAGGCTGAGAGCTAGGTCCACGGATGCCCGCAAGGAAGTGCCTCCTTATTACGCGCAAAATAATGATTCCTCCACCTGACAGCTGGGACCCATAGGAAGGGCCTCTGCATTTCATGAAAAAAACGTTCCTCCTGCTGACAGCTCGGACCCACCAGCTATATCTTCGCACGCAAGGAAGTGCCTCCTTATTACGCACAAAAAAATGAATACCCCCCTGCTAGCTGGGACCCACCATAGTGGGAGGCTGACTTGTGGGCCTACTAAGTTGACGCGGATGGAGGGTTGTGTCAACTTTGTCAATATGAACGATTCTACCTCCAGTGACCGTATGATGTCCATCGAATGGCCGTAGTGTTTCTTCAACCTCTGGTCTTCTTGCTCCAGCTGCCCAAACCAGCGCTAGTCATGCCGCCTGCACTGTGTCCCGTGGCTGGCTCTGCTGCCGCATAGGCCTCACTGCCCCACCCAACTCCAACTTCTAGCCAGGCCATCCCTCTACTCACCCAAAACCCCTGTTATTCTATGGCGCCGGCAGCCTGACACCGTAGTCGAACCTGTCAACCATCGTACTGCTCTCCACGCGGGCATCCACTGCCTCGTCTTCCCTGGCTCCGCATTGTCCCCTTTCCAGGCCTCGTCGTCGTCCATCGCCTTGGTGCTCTAGGCGCAGCATGGTCAATGTGGTCAAGGAACGACTTCCATTGGAAGAGGACTGTACGTGGAGAGGCTGACAGTTGGGTCCACGGCGGCAGCAAGGAAATGCCTCCTTATTATGCGCAAAATAATGATTCGTCCACGTGATAGCAGGCACCCACTGGACGGGCCACCGTATTTCACGAAAAAAACATTTCCACCCTGACTGTTGGGACCCACCAGCTACATCTTCGCACGCAAGGAAGTGCGTCCATATTATGGCCAAAAAATATAATTCTCCCCCTGACAGTTGGGACCCACCTGCTATATTTTCGCACGCAAGGAAGTGCCTCCTTACCTCCCCGACAGGTGGGACCAACCCGGTCGAACCGTAAGTCGGGTTGTCTGTCTGGTTGTGAACGTGGATGTACATACTGGTCGGTCGGTCGGTCTGCAGCGATCAACTGTGGTCGAGTAAGGAAGGGCACGTGTCGTAGTAGAGGCACGGCCGTACCATTTCACATAGTCCTGTCTATATCGTGTACACGTACATACAACCAGGGTGCAAGAAAGTAAATACGGCCACGAAAGTACATACGGGCGGGGTATCAAACACCTACTCGCGCATACGTACGGCCAGGGCTCGTGTACATGGAGAGGCAGTGGAGGGCAGCGACGACGTCCTGTTCACCGGCAGCCAACCTACTGGAACGGACCGAAGAAACTGCATCCTATTCATCGGGAGGCAATAGAATGCGTCCTATTCATCGGGAGCCATCCAGCTTGGAAAGAACAGCCCAAACGAGGCTTGGCGTACCGCAAAAGCGAGGAAATGGCCTTCTGTTCGACCGCCTATGGTCATAATATGATCTTTTTCATCGGGGAGGTCTGGCTTGCTGCAAAACCGAGGAAACAGACTTCTCTTCGACCTCCTACGGTCGAAATGGGACCTTTTTCATTGGGAGGGGTGTGGCATACTACAAACCGGGACTCCACAGACTACTGGTCATCCACCATGTACTACCTCGCTCCAGCCTCCACGGGCTACTGTTCATCTACCGTTGACCTGCTCCAGACTCCACCTACGACTATTTATCCACGACATCTTACTCTACGAGCTACTGTTTATCCATGGGCTCCTATTCATCAAGCCTCCACCGGCTACTATTCAACCAGCCCTCCACGGGGTCCTATTCATCCAGCCTCCACCGGGTACTGTCCAACCAGCCCTCCACGGGGTCCTATTCATGAGCCCCCAACCGGCTCAATCGGGGTCCTGTTCATCCAGAGCAATGACC
Organism: Triticum monococcum; assembly: GCA_034509565.1. Lineage (NCBI taxonomy): Eukaryota > Viridiplantae > Streptophyta > Magnoliopsida > Poales > Poaceae > Triticum > Triticum monococcum. Next base: position 370,761,133 of record CM067844.1, on the reverse strand, counting down.
TCTACTACCACGGGGTCTTGTTCATCCAGCAGCAATGACCGGCTCAATCGGGTTCCTGTTCATCCAGCAGCAGGTTCGATCAGCTTCAGTTAGCAACAGTAGTGAAGGAATCCCTCGGTCGGGTTCAGTTAGCAGCGAGGGATCGATCGATCACTCGGGTTTAGTAAGTGAACGCCTCGCTCGGGTTTAGTTAGAGCCCAATGCCTCGCACACATGCGCGTATGTGTACGAGAGAAACACGCAAATCTCCATGCATCACTTGGCCCCGACTACCCACCGTAACCGGGAACTCCCCGGTATTTTCCTTGCCCTTGCATCTACCATGATTTTTTCTGTCATGGACGGCCCAAAGAATGTCATGCAGCTGCGTCTCCGGCATGCCCAGGACGAAAAGCCCATTTTCTGTCATGATTTTTTGTCATAGAAGTAGGAGCCCACCACATCTATGATAATATCAGGTTTCTTCACAATTATTGTCATAGAAGTGTCATAAGCTTGACAGAAAAAAATTGTTCGGGCCAAAAGGTCAGGGATGTGTCTTTTTTGTAGTGGAAAGAACACTACATGATTGAACACATCACAAAGCACCTCTTCCCATGGCAAGAAAAATCAATCTAGTTGTCCTAACTAAACAAAAGATTCGAAGTATAAATATGAGGCTATAAGTAATCATGCATATAAGAGACCAAAAGAAGACTCAAACAACTTTCATGGATATATAGATCTCATCATAAACTCAAAGTTCATCGGATCCCAAAAAACACACTGCAAAAAAAGTTACATCAAATAGATCTCCAAGAGATCATTGTATTGAGAATCAAAAGAGAGAGAGGAAGCCATCTAGGTACTGCCTACAAACCCGTAGTTCTATGATGAACTACTCACGCATTATAACAGAGGCCAATGAGGATGATGGACCCCTCTATGATAGTGTCTAGATTGGATCTCGTGGTTCTGGAACTAGTGGGAGATGGAATTTTCTTTCGTGGACTCCCCTAGGGTTTCTGGAATATTTGGAGATTTATAGGGCAACGAGGAGGTGCTAGAGGCCACCAAGGTGGGCCCATGCACGCCCTGGTGGGATGTGCTCCCCTTGGAGCCCCCCTCTAGTACATCTTTGACCCGACAGGTGTCTTCTGGTCTAGAACAATTCTCCAAAAAGTTTTGTTGTGTTTGGACTCGGTTAGGTATTGATTTTCTACGATGTAAAAAACAAGCAAAAACAATAACTGACACTAGGCACTATGTCAGTAGGTTAGTCCCAAAACATGATATAAAGCTGCTATAAAATGATTGTAAAACATCCAAGAATGATAATATAACAGCATGGAATAATAAAAAATTATAGATATGTTGGAGACATATCACTACCTATGTCCTTCATCCCCGGAACACAATTCCAATAGCACGCTAAGCTTACATCGAGATTTCAACATCATGTTGGTTTCCTTGAAAGACAATTTCGATTTTGAGCTTGCAATCTTATCAGTGGTTCCGATGACCTTTCGCTTCAACATTCCTTTTGCTTGATGTAGTCGATGATCGAGTACATCTTCTTCACACCCCTCGACAAATGTGTCAGGATCATCATCAACATTCAAAGCTCTTCCAGGATATCAATCGAACTCCTGTTGAGAAATACCATCATTGTGCCTCGATGATTTGGGTTATCATCGACCACATTATCGCCTTCCCTTCAACATAAACTTGTTCATGGTTTGTGTTGTACCTTGAGTTCCTTGCTATCCAACTCATGTTACGTCCTACCTTGGAGTACTACCATCATTTATGTCAAGAATGTTGTGAGAATTTTGCCATCTCTTAGGAATTCTTGATACAAGTGATACTTCTCACCATCTCCATTCATTTCTTTTCCCCTGTGTTGTTTCTAACCAAAATACCAACAAATGAACTATGATGTGTGAACTCAAAACTTCTAGCAACACTATTGCTTTGAAGCTAATGGTCGATAGTTTCATTATTAGTCTATTGGTTATTGAATCGCCATTATAACATTGATCGTGCTCCTTTGTCCATATTTCAGGTGCACCTTTCGATCAATGGTTAATTGTGGATGTTTTTATCAAGCATAAAACATTATATCATTTGGTCCGATCATTACTATCACCTTGTTCACATAATTGTTGAAATCCATCTATTTGGAAATCTTGGTGAATTGTTGCTAATGCCCATCAAGGACACTCCTAATCTCCTCCATGGTTAATGGTGTACTTTTGTTTCGGAGATTGCTTCAATATTTCTTTTCATGAGAATCTTGCAACATCTTCTCATCAATTTGTGTTGCACCCTTTTCTTCTCAGGTATCCTGAGTCTCAGGTATCTTGACAATACCGGATCTTAATCTTGGTCAGATATGATGGTTGGAACATTTTCCAAGAATTATAACATTGGTCTTTATGCAACACGGTAAAGGGATATCATGTCTAGCACACCTGGCCGGAGGACCTATTATTATACTATGTTATTTTGTAAGGTTAGCCATTCTTCCATGAGGAAATTGTAAGACCTATTCTATAAGGTGTTTGTGATGCGTCCTTTGTGTATCCAAAGTCTGACCTTTACCTGATGACCATGTCAATGCTATCCCGAAACATGTGTGTGGTACTCCGATCATGAATGAGAACATAGGAAGCGCAATGCTAAATTTTTTTTATCAATTATCCAAAAACTGTTGTATGGGTAAACCTCATAAATTCCTTGCCCCTTTCTCTAGATGGCTACATGCTTGGAGTCCTATCATTAATAGTAGTTTGGATTATGTCTAATTATCCAAACCTTGCCTATTATCGAGCAATGTGGGGCTAGTACTCTGTTTCAATCTGTCTATGGGGACTGTTGCTACTTTTGTGTGCCCGTGAATCGTGTGAGAACCATCCTAATTGTTGCCGAAACAGATGCATCCTCACTAGTTTTTTCATGAAATATGGCATGGTAGGACATAAGTTGTCACGGTTTATCATACAACCAACATGTGTTTGATGAAATAGAGTAATCAAGAAATGTGCGTCGACGTATACATATGGTACTTAAGGTTGGATAACTACTTGTAAAAACCGTTGGTGCTACCCCACTTGTAAGTAGTTGTGCAAAACACGACACATTGGGTCAGCTCACTTCAACACTAGAAAAGTAAGCAACTACATATATTGTTATAGTGGTTCATGCAATTAACTGCGGCCACAATGTAAATTCCAAACATTCACACGCTAGTCCAGCGTTCATGTGGAACATTCACATTAAACTCATCTTCATAAAATACTTGAAAAGGATAAGTTAAGCAATTTTATACATCTCAATGATTCATAGAACATAACAAACGTATACTAGTTCACAGCAAAAGACAAAGTTGTGAGAAGGTTTACAAACGTATAATAGTTCACTCTAGCTTTTCTTGTTGCCACCATCCATTTTTAGGTTCTCTCATTCCAGAAACCAATTATAATTGTGTTCTCAGTTGGAATGATGAACTAAACCATGTAGTGTACTGACCAACTAAACTTCTTGTGCAGTTCCAGTAAATTTAAGCACTGCTATTTGCAGAAATAAGCAGACAACAATGCCTCTTGTCCGCACACCTATCCCGAAAACCTCCGTGCAGCCATGCCAGCTAGTCCTCTGTCCATGGATGAACTGGGAGAAAGTACATTCCGAACTAGGATGCAGTTGTTTTCGCCTGTCCTTGCACTGCAATAAGGAAGTAAAACTTACGAATCAGCTTCTTTTAGATTGCGTTGGTCATTCTACCTAGTTACTACCAATGTAGGAATACCTGGAAGACAGGTGGTTAGACGACGGCAACTAGGAATAGCCATCTCATTTTGTGTGGCTCTACTAAAACTGAGGTATGTACTTTTGATTGCGCAGATAGAAACGATATTGAGAAAGACATCCATGTTTGCATAAATATGAAATATTGTTATTTAAACAGTGACAGTTATTTGCGCTAGCATATGATTAACAACATCATCTATTATGTTATAATTGGCGCTACATTGATAGTATGAAAGTGACCTTAAGTAAGAAGTAGCACCATATCACATCAACACTGCCACTAGATTAACATGCAAACAATAGCATTAGTATTACTGTCTTGAGAGTAGCACATGGTCAGTAAATGTGCATTCAAATTTCTGCAGTTCCACTGGGATGAAGCAATGTTAGCAGTGTGAGATTTAAGTGTAACTGCAAAAACACAATTCATTGGAAAAAAGCAAGACGGAAACACATCATAAAATGGTGGTGGCATTGCTTCACTTTACCGACGGCACTAGACCATTACTTAATAGTGGTTGTCGGTGTCAAAACCGGCGGATCTCGGGTAGGGGGTCACGAACTGTCCGTCTAGGCGGATGGTAACAGGAGGCAGGGGACACGATGTTTACCCAGGTTCGGGCCCTCTTGATGGAGGTAATACCGTATGTCCTGCTTGATTGTTCTTGATAATATGAGTAGTACAAGAGTTGATCTACCACGAGATCGAAGAGGCTAAACCCTAGAAGCTAGCCTATGCTATGATTGGGTGTCCTCTCTACGGACTAAACCCTCCGGTTTATATAGACACCGAAGGGGGCTAGGATTACACAGAGTCGGTTACAAGGAAGGAGATCTACATATCCAAATTGCCAAGCTTGCCTTCCACGCCAAGGAGAGTCCCATCCGGACACGGGACAAAGTCTTCAATGTTGCATCTTCATAGTCCGACAGTCCGGCCAAAGGATATAGTCCGGCCGTCCGAATACCCCCTAATCCAGGACTCCCTTAGTAGCCCCTGAACCAGGCTTCAATGACGATGAGTCCGGCGCGCAGATTGTCTTCGGCATTGCAAGGCGGGTTCTTCTTCAAACTCTGAGTACCTGTTAAATAGTGTCCGGCTTCTCGTAAATGTTGCGCTTCTTGGCTTCTGCGTCCAATAATGGCCTTCTTCCACGTGTCAAGAGAATGTGAGGAGCCAGGGTGTTTCTACATTTACCACCCCATCTATGTGAATGAACTGTCTATTAAAGAGACGAGGATCCTCAGATCCAAACCACACCATCCTCCCTCAACGAGCATTCATCGGAGCACACCCGAAAAAATCCATCCCAACTTGGCCGGCCAGCGCAGCTCCTCCTCTCGCTCCCGCAACCCAAAGCCCGGAGACTGGGAGAAGTGTTCCGTCCTACACAGCCAATTAGTGAAGCTACAGACCCAGGGATTCCTCCCTCCAGCGTATATGGTCCCGGGTCGAGCCCGGCTCGCCACCTATAATGGCAGGGAGCAAGCGGACAGCTTTCCCAACCCCTCTAAGGGAGAGCGGTTATTCCTTGTCCCTTATTTGTTAAGGGGACTCGGATTTCCAATCCATCCATTTCTCTGAGGGCGCCTGGAGTTCTACGGCCACCAGTTGCACAACCTCACCCCTGCCTCAATACTGCACATCGTTGGTTACGTAGCCCTTTGCGAACTGTTTCTGGGTTGCGAAGCTCATTTCGCGCTGTGGAAAAAGTTGTTCTGCCTTGTGCCCCGTACACAGAGGGGATCAATCTATCAAGTGGGCGGAGCCGAAGTATGGCGCATCGCCGGGATCGGATACCTATCCGGTACCCCAAAGAAGATGTCTGAGCATTGGCCTTCAGAGTGGTTTTATATGGAGGATGTTCCTCTCCTGGATCCTATCCGGATTGGTCTTCCAGAGTTCCACAACGCCCCTTTGAAGAAACGCCTAAGCTGGCGACCACGGAGCCCACAGGAGGAAGACGATAGAGACGTATTTTATCTGATGGGCCGGATAAAGTTGCTAGCCAAATCAGGACTGACCATAACCGAGGTTATTGCAATATGCATTATGCGGGGGGTGCAGCCACTTCAATATCGAGGCCACCCTTTGTGGCACTTCAACAGGGAAGATGATGCCACTCGCTGTGGGCGCAAGGGACCGGACTCAGTTGCTGCTCTAGCTAAAATTCTATCCGATCTGTATAAGGGGGAAGAAGAGGAGTTCCTCCGCATCAAGCCACGGGATGGATTCTCCACGAGCAAACCTCGAAGCTGGGTGAGCTTCTGCTCTTTTTACTTCCATCCTACCCTTGTTTTCATGATAAATATTTACCTTGCCGTTTCATCGCATGAACTACGTAAGGCGGTAGGGGATATCAATAGCACACCACCACAACTTGAGGATCCTGAGCGGGTCCTCGACACCGGCCTGAAAGAGGATCCGTACATATTCGTGGAGCTGATTGATAGGATTTTCTATCTGCTAAGGTGTGATGACGCCATGGTGGCCATTATAGCCGACTACCCTGGGCTACTCCCAGCCTCGCAGGTAAATGAGACCGGAGTCCCAACCTTTGAAAAGGATTTCCTTTTATGCACTTCACCTACCGTATACAAACGGTGTTTTATAGGGAAGGCCCTCGGGACGCCATGCCGAGCCCGCGGCGACTCGCCAACAAGGGTTTCAAAGCCAGACAAGCTAAAAAGGAAGGCGTTCCGGACGGAGATGCCGGCGCGGAGGTATGATGCAACACCTCACTACGTGGTTGTCGTCTTTAAAAACACAATAACCCCCGTGTTTCCTAGAAGGGAGAAAGCTCGCCGGACAGTATCCAGAGAGGTCGCCGATCATGCCTCTACCAGTCGGGCTCCAGGGCCGGACACAGAGGCGGAAGCTAACACGAGGTACACGCCGGATGCTCCTTCTACAGAGGATGCGGATAAGATATCCGCTACGAATTCCGAAGTGGAGAGCGCCATGAATCACAGGCGTCGCCGAGCCGTACTCCGTGATGCTTGTTTTTTCCAAGAGGCGTTTGATGCATTCAACTCGGGAGATGCGTACATCCGTGCTTCTCAAAATGGTCTAGCTAGAGCCACGGACCAGTATGTAAAGGATGTACGGGTAAGAAAATTTGATGAATATATATATCAGTAGCGCCTGAGACTTGAAACAGTTGGCACAACTGATTTAAGGATCATTTGTTGTGCAGTTTCTTATAGAGAAGAATACTTGACTGTCACAGGAGCTGGAGGAATGCAAGACCCAACTTCGGGCCATCATTACTGCATTGAAGGAACCTGAAAAGTCCCCAGCTGGTAACATTTGTTTCAAAGAATGATAGGTACCATATAGTGTGCGGCATGGCTGCAAATCTAACAATAGATATTGCAGATGACTCCGGAGAGAATCCAGAGGACTAGCATGTCGTACGACAGCTAAAGGCTGGCGAACGCGTGCTGACTAAGGTCATGCGGGAGAAAAACAATCTCCAAGATGCCAATACCAAGCTGAGCATGGAACTGAAATATGTTCGAGCCCAGCTTGCGGACTCCGTGAAGGAGAATAAGCGGCTTCGACGCGGCATTTTCAGTAAGTGCTTGAGCGAACCATTAAAAGAGTGTGGCGGAGAAGCCGGCTAACAGAGTTATGTCTGCAGGTATGCTGACGGGTCGTCCCGCGGAGGAGATGCCTGGGTCTGCGGGTGATCTTCTACCCGATCTCTCACAACTGCACGAACAAGTTCGGCAGGTGATGCAAGGTATTGCCCAGGCCTTGTGGCCATCCGTCTCCCTACGAGCAGGCATTGGAGAGATTGCGGAGAAGCTCAAGGGAGCACGGCGGTGCTTCCAATTATGGAAGATATCGGCCTGCCGTCAAGGTGCCAGGGAAGCCTGGGCCATGGTGAAGACGCGGTATACCAAGGCTGACCCAAACCACATGGCCGAGGTCGGACCCGTGGGGCCTGATGGGAAAGTGATCCCCGTTAGCTTAGTTTATGAGCAAGTAGAATTAGCCGCAAAGTATTCCCAATAGGATTGTATGCTAGACAGCCTGTTGGATGGTATAGAAGTGGAATTTAGTCAGTCTACATGACTATGTAATTAAAGTGACATGTATAATGCCTTCTAGCCGGATTGTAAATCAATTTTCATGGAGGACCTTTTCGCTTCAACCTCGGGACCCGATAGTCCAGAGTGTATCCGAATACCCGCTCAGTTATATAAGAACCGGGGTATGCGTGGAAACTAGGCGTAGGGATCATTAGTGCTTGAACCGAAAAGTACCCAACTAGTTATGTTATATTACATGGGTAGTAAGAAACATCTTCGAGGGAGAATAGTTCCGTTAAGGGTTCCTTTCCCTGGGTACGCATGCCCTATAGTGCATGTCCGGACTGCGAGAGAAGACTCAGGCAAAAACATCTGGGGGCACATATGGAAAATAAATAAATATCATCTTTTGTTCACTGACCGAATATTCCCTTAAGAACGCTAGCTTTCGGCTTCACTCAGTCTGAGGTACACATCCGGCTGACCCGGTAGTAACAATCGCAGAGGTGCTCCCCTTATGCCCTAGCCGAATTAATGGGAACGTAGGGCATAAATACAAGAGCCAGGCAACCTAGCTTGGCCAAAACTTAAGTCATATCGATGCATATAATGGCGAAGAAAAGGTACATGCGGAATAATAACACATGTGCGGGGCATGAAGCCCAGATAAATAATCAAGCTTCTGTGTAAGAAGCCCCCAGGTATAATGACCGCGGTTAGTGCGTCAATAGTGTGCAAGCAAGGCACAAGTTGGCCCTTGAAGGCCTTGAGAAATAATAAAAGAAAGAAAGAGAAAAACGACAGATAATGTATATGCAAAAAATGGACAGAGGAAGGACACGAACATAGAGTCCGGCACTAGACGTAGAATCTTTGGAGCCTGGCTGCGTTCCATGGGTTCGGCTCAAGTCGATTATTCGATGCATCCCACAGACGGTACGCTCCACCGGTCAGAACTTGGTCAATAATGAACGGACCTTCCCATTTGGGCTCGAGCTTGGTCTTTTTCTTCTCCGACAGGCGTAGAACTAGCTCGCCACACGTTATAAGTTTTGGCCCGTACTTCTCTGCTTTGGTATCTGCGAGCCTGTTGCTGATAGAACGCGGAACAGGCTTTTGCCATGTCACGCTCCTCCTCCAGGGTGTCTAGACTGTCCTGCTGATCGAGCTCGGCTTCTCTTTTTTCGTACATGCGCACTCGAGGTGAGTCACCATAAAGAAGGGTGTGTATCCGGTAGTACGATTCGGCGTGGTCCGCAGCCCCAGAGTACGGAGTCAAGCTCCTCTACCCAGTGCATGTTAGACTCCTTTGAGGACCGCACTAATCTGGGTTTGATGCCGCTCATGATAAGACCATTTGCTCGCTCAAGATGGCCGTTAGTTTGTGGGTGATAGACAGAGGCATAATCGAGCTTAATGCCCATGTTGCTGCACGAGAGTTTTACCTCGCCGGCCGTGAAGTTCGTGCCATTGTCGATGATGATGCTGTGGGGGACGCCATAATGGTGTACAACCCCGGATATGAAGTCTATCACCGGTCTGGATTTAGCCGTTTTAATAGGTTTGGCTTCTATCCATTAGGTGAATTTATCCACCATGACCAGTAAGTATTTTTTTCTTATGGGTTCCCCCTTTAAGGGGTCCAACCACGTCAAGCCCCCAGACTGCGAAGGGCCAGGTAATGGGGATTGTCTGGAGGGTGGTGCGTGGCATGTGGCAGCGTTGGACCAAATCCTGTGCATCTACCTGGGCCGTCCGCCAATAAAAACTTGTACGGAAGGCCTTGCTTACAAGGGCCCGGGCTGCGACGTGGTGGCCGCCGAGTCCTGCGTGAATTTCTGCCAAAAGCTTCCGCCCTTCCTCTTCGGAGATGCACCTTTGAAGGACTCCGGTAGTGCTTTTTTTATATAGTTCTCCCTCGTGGACCCTGTAGGCTTCAGATCGCCGCACTATGCAGCGTGCCTCATTTTGGTCCTCGGGAAGTTCCTGCCTAGTTAGGTAGGCCAGGAATGGTTCTGTACACGGGGCGATGATGGCCATTATTACGTGGGCTGAAGGTGTTATTTCGGTGGCAGAGCCTCCAATTATGTCAGAGCATTCGGTATCGGGCATTTTGGCCGGGTCCGGACTATTGTTACCGGTGTCCCCTTCCCATACCACGGATGGCTTAAACAACCTCACCAAAAATATGTTGGGTGGGACCGCATCACGTTTTGCGCCGATGCGGGCAAGGATATCCGCCGCCTGATTGTTTTCCCGAGCCACATGGTGAAATTCAAGCCCCTCGAACCGAGCTGACATCTTTAGGACGGCGTTGCGATAGGCCGCCATCTTCGGATCCTTGGCATCGAAGTCCCATTTATTTGGGATATTGAGAGGTTCGAATCCCCATGCACCTCCACGTGTTGAATGCCCATCGAAACTGCCATCCGAAGACCATGTAACAAGGCTTCATATTCAGCTGCGTTGTTGGAGTCTGTATACAGTATCTGTAGTACGTATTGAACTGTATCTCTGGTTGGGGACATCAGGACGACGCCAGCCCCCAGACCAGCCAGCATTTTGGAGCCGTCGAAGTGCATGATCCAATTGGAGTATGTGCCGTACTCTTTAGGGAGTTCAGCTTCCGTCCATTCAGCGACAAAGTCGGCCAATACTTGCGATTTAATGGGTCGTCGGGGTTTGTATGTTATGTCGAATGGGAGGAGCTCAATGGCCCATTTGGCAATCCGGCCCGTGGCGTCGCGGTTGTTTAAAATATCATTAAGTGGCACTTCCGAGGCTACTGTAGTTGAACACTCTTGAAAGTAGTGTCGCAGCTTCTTGGATGCCATGAATACCGCATAGGCTATCTTTTGATAATGTGGGTACCGTGATTTGCATGGAGTGAGGACAATGGATACATAATATACCGGCTTTTGAAGGGGGAATTTATGTCCGTCCGTTTCTCGTTCGACGACGAGCACTGCACTTACAACCTGATGAGTTGCCGCAATGTACAACAGCATTGGTTCGCCGATGTTTGGCGCGGCCAGGATTGGGCTGGTTGCCAGTATGGCTTTTATTTCTTCCAATCTGCCTGTGGCCGCGTCCGTCCACTCGAAATGTTCGGTGCGCCGAAGGAGGCGATAAAGGGGTAATTCCTTTTCTCCTAAGCGAGAGATAAAGCGGCTTAGAGCCGCCACACATCCGGTTAATTTCTGAATTTGTTTGAGGTCCATTGGGATAGCTAACTGTGACAGAGATTTGCTTCAATTTCTCTACTGCAGACAATGAAACCCAGGAGCTTTCCGGCTGGTACACCGAAAACGCATTTTTCCGGATTGAGCTTGATGTCGTATGTTCGGAGGTTGTCGAATGTGAGCCTCAATTCTTCTATTAGAGAGTCTACGTGTTTGGTTTTGACGACAACATCATCTACGTATGCCTCTACTGTTTTGCCGATCTGTTTCTCCAGACATGTCTCAATCATGTGCTGATATGTTGTGCTGGTGTTTTTGAGCCCAAAAGGCATTGTGTTGAAACACAAGGGGCCATATGGTGTGATAAATGCCGTTGCGGCTTGGTCAGACTCCGCCATCTTGATTTGGTGGTAGCCGGAGTATGCGTCGAGGAAACACAATGAATCGTGTCCTGCAGTAGCATCGATAATTTGATCGATGCGGGGGAGGGGGAAGGGATCCTTTGGGCAAGCCTTGTTGAGGTCCTTGAAATCGACACATAGGCACCAGGATTTGTCCTTCTTTGGTACCATCACCAAGTTTGCTAGCCAGTTCGGGTGTTTTATTTCTCTAATGAATCCGGCCTCCAATAACTTGGCTAGTTCCTCTCCCATAGCTTGTCTCTTAGGTTCAGAGAAACGCCAAAAAGTCTGCTTGACTGGCTTGAATCCCTTTAGAATATTAAGGTTGTGCTCGGCCAGCCTGCGTGGGATTCCTGGCATGTCTGAGGGGTGCCAGGGGAATATGTCCCAATTCTCGCGCAGGAACTCTCGTAGTGCGGTGTCCATGGCGAGGTTTAACTGTGCCCCGATGGAGGCTGTTTTTGTAGGGTCCGTTGGGTGGACATGGAATTTGACTATTTCATCTGCTGGTTTAAAAGAGGTGGACTTGGATCTCTTGTCAAGTATCACGTCGTCCCTGTCCACTCTGGAGCTTAGCGCAGTTAATTCCTCGGCCGAAAGGGCTTTGGATAATGCCTTGAGGGCCAATGCGGCTATTTTGTTTTCGGCGTGGATTGCTATGTCCGGATCACTAGCGAGAGTGATGATTCCGTTGGGCCCGGGCATTTTGAGCTTCATGTACCCGTAATGGGGTATGGCTTGGAGGATCATGAATGCCTCCTGCCCTAAAAAGGTGTGGTATCCGCTACTGAACGGGGCCACTTGGAATGTAATTTCTTCGGACCTATAGTTCTCCGACGTGCCGAATACCACATCTAGTGTGATTTTCCTAGCACAGCGTGCTTCTCGATTGGGGATGATTCCTCTGAAGGTTGTGCTGCTTTGCTCAATGCGGTTCCAGTCTATTTCCATTTTTTGAAGAGTTTCCTCATAGATGAGGTTTAATCCACTGCCGCCGTCCATGAGTACTTTGGTGAGTCAAAAGCCGTCCACAATTGGACTGAGGACCAGTGCAGTTGGTGCTCGGGCTGTTCGGAATTTAGGTTCGTCACTGGCACTGAAGGTAATAGCCATGTCACTCCATGGATTTATTGTTGCCACGTGGCAGATTTCGGCAAGGCTGCGGAGTGTTCGCTTGCGCCTATTATTTGATGCGAAGGTTTCGAAGACTGTTAATACCGTGTTGTTATGCCCGGGATGGTGCTCTGTGGCATCTGGGATGAGAAGATCCTCACCACTTTTGGCCAGCTACCGGAGTACCCAACATGCTCTAAGGCTATGTGTTGGTATGGTATCCGTTGTACTATGAATTTTGCAGGGTCCGTTGAGCCATCCCTCCAATACGGTCCCTGTAGAGGGTTTTTGCTTCTTTGTAATTAACTCAGGTGTCTTATGATAGTGCACCCTTTTACTTCGGACTGGGTGTATATTTGGAGCCGGATTATCCCAAAATTTCGTTTCGGTTTTCCAGGCACTTTCCATCGCACAGTACTTTCGTACTATGGACGCCAAGTCAGCAAAGCATGATATGTCATGGCGACTTATGGCGTTAAGGATTCCCTTGTCCGTGTGATTATTGCAGAACAATGAGACTGCGTCTTCATCGCGACAGTCCTTAACCTTGTTCATCACAAGGAGGAATCTGGCCCAATAATGATGTACTGTTTCCTGGGGCACTTGCCTGATGTGGGAAAGATCGTTTATGTTTGGGTAGGTGGGTGGATTTGAGTCCGAACCCTTACCCGATCTGAGACACAGGGGCCGAGGAGTTTCCAATCTTGGAAGTTCGGGTTCCGGGATGTTGCCCGATAAGTCTGGCCCGCCGCCTGACTCTAGGTTCAGGGCTTGGGTGGTGTCCTCCCGTAAATGGGTATCCGGCTCGGAGAGCTCAGGAATCCGGACATAGTTAGTCCTCAAGATAGAGGAAGAATCGCCGCATTGTTCCTCCACCACTGCAATATGACGGGTGACTGGTGGAGAGTTAATCTCCCTTTGATCGGGTTTAAGCCCAATCCGATCATAGTCTGTAGCGATCCCAAGGCGGCGATGGGATCCAAGAGCTCGTTTAGGGATGAGAGCTCCATTGGATCCATCTACTCGGCAAATTCCGATCCGACGTGGAGGCTGTTTTCGATGACCCGAGAAGTCCTCATCGGTGCAGCAGCTGAACGGGCGGTCATGATGAAACTGCCTAGCCGGAGAGTTTGGTAGACAGCCAGTGCTCCCCCGGCAGTAATGTTGTTTTTAACAACAAGACGAGGCATCCTTCCTTACGGTGACGGCACAATGGAACTCTCAATGAAAGCACCAATGTCAGTGTCAAAACCGGCGGATCTCGGGTAGGGGGTCCCGAACTGTGCGTCTAGGCGGATGGTAACAGGAGGCGGGGGACACGATGTTTACCCAGGTTCGGGCCCTCTTGATGGAGGTAATACCCTTCATCCTGCTTGATTGTTCTTGATAATATGAGTACTACAAGAGTTGATCTACCACGAGATCGAAGAGGCTAAACCCTAGAAGCTAGCCTATGGTATGATTGTGTGTCCTCTCTACGGACTAAACCCTCCGGTTTATAGAGACACCGGAGGGGCTAGGGTTACAGAGAGTCGGTTACAAGGAAGGAGATCTACATATCCGAATTGCCAAGCTTGCCTTCCACTCCAAGGAGAGTCCCATCCGGACACGGGATGAAGTCTTCAATCTTTTATCTTCATAGTTCGATAGTCCGGCCAAAGGATATAGTCCGGCAGTCCGGATACCCCCTAATCCAGGACTCCCTCAGTGACATTAGGTGGCATTGCTTAATGCTTCATGTGATTTTACATTAACGGTAGCGATATGGGCGTAGGGACAGCAGGGGCATAAAGTGGTGAGGCAGATGTGGTTGCCAACAGTGGCAAACACTCAGGCAGCATGTCTGCATTTGTCCCATTTTTATCTCCTTGGCGACATTTTCCTATGTGCGCACAAGGAATCCACACCTGCTCGTTCTCATTTGCGTTGTCCCCCAACACCCCTCACTTTCTATCCCTTTTCGACCAAGAGACAGGTCCACTTCCCCCACCCTTTGCCATCCACCACGCTTTCTTCGCCATTTCAACCAAGAGACCAGTTGGGTAGCCAGTATCTACTACTTTCCCCTATTTCCTCTTAGCACAAAGTCCTAGATTCATGCTACATCTTTCCCACTTTCTTCCCTGTTTGAACCAACTCTTAAATTCGAATGTATGAACTAGCTTTACCTCGAATTATAATAAGAGTCTAGGTGGCTTTGGAACAGCCGACAAAAGTAGAAAAATATCCACACAAAGCCACGGGGGGAGCTGGGGCAGTAGAGCAAAGCAGGTTTCAAAGGAATATATACCTGAGGGTCGTCGGCATGTGGCAAATACGGCGTTAGAGGCCGCATCTTGGCCACAATACCTCAGGGAAGAAGAAGGGGTCGGAGGCTCTCCAGAGCCATTGTTGTCTCGGAGAGAACGGCATGGCCGCCGATGAGGACACACGGGCAGCTGTTGGTCTCCTCCCTCGCCGTCGACGACCGCGTGAACAATGCACCTACACCCCTACCCCGGTCGAGGTGGTCCGACTAGATTTGCGACCAGCCATGAGCAGAGAGAGTGTGGCCACCTATGTCTTGCTTAGATCGGTAGAGCATGAGAGAGTGAAAGAGAGGAACCCTAGTAAAAAAAGCGCTGAGGCTCCTGCTTAAATATATAGTGGAGTGATTTTGTTGTACCAGTCGTTATTGAATTGAGTATGCACGAACCACTATTTTCATTTAAAGTTCAAGTAAAAATAAAACTCGATCAATAAGGCGCCACCGCGTCCAGGACGCACTATACTGTATCATTCACGTGTGGTCCCCGACCCTCCATCAAGTTGAAAATTAGACTTGTCAAAATGTCAATTGGGATGCATCTTTGTAAACAAATGCGCTCCTAGCTTCAAAAAAATGTGCTCTTACGTGTACCCGCGAGTGGGTGTGAGAGAAAGAGTGTGTGCGTGCACAGCTTCTCATCATGAGAGTACAATATACTACGCCCAAAGAACGTTCACCACAAGAGTAATAGTATAAGTGTGTGACGTGTGAGTTAAAATAAAAGGTGCGCGACGTCTTTTATTTGTTAGAAGTTCTGAGGGTAGGGTGTGAAGAGCACATATGTGTGCGACATCTACCTATAGATAGATGGTGGGTGCGAGAGGACTCGGGAGAGTCGTGACTTGTGAGGGTGCATGTGTGCCTGAGAGAGAGGGGATGTATCAATGCAATGCATGTGTGCGTAAACCATATGTGACAAACGTTTGCCACAAGCCGTGCCCTGGCAAACGCCGTAAGAACCGTTAGATCGGCATCTGACAGTGTCAGTTTTGCCATATCATTTAACAGAACAGCCACTCCTCTGACACACAAATCTTCTACGTGAGTGTTAGCAACTGCCGTATGCTCCTCCCTCCGTTCCAAAATGTAGTGCATATAGATTTATTGAAAATTCGAACCTCGCAAACTTTTTACAGAGTTTTTGTGTACCAGAATGCACATATAGAATACCCAGTATATATCAGTTCATTCATCTTCGAGAGGTAACTATAAAGATGGGGGAGGAGTGTACAAAGAAAGACCATCGTATTACTTGCAGCAATTCCAAACATCCTTTGGTGTGGAGGAATATGATAGGAACTCTATATGATATGATTTTTATAGGATTTTTTCCTTTAGAGCCTATTTGTTCATAGGAATAGTTTCATATACTCCACATTTCAAAGGAAAATAAACATGATATCGTTTTTATAGCTTTAGAGCCACTTGGTTCATATGAATGGATTCCTATATTCCCACAATTTCAAAGGAAAATAAACATTAGTGTATCTTCAACATAAAAGATCCTGTGATGTGAACCAAATGACATCTCTTTTCTAATCCCTCCTCATAGGAATTGAGATACATGTCATCTCTACATTTTCAATAGAAAAGTTCCTATGATGTGAACCAAATGACATATTTGTTTCCAATCCCTACTGATAGATATTGAGATACATGTCATCTCATTCCCTAGAACTTCCATGTATACATCTTCTATTCTCAAATAGCTAGTACAACCCACTAGTAGCTTTTTTATGGACATGAAACTATGACATAGGAACACATCGTGCATGCAACTCATAAATTACATTATTTTTGTACTCTATGCATGCAATAACCACATCTTCAATTCATGCATGTTACTCATAAGTTATTTGTTGCATTAGATTTTGTATTGACAATGTATGTGTTGGTAATGTGCACACATATGTAGTTCACATTCACATTTTTGTTAGAAATGTCATTCTTTTAACAGCAATTCATTTTTCTCTTTGTATTACATTTTCATTTTAAGCATACATTCACTTCCCATTAGTTATAGGTGTTTTTGCAGGAACTTTTATGCATTATTTTTTAGTAGAAAATTTCACACGGCCGTGGCTGTATCAAAATGCGGGGCCCATGTGTCATTGACTTTCAGTGGAACCTACGTCCACAATTTTTTTACGTATATCTTCACTAGTCCCCGAACCCAAAATGCTGCCTCGTTCCCATAAAACCAAGCGGCCCACCTGTATTAAGGCATCAACTCGAACTCAATCCCTCACTCGTTTACTACGTCGTGGCCCCGCACGCCGTGGTACTCCTACAAACCATACCCGCAGCACGCATCATCAGTTTTCTTCAAGAGGATGAGGGAGAAGCAGATTTGTAGTGGAGGCTCCTACCCTAGGGTGACCTTGGTGGCTTTGTGATTTTCTCTCTTCTTAATGCTCCTGCACCCTAGAGTGAAATGATGGTTGCTTCGTCGTCCAGCTTAATGCGGGAAAGGTGGGCTTTGTGATTTGACCCCTCATCGCTCATTTACTACTACTACGGCGCTACGACTGGCGTGCTTCCAAGTCCAACCGCTGCTCAAAACTGTAATTTGTTGCACCGTACATCGAACAAGACGGTGGATGAGCCACATGTCGGCCAAAGGGGTCATGTTAAGTGTGTCGCCATTTCGTGTGCGTATTGACCCTGCTTGAGTGGCCACGCCAACACGACAGGTGCAGCCTACCACTTGGTTTTCCTCCTTGGTGAATCCCGACTATATTGATCAAAAAAGCTACTACTCCCTCCGTCTCGGTTTATAGGGCGTGCATGTAGTTCTAGGTCATCCATTTGACTAACTAAATATGAGTTACTATGTCACAAAAAGTATATCATTGGATTCTTAAGTGGATGTAGTTTCTAAACATGTATTGTTCATCACATATAATACATATATAGCTAGTTAAATTCTCAACCTAGAACAATGTGCATGCCCTGTAAACTAAGATGGAGGAAGTAGTAAAAACGAAGTGATTTTACAGAGCGGTGGGCGGGGGAGCATGGCTTGTCATGTGGTCCCACGTGTCATGATGTACAAAGGCGATGCACTATAACATCCCAATTTTCAATTTGGATGTTAATCATTAGGTCATCATATGCTTCCATGCTATTTGCATTTTTATTTGGTTTTATTTGAACATTTTGATCCTAGAGGACTTAAGCAACTCAAGGACCATTTGAAAGAGTTGGAGGTTTTCATAAAATTTCATTTTTGAATTTTCAAAATTGGCAAATTGGATCGAAGTGATTTTTATTTGAAATTATTTTGAAAATAAATAAAATAATGAGAGAAGATAATATGACTTCTTAAAACAGAGGAAATAATGGAAATTTAATTTTAAATAAAAATATTTGTTTTATTAGAATTTTATTTGAGATTTTATTCGAGTAAATTAGGGAAAAATTGCATTTTAAAATTGCATTTTAGCCCAGAAAAATGTTCACGTGGTCCTAAATATTAGGAGAGGACCGTGAAAATTATTTCTGGAAATTTTAGGATTTTTACTTATTTTATTTATTTTGGATTTTCTGTTCGGCGAAATTATTAAAAAAACAAAAAACAACTCCGAACTAGGCCGACCCAGCCGAGCCAGGCCGTGGCCCAAGGCGCCACCGTCGCCTTCCCCGAGTCCGCCTCCCGCCCGGAACCGCGCCGCTGCCGGTGTCCCACTCGGACTCCTCCTCTCTACCGCCGCGTCGCCTTGCCCCCTCCACAAGCCAGCCGCACCTCCTCCTTAAATACCCCAAGGCGCCACCCCCTCTCTCCCCCAAAGCGCCCCGTCGGCGCAGCCGCACACCGCCGCCTGCCACGCGCCGCCACCTCGCCGCACCGTCGCCGCTGCCTCGTGACGCCTCCCCATGCCGCGAAGCCGCCGCCTCCCCGCGCCACGAAGCCGCCGCCGCCCACCGCCTCGCCCGTTTTTTCGGTTTATTCGTTTAGATCGGTTTTATTTTCAAGGTTCGCTAATTAGCGAACGTTCACCCGTTCTTCTCTGTTAGCGAACGATTTCATTCGTTAGTCTCTGTTAGCGGACGTTCGTTCCGTAGATTTTTCTTTTTCTGTTTATTTTCATCCATGGACCTATCTGTAATAATTTTATCGCAGATTAGTCCCTAATCTTAAAACCTTCGCTACTTTTTGCTCGTTTGTCCAAATCCAGTGAAACCAACGCCAAAATCTTCGTATCGATCCCCTATATCCAGATAATCAACTTGAACATGATTTTAAAAATTTGAAATTTGGTTTTGATTTTGAAGTTCTTTTGATCGTAGTTTGAGTTTCGTAGCTCTGATTCGATCGATCCTTTTTTGCAAATCGAAGTTATTCTCTTGAATTTTCAATTGAGTTCTTTTCTTTTGGGTTTTACCTTTGCACCTTATGTTTGAGTGCTTATGTATGCTATTGTTTGTTCATAATAGAGTTTCCAGAGTGCAAGGCTTGCTTCTACGAATCTCTAGGGTTTTCCGAACATCGGCATGGCAAGTAACACTTTGATCATATCCCTTTATTACCCAGTTTTTATGCATTAGTTTCAACCCTCAAATATTGCATGAGTAGGATTGATAACATGTGGGTACTAGGAAGTAGTTGATGAGGTAGAACCTACTGTCTTATATATCAGACCCTATGTGTTACTACGCTATGCTTATACTTATATGCTATGCTCATAGACGTGGTTTGGTGTTTGATGGAATTCATGAAAGATGTGAGAGTTATGATTAACTATGGGAAACTTAAGGTGGCTAATTTAATACACATATGGGTCGATTGTTTGTGGGCACCTGGGGAATCCAGTGTTGTCCAAGGAGATCCCGGGGTGCTCCCCCGCCCAGCGCTCTATAAAATCACTTCGTTTGTTGGCACCTAGGGAATTTGGGTGGATTGTTTGTGGGCACCTGGGGAATCCGGTGTTGTCCAAGGATTATTCATGCTAGAAACTTCCGTGTGTAGCCACAAGCCATTATGGGCTCTGGCATAGTTGAGTAAGTTGTGGGAATCCTTTCCATGATGGGCCAGCAGATGTAGGGGATTGTAGGTGTACCGGCCTATATATCGGTTAAGGGGACCTCTTCGGAAAGACCGTGTCTCAGTCACCCGTTTCTCAAACACCATGCAGTGTGAGAAATACAATGGACGAGATCGAGTCTTGTGGGGAAAAGTGCGCAAACCTCTGCAGAGTGTACAAACTAATCATGATTAGCCGTGTCCCCGGTTATGGACATCTTGTGTATCTGGTACTTGAATTATTGATTTTGATCTCATCTCATCACTTTACTTAATTAATTTGTTAGGTTATTAATATTATTTTGGGATTCAGTTGGGGTTACCTTCTCAATGTTTTTAACAAACTTTGTAGTTAAATAAAATATATTCCTTTGTTGTAGGGAAAAACTAGCTTTATGCAAATAATAACTATAGAGCCTCCACCAGCCATATATGCATGTAGTGATAGTTGTTATTTGTTTATTGCTCTATAGTATTATCTTGCTAGCATATTCCATGTACTGACCTACACAGGCTGCAACGTATTATGTTGCAGAATTTTTAGACGAAGAGTAAGGTGCGCTAGGTCATTGTCGTGCACTCAGTTTTGCCGTAGAGTTGGATGGACTCATTTACCCTCGAAGCTTGCGCGGTTATATTATTTTAGATGGCCTTCAGCCATATTATTCTAATAAGTACTATTTTTGAAACACTTGATGTAGTAAGTGTGTGATTGAACTCTGTTATAAATCCTCGAGTACTTATGCACATAGACTTGACCGTTTGAGGTCGGGTCGCTAGATGCGCGTCCCTCCTGAGGCGGAACAATGGAAGAAGCAATACGTGATAACCCATAAGTATAGGGGGTCGCAACAGTTTTCGAGGGTAGAGTATTCAACCCAAATTTATTGATTCGACACAAGGGGAGCCGAAGAATATTCTCAAATATTAGTAGCTGAGTTGTCAATTCAACCACACCTAGAAACTTAATATCTGCAGCAAAGTATTTAGTAGCAAAGTAATATGATAGTAGCGGTAACGGTAGCAAAAGTAATGTTTTCAGTATTTTGTAGTGACTGTAACAATAGCAATGGAAAAATAAATAAGCGAAGAACAATATATGCAAAGCTCGGAGGCTATGGATCGGTGATGGAGAATTATGTCGGATGTGGTTCATCTTGTAACAATCATAACATAGGGTGACAAAGAACTAGCTCCAGTTCATCAATGTAATGTAGGCATGTATTCCAAATATAGTCATACGTGCTTATGGAAAAGAACTTGCATGACATCTTTTTTCCTACCCTCCCATGGCAGTGGGATCCTAATGGAAACTAACTAATATTAAGGCCCCCTTTTAATACAGTACCGGGCCAAAGCATTAACACATAGTGAATACATGAACTCCTCAAACTATGGTCATCACCGGTAAGTATCCCGATTATTGTCACTTCGGGGTTAACGGATCATAACACAAAATAGGTGACTATAGACTTGCAAGATAGGATCAAGAACTCTGATATATTGATGAAAACATAATAGGTTCAGATCTGAAATCATGGCACTCGGGCCCAAGTGACAAGCATTAAGCATAGCAAAGTCATAGCAACATCAATCTCAGAACATAGTGGATACTAGGGATCAGACCCTAACAAAACTATCTCGATTACATGATAGATCTCATCCAATCCATCACCGTCTAGCAAGCCTACGATGGAATTACTCACGCACGGCGGTGAGCATCATGAAATTGGTGATGGAGGAAGGTTGATGATGACGATGGCGATGGATTCCCCTCTCTGGAGCCCCAAACGGACTCCAGATCAGCCCTCCTGAGAGGTTTTAGGGCTTGGCGGCGGCTCCGTATCATAAAACGCGATGAATTCTTCTCTCTGATTTTTTTCTCCCCGAAAGCAAATATATAGAGTTGGAGTTGAGGTCGGAGGAGCTCCAGGGGGGCCCATGAGGTAGGGGGCGCGCCCTAGGGGGGTAGGCGCGCCCCCACCCTCGTGGTCTTCATCTTTTGCAAGGATTTTTTATTATTTCCGAATATATGTTCTGTGAAGTTTCAGGTCATTCCGAGAACTTTTGTTTCTGCACATAAATAACACCATAGCAATTCTACTGAAAACAGCATCAGTCCGGGTTAGTTCCATTCAAATCATGCAAGTTAGAGTCCAAAACAAGGGCAAAAGTTTTTGGAAAAGTAGATACGACGGAGACGTATCAACTCCCCCAAGCTTAAACCTTTGCTCGTCCTCAAGCAATTCAGTTGATAAACTAAAAGTGATAAAGAAAAACTTTTACAAAATCTGTTTTCTCTTGTTGTTGTAAATATATAAAGCCAACATTCAAGTTTTCAGCAAAGATTATGACTAACCGCATTCACAATAACGCTTAGGTCTCAAGTTTACTCATATCAATGGCATAATCAACTAGCGAGCAATAACAATAAATCTCAGATGACAACACTTTCTCAAAACAATCATAATATGATATAACAAGATGGTATCTCGCTAGCCCTTTCTGAGACCGCAAAACATAAATGCAGAGCACCTTTAAAGATCAAGGACTGACTAGACTTTGTAATTCATGGTAAAAGAGATCTGCTACGTCTTGAGCTTGCGTTGGTTTTCCCCGAAGAGGAAGGGATGATGCAGCAGAGTAGCGTAAATATTTCCCTCAGTTTTTGAGAACCAAGGTATCAATCGAGTAGGAGCCCACACTCAAGTCCCTCATACCTACACATAGCGATAGCTACTCGCAACCAACGCGATTAGGGGTTGTCAAGCCCTTCACGGTCACTTACTAGAGTGAGATCTCATAGATATAATATTTTTGGTATTTTTGATATTAAGACGCAAAGTAAAAAGTAAAGGCAAAGTAAAAAAGCAAAGCAATATTAAAGTAATGGAGATTGATATGATGAGAATAGACCCGGGGGCCATAGGTTTCACTAGTGGCTTATGTCAAGAGCATAAGTATTCTATGGTGGGTGAACAAATTATTGTTGAGCAATTGACAGAATTGAGCATAGTTATGAGAATATCTAGGCATGATCATGTATATAGGCATCACGTCCGTGACAAGTAGATCGAAACGATTCTGCATCTACTACTATTACTCCACTCATCGACCGCTATCCAGCATGCATCTAGAGTATTAAGTTAAAAATAGAGTAACGCCTTAAGCAAGATGACATTACGTAGAGAGATAAATTCATGCAATATGAAATAAACCCCATCTTATTATCCTCGATGGCAACGATACAATACGTGCCTTGCTGCCCCTTCTGTCATTGGGTAAGGACACCGCAAGATCGAACCCAAAGCTAAGCACTTCTCCCATGGCAAGAACTACTAATATAGTTGGCCAAACCAAACGGATGATTCGAAGAAACTTGCAAAGATAACCAATCATACGTAAAAGAATTCAGAGAAGATTCAAATATTATTCATAGATAGACTTCATCATAAACCCACAATTCATCGGTCTCAACAAACACACCGCAAAAAGAAGATTACATTGAATAGATCTCCACAAGAGAGGGGGAGAACTTTGTATTGATATTCAAAGAGAGAGAAGAAGCCATCTAGCTACTAACTATGGACCCGAAGGTCTGAGGTAAACTACTCACACTTCATCAGAGGGGCTAGGATGATGTAGAAGCCCTCCGTGATGACGGCCCTCTTCCGGCGGAGCTCCAGAACAGGCCCCAAGATGTGATCTCGTGGATACAGAAAGTTGCGGCAGTGGAATTAGGTTTTTGGCTCCTTTTCAGATCGTTTGGGGGTACGTGTGTTATTATAGGAGGAATGAGTACGTCGGTGGAGCACCGAGGGGCCCACGAGGCAGGGGGATGCACCCTATGGGCGCCCCCACCCTCGTGACCTCCTCTTTGATCCCTTGCAGTAGGGTCCAAGTCTCCTGGATCACGTTCGGTGAGAAAATCACGTTCCGGAAGATTTTATTCCGTTTGGACTCCGTTTGATATTATGTTTATCCGAAACACTGAAATAGGCAAAAAATAACAATTCTGGGCTGGGCCTCCAGTTAATAGGTTAGTCCCAAAAATAATATAAAAGTGGAAAATAAAGCCCAATATAATCCAAAACAGTAGATAATATAGCATGGAGCAATCAAAAATTATAGATACGTTGGAGACGTATCAGGCATCCCCAAGCTTAATTCCTACTCGTCCTCGAGTAGGTAAATGATAAAAAGAGAATTTTTGATGCGGAGTGCTACTTGGCATAATTTCAATGCAAATCTTCTTAATTGTGGTATGAATATTCAGATTAGAAAGATTCAAGAAAAAAGTTTATATTGACATAGAAAATAATAATACTTCAAGCATACTAATAAAGCAATTAGGTCTTCTCAAAATAACATGGCCAAAGAAAGTTATCCCTACAAAATCATATAGTCTAGCTATGCTCCATCTTCCCCACACAAAGTATTTAAATCATGCACAACCCCGATGACAAGCCAAGCAATTGTTTCATACTCTAACTTTTTCAAAACTTTTTCAATCTTCACGCAATACATGAGCGTGAGCCATGGATATAGCACTATAGGTGGAATAGAATGGTGCTTGTGGAGAAGACAAAAAGGAGAAGATAGTCTCACATCAACTAGGCGTATCAACGGGCTATGGAGATGCCCATCAATAGATATCAATGTGAGTGAGTAGGGATTGCCATGCAACGGATGCACTAGAGCTATAAATGTATGAAAGCTCAACAAAAGAAACTAGTGGGTGTGCATCCAACTTTCTTGCTCACGAAGACCTAGGGCAATTTGAGGAAGCCCATCATTGGAATATACAAGCCATGTTCTATAACGTAAAATTCCCACTAGTATATGAAAGTGACAACATATGAGACTCTCTATATGAAGAACATGGTGGTACTTTGAAGCACAATATATGAGACTCGCTATATCATGGTGCTACTTTGAAGCACAAGGGTGGAAAAAAGGATAGTAGCATTGCCCCCCTTTTTTTGGGCCTTCTTTTTTTTTCTTTGGCCTTTCTCTTTTTTTGGGACAATGCTCTATTGAATGATGATCATCACACTTCTATTTATTTACAACTCAATGATTACAACTCGATACTAAAACAAAGTATGACTCTATATGAATGCCTCCGGCGGTATACCGGGATATGCAATGAATCAAGAGTGACAAGTATGAAAGAATTATGAACGGTGGCTTTGCCACAATGTGACGCCCGGATAATTAAACTACAGTAATCTTATGTTAATGGCGCCAGGTCATCGTGATTACTATTGTTAAACTCGGGTTGATTCGAATCCGGTCCAAATTTCAAATTCAAATTAAAGTCCAAGATTCAAATTTCTCAAACTTGCAAAATAAAATGTTCAAAGTGTGGAAAATCTTCCATATCCAATTATGGTGCTGACCCAACATTTTGTAAAAGTATTTAAATGCTCTTTTGTGACTAAAGAAGTGACTAAACCAATTATTAAATGCCTTTAAATAATAAACAAATACAAACATGTTTTATTATTGTGCCAAATTAATTATGGCAGTAGCCTAAATAGTAATACTAATTTTTGGGCTAGGTTTATATTTTCCAAAGCTAATAATAAATAAATGAAAGGAAACTTAATTGAAAAAAGAAACTAATAGAAAGAAAAACAGAAAGGATCAAAACTAGAAAGCCTACACTATGCACACTTCGGCCTGCTGGCAACAGTGCAGGCCCGACTCGAAAACACCCGGTCCCCTTCCCCTGTTCATCGATCAAGGCGTGGCGCCCATCCCCTACCGCCATGGCTGCGCCGTGGACACGAGGCGCCCATCCGTCGGCCCCGCGTGCTGGATAAGAGCATCTCGGCGCCCCTCCCTCGGCAGACCCTAGCCACCCACTGCCCCTGCCTCTCCCACTTCTCCCCCCCTCTCGCCCATCTTCTCGATCTGGAGGAGACCATCGCCGCCGTCGCCATGGGTTCGCCGCGTACGTAGCCACTGGCCACCCCGCGTCGCACCGCCGTGTCCAGAAGCTCCGTCGACGTCTTCTTCGTCTTCCTGGCCCACTGGAACAAGCCGAGAGCCATCGCATCGCCGGCATCGAGCATCTTCTTTCTTTGCATCACCGGAGCTTCGTCGCGCCAATACGAGCAAACTACTGCTTCTAGTCACTCACCGGGCCTTCATGCGCCTCCTCGGTGAGTTCCTCCCTCGGACCCCCTTTTTTTCCCTTTGATTTGGATGCCGTAGGTCACCTTCATCGTCATGCCCGATCTCGGGCGTACACGTACATATCTGAGCTACTGCTGCTGCCTTGGCGCTGCTGCTTCTGCTATCGCCGCGCCACTTCTACACGACTGCAACCGCGGCCGGCCCCTGCTAGCACCGCTCGTGCGCTGCTCCGCCGGCCGGTGCCTCCTGCTGTGACCTACTCTACTGCTGCTGTAGTTGTTGCGACGCCCGCGGCCCATGCTCTGCCTGCTGTAGTTGCTCTGTCCTGCTGCCACTACGCCGTCCACGCGGGCGACACCGGCGCCCGGCGCTGCTCGCTGCTCCCCGTGCTGGCCGTGCCTTGCGCTTGCGCATGCGCCGTCGTGCGTGCCTGATACTAGCGGCGACTACTGCTTTTGGTTGCCCAATGTTGCTGCCGCTTCCTACTTGTCTACTGCTAACTGATGATAGCTACTGTAGCTGCTAGCTAGCTTTGCGAATATTACATCGAGTAACCTCCTGGGCAGCCCCTAAACTGTGGTTAAACAGTTGTAAACATGAGTGAAAATAATATAAGTAGAAAGTATACATGACAAACTCCATTTTATCCCACTGGACCAAATACTTTTGATGCGTGGATTAAATCCTACAAAAATCACAAAATGCTATCTTGTGTTAAAAGGAATAGAGTTACTCCCTAGCATTGTGTGTGTGCGCCGTGTGTGGACGGCTGTGTGCCTCTAGCCGGCCCTGTTGCTTGTGTGATGTGTGTGTGTGTGTGTGTGTGTCTGTGTGTGTGTGTGTGTGCAGCGTGTGTGTGGCCGGCTGCGTCTCTGGATGTGACCGGACCTATTTATGTTAGTAGCTAATGAGTAGCTAGACTAATTAGTACTTTGCATAATTGCTAGCCTATGACATGTGGCCTCCTATGTTAATTTAACCCCTACATTTTAGTTTATCCATCAATTAAATTATGTGTCAATGACATGTGGGCCACATCCTCCCTTTTGACTAGTCAAATTGACTTGGTCAAATTCGGATTAGATTAAATAAAAATATTCTAGAAAATCATAAAAAATACTATAAACTTTGAAAAATCATATAAAATAAACCGTATCTCGGATGGAAATATTTTGTACATGAAAGTTGCTCAAAACAACGAGACAAATCCGGATACGTAGCCCGTTCGTCCGCCACACACCCCTAGCATAGCAAACACGCAACTTTCTCCCATCGGTTCACCTGTCCGAAAATGCGAAACCACGGGGATACATTCCCGGATGTTTTCCCCCTTCACCGGTATCATCTCATACCGCCTTAGGTCACCTCTAGCATCGCGTATTGTCTTGTTATGCTTTGTGATACTCTGATTGCTCTATTATTTATGGTATTCCCCCTCCGTTACTCTTTTCCGATAGACCCCGAGACTGCTAGCGACCCCAGTTTGACTACGGTGTCAACGACCCCTCTCTCTTGTCTGAGCAACCAGGCAAGCCCCCCCTTGATCACCAGATATCGCCTACTCCCCTCTATACTACTTGCATTAGAGTAGTGTAGCATGTTACTGCTTTCCGTTAATCCTATTCTGATGCATAGCCTGTCATTGTTGCTACAGTTGTTACCCTTACCTGCTATCCTACTGCTTAGTATAGGATGCTAGTGATCCATCAGTGGCCCTACACTCTTGTCCGTCTGCCATGCTATACTACTGGGCTGTGATCACTTCGGGAGGTGATCACGGGCATGCTATATACATTACACTGTTACATTACCTGTGATACTGTTCGGAGATGGGGGCTGAAGGGGCAGGTGGCTCCATCCCGGTAGAGGTGGGCCTGGGTTCCCGACGGCCCCCGACTGTTACTTTGTGGCGGAGCGACAGGGCAGGTTGAGACCACCTAGGAGAGAGGTGGGCCTGGCCCTGGTCGGTGTTCGCAGATACTTAACACGTTTAACGAGATCTTGGTATTTGATCTGAGTCTGGCTACTGGCCTATACGCACTAACCATCTACGCGGGGACAGTTATGGGCACTCGACGTCGTGGTATTAGCTGAAGCCTTCGTGACGTTAGCGACTGAGTGGCGCGCGTCGGGTTGGACCGCGTAACGCAACTTCCTTTGTAATGGAGGTTGCTAGGTCTGCTCTCCAGCCGCGTACGCAACGTGCAGGTGTGCAATGGGCGATGGGCCCAGACCCCTGCGCCATAGGATTTAGACCGCCGTGCTGACCTCTCTGTTGTGCCTAGGTAGGGCTGCGATGTGTTGATCTTCCGAGGCCAGGCATGACCCAGGAAAGTGTCTCCGGCCAAATGGATCGAGCGTGTTGGGTTATGTGGTGCACCCCTGCAGGGAAGTTAATCTATTCGAATAGCCGTGATCTTCGGTAACAGGACGACTTGGAGTTGTACCTTGACCTTATGACAACTAGAACTGGATACTTAATAAAACACACCCTTCCAAGTGCCAGATACAACCGGTGATCGCTCTCTCACAGAGCGACGAGGGGAGGATCATCGGTTAGGATTATGCTATGCGATGATACTTGGAGGACTTCAGTCTACTCTCTTCTACATGCTGCAAGACGGAGGCTGCCAGAAACATAGTCTTCGAAAGGACTAGCTATCCCCCTCTTATTCCGGCTTTCTGCAGTCCAGTCCACATATAATAGCCATATTCCAGTTGATACCAATGCATACATATGTAGTGTAGCTCCTTGCTTGCGAGTACTTTGGATGAGTACTCACGGTTGCTTCTCCTTCTTTTCCCTCTATCCCTTCTACCTGGTTGTCGCAACCAGATGTTGGAGCCCAGGATCCAGACGCCACCGTCGACGACAACTCCTACTACATCGGAGGTGCCTACTACTACGTGCTGCCCGCTGACGATGACCAAGAGTAGTTAGGAGGATCCCAGGCAGGAGGCCTGCGCCTATTTCGATCTGTATCCCAGTTTGTGCTAGCCTTCTTAAGGCAAACTTGTTTGACTTACGTCTGTACTCGGATATTGTTGCTTCTGCTGACTCGTCTATGATCGAGCTCTTGTATTCGAGCCTTCGAGGCCCCTGGCTTGTAATATGATGCTTGTATGACTTATTTTATTTGTAGAGTGTGTTATGATATCTTCCCGTGAGTCCCTGATCTTGATCGTACACATTTGCGTGTATGATTAGTGTACGATCAAATCGGGGGCGTCACACACAAATACTATGTCAACTACATGATCATGCTTAGCAATATGACAATGATGGATGTGTCATGATGAACTAGATGGTGGAAAGTTGCATGGCAATATATCTCGAAATGGCTATGGAAATGCCATATTAGGTAGGTATGGTGGCTGTTTTGAGGAAGGTATATGGTAGGTGTATGATACCGGCGAAAGTTGTGCGGTATTAGAGAGGCTAACAAGGGTGGAAGGGTGGGAGTGCGTATGATCCATGGACTCAACATTAGTCATAAAGAACTCATATACTTATTGCAAAAATCTAGAAGTTATCAAAGCAAAGTATTACGCGCATGCTCCTAGGGGGATAGATTGGTAGGAAAAGACCATCGCTCGTCCCCGACCGCCACTCATAAGGAAGACACTCAATAAATAAATCATGCTCCGACTTCATCACATAACGGTTCACCATACGTGCATGCTACGGGAATCAAAAACTTCAACACAAGTATTCTTTAAATTCACAACTACTCAACTAGCATGACTTTAGTATTATCATCTCCATATCTCAAAACAATTATCATGCTTCAATCTTTTATTAGTATTCAACACACTCAAAAGAAAGTTTCACAAATCTTGAATACCAAGCATATTATTATTAAGCAAATTACCATGCTATTAAGAGACTCTCAAATTAATTTAAGTGAAGCATGAGAGATCAATAGTTTCTTTAAAATGAATCCACCATCGTGCTCTAAAAGATCTAAGTGAAGCACATAGAGCAAAATTATAATGCTCAAAAGATATAAGTGAAGCACATAGAGCAAAACTACTACGCTCAAAAGATATAAGTGAAGCACATAGAGCAAAACTACTACGCTCAAAAGATATAAGTGAAGCACAAAGAGTATTCTATCAAATTTTAATTCATGTAGGGCTCTCTCAAAAGGTGTGTACAGCAAGGATGATTGTGGCATACTAACAAACAAAGACACAAATAATACAAGATGCTCCAAAGAAAACACATATCATGTTGGTGAATAAAAATATAGCTCCAAGTAAATTACCGATGGAAGTGGACGAAAAGAGGGGATGCCTTCCGAGGCATCCCCAAACTTTGACTTTTTGGTGTCCTTGGATTATCTTGGGGGTGCCATGGGCATCCCCAAGATTAGGCTCTTTCCACTCCTTGTTCCATGATCCATCAAAAGAATTCACCCAAAACTTGAAAACTTCACAACACAAAACTCAAAACAGAAAACTCGTGAGCTCCGTTAGCGAAAGAAAACAAAAGACCACTTCAAGGTACTGTAATGAACTCATTATTTATTTATATTGGTGTTAAACCTACTGTATTCCAAATTATCTATGGATTATAAACTATTTTACTAGCCATAGATTCATCAAAATAAGCAAACAACACACGAAAAACAGAATCTGTCAAAAACAGAACAGTCTGTAGTAATCTGTAGCTAGCGCAAGATCTGGAACCCCAAAAATTATAAAATAAATTGCTGGGCGTGAGTAATTTATCTATTAATCATCTTCAAAAAGAATTAACTAAATATCACTCTTCAAATAAAAATTACAGCAGTTCTCGTTAACGCTAAAGTTTCTGTTTTTTACAGCAAGTTCAACAAGACTTTCCCCAAGTCTTCCCAACGGTTCTACTTGGCACAAACAGTAATTAAACAAAAAAACACAACCAAAACAGAGGCTAAATAATTTATTTATTAAATAACAGCAAGGATAAATATTGGGTTGTCTCCCAACAAGCGCTTTTCTTTAAGGCCTTGTAGCTAGGCATAATATTTCAATGATGCTCACATGAAAGACAAGAATTGAAGCACAAAGAGAGCATCATAAAACACATGACAAACACATCTAAGTATAACATACTTCCTATGCATAGGCATATTATAGGCAAACAAATTATCAAGGCAAGCAAAAGCTAGCATATGCGAGGAAGCGGAAAGAAACAATGGCAATCTCAACATAACGAGAGGTAATTTAGTAACATGAAAATTTCTACCACCATATTCTCCTCTCTCATAATAATTATATGTAGGATCATAAGCAAATTCAACAAAATAGCTATCATATAAAATATTTTCAACATGATCCACATGCATTCAAAGTTGACACTCTTCCAAAATAGTGGGATTAACATTAACTAAAGTCATGACCTTTCCAGACCCATTTTTATCAAAAATTTCATAAGATTGATCGTTCTCCAAATATGTGGGATCTAAAGTTGACACTCTTCCAAACCCACTTTCAATAATATTGCAAACACTATTATCAATCTCATATTCATCATGGGGCTTAAATAAATTTTCAATATCATAAGAAGAATCACCCCAATCATGATCATTGCAACAAGTAGAGGACATAGCAAAACTAGCATCCCCAAGCTTAGGGTTTTGCATATTATTATCACAATTTACATCAAGAGAGTTTATAGTAAAATCATTGCAATCATGCTTTTTATTCAAAGATCTATCATGAATCGCTTCATAAAGTAATTCATCACACTTTTCAGATTCACAAATTTCATGTGCACAAAACTTACTAGAAACTGGTTCATCATAATTAGATCCCTTAAAAGATTAGCAAGTGGATGAGGATCCATAGATCTTAGGTTCTCTATTTAGTAATAAATAAACAACTATTCCAACCATACGATCAAACAAGAAACGGGCAAAAGAGGCAAATAGAGAGGGAGGATAGAGAGAGGGCGAATAAAACGGCAAGGGTGAAGTGGGGGAGAGGAAAACGAGAGGAAAATGGCAAATAATGTAATGCGAGAGATAGGGATTGTGATGGGTACTTGGTATGTTGACTTTTTGTGTAGACTCCCTGGCAACGGCGCCAGAAATCCTTCTTGCTATGTCTTGAGCTTGCGTTGGTTTTCCCCGAAGAGGAAGGGATGATGCAGTAGAGTAGCGTAAGTATTTCCCTCAGTTTTTGAGAACCAAGGTATCAATCCAGTAGGAGCCCATGTTCAAGTCCCTCGTACCGGCACAAAGCGATAGCTACTCGCAACCAACGCGATTAGGGGTTGTCAAGCCCTTCACGGTCACTTACGACAGTGAGATCTGATAGATATAATATTTTTGGTATTTTTGATATAATGATGCAAATTAAAAAGTAAAGGCAAAGTAAAAAAAAGCAAAGCAATATTAAAGTAATGGAGATTGATATGATGAGAATAGATCCGGGGGCCATAGGTTTCACTATTGGCTTCTCTCAAGAGCATAAGTATTCTATGGTGGGTGAACAAATTACTGTTGAACAATTGACAGAATTGATCATAGTTATGAGAATATCTAGGCATGATAATGTATATAGGCATCATGTCCGTGACAAGTAGATCGAAATGATTCTGCATCTACTACTATTACTCCACTCATCGACCGCTATCCAGCATCCATCTAGAGTATTAAGTTAAAAACAGAGTAACGCCTTAAGCAAGATGACATGATGTAGAGAGATAAATTCATGCAATATGAAATAAACCCCATCTTGTTATCCTCGATGGCAACGATACAATACGTGCCTTCCTTCCCCTCGATGTAGGAGTCACTGGGTAAGGACACCGCAAGATCGAACCCAAAGCTAAGCACTTCTCCCATGGCAAGAACTACCAATATAGTT
Source organism: Triticum monococcum (assembly GCA_034509565.1). Lineage (NCBI taxonomy): Eukaryota > Viridiplantae > Streptophyta > Magnoliopsida > Poales > Poaceae > Triticum > Triticum monococcum. The sequence continues at coordinate 370,728,274 of CM067844.1, read as the reverse complement.
GGCCAAACCAAATGGATAATTCGAAGAGACTTGCAAAGATAACCAATCATACGTAAAAGGATTCAGAGAAGATTCAAATATTATTCATAGATATACTTGATCATAAACCCACAATTCATTGATCTCAACAAACACACCACAAAAAGAAGATTACATCGAATAGATCTCCACAAGAGAGGGGGAGAACATTGTATTGAGATTCAAAGAGAGAGAAGAAGCCATCTAGCTACTAACTATGAACCCGAAGATCTGAGGTAAACTACTCACACTTCATCGGAGGGGCTAGGATGATGTAGAATCCCTCCGTGATGACGACCCTCTTCCGGCGGAGCTCCGAAACAGGCCCCAAGATGGGATCTCGTGGATACAGAAAGTTGAGGCGATGGAATTAGGTTTTGGCTCATTTTCTGATTGTTTGGGGGTACGTGTGTATATATAGGAGGAAGGAGTACATCGGTGGAGCACCGAGGGGCCCACGAGGCAGGGGGCGCGCCCTGCGGGGGGCGCCCCCACCCTCACGACCTCCTCTTTGATCCCTTGTAGTAGGGTCCAAGTCTCCTGGATCACGTTCAATGAGAGAATCACGTTCCCGAAGATTTTATTCTGTTTGGACTCCGTTTGATATTTTGTTTATCCGAAACACTGAAATAAGCAAAAAGCAGCAATTCTGGGTTGGGCGTCCGGTTAATAGGTTAGTCCCAAAAATAATATAAAAGTGGAAAATAAAGCCCAATATAATCCAAAATAGTAGATAATATAACATGGAGCAATAAAAAATTATAGATACATTGGAGATGTATCAAGATCCAGTCAAGTCATACTCAATGTAAACTAACAGTAATGAATGCAAATGATGGCGGTGCTCTCCAACTGGTGCTTTTTAATAAGAAGATGATGACTCAACATGAAAGTAAATAGATAGGCCCTTCGCAGAGGGAAGCAGGGATTTGTAGAGGTGCTAGAGCTCGGTTTTGAAATAGAGATGAATAATATTTTGAGCGGTATACTTTCATTGTCAACATAAAAACCAAGAGATGGCAATATCTTCCATGCTACACACATTATAGGCGGTTCCCGAACAGAATGGTAAAGTTTATACTCCCCCTCCACCAACAACCATCGATCCATGGCTTGCTCGAAACAACAAGTGCCTCCAACTAACAAGAGTCCCAGGGGAAGTTTTGTTTGAAATTATTTTGATTTAGTTTGCATAAAGCATGGGACTGGGCATCCCGGTGACCAGCCACTTTCTCGTGAGTGAGGAGCGGAGTCCACTCCTCTTGAGAATAATCCACCTAACATGGAAGATACGGACAACCCTAGTTGACACGTGAGCTATTCGAGCATACAAAACCGGATATTTATTTGAAGGTTTAGAGTTTGGCACATACAAATTTACTTGGAATGGCCGGTAGATACCGTATATAGGTAGGTATGGTGGACTCGTATGGAATAACTTTGGGGTTTATGGAGTTGGATGCACAAGCAGTACTCGCACTTAGTATAGGTGAAGGCTAGCAAAAGACTAGGAAGCGACCAGCTAGAGAGCGACAACAGTCATGAACATGCATTAAAATTAATCAACACCGAATGAAATTATGAGTAGGATATAATCCACCATGAACATAAATATCGTGAAGGCTATGTTGATTTTTTTTCAACTACATGCGTGAATATGCGCCAAGTCAAGTCACTTAAATCATTCAGAGGAGCATACCACCCTATCATACCACATCACAACCATTTTAATAGCATGTTGGCACACAAGGTAAACCATTATAAGCTCCTCGCTAATCAAGCATGGCACAAGAAACTATGATCTCTAGTTGTCATTGCAAACATCTTTATTCATAATAGGCTGAATCAGGAATGATGAACTAATCATATTTACAAAAACAAGAGAGGTCAAGTTCATACCAGCTTTTCTCATCTCAATAAGTTCATCATATAATCATCATTATTGTCTTTCACTTGCACGACCGAACGATGTGGATAATAATAATAGTGCTCGTCCATTGGACTAAGCTGTACTCTGCCAGCATTCAATAAACAGGAGAAGACAAGGCAATATGGGCTCTTTTGTTAGATCAACAATAATGCATATAAGAGCTACTTCAACAATTTAATTATGGTCTTCTCCTATCGACCCCCAAAGAAAAGAAATAAAACTATTTACACGGGAAAGCTCCCAACAAGTAAAATAAGAACAGGAAATCTTTTTGGGTTTTCCTTTTTTTAATTACTACTACAAGCATGGAAAGTAAACTACTTAAAAGCAACAACTAATTTTTTTGGTTTTTCTTAAGGTTTATCAAACACACAAGAAGAGAGCATAAAAAGGAAAATAAACTAGCATGGATGATACAATGAAAAAGTATGAGCACCGACATGTAGCAATGAATGTGTGAACATGAATATAATGTCGGTGAGAAATGCGTACTCCCCCAAGCTTAGGCTTTTGGCCTAAGTTGGTCTATGGCCACGGTTGGCCTGGCGGATATCCATAGTAATAGTTGGGGTCATACTGAGATGCAGCGGCTATCACCTCCTGAGCTACAGCGTGGCGACGAGCGGCCTCCGGCCTCCTCTTGTACTCATCTGCCTCCTCTCTGGTAATAACATATCTTCCTTTTTCCTAATAATCAAAGAAGGCAGGAGCAGGGAGAGTAATACGGACATCACGACATTTGTCAAAGATTAAACGATACTGGAGAGGTGATTAATTCCTCTTGACAAACTGGTGGTGAACCATAGCATTAAAGTCTAGGTAAGCAGGAGGTAATTCAATATCATCATTACATATAGTTACACCAAGAAAATCAGCTAAGCGGGTTGCATAAATTCCACCAAAGAAATCTCCATTAAATCTATTTAGATGCAACCTACGTGCAACAATGGCTCCCAAATTATAAGATTTATCTCCCAACACAGCACTCCTAAGAATACTGAGGTCAGGGACACACATGTGACATGCTTCATCTTTACCGTTAATGCATCTACCTATAAAAAGAGCAAAATAATGTATAGCAGGAAAATGAATGCTCCCCCACAGTTATACTAGCAAGAAAATCACTAAATTCAGATTTGCGAGGTTCCTTGACACTAACCCATTGTGGAAGTTTGCGAGCAGTGGTAAAATCCTCTAAGTCAATAGTGTAAGAATTTTCATAAAGATCAAACATGACAGTTGGAGAATTACGTGAAGATGAAAATTCAAACCTCCTCACAAAGGAACTAGTGAGATAGTGATACTGGTTGCACTTTTCTTCCTCGAAGCTCACAAGATCAGCGTTACGCAAATATGCGTTAAATTCTTCCTTAATTCCCGCTCGATCCATAAAATTTTCCGAAGGCCATTCACAACGACGCACTAGAGCGTTTCTTGGTGGTTCATCATCAGCATCACACATTACATGCCTGGGCTCTTGTTTCCTTGAGGAGCCACCTTGGTACATTTTCCTAAACATATTTCTTCCTCTGAAAAATTTCCGAAATTTTTAGTAACTTCAAATTAAAAGTGAACCAAACTCAATAATATTGATATGAACTACTCCTACAAGTGCCTAGAGCCTATATCATGTATCAAAACTACTTTTGACCATATAAATTTGACATGTAAGCTCTAGAACAGGGTGACCTAAGCAACACAAATTTGCAATGAATAAAGCACTAGAACAAAAACTAATTGGACCAATGGAGGAGTCACATACCAAGGAACAATCTCCCCAAGCAGTTTTGTGAGAGGTGCTTTGAGCAAGGAGATAAAAAATGGCAGCAAAATGAGCTTGGACTCGGTTGAGCTGGATATTCATGTTTGTGGGAGGAAGAAGGAGTGTGTGGGTGCAAGGATAAGTGGAGGAGGGCCATTGTGGGCCCATGAGGCAGGGGGGTGCGCCCCTGACCCTCCCGACCAGGTGCCAGCTCCTCCTGATGTGTTCTCAGTGCCAAATATTCTCAAATATTCCAGAAAAAATCATATTTAAATTTCAGGGCATTTCGAGAACTTTTATTTTCAGGGTATTTTTATATTGCACGGATAAATCACATAATAGACAGAAAAATACTATTTTTATTTTATTTAATATAAATATCAGAAAGTAAAAGGAGGGTACAGAAGGTTGTGCCTTCTAGTTTCATCCATCTCATGATCATCAAAAGGAATCCACTAACAAGGTTGATCAAGTCTTGTTAACGAACTCATTCTGAATAACATGGAACCGGAGAAATTTCGAATAACACTATGTTACCTCAACGGGGATATGCACATCGCCAATAATAAGAATATTGCATTTCTTCTTGACAGTAGGAAGAGGAAATTCAAAACCTCCAAATATAATCAATGGAATTTTTCCAATAGAGTTGATACTATGAACTGGAGCTTGTTTCCTCGGAAAGTGTACCGTATGCTCATTACCATTAACATGAAAAGTGACATTGCCTTTAGTGCAATCAATAACAGCCCCTGCAGTATTCAAAAAGGGTCTTCCAAGAATAATAGACATACTATCGTCCTCGGGAATATCAAGAATAACAAAGTCCGTTAAAATAGTAACGTTTGCAACTACAATAGGCACATCTTCACAAATACCGACAGGTATAGCAGTTGATTTATCAGCCATTCGCAAAGTTATTTCATTAGGTGTCAACTTATTCAAATCAAGTCTAGGATATAAAGAGAGAGGCATAACACTAACACCGGCTCCAAGATCACATGAAGCAGTTTTAACACAGTTTATTTTAATGGAGCATGGTGTAGTTGGTACTCCTGGATCTCCAAGTTTCTTTGTTATTCCACCCTTAAAAGTATAATTAGCAAGCATGGTGGAAATTTCAGCTTCCAGTATCTTTCTTTTATTTGTAACAATATCTTTCATATACTTAACATAAGGATTCATTTTGAGCATATCAGTTAATCGCATAAGCAAAAAGATAGGTCTAATCATTTCAGCAAAGCGCTCAAAATCCTCATCATCCTTTTTCTTGGATCTCTTTCTTTACTGTGTTTCCTAGCAACAAAGTCTTTCTTATCATAGTGTTGATTCTTTGATTGTGGGTTATCAAGATCAACAACAGGTTCAATTTCTATATCATTATCATTACTAGGTTGAGCATCATCATGAACATTATCATTAACATCATCACTAGTTTCAGGTTCATTACCAGATTGTGTTTCAGCATCAGAGATAGAAATATCATTTGGATTCTCAGGTGTTTCAATAACAGGTTCACTAGAAGCATGTGAAATCCTATCATTTTTCTTTTTCTTCCTTTTCGAAGGACTAGGTGCATCTATATTATTTCTCTGAAAATCTTGCTCAATTCTCTTAGGATGGCCTTCAGGATACAAAGGTTCCTGAGTCATTCTACCACCTCTAGTCATAACTCTAATAGCATTGTCATTATTCTTACTATTCAATTCATTGAGCAAATCATTTTGAGCCTTAAGTACTTGTTCTACTTGAGTGGTAACCATAGAAGCATGTTTACTAATAAGTTTAAGTTCACCTTTGAAATTAGCCATATAATCACCCAAGTGTTCAAGCATATTTGAATTGTATTTCAATTGACTACCAAAATAAGCATTAAAGTCTTCTTGCTTAACCATAAATTTCTCAAACTCATCTAAGCATGGGCTAGCAAACTTAGTAAATTGGATTTCAGCTTTGTCATATCTATAGAGAGAATTTACCTTTACTACCTTAGTCGGGTTATCAACACCATGAGTTTCTTCAATAGTTGAAGGATTAAGATCATATGTTTCTTCAACAGGCGGTAAATTAAGACCGTGTATTTCTTCAATAGGAGGTAAATTCTTGACATCTTCAGCTTTAATACCTTTTTCTTTCATCGATTTCTTTGCCTCTTACATATCTTCAGGACTAAGAAATAGAATACCCCTCTTCTTCGGAGTTGGTTTAGGAATAGGCTCAGGAGTTGGCTCAGGAAGTGTCCAATTATTTTCATTTGTCAACATACTATTTAATAGAATTTCAGCTTCATCCGGTGTTGTTTTCCTGAAAATAGAACCAACACAACTATCCAGGTAATCTCTGGAGGCATCGGTTAGTCCACTATAAAAGATATCAAGTATTTCATTTTTCTTAAGAGGATGATCAGGCAAAGCATTAAGTAACTTGAGAAGCCTCCCCCAAGCTTGTGGGAGACTCTCTTCTTCACTTTACACAAAATTATATATATCCCATAAAGCAGCTTGTTTCTTATGAGCAGGGAAATATTTAGCAGAGAAGTAATAAATCATATCCTGGGGACTACGCACACAACCAGGATCAAGAGAATTAAACCATATCTTACTATCACCCTTTAATGAGAACGGAAATATTTTCAAGATATAAATGTAGTGAGTTCTCTCATCATTAGTGAACAGGCTGGCTATATCATTTAATTTAGTAAGATGTGCCACAACAGTTTCATATTCATAGCCATCAAAAGGATCAGATTCAACCAAAGTAATTATATCAGGATCAACAGAGAATTCATAATCCTTATTAGTAACACAGATAGGTGAAGTAGCAAAAGGAGGGTCACGATTCATTCTAGCATTAAGAGATTGCTGCTTCCATTTAGCTAATAACGTCTTGAGTTTGTATCCATCTTTGCAAGCTAAAATAACTAAAGCAGCTTCTTTTTCAAAAACATAACCCTCAGGAATAACAGGTGAGTCTTCATCATCACTTTCATCAATATTATCAGATTCAATATTTTCCTTCTCTCTAACCCTAGCAAGTTGTTCATCAAGAAATTCACCTAGTGGCACAGTAGTATCAAGCATAGAAGTAGTTTCATCATAAGTATCATGCATAGCAGAAGTGGCATCATCAATAACATGCGACATATCAGAACGAATAGTAAAAGCAGGTTTAGGTGTCGCAAGCTTCCTCAAAACAGAAGGTGAATCAAGTGCAGAGCTAGATGGCAGTTCCTTACCTCCCCTTGTAGTTGAGGGATAAATCTTGGTTCTTGGATCTTTCAAGTTCTTCATAATGATAAGCAGATATAAATCCCAAGTGACTCAAAGGATAGAGCTATGTTCCCTGGCAATGTTGCCAGAAAATAGTCTTGATAACCCACAAGTATAGGGGATCGCAACAGTTTTCGAGGGTAGAGTATTCAACCCAAATTTATTGATTGGACACAAGGGGAGCCAAAGAATATTCTCAAGTATTAGCAGCTGAGTTGTCAATTCAACCACACCTGGAAACTTAATATATACAGCAAAGTATTTAGTAGCAAAGTAATATGATAGTAGCGGCAATGGTAGCAAAAGTAATGTTTTTGGTATTTTGTAGTGATTGTAACAATAGCAACGGAAAACTAAATAAGCGAAGAACAATATATGGAAAGCTCGTAGGCAATGGATCGGTGATGGAGAATTATGCCGGATGCGGTTCTTCATGTAACAATCATAACATAGGGTGACACAGAACTAGCTCCAGTTCATCAATGTAATGTAGGCATGTATTCCGAATATAGTCATACGTGCTTATGAAAAAGAACTTGCATGGCATCTTTTGTCCTACCCTCCCGTGGTAGCGGGGTCCTAATGGAAACTAAGGGATATTAAGGCCTCCTTTTAATAGCACTGGACCAAACCATTAACACATAGTGAATACATGAACTCCTCAAACTACGATCATCACCGATAAGTATCCCAATTATTGTCACTTCGGGGTTAACGGATCATAACACATAATAGGTGATTATAGACTTGAAACATAGGATCAAGAACTCTCATATATTGATGAAAACATAATAGGTTCAGATCTGAAATCATGGCACTCGGGCCCTAGTAACAAGCATTAAGCATAGCAAAGTCATAGAAACATCAATCTCAGAACATAGTGGATACTAGGGATCACACCCTAATAAAACTAACTCGATTACATGATAGATCTCATCCAACCAATCACCGTCCAGCAAGCCTACGATGGAATTACTCACGCACGGCGGTGATCATCATGAAATTGGTGATGGAGGATGGTTGATGATGACGATGGCGACGGATTCCCCTCTCTGGAGCCCCGAACGGACTCCAGATCAGCCCTCCCGAGAGGTTTTAGGGCTTGGCGGTGGCTCTGTATCATAAAACGCGATGAATTCTTCTCTCTGATTTTTTTCTCCCCGAAAGCAAATATATAGAGTTGGAGTTGAGGTCGGAGGAGCTCCAGGGGGCCCACGAGGTAGGGGGGCGCCCCCACCCTCGTGGATAGGTGGTGGGCCCCTTGGTCGTCATCTTTTGCAATGATTTTTTATTATTTACGAATAGATGTTCCGTGAAGTTTCAGGTCATTCCGAGAACTTTTGTTTCTGCACATAAATAACACCATAGCAATTTTGCTGAAAACAGCGTCAGTCCGGGTTAGTTCCATTCAAATCATGCAAGGTAGAGTCCAAAACAAGGAAAAAGTGTTTGGAAAAGTAGATACGACAGAGACGTATCAATACGTTATTTTCTTGAAGGAGATGATGGCGAAGCAGATTTAGCGAAGTGCGAAATAATGGTTGCTTCGTCCGTTTGGGGGAAAGGTGCGTCGTTGTGATTTGATGTCTCATTTCTCATTACTACTACTGGGGCACTACGACTGGGGTGCATCCCCCTACTATTCTGCACTGTTATTTGGTGCACGATACGCCGACCCGGTTGCTATATGTCCCACATATCGGCGAGAGGAAGTACATAATGCATGTAAGCGAGCGTCTCCACTCTTTTAGTATGACGGAGGAGTACGAGACACGTCTTGGTTTTTGCTGCTTCGCGCGATCCATCGATACAAACCCAGACTAAAAAGGCGTGGGCGGGTCTTTTCCCGCGCTGCAGGCAGGGGAGTTTGGCATAGTCTATTCGATGCAACGAGGCAGGAAGGGATATGAGTAAATAAAGGTTGAGAGACTTAATTTTGGGAAAATCTAATTTTACAGAGTACGTACCCACTATGGAGATAGTACTGATTACTACTCCCTACTTTCCAGTTTATAGGGCTCATATAAAAAAATTGTTTTTCTGTTTTATAAGTCTCAATTCGACTAGTAGTACCATCACATGTTTGGATTTCGAGCTGCATTAAATCATCCGATGCAAGAAGTATCAAGAGATAACTTGCCAATGCATGTAGAAGTTTGTGGAAATTTAGTGGTCATGCATGCAGTCATTGTAATTAATGCATCGGTAAACATACACTACTAGGGAAAACCCTAGTAGTAGCGCGGGTTTAATGCCCACTAGTAGCGCGGGCAGCCGCGCTACCAATAAGACGTTACAGCTATGTAACACCCATGGTGCAGTTATATCTCCCACGTGTCGGAGCACGACTTAGAGGCATAACCGCATTGTAGGCATGTCACAAGAGGGGTAATCTTTACACATCCCATGTAATGAATAAGAGAGAGATACAGAGTTGGCTTACAATCGCCACTTCACACAATACATAAATATAGCATTACAACATCCAGATACAATCAAGGTCCGGCTACGGAACCAAAATAAAAACAACCCCAAATGCGAAAGATCCCCAATCACCGCGACTGGGCTCCACTACTGATCGACTGGAAACGAAACAACACAACGAATACGATCTTCATCGAGCTCCTCCTTGAGCTCGTTTGTGTCACATGCACGGTAGCATCGGCACCTGCAACTGGTTTCGAAAGTAATCTGTGAGTCATGGGGACTCAGCAATCTCACACCCTCACGATCAAGACTATTTAAGCTTATGGGTAGGAAAAAGGTAGTGAGGTGGAGCTGCAGCAAGCACTAGCATATATGGTGGCTAACTTACGCAAAACAGAGCGAGAAGAGAAGCAAAGCACGATCGTGAACTATAAGTGATCAATAAGTGATCCTGAAACTACTTACGTTCAAGCATAACTCCAACACCGTGTTCACTTCCCGGACCCTGCCGAGAAGAGACCATCACGACTACACGTGCGGTTGATGCATTTTAATTAAGTTAAGTGTCAAGTTTTCTACAACCGGACATTAACAAATTCCCATCTTCCCATAACCACGGGCACATCTTTTGAAAGTTCAAAACCCTACAGGGGTGTCCCAACTTAGCCCATCACAAGCTCTCACGGTCAACGAAGGATATTCCTTCTCCCAGGAAGACCCGATCAGACTCTGAATCCCGGTTACAAGACATTTCGACAATGGTAAAACAAGACCAACAAAGCCGCCCGATGCGCCGACATCCTGATAGGAGCTGCACATATCTCGTTCTCAGGGCAACACCGGATAGGTCAAGCTACGAGTGAAACCAACCCTCAAGTTTCCCCGAGGTGGCCCCGTAGGCTGCCAGTTTCGGACCAACACTAAGAGAAGCACTGGCCCGGGGGGGTTAAATAAAGATAACCCTTGGGTTGGCCGACCCAAGGGAAGGGTAATAGGTTGTTAGGCGAATGTAAAACCAAGGTTGGGCCTTGCTGGAGGAGTTTTATTCAAATCGAACTGTCAAGGGGTTCCCATAACACCCAACCGTGTAAGGAATGCAAAATCAAGGAACATAACACCCGTATGACGGAAACTAGGGCGGCAAGAGTGTAACAAAACACCAGGCATAAGGCCGAGCCTTCCACCCTTTACCAAGTATATAGATGCATTAATTAAATAAGAGATGTTGTGATATCCCAACAAATATCCATGTTCCAACATGGAACAAACTCCATCTTCACCTGTAACTAACAACGCTATAAGAGGGGCTGAGCAAAGCGGTGACATAGCCAAACAACGGTTTGCTAGGAAAGGTGGGTTAGAGGCTTGGCTTAACAATATGGGAGGCATGATATAGCAAGTGGTAGGTATCGCAGCATAGCAAAAGAGCGAGCAACTAGCAAGCAAAGATAGAAGTGATTTCGAGGGTATGGTCATCTTGCCTGCAAAGTTCTCCGAGTTGACGTAAGCTTGATCCTCGTAAGCCTACTGAATGGGTTCCTCAAACACGAACTCGTCTCCCGGCTCTACCCAAGGCAAGAGCACAAGCAAAGGAAACAACAATCAACCATGGTGCAATGCGCAAGCAACATGATGCAAAACATGGCATTATATGCAGGATGTGAAATGCAATGCATATGCAAGCTCCGGAAGGAAAAGATTGAATCAGGGCTCAACTTGGCAGACCAAGTGTGTCGCTGGAAAGATGAGTTGATTTTGGTCGAAATCGATATAAAGATCACCGGAATTGGATGGACGGTTTGCAAATGGCAAGCAAAACAATAATGGCACTATTCTTCGATTAACAGCACAATGCCCTCTATAATGCAACAAGAAACTAAGCCACTGCACTCCAACATAGCTACAAAGCACATGGTAGTGACCCACTCAAGATGCTTGACAAAAGATGAACACTAAGCTACGGCTAAATCACAAAATAGCAGGTTCAAACAAGCATGGCAAAAGAGCAAAAGATATGAGCATCCCAGACTTAGTGAAAATAACAACATGAGAGGAATTAACAACAGGAAGCAATGTTTAGAGCAAGATAACAACATGCTACAGGAACATACCATGGCAAAACAAGGCATGAAATGAAACTACTCAAAGCATATAACAAAAGTCCCTTACTGACCATAAGCCAAAAAGGATCAGAAGATATGATGGCACCCATGTAAACATAGCAAGTTCGTTAACAGATTCAGACTTAGCAGAAAACTAGACATGGCATAAACAGAATTATGAAGGCATGTTTGTGAGCTCGATGCACTCAACACAAGGCATTGCATGGCAAACTAAACATACTACCAGCAAGAAGACATGATCATGAAGCTAACCAAAGCAAGAACAAGTTCATAGCATGCATGGATCAACTACGACAACCTTGCCAAAATTGATTAACACGTAAGGAATCTGCCAGGAATATTTTATAGCAAAAGTAGAGCAAGATTGAGTCATGCTAGGGTACTCCATAATTGCAAACAAAGTCATGGAAGGATAGAGCATAAGAATATCTCAAATCATCCTTACTGAACATACTCAAAACAAGGCATGGATCACTCTGTAGCAACATGAATACATGGCATACAAATAACATCAAGGAAATGACTTAGAAGAATTCTAAGTCCCTGAAATCAGCAACATCACGAGAGATACTTTGCATGCTTGTGCTAGTCACCACATTGATCACAAAAATACATGGCATACACCCCTGTAAAGATGGCATGGCATAGCCCAAAACACATGTAGGGATCAAGTTCATAGGAGGCACACATTAATCATGGCAAAAATGAGAAAAGCTCATAATCTGATAAGAATCAGGAACTAACATTATATAGCACTCTTGCAACAGCATTTAGGGCATCAAGATGGACTCAAACAATCATGGTGCAATGGAATGAAATGAAGAGGGCATCATGATGAACATTTAGATATCTCATGCACACAAAGCCAAGCAAGGGTGATGAAGTTATGATGCGATGAACATGGGATTAGAATATAAGATAAAATGACTTCGTGGAAATCTCGGGTCAACCTTGTTTGACCGGATCTGGATCTGGGCGCGCGAACCGAGGTTCACCGGATCCTCGGCGGAGTTGCGGCTTGCCGGCGACGGGGAGGGAGAGGACGGCGAGGGACGAGGGGCTGGAGGAGGCTGGATCCATGGGCTCCAGGCGAGATCGGGCCGGAGCCGTGGTCGGCGCGGCGATGCGGGATGGTGGAAGCATGGGCGGCGGAGCTTGCCGGCGGGTGGCGTCCGGCGACCTTGGAGGAGCTCTGACCGGCGAGGCACCGCAGAGCGGCGATGAAGACGAATAGTGGCAACCGTGCACGCGGGGCGGCGCGGTTGCGCGGTGCGCAGGCGGCGGAGATGGCGCGCGAGGCGGCGGGGATGGCGCCGGATTCGAAGCGCGGTGGGGTCCGACGGGTTGACCAACGACGGCGGGCGGTGGTCCGAGGCGCTCTGTCGAACTTCCTGCCGGTGGCGACCGGAGACGAAGGCAGCGCGAGATCCGGGCGGCTCGGGTGGTTCGGGCCAGCCGCGGCCCAGAGCGGGCCGGAGATGGGCTCGCGGGCCCGTGTGGTGGAGGACGGGGCGACACTTGGCGACGTGTGGTTGGTTGAGGATGTGGCGGTGATGACGTGTCATGACATGATTGGCCGGAGCGACGTGGCGGCGATGGTGGACATGTTCGGCCATCGGGCGGACGTGTCCGGCGGCGCAAGGAAGTAGAGGGCTAGGGTTCATCCGCGAAATTTTTGGAGGAGAGCACATATATATAGGTAGAGGGAGCTAGGAGAGTCCAAATGAGGTGCGGTTTTCGGCCACGAGATCGTGATCGAATAACCGAGAGGATGGAGGAGGTTTGTATGGGTTTTGGGCCACTTTGAAAGGGTGTTGGGCTGCAACACGCACGTGGCCTTTACGGTTCCTAGATTAACCGTTGTAGTATCAAACAAACTCCAAATGGCACGAAACTTGACAGGCGGTCTACCGGTGGTGAACCAAGGCTGCTTGGCAAATCTCGGTCCAATCCGAGAACGTTTAACACCCGCACACGAAAATAGACAAAAGGGGACGCCAGAGGACATAGGAGTGTCGGATTGCAAAACGGACAACGGGGAAAATGCTCGGATGCATGAGACGAACACGTATGCAAATGCGATGCACATGATGACATGATATGAAATGCATGACATGCAAACAAATGATGAGGCAACAACAGCGAATAACTGGAGGACACCTGGCGCAACGGTCTCGGGGCGTTACAAGCAATTACTTAGCAGTAGCGCGTGCGCATGCGACAAGCACTAGTGCTAAGACACATAGCAGCAGCGCTTGTTCTATCCTGCGCTGCTGCTAATCTAGCTAGTTGTGGCGTGTTTACTATCCATCTCTACTAGTACTCTTTTTTCATTTTTCGTGTATTTATACGTCGTTATACAAATTTTGGTACAATACCAATTATGAGGTTTATATCATTATGTCCATAATAGTGTGTCAAATTAATGTGGATTAGGTTCAAGTGGAGGCAAGATGTGGTGCATGTCAAAAGTATACTACTAATCCAAACTTGATCTAGTTTGGACTAGTAGTACTTTCAATGTGCACCACATGTTGCCTCCACTTGAATCTAATCTGCCAGCACAAGCTATTTAATCATCATCATAGTCATTACCACCAACAGTATTTATTTAATCATCATAGTCATAGTGTAGCACATCATCATCTTCAAACTCATTCTAGCTAGCTCATCACCACCAACACTAGATGCGGTAGCTATCTAATCACCACCAACACTAGCTAATTAATCATCATATTCATAGTGTAGCACATCATCATTTTAAAACTCATTTGTAGCTAGCTAATCACTCCTGCTGCTCTCTCTCTCAGGTAAAATAACATGAAACATGTGTAGCTGTCCTCCTTCATCAAGTTGGAGCATGCAGATGAACCTGTGTCCTAATCATGGGCTACGCTTCTGATTGCTGCCCCCTAGTACTTCTCTGCGCTCCTCCATCACAAAATTGGTCCAGTCTTTCACTATTAAGACTTCCTCGCTCTTAGAAATCCTGAATGCACTAAAGTGCATTGTAGGATATCTTGGCCATAAGCTAACAATACTCATGTTACCATTAGTCTCGATCCCATGAGGCACAACATTCATCGGGAGTCCTTGTTGAAGAACATCGTATAGTAACATATTTAGCAATGAAGTTTAGGTTAAAAATAATGTATGCAAAAGATGCAATGAGGACAAATAGTAAAAATCTTACCATCTTTCCTAAATAGATGTGACCGTAGTTCATTACGAACACTATTGGCTGCACGTTTTCAGTACTAACATTTCTAAGTGCAGGAAGAAAATTTGTCTTGACAATATCAAGATCCTCAAGCCATGAAACATAATGACACTGGTAGAAAAAGGGCCTTTAGTCCCGGTTCATAAGGGCCTTTAGTCCCGGTTCTGGAACCGGGACTAAAGTGTCGGTACTAATACCTCCCCCCTTTAGTCCCGGTTCAATCCAGAACCGGGACTAAAGCCCCTCCACGTGGCCGGTCCACCTTTAGTCCCGGTTGGTAATACCAACCGGTACTAAAGGAAATTTCCTAATTTTTTTTTGAATTTTTTTTATTTTCTAATTTCTGAATTATTTTAACCTCTAATCTCTAATCACCCCTCATCACTGCTCAATTTAATCTCTAATCACCCCTCATCATTCCAAATCATCTCACTTCCCGAACGGTCACCCATCCTCTCACTACTCCAGCCTGAGCACGCTTAACTTCCGGGTTCTATTCTCCCTCGTTTCCAAGTCTGCACTTGTTGTTTTCCTGACAATAGTAAGATGTCAATCCTATTAACCCTCAGGAATTTAGCTTGAGCATGAAGTCACATATTTCACTGTTTGAGTTTAAAACTATTGTTCTAAAAAACAATAATTTTTTAGTAACATTAATATTTTTGAATAAGTAGTTTGACCATTGTTTGACCAAGTTTGACCATAGTTTGACCAGATTTGACCAAAATTCAAAAAAGGTGAAATAATTATTTAATAACACTAATATTTTTGAGTAATTATTTAGTAACACTAATACTTCTTGAATAAGTATTTTAAAAAACTGAAATTTAAAAAAACTGAAATTTAAAAAAACTGAAATTTAAAAAAACTGAAATTTGAGCATAACTTTTCGAGTAGATGATTTTTCATATAAAAAACTTTTTCATCCGAGTTCGTATGCAAAAGTTATGCGCATTTTACAAATTCCAGAGAGATTTTGTAAATAAAGTCGAAATTCATATTTGTAAATTATCCCAACAACTAGACCACATATCACATGTGAAACTTATTTTCTTTTCTTTTTTTGACATTTCCATCATTTTCTTTTATTTTTTTAAAAACTAAAAAGGCGATCCACGGGGGGGGGGGGGGGGTATAGTTTGAAAATGGAACCTTTAGTACCGGTCCGTGGCACGAACCGGGACTAAAGGTCTCATCCCCATTAGTCCCGGTTCGTGCCTCAAACCGGGACTAAAGGTCTAATCTGTAGTCCTGGTTTGTCGCACGAACCGGGACCAATAGTTGTGGGCCAGGAGCGAGGCCCATTGGTCCCGGTTCATCCCACCAACCGGGACCAAAACGTCTAGATTAACCGGGACTAATGCCTTAGCCGCACGAACCGGGACCACTGCTCACATTAGTCCCGGTTCTAGACTGAACCGGGACTAATGGGCTGAGGCGGCCTGGACCATAGCCCCTTTTTCTACTAGTGTGACTTAGCTCCTCGCAGTTTAGTTCATCCCCGGGACAGTAGTAGGTCCTGTCTACCAAGCGCTGGACATGTTCTCTTGGACCGAAATAAGCTGACAATAGAAATTAGTTCTCAACTACTTTTGAATAAACAATATCAAAGACATAAATATGGTTGAGAAACTCACATAATGGTATAACTGGAGGCATCTGCACATCAACCCAGAAGTCGGTATTACCTTCAATATCATCTTCCGGACGAATATCAAAGGTGATAACCATATCAGGCTTAAATGCATAAGTCTTGCATAGTGCTCGCCAAGTTTTGCATCCAAAATAGGTGTATTCGTCTGTGTTGTATAATTTTGCGTGGAGAATATAACCATGCTCGGCCTTCAAGTAAACTTTCTTTACCTCCATAGTACGACTGAAACCTATCTTATCCAAGACAAAAACTCTTGCATGGCAGGGGATACGCTAGTAGAAGTAAAAAAATTAAATTATAAGTTGAAGCAAATGAAGCAGATGTCATGATTAATTACGAAAAAAGACTTGTCGTTGTGACTTACTGTATCCACTTTGAAGTTCACGTCCATCTTGATGCTGAAGCGCCTATCATCATCTAGGAAGATTCCGTTGCACAGGCCGCGCTCGTCTTTGCAGTATTTGCAAATACCGAAATCGTTTTCATAGTCAGACAATTCCTATGTTCATAGTTCAAACATTAATTGATAATCGATCGAATACAACTCCAGGATACTCAAAATATCTTATAGGACTCATATTGACATGAGCATTCAATAAGCAAAACCAAATCGTAAAATAAATAAGTGTTCAAATTAGCATGCATTTAATAAGCAAAAGTAAATCATCTCATGCGTCCGTACATCGTCGAATATTACCACTAATACATCCCAAATAGTATCAAACATATAACATCACTAATAAAACAAAAACCATAGCGCATGACGGGTATCAGCGTGGGCGGTGGACACCCAAAGAGAAGGAACCATCACAGGATCATAGCTCTAGTGAGATCCCTGGAGAACCTACCAGGGATTGGAGAACCTGTGCTCCAACGCAAACAAGTAGCGACGGACGTGCGCGTCCTCCTCACTCACACGGTGACGCACCACCTCCGTGGGGTCCTCGAGCCTATGCACCGTCACTGGCCCACGCAACCGCCACAAAAGAAGGTTTGGGTCAACAATAGGCTGGCTCCTCACCAACTTGCGCCCCCGGTAGGTAGCGCCTCCCAGTACCACCCCGGCGGAGCCCAGTCCCGGACATGGCCCATCTGGTGACACATGTGTCCTCCGCCGACTCGACGACGAGGATGCGGGATAGGCATCATCGACGTCGATGCATGAAAAATTGCTTTAACTAAAAAATAACAACAAATGTGACATGTTCAACTAGGTCTATTAATTCAACTAGTTCTTATGATTAAATCTAGTCAATTAATTCTATACCTAATAAAATGAACAATGACATAAAAAAGGCCTATGCTTTGCAGTAACGTTGACTCCTTCCCGGTGCGGCATATGCCGGGGATTCAATATGTCCTAGTTTGTAGCACAAGTCATGCCGAAATTCACAAAAAATTTCGGCATGACTTTTGCTAAAAAGTCGACAAATCGAGAACTTGAAATTTGCCAGAACGGAAATGAATCAACATTTCGGCAAAACATAGGACACTCGGCTTCATTTCCTAGAAACAACAAAGCCACCTGGGCACAATCGAACCACTTCAACAATGGAATATGCAAATGAACATCAATGACATATATCATATAACAACAATATGCAAATGAAATTACTGTTTAGGCATTTTCATAAAAATTTGCCTTAGCTAATTTCCTAAAAAAATTGCTAATCATTTTTCCTAAATGCTAAAATATGCCTACTGCCCTAAACAAATCTAGGTTCATACGAACACCTAGGTTTCATATGAACACCTAGGGTTCATATGAACATCAACACAGCATCAACGCATATATAAATAGCCCTAGCTGAGAGAGAGAAAGGAGGGTAGGGAAGAAGAGAGGCAGAGCCTTACGGTGACTGTGGCGAGGGAGGGGCAGGCGGCGTCGAGGCCGGGGTCGGGGCTCGGGCGCGCGGAGGAGGGCGGCGTCGAGGTCGAGGTCGAGGGCGGCGTCTAGGTCGTGGTCGGGGGCGGCGTCGAATCCGGGGTCGGGGCGGCGTTCAGGCGGGAGACCACGTGGCGGCCGATGAGTGACGGCGGCGGCAGTGGAGGAGTTGCGATTTAGGGAAAGTGGCCGTTGGGAAAAACGAATCGAGCGGTTTAGTCAGAAGTAGCAGTAGCACATTCCGGGAAGTGCGCTACAGCTAACATAGCTACAACACGTTCCTGGATACGCGCTACTGCTATACCATTCTCTTTTTTCCAATTTTTCATTTACTTTTCTTTACATCTTATTTTTTTCCTTTCACCTTTTTGTATTTCTTTCATTTTCATTTTCATTTACTTTTCTATTTGATTTCATTTAATTTTATTTACTTTAGCAGTAGTGCCTCTCAGCGTAAACGTGCTGCTACAAAGCAAAAGAGGTAGCACGGTTCGGCGGAGATCGCTACTACTATGTGCAGCCTATCGGCTAAGCCGTGGGAATTTTAGTAGTAACGCTTTTGTACTCGGGCACGCTATTACTATAACTGTATTTGTAGCGCCGTTTAAAACACTGCGCTACAACTAATTAGCACCAGCATGCGTTTTTAGCCCGCGCTACTGCTAATGTTCTATGTATAAGCTTTTCCCTAGTAGTGATAACTTCTTGAGAAAAACAAGCATACTAATTACTTGTGCAAACTACAAAATTAATTCCACCAATCACCATCTACCTTGGTGGGAGAGATTTTGAAATTGAGCCATAAACTGTAAAGGAGGGAGTAGTAACATAGCCTAGGATAGCTTGCTGCACCACGAACTCCAAGGAAATTGTTGTAGTACTACTCCTATGTACCATTATACTACTCCTACTACTAAAAGACACATATTTCAAACAATATGGTAATCTCTCTACCCAAGGTAGGGACGAGGAGTAACGGAAGGAGTAGTAAAAATTTCTCCTCGTCCTGTGAGGCACCGCACTCGTGGGCATAGGCGTAGTAAGCAAGCTCCTCCTCGTCCTGCGACTCTGCGATCCATAGCGCCCGTGGGCGGGGGAGAGGGCATACTAAGCAAGATTCTCCTCGTTCTGCGAGTTGATGGGACACATCAAAAGTAGTACTATAGTGTAGAGCATCTCTCATGGATAGAGCCTTGCCTCAAAGGTCGGCCCCACATAGTTTGCCTCTTACCAAATGAAAAAACCACAATGTATAGAGACTCTAACCAGCCTCTAAGGTGGGCCCTAGCATAAATTTTAAAAATATTGATTAGCAACATATTTGTCAGTACTACTATTTCTCTTGTACTCCCACTTTCTTATGCTTCCTAAGGCTGACAAGTGGGACCAGATGGATTGTCACATTATTAGAGGCATCCTCTAAGGTTAGACGCGATGCTAGCCAATTTTTTGTTAGAGGCAGTTCATGCAATGTATAGAGGTCTGCCTCTAAGAGGAGAGACACTAGTAGGGAAAAGCCTAGCAGTAGCACGGGGTGCCGCGCTAATGAGAAGGCACTACATCTAACATGTAGCAGTAGCATGTGTTGTCCCACGCTACTGCTATACATGGCTAGCAGCAACGAGCTTTAGTGCCACGCGCTGCTGCTAATAGTTGTAGCACTCTTAGCTAGGGCGCTATGCAAGTAAGAGAGCGCTACTTCTAACTTTATTCCCCTCGCTACTTCTAGTTTTATTAGTTCCTGTTTTTTCTGCGTATTTGTTGTGTATTTGAACAGGCTTTATACAATGATCTTTAGAATATCAAACACATACAAATGTAATCATGGCATATAATTACAAATAGTCTCATCAAATCATGTCATCATCACAATCATCATCCAACACAATGTAATCATCATCATCCACATAAACAATGATATACGTGAGAAGAGCTATCACTATGAGTGAGAGCAGAACTATGTAGTACATGAGTTCGTATCCCTCTCTTGCATTAGCGTGAACCTAAACTAACTACTAGCTGTCGCTCAGAAACCGGAAACCAGTACACCTGGGCCTGACACTCTGGCCACTCATCGTACACTCCTGGCATAGCACTTCTTTGTCATCGATGATCTATGCACCTGCATCGTCAGATGAGTCGATGATATGCAACATAGATAGTTGAGAAACAAATAGAGACAGAACTGGCAAAAATAGAAGCAACATATCATAAGCATAAATAACAAAGTTCATCGTACCCAAAATGCCCTAACCAGAGTGATCTTTGCTAGTTGAGGAGGATGGTTTAATTACATCACAAATAAAGTTTTGTTGTGCATAACTCAAAGTTTCGTCATTCAGAAAGTATGGACTAAATGGACACATTGTCATATATCGACAATCACTCCAACATGTCGTCCATCCATCCAAGTCAGGGAGATAGTCCCCGAGCATAGTGAAAGGCTTTAGGTCGAGACGCTGAGGGATATGCGTGTTCAGACATCTTTCCGCCACAGCTTCCCTTCCTCATAGAATAGACTTGTTTTGTCGAGGACCTCCTTCACGATGACTTGGGCAAGTTCTCGCTGGATGTGATAGAACTCAGCTCGAAGTTGATGATCCGGGATATCTCCTACATTCTTTTCCCATTGCAGAACATGTGCATCACCGGATTAAGGTGACATGCGAAGGTTCTGCTGATCCCGTCTGTACTCCAGCATGTGGTGT
The DNA here is from genome assembly GCA_034509565.1 of Triticum monococcum. Taxonomy (NCBI): domain Eukaryota; kingdom Viridiplantae; phylum Streptophyta; class Magnoliopsida; order Poales; family Poaceae; genus Triticum; species Triticum monococcum. Next base: position 370,707,278 of record CM067844.1, on the reverse strand, counting down.
AGGACATAGAATCGATCAATAATAATATCACTCGGTTGCTGGATGTAGCAGAAGTCGGTCTTATGGCCAAAGGCAGGCCTGCCGTCCCTTTTCTTCTTGTCCTTGATCTCTCCACCTCGTACGCCGTAGTAAAGATAACACTGTCGAGAACAGACTTGATGTGGGTGTAATCATTTTTTTCCTGTTCTTCGAGGAGTCCAAGTAAAGAGCGTGGGAGTATTGGGGGTACAGGATGATGAGGACGATGCGCACGCCATTGAGCAAAATAAGTACACCTCAAATTAATTAGCCTCCACCGTGCAAATAAATTATTGAAATCAATGGAAGGATAACCGCGCGGATCGCGAAAGACTTACAGGGGATGATATGGCACGAAAATCGTCTCCTTGTCCTTATTGGCGACCATGAAATTGACGATGTAGTCCCTCACGTATTCACAGTGCTTTGCGCAGACTGCCAAGAAGCCCTCGTGCATGAAGTACGGGTCAGTGACACAGATATAAGGTATCTGCTCAATCTTGATTATCTAGTTCATGTACAAGGCAGAAAGGTGGAGAAACGTAAAATCTAGCTTCTTCAAGTGAAACATGTCGAAGAGGTAATCGAATCAAAGGACGAACTTCTCAACGGGGCATGTGTGGCCGTACAACCTTTGCCGAGGCACGTTAACCACGTAGAGTGGGTATCCTGGATTTTCCGAGGCGATGAGGCTTTTCTCTCTCTGCAGCACATCATCATGAAGTCTCCTTAGATCGTCGTGTGTGGCCTTTACCGCTGCCTTAGGTAGGATTTGTTCATCGAGGATATGCCACTTTGCCGCACCGCGGATAAGTATACGGTCTTGAAACCCAGGCTGTTGAGGCGGCTGGATCATAGAAGCAGCTTTGTTGCCTTTCACCATTCTTTTCCTATGCTTCTTTGGTACCGGAAGGTCGTCTATAATACGTTCAGCCTTCGGAGGCGGCAATTCAGGCACCGACTCATGACGCTCAAACCCTGAGTACTCATCATAGGCACCAGTATTGAGATACTGTTGAGTGTCATCGTCATCCTCAACCTCATCTATGACGACATCATTAGCGACTAATGGACCCTCTTCCTCACCCCGCCCGCTATCACCCAGCACGACAGCCGACTGATACGTCTCCAACGTATCTATAATTTTTTATTGTTCCATGCTATATTATATCCTATTTTGGACATTATTGGGCTTTATTATACACTTTTATATTATTTTTGGGACTAACCTATTAACTAGAGGCCCAACCCAGAATTGTTGTTTTTTGCCTATTTCAGAGTTTCACAGAAAAAGAATATCAAATGGAGCCAAAACCCGAATTCCACCGCCGTAACTTTCTGTATCCACGAGATCCCATCTTGGGGCCTTTTCCGGAGCTCCGCCAGAGGGGTTATCGATCGTGGAGGTCTTCTACATCAACACCATAGCCTCTCCGATGAAGTGTGAGTAGTTTACTTCAGACCTACGGGTCCATAGTTATTAGATAGATGGCTTGTTCTCTCTTTTTGGATCTCAATACAAAGTTCTCCCCCTCTCTTGTGGAGATCTATTCGATGTAATCTTCTTTTGCAGTGTGTTTGTTGAGACCGATGAATTGTGGGTTTATGATCAATTTTATGTATGAACAATATTTGAATCTTCTCTGAATTCTTTTATGTATGATTGGTTATCTTTGCAAGTCTCTTCGAATTATCAGTTTGCTTTGGCATACTAGATTGATCTTTCTTGCAATGGGAGATGTTCTTAGCTTTGGGTTCAATCTTGCGATGTCCTTTCCTAGTGACAGTAGGGGCAGCAAGGCACGTATTGTATTGTTGCCATCGAGGATAACAAGATGGGGTTTATATCATATTGCATGAGTTTATCCCTCTACATCATGTCATCTTGCTTAAAGCGTTACTCTGTTCTCTTGAACTTAATACTCTAGATGCACGCTGGATAGCGGTCGATGTGTGGAGTAATAGTAGTAGATGCAGGCAGGAGTCGGTCTACTTGTCTTGGACGTGATGCCTATATACATGGTCATAACTATGCTCAATTTTGTCAATTGCTCAGCAGTAATTTGTTCACTCACCGTAATACTTATGCTCTCGAGAGACGCCTCTAGTGAAACCTATGGCCCCCGAGTCTATTTTCCATCATATTAATCTTCCAATACTTAGTTATTTGCTTTGCCATTTATTTTACTTGCATCTTTATTTCTATTTATCATAAAAATACAAAAAAATTTATCTTATCATATCCGTCAGATCTCACTCTCGTAGGCGACCGTGAAGGGATTAACAACCCCTTTATCACGTTGTTTGCGAGGAGTTTATTTGTTTGTGTAGGTGCGAGGGACTCGTGCGTGGCCTCCTACTGGATTGATACCTTGGTTCTCAAAAACTGAGGGAAATACTTACGCTGCTCTGCTGCATCACCCTTTCCTCTTCAAGGAAAAACCAATGTAGTGCTCAAGAGGTAGCACCGACGCTAATTGGGTAGGTGGGGTGTTGATGTTCATACCTTGCAGAGGCTGTGTGCTCGTGGGTGTGCTCCCGTCCGCCTCCAGAGGAAGCAGACTCTTTGGCCACAATAGGACCCACCCATTGCAATGGCCGAGCCGCCGCGGGGTCTCGTTGTCATCCCCCTAGTACTGGAGGAGCCAAATTCTCGTGGCCCGGTTTGACACTGGCCATGGAAACCTTGAAGACGTCAGCGGGGATCGGCTGGCTGTGGAACAATGGTTCGTTCGGCTTCATTATCGTCGCCTTCCCCACGTCCACCTTCTAGTCGTCGATGGTATACAATATGGTGCACAGGGTTACGTCGGCCTGCAAAGACATGTCTGTGACGTGAGACATCCAAAATGCAATAGAAATGAGAGATTATACATTTATTGAAGAGGCTCAGTGTGACAGATACCATGAGGGCATCGAGCTTAGCCAAAGACGAAGGACCACCGAGCATGTCCGAGATGGAGAACGGGCCACTATGAGCAGGTGCGGGAGCCGGTGCAGGAGCTGGTGCGGGAGCCAGTGCAGGAGCAGGTGCTGGTGCTGGTGCAATGCTAGTCGAGCTGCTCCTGAAAAAGTTGGCAAAGGGAAAGTCCGCTGCATTTTTTCTGGGTTTTGCCTGCTCCAGCTAGCAACGGCCGGAACCAAGACACCAGACATATCTGCAATCTCCTATTTTGCGGCAGCTACCACTATTGCGACTGTCTTAGTTGATTTCTTCTCAACCTTCTTGTTGATGTTTTCTTCAGTTAACCTCCATATTTCCTTTCTCTCCTCCGTGGTCTCATGGTAGTACTTCTTCCATGTGGTGCCATCTCCGACACCATGCACGCGTCCGTACGACGGCCGGATGTCCACCAAGAGTCCTTTCAATATGTTCAATGGCCGGTTGAATGTGGAGTCCCACTTGGGCCTCGCCAACGCCTCAAACAGTGAGTCGCTTTTGGCCACAATCCTATGCTGCTCCATCTGCAAAAGGAACAAGGATCGTTTACAAATTTGACTAAACATGCAGTTGAATTGATCAAAAACTAAAATTACCAGCAGTCCCATGAACTCCGTTGTGACCGGGTCCATCTCGAAAGCCTTCTTGACTGGGTCCCAATGGTACTGGGCCCTGAGGATGTCACACTCCTGTGGGACGGTGATATCCGCCAAGGGGTTAGGGATGCCTAGACTTTTGCGTTCCGCGTCCTTCTTGACCCATATGGACCTCTTCCTCTGTAATTGTAACACCCAAGATGCAGCTCTATCTCCCACGTGTCGAGGTACGACTTAGAGGCATAACCATAGTTTGGTTTTGTCACAAGAAGGGTCATCTTCACACAATCCCATGTACAAGAACAAGGATAAATAGATAGTTGGCTTACAATCGCCACGTCACACAAAGATCAAATAATTCATACATCATTTAGAGTACACACATAGTCCAACTACGGACGGATCCAAATGAAAAGAAGACAACTCCAAATGCTAAATCCCGATCGTCCCTACTGGGCACCACTACTGGTCATCCGGAAACGAAACATAGTAACGGCCAAGGACCTCGTCGAACTCCCACTTGTGCCCGGTGGCATCACTTGCACTGGTATCATCGGCACCTGCAACTGTTTTGGTAGTACCTGTGAGCCACGAGGACTTATCAATCTCAAAACCCACGAGATCAAGACTATTTAAGCTTATGGGTAGGATGTGGTTATGAGGTGGAGCTGCAGCAAGCGGTAAGCAAATAAGGTTGCTAACATACGAGTTCAAGAGTAAGATGAGAAACTACGCAACGGTCGTAAACTAGAAGTGATCAAGAAGTGATCCTGAACTACTTATGTTCAAACATAACCCCAGCGTGTTCCCTTCCCGAACCTCGTTGAAAAGAGACCATCATGGTTACACATGTGGTTGGTGTCTTTTAATTAAGTCAAGTGTCAAGTTCTCTACAACCAGATATTAGCAAATTCCCATCTGCCACATAACCGCGGGCATGGCTCTCGAAAGTTTAAACCCTGCAGGAGTGTCCCAACTTAGCCCATGACAAGCTCACGATCCGTGGAGACAAACCTTCATCGCGGGACCCTCCGATCAGACTCGGAATCCCTGTGCACATGATATTTTGACAATGGTAAAACTAGTCCAGCAAGACCTCCCGATGCATCGACCTAGCCTGATAGGAGTAGCATGATCTCTTTCTTAGGGTACACCGGATGAGTGAAGCATACAAGTATATACCAAATACCCCAAGTTGCCTAGTGGCAGCCCCACACGGTGCTCTAGTTTGGACCAACATTCGTGTGGAGCACTGGCCCGGGGGTTGATTAAGTCCACAGGGTCCGGAAAGTCCCTATGCAAGTTTTTTGGTGATATTAGGCAAATGGTAAAACCAAGGTTGGGCCTTCCTAGAGGAGTTTTATTCAAAGCGAACTATCAAGAGGGGCCCACAAATCCTCATCGTGTTAGGGATGCAAAATCAAGGAACATAACACCGGTATGACGGAAACTAGGGCGGCAAGAGTGGAACAAAACACCAAGCAAAATGCGAAGCCTTCCACCCTTTCTCAATTAAATAGATGCATTAATTAAATAAGAGATATTGTGATATCCCAACATAACCATGTTCCAACATGGAACAACCTGCAAGACACCTGCAACTTGCAACGCTATAAGAGGGGCTGAGCAAAAGTGGTAACATAGCCAAACAATGGTTTGTTGGGAAGGTAGGTTAGGGGCTTAACATGGCAATATGGGAGGCATGATAAACAAGTGGTAGGTAGTGCGACAAAGCGATAGAACGAACAACTAGCATGCAAAGATAGAAGTGATATCGGGGGTAATGATCATCTTGCCTACAAAGTTCTCAGCGTTGTCGAACGCTTGCTCCTCGTAAACATACTCAACAGGATCCTCTTTCACGAACTCGTCTCCCGGCTCTACCCAAAGCAAGAATACAAGCAACGGAACAACAATCAATCACTGTGCAATACACAAGGAACTTGATGCAAGACATGTCATTGAATGCAAGATATGATGTGCAATGCATATGGGTACTCTATAAGGGAAAAGGATGATCATGGCATCAACTTGGCAAACAAGCATGCCACTAGAAATATGGAGTGATTTCGGTCGAAATCGATATAAGGATCACCGGAAACGGATGCACGGTTTGCACATGATGAGCAACACAAGAACAATGCAATACTGCGCTTAACAATATCATGGCACTTAAGATGCATCAAGAAACTATGCTATAACACTCCAACATAGCAACAAAGCACATGGCAGTAAAGTACAAGTGAATCTCTACAAATCATGAACACTGAGCTCCTGCTAGAACTCACTAGAACAAGCCTAAAATAGCATGGCAAAAAATGCAAATGACGAAAGGTTTACATACTTGGTGAAAATACTAAACATGGCATAAACAACATCAGGTACCAATGTTTAGGGCTAGCAAACAATATGCTATAGGATCATATCATGGCAAACAAAGGCATTGCATGCTACTACTAAAGGCAATGAAGAAAACTCCCTTACTGAACTTTAGCCAAAGATGCACGAAAAAGATGATAGCATCAATACAAACATGGCAAGTGATATGAACAGTTTCAGACTTAGTAGGAAAACGTAGCATGGCAGAAACAGATTCATGATATCGACTTTGCAAGCTCGTGCCACTCACCACAAAGCATTACATGGTATAACAAGGTAACCAACAGCAAGTAGATACAATTATGAAGCAAAACATGGGAAGAACAAGTTGATAGGATGCATGGATCACTAGTAAAACACATGGCAAAAATGATCTTCATGTTAACAATCTGCCAGCAACAATTTTTAGCAGAAGTAGAGCATGGTAATGAGAAGCTAAATTACTCCATAATTTCAACTAGAGGCATGAATGGACAGATAATAACCATATATTCAAAACACCATTACTAGTTCATCAGAATATGCATGGATCTACTTGTGGCAAAAAGTCAACATAGCAACATAATGTATCAGGAAGAGACTGAAGAAATACAAAGTGTTTGAAATTAGCAACATCATGTGGCCTACTTTGCATGCTTGTGGTAGTCACCATAGAGCCCACAAAAATACAAGGCTTGCACCAGTGTATAGATGGAATGGAGATTCTCCTAAACCATGTAGACATGATGCTCAAAGGATGCACACACAAAATGCCACGAAAATGACAAATCAGCAAGTTATGTTGAATTCTAGCAGAAAATATAATATAGCACTTTTGCAATGATGGTTAGGGCATTAATATGGACAGTAACATGCTTGCAAATGACACTACCATCAAGAGCATCACCAGAAGAACATTTTGGTATATCATTTGCGCAAAACGGAGCTATGAGCATGGAGATACGGCCAGTCAAACATGAGCACATGATGTAGAAATATTGGGGACTTGGAAGATTTTTCAACCTCAGATCTAGGGTTTCCATCACAGGAAAGGATTTTCGTGGGAGTACTCATCAGAGTTGATGGAGGCGGTGGAGGAGGACGCCAGCGAGGTTGGGGCGGCGTCGGCGGAGAGGTGCAGCGGCGGAGGCTGGAGCTCCGGTTATGACGGCTTCTGGTGAGGGGTCACGGGGCAAGGCGCATGGAGAACCGTGTAGAGGACGACAGCGACTGGCAGCGGCGGCTGGGAAGGAAGGAGCCGCGGGGCTCGGGCGCGGGGCTCCCGCGGTTGAGGGCGGCATGGTTCGGTCCCCGCGGGCCTGACTTGGGCTTCGCGGGCCCTGGCGGCAGAGGAGGAGAGAGAGGCCGGTGGGGGGTGACGTGGAATGCCCCAGTTGGGCACGGGAGGTGGCGAGGCTGAGGTAGCGTCCCCAGATTGGTCCGGGCGACATGTCCGGTGGACACATCCGATAGCGGGTTGATTTGTCCAGCGGCGCGAGGGAAGATGGTTAGGGTTTATCCGCGAATTTCGGGGGGAGGGGTGTCTAAATAGGTGGAGGGAGCTAGGAGAGTCCAAATGAGGTGCAGTTCTCGCCCACACGATCGTGATCCAACGACGGAGAGCATAGGGGGTATATATGGGCTAGTAGGCTATTTTGGAGGGGTCTTGGGCTACACTAAAAGAGGGGTTTTTGCGGTTACCCGGTTAACCATTGGGGCATCAAACGACCTCCAAATTGAACGAAATTTGACAGGCAACCTACCGGAGATGTACCAAGGCCACTCTACAAATCTCAGCCCATTCGGAGGCTTTTTTTTCCCGCTCATGAAGTGAGATCTGAGAGGTGCAACGGGTGCATGTGGGATTGTTGGATTCCGAAATGGACAACGGGGAAAATGACTGGATGCATGAGATGAACACGGATGCAAATGAGATGCACATGATGACATGAGATGAAATGCATGACATGAAAAAAAATGCAAAAACGAGGACACAACCAAACCACGAAGGAAATAACATATCACATAGGCGAAAATGGCAAAAGTTGGAGTTACAATTATGGAATGTTACATCCTGGGCGTTACAGTAACCACGGCTTCCGAGGTGGTGGCACCCCATGTTCCTCTGTTGACGCCCCTTCATGTACTTCAACTTTTCTTTGGCAACTTCGGCCTCGCAAGCCGCCTTGAATAATTCAAACTGCTCTTCCATGATTATCGGATTATCCTTTACAATCTCGGAGTAGGGTTCCTTTTTCTTGATGATCCGATGTTTCACCCTTGCTTTCCAGGCGGCCAACGCGTCGCTAAACTTGGTCATGGCGCGTTTGTTTATCTTCTTCATTGCCAGGTCTTTATCTGGATTTTTATATTCCTTTCCATCCCTCCCGGGAACAAGAATACCTGGTGTAGCTTCTTTAGGAGGGAGGGCCTCATATTATCTATCTTATTTAGTTTCTCATTGTTGATGGTGGTGGTTGTCCATATGATGCAGCCTATTTGATTGCTGTAGCATGCATGTGCTTCCACAGCCTCTTTTGGCTCAAAATTACCATCGTCCACCTCCGTGACCACCAGTCTAGTAGTCATGAGCTGGTTTGGGCACCGTTGCCTCTTTGCTTTCAGTTCTATACCGGCTCCACTACTCTCGGGGCTGGTCTCGGCGCCGGTCTAGACGCCGGTCTCAGTCTCAGCGCTGGTCTCGATGTCGGTCTCAGTCTCCAATGCGATAGGTGGGCCCAGCAAGAACAACCATTGATTGTCGGCAAGGTTCAAAAATTCGTCTAACGCCCCGTAAACATCATCGCAATCACTGGAACCTTGTCCTTCATCGTTGCTAGCCATGTTTCTACGATTAAATCTAGTCAATTAATTCTAGACCTAATAAAATGAATAATGACATAAAAAGGCCAATGTTTTGCAGGAACGTTGATTCCTTCCCGGTGCGACAAATCCCGGGCAATCGATATGTCCTAGTTTGTAGCACAAGTCATGCCGAAATTCATGGAAATTTTGGGCATGACCTTTGCTAAAAAGTGGAAAATCGAGCACCTCAAATTTGCCGGAACGGAAATGAATCAGCATTCCGGCAAAACATAGGCCACTCGGCTTCATTCCTTGGAAACAACAAAAGACCACTTGGGCACAATCGAACCACTTCAATGTTCCATATAACATGACCACTTAAGAATATGTACATGAGAAACTAGAACAGTAGATAAACATGAGCAAACACAATTGAGGAATTTGCATATATCATGATCACTTCAAATTTGCATCTCCTAGTGTTTGACGCTTCAAGAAAATCTACACAAATCTCATGCTCTGTCAAATTCAATTCAAAAACCAAATATAGATTATATTTTGTTAACTACTGAACTAAATATTACTCTAAACTAAACCCTACTGCCCTAATTAACATCTAGTTAAACAAACTCAATTCAAAAACTAAACACTACTGAACTAATTAACATCTACATTATCTACTACTTAACACCTACTATTACCTTAACTAAAAAACATCTACTATTAACCCTACTGCCCTAGTAAACTAGTACCACCACCACTACTAATTAACATATACTACTACTACTAAAAACATTATCTATGAACCCTACTACTAATTAACATCTACTACTACATCTAATTAAGATGGCAGAAAGAAAATGCAGAGAGAGAGAGGCAGGTGGGGGCTTACACAGAGGGGAGAGACGATGGCGGGAAGGTGCTGGACGACGGAGGCAGGGCGGCGAGGGCTGGGGCCGCAGCGGTGAGGTCGAGGGTAGCGGCGGTGACGTCGACAACGACGATGGTGAGGTCGAGGGCGGCCTCAGGCGGCGGTGGTGAGGTCAAGGGGATGCGCGATCGACGGCGGTAATAGAGGAGTTGGGGGAATATGGGGAGAGGGTGGAAAGGACTTAGCAAAATTTTCAGCATGCGAGTGGTTAAGTCAATCTTGCAGTAGCGCTAGTAGAAAAACCCGCTATAACTAAGTTAGCTATAGCGGGTTCTACTAAAATGCACTACTGGTATCGAAAGCAGTTATTTATTTTTCTTTTCCATTTATCAAGGAACGTAGCTATAGTGCGGGCTTGTAAAACGCGCTGCTGCTATGCCCTTCTCCTTTATTTTTTTCTTTTGTGTATCTTTACATTTTCTTTTTCTCATTTCTCTTTTTCCTACTTCTTTCATTTTCATTTACTTTTCTTTTTTTCCATTTTATTTTCTTTCTTAGCAGTAGCGCTCTATGTAGGAAACGCCCTGCTACAACGGACTTAGTTTTAGCGCGCTTTCTATGCAATCGCTACCACTATTCCTAGCCTACCGCCAACACGGTGGGAATTATAGTGGTAGCGTGTTTTCCAGCAGACGCTCTACTACTATAGCTGTAGCTATAGTGTGCCTTGTTAGAATGCGCTACTCCCATGTAGAAGTAGCGCCCTGTTTTAACCAGCGCTACTGCTATACCTCTGTGTATAAGGTTTTCCCTAGTAGCGAGAGGGCTTAGAGGAAACAAAAAGCATACATTGTGGATGCCCTAAGTGCCTACTTTCTTGTCTATATGAATCAATTTGAAATCCACAATGTATCCATAATAGATGGTGAGTGGTGGAATAAGATTTTACTTCGATAGTTCGCAAAAGTACTGGGCATGTGAGATGGTGAACGGATGGAGTACGATACCATTAGTACTACAGTTCTTTTGAAAGCGTTGTAGTAGTCCCTCCTATTCGCATGTTCACATCTAAAGCTTCAATAGAAATGTTGCACGCAAGGATTAAGAGAAACCTCAGCAATGCATGTACTCCCTCAATCCATATAGGGTCTAAAATGCGTTTTGGAGGCTAAGTTTGACCACATGTTAGAGCTATAAGATGACATCCAACTTACACAAATCTTACCATCAAATTCGTATGTGGTCATTGTACTGCTAACACATGCATGTGTTGCAATTAGTACGTAAATACAATACTAAACACTCACTATCTAGTAGTACTAGTAGTACTGTACACTAATACCACTATGAGGCCATCCAACTATGTCCCAGCAGAAGACCGCGAACACCGATTATTCATTCATATTTAAATTTGTTTTCACACAGCAAAATGTAAATGAAAACAACACATGGCAAAATTTCACGCCTAACGGGGGATTTGAATGTGCTGGGAGGGGTCGTTTGGATCTTGCCCGGGGTAGCCAAAATATTGGTGACCCTTTTGTCCACATGTGCCTTTGCCACCGATGAACGAGGAAGAGCTCGGGTGCTCATGCATCCTCCAGCGCGCGCGTTGGAGACGAGCTCGCACGAGCTGTGCTTTTTTGTCCCACCACACCGCCCGAGCCAGCCGCATACTGACCGGCGACCCACAAATTACGCCATCCAACCATAGCCGCACACATTGTGATAGCAATTCAACCAACCGGACAAATTCATGCAAACTCGGTGATATTTCATATAAACAATGACGGAATTCATATAAAATACCAGATTTTCATACAAACATGACGGATTTCCTTACATTCAAATCAACTAAGCGGTGCTACTCCTGAACAACATAGGTATAATAGTACCTAGCCTAAATGGTCGCCCGCCGATCCATTTGTCTTCCTCCTGTCCGGTAGCATGGTCACCGGACTGTTGGGAGCCCCAGAGGTATATGCTTTAGCACAAAGGACGGCTCGGTTCCCCACCTCAACTGACATCATCGGCTGATGGCCAAGATGGAGTCTGAAGGGGGATTCTCCGCTTTCATGGAGCCCATGCAGGGTGGACGAAGGTCCTCACGACAGAAGGATCCGGCAAAACACATGTTGTGTAAGCCGGCGTCGCCTCCACGGTGGCGTTCATGGGACCCAAGCGGCGGCGGCCTCCCATGTTCTACTTCTCCTTGATGATGGCGGCAGACGTGGAGGCATTGGCTACAGACTCGTTGGTCTCCGCGCACCTGGCTTCTGTCTCTGCTTGCATGGTGCGGTCATAGGCATGAGAGTCTTGGCCACAGAAACGGGAGACAAGGTCGCAGACACGGGAGGTGTGATACGAGGCGGCGATGTGGACGGTAGCGATGACGCCCGTGCTCCCCGCAGCAGCTCGCCGCTCCTCGTCGAGCTGGCATGGAGTGGTGAGTTTTTGAACCGCGCACCGGCTTGGGGTGGCAACTGGCTCCGTCGGGCAAGGGGAAGGAGGTGGATCAGCAAGCTGCATAGCTCGTATCCAGCGGGCTCGGCGGTCCACCCAACCGGCTTGGATGCCGGATAACTACTCTTCATAAGACATTGTAAGACTGGATAAAATGGTGAAGGAGGAGATAGGGGAGGGTCAAAGGTTTGCGATTCTTGGCCGGCATCTGGCCTCATTTAAATAGGAGATTAAATTGACAGCGGGCAGGAGGAGCTCGGCCAGCATTGCGTTTAATGTCGGCCCGGTCATGAACGGACGTGTGTGCGGAGTGGGTTTCTCAGTTTCCACACGGGTTTCATAGAGGCCTTTGAATGCGGCAAGGAGGTGTGTTCAGCCGGGCGTGTAGCGAGCAGCGCCCTTGACTCTAACGTACGACACCACGCTGTTCTTCCACTAACGTGTGGGCCTGTTGGGTACCTGACATGCATGTCAGTGACCCAAGGCAGTCAGCGCACAACGGACAAGCTTTTGCTGGGCCAGGGCGGTGAGAAGCGGGCATTTCATAAACCGATGATTGTTCATTGAGTGTGATGTCATCTAATTAATGTAGGTTGATAAGCCTACTATATAATGTCAGAGAATTTTAAAATTTTCATATATAAGTTGATAGCCTGTTCGATACATTGTGATTCATAAAGACCGCTACAAACAACAATGTTCTTCTTATCACAGATAAGATTGATTAATACCCGTGACAATCCATGTCCTTAACAAAGGGTGCATGCACGTATAGGTTGAGCGTGTGTCTTGCGTCGATTGATGTGTGCATGCAGGCATGCGAGTGTTGCATGCATGCATGTGCAAGTTTCATTGTTGCACGCATGTGTGCATGTGCGTGTTCGTGAGTGCATGGGTACGTGTCAGTGTTGCACGTGTGCATGCGTGCATGTGTTCGTGCGAGTGTTGTGTGCGTGCATGTGTACGTGTGAGTATTGCAAGCATGCATACGGGCGTTGCGGGCTGATAACCCACAAGTATACGGGATCACAACAGTTTTCGAGGGTAGAGTATTCAACCCAAATTTATTGACTCTACACAAGGGGGCCAAAGAATATTCTCAAGTATTAGTAGCTGAGTTGCCAATTCAAGCACACCTGACTTAATTTCTGTAGCATATTTAGTAGCAAAGTAGTATGGAAGTAATGGTAACAGTAGAAAAAGTGGTGGGAGCAGAGCTGGAGATTGATCCATCCCTCCTTTCGATGGACAAGCTTATGGCTGATCCCAAGGAGGACTCTTCTTCATCCTCTACTTAAATGATTATGATAGCTACTTTGTTTAGGTGTGGTGATCCTGTTAAATCTGCTACTTTTATTGTAGTTATGGGTCTTGTTGCAAACGATGCAGACTGCTTTATTGGAGTTTGTAATACTTTGGGATGTATGACATTGTATGTCATGCTACTTTTGGTTAACTCTTGTTTGGTTATTAATGAATCGAGTGACAATGCATAGATGGAAAATCCTCTGTTGGAATGTCAGAGGTTTGAATTCTGGTGCTCGACAATGCTTTGTCAGAGAAAAATTGATTGACAGTCAAGGTGTTGTGGTTTGTCTGCAAGAAACCAAACTTCCTATATGCACTCATGCTCTTGCCAAAAGCATCTGTCCTTCTGGTTTTGATCAATTTGTTGAATCAGCCTCAACAGGTGCTTCAGGTGGTATTTTAACAGTACGGTGTTTAGACATGTTTCAAGGTACTTCGGTGGAAGTGAAACCTTTTGGCATTGTGATTCAGTTCACCTCAGTGCATAATAATGAGCAATGGTTTTTGGTGAATATCTGTGGACCTTGGCAAGGTGAAATGAGAGATGAATTTGTTAACTGGTTATATAATTTGGAGGTTGAGCCTGAACAGAATAGGATTTTGATGGGGTAATTCAATTTTATTAGATCACTTGATAATAGGAATCTTCCTGGAGGAGATGTGAATGACATCTTCATTTTTAATGAGATCATAGGCCACTTGGGACTATTGGAACTTCCATTAAAGGGAAGAAGATTTACCTGGTCAAACATGCAAGACATGCCACTTCTTGAACAACTTGACTGGGTATTCACTTCTGCTAGTTGGATCAGCCTTTCTCCTATGACACAAGTTACTCCTCTGGCAAAAACTGCATCTGATCATGTACCTTGCTTAACTTCTATTAGGAACTCTATACCAAAAGCTAATATCTTCAGGTTTGAAAATTATTGGGTACACCAGCCGGGATTCATGGACTGTGTGCAAGAGGTATGAGCTAGAAACTCCCACAAGTCTCATAATATAGCAATCATTGTGGATAAATTAAAGGCTTGGAGGTTTGCTTTAAAGAAATGGCAAAAGGGTTGTCCCACATCAAAAGGCTGATTGAGAAGTGCAACTAGGTGATCCGTTGGTTGGATAATTTTGAGGATCTGAGACCTCTCTCGAGGCCGAAGGCCAACTTTAGAAAAATTGCCAAACTTCACCATGAAAATCTCCTACATTTTCAGTACCTAAGTTGGAGGAAAAGATGTACCATTAGGTATATCTAAGTTTTTTTAGGCAATGGATACTGAAAGATATAGAAATAATTCTATTGGAAGTTTGTTGTTGTTTGGTGGCTCTGTTACATCATAACATGAGGAAATGGCCAAGGAATTCTTAAATTCCTTCAAAGGCAGAATGCATACTCTTTTGCCAATAAATATAGAGAGGGACATTCTATCTCTAATTCCAAAGGTGTAGGGGTTAGAAGTGCTAACAAAGCGTTTTGAGGTCAAGGAAATTGAAAAGGTGATTAAGGAGTTGCCCATTGATAAGGCTCATGGGCCAGATGGCTTCAACGGCCTCTTCTTAAAGAAATGTTGGCACATCATATCTGGTGATTTCATTAGGTGGGTGCATGAATTTCATGCTGGAACCGCTCATCTGGAAAATCTCAATGATGCTTTCATTACCCTGGTACCTAAAAAGCAGACTCCTGAGGCTGTTGGTGATTTCAGGCCAATTTCTCTCACTAGTGTTGGTCTCAAATTCCTCACTAAACTAGCTGCTAATAGGTTTCAAGAGGACATCACCAAGTGTGTGCATAAGAACTAATATGGTTTCATCAAATCAAGAACAATTGAGGATTTTCTTGCTTGGAGTTTTGAGTATATCCATCAGTGCAATCAGTCTAAAAAGCCCATCGTTCTGCTCAAGATAAATTTTGAAAAGGATTTTGATTCTATTCAACATGAGGCAATTTTAAAGATTCTTTTGGCAAAGGGTTTTGACGAGAGATGGATCACATGGATTTAGCAATTGTTGTCGTCTGGAACTTCTTAAGTGTTATTAAATGGAGTACCTGGAAACCATTTTAAATGGAAGTGTGGTGTAAAGCAAGGAGACCCTATTCCTCCTTTGCTCTTTGTTATTGTTGCAGATCTTTTGCAAACAATGATTAATGATCTACTACGATGGGGTTTGTTAAGTTTGCCATTGCTAAATCATGATCCTGACTTCCTAGTGGTGCAATATGCTGATGATACTTTACTCTTCCTAAATGCTAAAAGCTCCAAATTGGAGGCCCTTAAAGCAGTGCTAAGTTCTTTCTCAATAGCAACTGGTCTGCAGATCAATTATCACAAGTCCTCAATGTATCCTATCAATGTGAATGCTGCAGATGCTACTAGCTTAGCTGCCCATTTTGGTTGTCAATTGGGTTCAATGCCATTTACATATTTGGGTTTGCCTGTGGGAACTACCAGACCTAAAATTAACGACATCTTACCTCTGGTAGACTGCATGGAGAGAAGGCTGAGAACTAGCTCTTGGTTTTTTCCCCGAAGGAGCAGGTTGGAACTTGTTAATTTAGTCATTTCCTCTCTGCCTATATACTTCCTTTGCAGCCTGTCTATTCCTCAGGGTATTTTGAAGCAGTTGGAAAGAATATAGAGACAGTGTTTATGGAGAAAATATGGTCAGAACAAGGGACATTCCTTGGCTTCCTGGCCCCTGAGTTGTAGACCCAAACTCAAGGGAGGTCTTGGAATTCTCAACCTGGGTATACAGAATGAAGCTCTGCACCTAAAGCATCTCTATAAATTATATAACAGAGTGGATGTGACATGGGTTCACTTTCTTTGGGATTCATATTATTTTCAAAGAGTTCCCCATGATACAACACTCTGTGGTTCCTTTTGGTGGAGAGATATTTGCAACCTAATGGATAAATTTAGGGTAGTTACATCTATTAATGTTTGCAGATGGGACACTTTGCTATTTTGGTTTGATCATTGGCAGATTTGCAGTAATTGCACCCCGCTTCAAGAGAGATTTCCTCGGCTATTTTCCTTTTTCCTTCACAAAAATCTTTGTGTCATGGAAGTTTTTAGACTGAGAATTTTTAGCAATTGTTCTTTTTGCCTTTGTCTGAGCTAGCCTTTCAAAAACTAAATCTGCTATCTTCCTTGATGGAAACTATCCAGCTGGACAGTGAGCGCACTGACACTTAGGTCTAGAGGCATGGTAAGATGTCAGAATATTCAGCTAAGAAGTTTTATGACTTTGTGCATCAGCCGGTTTTGGTCAATCTCATTCTGAGCTGGGTCTGGGAGAGCTGTTGCACCATGTCGATCAAAATGTTTCTCTGGCTGGTCATAATGGATAGGGTTAACACCAGAGATATGATACAATAAAGGAATTGGAAGGTTAATGATGGGCTTGAATGCGTCTGTTGTCCGACTGGTGCACTTGAGGACAAAAGTCATCTTTTTTCCAATGTAATTTTAGTGTACGTGTTTGGAATTGTCTGCAGATTGTTTGGATGGATTTCAATGACATGGTGGAAATTGCTATGCATGCCAGAAAGGATTTCAATAAGCCATTCTTCACTGAGGTAGTCTTTCTCGCATGGTGGAATATTTGGCAAGACAAAAATTATAGAGCTTTTAGGCATGTCCGTCCAACTTTCAGGGAATGGAGGTATGGTTTCATCCATGACATTACTCTGCTCACCCATAGAATCATAAGAAGATACAGGGATGCTTTGCTTACGTGGATTGACTACTTGCCTCCTTGATGAGGTTTCTGGTCTTATCCTTTAGTGCTCGGGTATGCCCCCCTCTTTCTCTTTAGCTTTGTATAGTTTCTTTCTTTTTTTTTCTTCCTCATCTTGAGGAACCCTTTGTTTATGTGCTTTCAAGTTTCATAGAATGTTGTGGGGTGTAAGCCCTACAGTCTTCAAGGTAAAAAAATAGTAGAAAAAGTGACAGTGGAAACAGAAAAGTAACGGATCAAAGATCAATATGAAACGAGCTCGTAGACAATGGATCAATGATGGATAATTATGCCAGATGGCATTCATCATGCAACAGTTATAACATAGGGTGACACAGAACTAGCTCCAATTCACCAATATAATGTAGGCATGTATTCCGAGTATAGTCATATGTGCTTATGGAAAAGAACTTGCATGGCATATTTTGTCCTACCCACCGATGGCAGCGGGGTCCTATTGGAAACTAAGGGATATTAAGGCCTCCTTTTAATAGAGTACTGGACCAAAGCATTAGCACTTAGTGAATACATGAACTCCTCAAACTATGGTCATCATCGGGAGTGGTCCCGATTATTGTCACTTCGGGGTTGCCGGATCATAACACATTGTAGGTGACTATAGACTTGCAAGATAGGATCAAGAACTCACCCATATTCATGAAAACATAATAGGTTCGGATCTAAAATCATGGCACTCGGGCCCTAGTGACAAGCATTAAGCATAGCAAAGTCATGGCAACATCAATCTTAGAACATAGTGGATACTAGGGATCAAACCCTAGCAAAACTAACTCAATTACATGGTAAATCTCATCCAGCCCATCACCGTCCAGCAAGCCTACAATGGAATTACTCATGCATGGCGGTGAGCATCATGAAATTTGTGATGGAGGATGGTTGGTGATGACAATGGCGACGATTTCCCTCTTCGGAGCCCAAAACGGACTCCAGATATGCCCTCCCAAGGAAGAACAGGGCTTGGTGGCGGCCCCGTATCGTAAAACACAATGAATCCTTCTCTCTGATTTTTTTTCTCCCCAAACATGAATATATGGAGTTGGGGTTGAGGTTGGTGGAGGTCTAGGGGGCCCACAAGGACAGAGGGTGCGCCCTAGGGGTGGGCGCGCCCCCACCCTTGTGGCTAGGGTATGGGCCCCATTTGGTTGATTCTTTCGCCAATATTTTTTATTTATTCCAAAATTGATCTCCGTGAAGTTTCACGTCATTCCGAGAAATTTTATTCTACAGAAAAATAACACCATGGCAATTCTGCTGAAAACAACATCAGTCCAGGTTAGTTTCGTTCAAATCATTTGTCGAGAGGACGACACCTATGGGATCACGTGGATCCCTTCAAAGGTTCGGCAGGGAAAAAGGTGTGCACGAAGAGCTGATCCAACGATCAACACGAGTGATTTTTACCCAGGTTCATGCCGCTGAGAAGCGTATTACCCTAGTCCTAGTTTAGTGTATTGAGAGTTCTTGAGCTCTGGCTAGCTGCTACGCATGCAAACTGGTCCAGAAAGTCCAAAAAAGATCCTGTATGTATTGCCTTGGGCCTCCTTTTATACTAAAGGGGCCACCACAATGGCGTACAGTGCATACACACTAAAAGAATACACTTTCGTGATACAGAAGTGCTTTCGTCAAGGGTGACCGACACGTGGCATCCACTATAACGGAACGTTATGACAGAATCAAGATAACCCGTTAACAGCCCTGACCAATGGGAAATTTCCACGTGTAAAATTCTGATTGGCCGAAGGAAACACGTGTTGCCTTACCGTTGGGACAGATGTCATCCACTCATTGGACAGGAGGCGCCTATGATAGGTCGACACGTGGCACGACCCAACAGTGGCCCATTCCCGTGAAAAAGGCCGGCCCAGTAAAAATTAGCAGGCCGGCCCATATAAGGCCTACTTGTGTCAGGTCCATTTAAGCCCACGGCCCATATGAGATGTGCCAATTCGGCCCGTCAATGGCCCGTTAAAGGTTTGACACCATTGCAGCCCAACATCAGTTCGAGTCCGTTAACAGCCCGCTATATATTTGGGCTCAATATCGGCCCGATTAGATTTCGGCCTGTTAACAGCCCATTTAATGGATGAACCAATTTTCAGGATGTACATCTTTCAGCCTTTTAGCAACCCATTTAAATGTTGGGCTAATTTCCGGCCCGGTGTTTCTTTCATACTGTTGACGGCCCATAAATCTGATGGGCCATTTGTAGTCGGACCGGAGTTTCGGCCTTTTAGCGGCCCATTTAAGTGTTGGGCCAATTTCTGGCCCGGTGTCACGTTCAGCCTGTTGACGGCCCATAAATCAGTTGGGCCATTTGTTGTCGGACATGAGTTTTGGCCTTTTAGCGACCCATTTAAGTGTTGGGCCTATTACCGGCCCTGTGTGCCTTTCGGCCTGTTAACGGACCATAAATGAGTTGGGCCATTTGTAGTCAGAGCTTAGTTTTGGCCTTTTAACGGCCCATGCCCTTCATGGTCCAATACCAGCCCTATTTCTCTTTCGGCCTGCTAAAGGCCCACAACACAGTTGGACCGTTTACAATATGACCTGACTTTCGGCCTCTTAGTGGCCCATGCTCTTCATAGTCCAGTACAAGCCCGCTGTCTCTTTTGGCCTGCTAAAGGCCTACAGTATAGTTGGGCCATATGTAGCCCAAACTTACTAACGGCCTATTAAGGACCCGGGAGGTAAGAGGGCCGACCATTAACTTTCGCCCTAGTAATGGCCCATTAACTTAATGGGCCCACTAAAGTTCGTTCATGTCTTTACGCCAAATTAGATAGTTTGAGCCCATTACGACAAGCAATTATGCACAGGACCAAAACCGATCAAGCAAAGGTACGGCATATAGGAAATAACGTTGCACATCCAGCATGTATTACAGGAAATTACATCCACTGGGCAATCAAAGATTGATGCCAGTGCAAATAAATGAGCATCACCTAACCATCTACAACGTCACAATCTGCAACCTCAGCACAGATGACGCCCATAAGCATGTGGGCAAGTTCTTGCGCTTTGCTACACTGTCTCTGAAAAACATTGATCATTTGTTGTGTCGCACGACTCTGCACCTCTGATTCATCCACCATTTCCATCATTGCTTCAGCCATTAATAGCTTCACAAACATATATTTATTCTGTTGCATTCGAGACAGAGAACAGATTCAGATGGCGATTTTGGCAGGCTTGTATTATTGATAGTGGAGAGTGTCTCAACCACTGCATCATAACATAAATTAGGATGGGAACCAAACAGATTAATCATGAGTTATTGACATATTACCTGGCCTAGATTTACTGGAAACAAACAATGGGGTTGCCTTGCTATTTTCAGAGTTTGTCTTCTTATCTTCAGAAGCCTGCACAAAATTAACACACTAGCATTGCTATCATTGGCCAAGTCAGATAATAGGAAAGAAACATTGACACAACGAACGTTTGGGCAACTAGCCTACACCAAATTAACACAATATGGCACAGCTATCATCATCCAGGTAAGGTAATACGAAAGCAACATTGACACAATGAATGAATGGGCAACCCGAGAAGCACTACAATTCAGTAATGTGTGTGATATGAGATAGTACATTCATGCAGCTCAGTATGCAAAACTACCAGGCAGTTTTCCTTACAAAAATCAACATTGGCGCCTTTAACATTTTAATATAACTAATTTTAGATCAGATAAAGTTTAGATTCAAGCCGATTAACAAAATACATGCTGATGTAAAAATACAGTGATATACAATAGGTACTTACATCAGCATTGGAGCACAGAGAATTCCCGCAAGATATTTCCCTCGAATACGATCCCAATGGAGGAAGTCTTGTATCATTTAACCTTATTTTCTAAAATAGAGATGGGTAAGAAACATGTAGAAAATATGATCAGAATGCTATCAAATTTCATGATGCAAGGATATGCACACGCTTCTTAGAATGGAGTTGACATTCTTTTGCTAGACTGGAGCGGACTAGTTCTTTGGCCACTGGAATCTGCTTATTATCAGTGGGAGTTGGGCTTCTCTATGCTGGCGCAGTATCTATGAAAAATGGAGTTCGTTTATTATCTCCTGGCGTTTGGATCTTTTGCAAAGACCTGGTTTGTAACCCTTCAGATTCTAACATAGCCGTCTTCCCCTTGCATGCCTTATATAGAAGAATGGTGATTCAGTTATAAAACATGCTACAACAGAGATGGAATAGGTGCTGAAGAATAGAAAGGCATGACATATTGACATGTATTCGCTCCATCCGGAAATAAATGGATGGGTCTAGGCGCATTTCAGTTCTAGATACATCCAGTTTTATCCATTTCTGCGACATTTAATCCGGACCAAGGGAGTATGATGTAAGAGCTATGGATACAACAGGACAACACAGTAAAAAAACACTGAAAAAACCACTGCAAAACTAAAATATTCAACCCACTGATATGAGATAGTTCACTCATGCAGCTCAGGATGCAAAACTACGAGGCAGTTTTCCTGGCAAAAATCAACATTGTGGCCTTTAATCATACATTTTGCTACAACTAAATTTAGATCAGATAAAGGTTGGATTCACGCCGATTAACAAAATACATGTTGATGTAAAAATATAGTGATATACAACAGGTACTTACATCTACATTGGAGCATAGAGAATTCCTGCAAGAATCTTTCCTCATAAACGATACCATTGAAGAAATTCTTCTATCTGTTAAGATTATTTTCTAAAAGAGAGATGGGTAAGAAACATGTGGAAAATATGATCAGCATGCTATAAAATTTCATGATGCAAGGATACACACACGCTTCTTAGAATTGAGTTGACATATTTTTGCTGGATTGGAGCGAACTAGTTCTTTGGCCACTAGAATCTGCTTATTATCAGTAGGAGTTGGGTTTCTCTCTGCTGGAGCAGTATCTATAAAAACTGGAGTTGGTTTATTATCTCCTAGCGTTTGGATCTTTTGCAAAGGCCTTGTTTGTAACCCTTCAGATTCTAACATAGTCATCTTCCCCTTGCATGCCTTGTATAGAAGATTGGTGCTTTAATTATAAAACATGCGACAGCAGAGAGATGGAATAAGTACTGAAGAATAGAAAGGCATGACATATTGACATGTGTTCCCTCCATCCGGAAAAAAAATGGATGGGTCTAGGCGTATTTCAGTTCTAGATACATCCTTTTTTATCCATTTCGGCAACATGTAATCTGGACGGAGGGAGTATGGTGTAAGAGCTAGGGATACGATAGGACAACACAGCAAAAAAACACTAGTTGAATGTAAAACTGTATGCTAGCAGAATACGTACAGAGATAACTAAGGAAACATACACGTGTATGATTGGGAAAATAAGATGGCACTGCAATAGAGCACTAGAACAACACTTCAATGTAAAAAAAACATGGTATGGTAGACAAATGAAGTACATACAGATGAATCACAATGCATAAGATATTCAGAAGCATGATGTCCAAATTAACCAGATGGCATTGCGATAGAGTAGAATGACAGTACTTGAATTTGAAAACATGTTATCATGAATGGAATAGGTACTGAAAAACGGGAAGGCATGGCATATTTACATGCATGATCAGCATGCTAAGCACATGGCATTGCAACAGAGTAGATACACTCCATGACATTATATGCATGTTGTACCCATATCACAGGCCAAGTTAGAGCAAGGACCTTGTGGGGTGAAGAGGATTCATCATCTTTCTGCAAATCTTCTGAAGAACTGCCTTTACATGTTCCATCATATTGGGTATCATTGACATCAAGTTTATTGGCCTTTACATTGCTCCGTGAGGTTCTTGTGGATATATCAGTGTGTGCAATTATATCTGATATGCATGGAAGACAGCTAGTTGTTAGATTTATGTAATGAGTGCCTGTAGGAGATGGCATAAATAGTAGACTGGGTTAACTAGCAGCAACAAGTCTCATAAACTAAAGGGAGAACACAGATGAAAGCTGCATAATATGTATCGTTTGTACTCAAGATTAACTAGATGGCACACAAAAGTATTAAAGAACAACATAGGTAATACTAGAAGTGGTATAATACTATAATCACCAGCCTGTGGGATAGCATTGGTTGATGGATGATAACTATGGAACAACGTTACCTAAAGAACAAGTATCTTAGATGAACTATGGAACAGTGTTAACTCCTGAACAAGACCCGTAAGTGATCAGCATGAATATACAGTGAAATGTGATGATCTATTTTCCATGCTTAGATGAATAACAAAGCCATAAATGTTGCACACAAGTAATGTGAGGGTACAACCTATCTAGCTGCCATCCATAGGAGTGAGCATCATGTGTTGACTTGTCGATGGCCCTGCAGTTGTTGTGGCTATCCATGTCGGGCACGCGCATTCGATGCAGGGAACTGTTGAGTGGGGACTATAGCTCACTTCTGGTGTATGCTTCCCTTGTTGGAGCAGCTACGGTGAGTCGGAAGACGGTGTGTCTGAAGATACAGATAGCGCATAATGTTAAGAACGACATATCTCTTTGATCTGAAGAAATACACTAAGAGATCAACAACAAGGTATGAGAGTGGTCACACGATTGTTGACTGAAGACTAAATTGGGGTCACACTATTTTATTTTATTTTGGTACTGTCCGATCTACGCCAGATGGCTGGCCATCTTGTGCCTCCCGGCTGACACTGTTCGGAATCTTCCCCGAAGAGCCAGCGACCAATGGCACAGCAGCATGCCTCCGCCGTCCGTGGCCCCGGCCAAAACCCCGCTCCCCGCCCCACCGCACTGCCATGTTTGCGCTGCCCCCGGGCCAATCCACAAAGACTCCCCGTCATCTAGATCCGGCGGCGGCAGTACCTTCAACCCACACAACTCTAAAAGATAGCCATCTAAGCGCTGCTTCCGCGGCGAACTTGCGGCCCTACACCGTTATGTTAGACAGCAGCCAACCAGCAGCCTAGGAGCTCCGCCGCCTCGAGTGGTGGTGCTTCCCATTGGGAATCGATTGGCCCAGAATAAAAATTCAGACAACTGACGCCTAAATAAAGTGATTTGAGATGAGGGTGCGACCTATCTGGCAGCATGGTGAAGTAGGCAGGTCCAGCTGCCGAGTCGGTGAGGCCGGCGCGGTTGCAGTGCCGACCGGTGGCAGGGAAAGAGCGATGTCGCGGCAGTCGACGGCTACGCGAAAGCAGCGCCAGGACTCTGGACGGATCCGAAGTTGGAGCTGCTCTGGCGCCGTGAACAATGGCGGGGGTGAATCGGCTCTGGTATGGTTCCCGCGGCTGTCGTCGAGGCAGCACGAGTAGCACAGAGTAAGAGGCACACGGCCCAGTGCACGACGGCAAATGGACAGCGTCTCCGGCATTAGGGAGGAGGGTGGCTATGAAATTGGTGCACTGGGGATGCCATGGAGGTGGGGCTGAGGTTTCGTGGCTCGGGAGAAGGGAGCTTCCCAGGGAGAAGGTGATTTGGCGCCCACGAGGTATGAATGGGGGCGGGCGGGCGGGAATTGGGAGGGTAGTGGAACCATGTCTTACGGACGCATTTGTCTGAAATATGAGGGGGAGTTACAGTTCTACCCTTGCCTATAGCCTTCTCGGCTTGGGTCTGTGTACTAAGGGTCGGGGATAGTAGAGTAACTTTGCTTCTCCGCAAATAGTGGGCGGGTGCGATTTCGGGCGAGGAGGGCGTATTTTGAACTATAGTGGGCCCGAGCGATTTCGGGCGAGGAGAGCGTGTTTTTCCGACCATGGTTTACGAATTATTCAGCACATGTCATTTCGGCCGAGGAGAAGGAGCTCTTGGATGAAGTTACGAACCTACCCGCGATGTACAACGGGCCAAGTAATACGTGTCCCACATAGGACGGTAATTTCACCTCTCCCATTTATTTGCTCGGGCGAATTCCACCGAGCAGAGAGGATGTTTAACGGTTGGTTCAAATTTTGGGAGAACGAGCATCCACGTCTACCTTACCAAGTCGATTTGGATCAAATTTGAAATATTAGCTTGCCACTTCTTTTTTAGATGGAGAGATGATGCTCGGGAGTAATGTGTTTTTACATGCTCGTTGCTAGCGATTTAATATATGACAAATAGTTGACCCACTCAAAAACGTGAATCAAACCCAAAAGAAAATATCTCGATTCAATGAAATAGCTCGTTCAGTAGGTCAAAATAGTGAACTAAATCGAAAATTGAACACCTCAATCGAGTAGCATGTTGTACAGTATTATAGTACTCCACGAAAATGTTGAAAGTCAAATTAATGAACTTGTTTGATATACGCATATATCCGTTCAAGTGTGGATTGCAGACAACTTGTTCTCCAATTTAAATATTTGAATGCAAGTTTATATCGAAACATGGTATATATCAGTCTTTGATGCATAAAACGCGACCTCCCCCTCTCCCAGACTCCCGTTCTCTGTCTCTCTCTCTCTCTCGCCGACAATCTTCAATTCTATCACACGCATCTGACACAAAAACCTTGTCGGTCCCTCTCCCTTTCTCTCCATCTCTCTCTCTCTCTCTCTCTATCTCTCTCTCTCTTTGTGTGTGGGGGGGTCTTTCTAGTCTGCATGCATATATACACCATCTATAGGTCTCTCTCACACACTATGTATGATACTCTAGCTAGTCCAAGCTAGATATCTTGGGTGCACTCATCGAACACACACTAATTCCTTGGCTCTTTGCCCGTAACTCTCTCACGCACCACTATGTCGTCTCGGAGCTCTTCCCCCCCTATCTCAAACTCTCCATCCACCTGGGTCACACATACACATGCATATCTCACTCGCACTCGATAGGCCCATCTAAAACTCTATCTCTCCCCCTCGTTCTCTCTCCATCTCACACGCGCACACACACAATCTCATGCCCAGCTAGCCAAGTATGATGGTCTCTCACTCAATTGTAGGCACACGCAGTCCCCCTATATGTATATGACTAGCTAATCTTCGTCTCCATCACAAACATGTGCATAGCCTATCTCAATTTCTCTCGGGGCATCTTTCTATCGCGCACGCACTCCCTCGATCTTCCACCCATATAGTCCCCTCACGATCTCGACGAGATCTCTCTATCACAAACACACCCTCTCTCCCTCCCCATGCGTCCATGCCATCCATGTGTCCCTCTCGACCTTTGTTCCTTGTTGGCCAGACCTCTATTGGACATGTGCTACAGGGGTGTCTCTCTCCGTTGCAAACAATCACACACTAGCTATCTTCGTGTATCTCCTCACCTCGCTTTTCCATCTCGGAGATGCATGTGTGATATGTTCGCATAAGAACTGAAAAAACACACACTCTCTTTAATTTATCGTTTGTTGTCACTTTCTCTTTCACACACATACTCTTTTTGCACACTTACGCATTCTCCTTCACACGCACTTGATCTGTCTCGACTGAGGCACTCTCCTCGGTCCATAGCATATAGATTTTTTGAAAAGTCAAACATCACAAAGTTTGACCATGTACGTGGAGAAAAAGAATTACATCTAGTATGGCAAACATATACCATTAGATTCACCATGAGATGTAGTTTTGTATGATGTATCTTTGGTATTGTAGATATAAATAACATTTGCGTAAACCTGATCAAAGTTTCGAAAGTTTGACTTCTAAAAAATTTACATGCACTGCATTATCGAGCGGATGGAATATCTCTTTCCCCCTCTCAGCTATTTGACGCACCACTCAGCCTTATCGGGGCTCCTCAATCTCTCTCAAACTTTATTGGTCAGTTTGGTTCGTGACCTGACCCTCATGCCTTGATGGTTGGTACTGCCTGGTGTGGACGTGAGATGTAAAATATTTCTGCCTGTCCAGGCTGGTGTGGTGCTGAAGCGTTTGGTTCATGCCTGGGCCAGGCAAAGCATCAATGTCCCATCAATCAATCCATGCATCAATTATTTAATGCTAATATCCATCCACGTTGCTGTTAGTCTCATGGCCACACGACCAGGGACGGCTAGGCGTTCGAAATCGGTCTCTTGGGCCAGGCTACTTGCAGTGTGTGGAGTTCAGCTAGGCTAATTAAAGTGCAAGGGAACCCAGGCAAGGCGGGCTTTCTTTTTCACAGGGTAGCAACCAAACAAGCGTGCATGAAATCCAGTCACAACCCCAGGCCAGGCAAAAGATGCTCAGGACGCAAGCCAAAGTAGCCTTATATCTCCCTGGTTCACACATACACATGTCTCGCTCGCGCAATACGTATAGACCCATCCAACACTCTCCGCCCTTGTTCTCTCTCCATGTGACACGTACCCCCCTAAGTACCATATTCCCTCACTCCATCATAGGCGCAAGCACTCCCCCCCCCCGCCGAAGTATGATTGTCTCTTACTAGCCATCAGGAACACACATATTGTCTCCTTCCATCCATATGTCTATCTCGATATCTCTCCGGGCATCTTCTATCACGCACACACCTTGTCACTCGATCTCCCACCCATGTAGTCCCATCACGATCTCCAAGGGATCTCTCTATGACAAACTTACACTCTCTCCTCCCCATGTCTGCATTTTCTCCATACGTCTCTCTCGACCTCTCTCC
Source organism: Triticum monococcum (assembly GCA_034509565.1). Taxonomy (NCBI): domain Eukaryota; kingdom Viridiplantae; phylum Streptophyta; class Magnoliopsida; order Poales; family Poaceae; genus Triticum; species Triticum monococcum. Next base: position 370,679,598 of record CM067844.1, on the reverse strand, counting down.
CTTGTTTGTCAGACACCTCTTGGCCACGTGCTAGGGGTCTTGCTCTCTCGGTTCCAAACAACCACACACTATCTCCTCACCTTGCCTCCGTTGTCGAAGATGCATGGGTGATATGTTTGCATAAGACACGCATGCTTGTTCTCTACTTTTATTGTGTGTTGTACATGTCTCTTTCACGCACGCACACACACTTTTTTCACTCTCACTCTCTCTCTCTCTCTAGTTAGGGACTCTGTCCCATCCATCAGCATATGGATGTTTTGAAAAGTCAAACCTCAAAAAAGTTTGACCAGGTATATGTGGAGAAAACATTTACATCTGGAACGATCAGTAGATTCATCACAACATGTACTTACTTCATACTATCATTTATCTTTGGTATTGTAGATATAAGTAATTTCTTTATAAACTTGGTCAAAGTTTCAAAAGTTTGACTTAAACAAATGTTGGAACTACATTATCGAACGGAGGGAGTAGTTCATTCTCTCTCTCTGCTATCTCTCGCGGGCCTCCCCTCTCACTCGAACTCTCTATACCAATGGATTATACGCTCACTTTGTCAGCGTATAGCTCCGTATATTGCTTAGTTGACCGGTCAACCAATCCACATGCTGCCTTGTCAGCTCGTGTTCTGTATCTTCGTGTGCTGGCCCATGTGGCAGTGGGTGAAAATAAGTAAACTAGATGCCCATCTGACAGGCGGTGAAGTAAACAAAGTTGAAACCACTTGCGGTAGCACCCCGCATGCTAGTAAATTGAGGGCACATTGAGGACAAACTTCTTGCGCGCGAAGGACGCACTCGCGCACAATTAACCACTGCGCGGCAGCATGCACAGAAGAATGCTCTCGCGCACACCCAGCACACAACACACACCAGCACACATGTACATCGGCTTCGCCGCCGGTTGAGATGGACAGCGAGTGTAACGCCCTCGATGCGGCTATATCTCCCACGTGTCGAGGAACGACTTAGAGGCATAACCGCATTGAAAGAAATGTCGCAAGTTAGGCAATCTTCACAACATCCCATGTAATATATAGATAATAAAAGGGGAGATACATAGTTGGCTTACACTCGCCACGTCAATCAAAGTACATAAATAGCATTACAACATTCAAACACTCATGGCCCGACTACGGCGCCAAAATAAAAGAACAACCCAACATGCGACACGGTCCCGATCGCCCCAACTAGGCACCACTATTGATCATCAGGAAAAGAAACATAGTAACGACATGAGTCCTCGTCGAACTCCCACTTGAGCTCTAGTGCGTCATCTGGAATGGAATCATCAGGCCCTGCATCTGGTTTAATAGTAATCTGTGAGCCATAGGGACTCAGCAATCTCGCACCCTCGCGATCAAAACTATTTAAGCTCATAGGTAAGGCAAGGTAAATATGTGGAGCTGCAGCAAGCGATTAGCATATATGGTGGCTAACCTGTTCGCAAAAGAGAGCAAGAAGAGGAGGCAAAGCGCGAGCGAGTAACTAGAGGGCATCCTGCGGCAAGCATTACTCCAACACCGTGTTCACTTCCTGGACTCCGCCGAGAAGAGACCATCACGGTAACTCACACAGTTGATTCATTTTAATTAAGTTAAGGTTCAAGTTATCTACAACCGGACATTAACAAATTCCCATCTGCCCATAACCGCGGGCACGGCTTTCGAAAGTTCAAATCCCTGCAGGGGAGTCCCAACTTAGCCCATGACAAGCTCTCACGGTCAACGAAGGAATAGACCTCCTCCCGAGACGTTCCGATCAAACTTGGTATCCCGGTTCTTCAAGACACTTCGATAAGTTAAAACAAATCCAGCAACACCGCCCGAATGTGCCGACAAATCCCGATAGGAGCTACACATATCTCTTTCTTAGGGCACACTCAGGTTGTCCTAGGTACGGGTAGGCCAGCCCAGAGTTGCCCCTGGTGGCCACCGGCAGCTGACAGGTGGACCAACACTCAGAGGAGCACTGGCCCGGGGGGTTTAAAATAAGATGACCCTCGGGGTCCGGAAACCCAAGGGAAAAAGAGGCTAGGTGGAAAATGGTAAAACCAAGGTTGGGCATTGCTGGAAAAGCTTTAATCAAGGCGAACTATCAAGGGGTTCCCATTATAACCCAACCGCGTAAGGAATGCAAAATCCGGGAACATAACACCGATATGACGGAAACTAGGGCGGCAAGAGTGGAACAAAACACTAGGCGAGAGGCTGAGCCTTCCACCCATTACCAAGTATATAGATGCATTAAGATAACATGGCAATATAATGATATCCCAACAAGTAAGTAATGTTCCAACAAGGAACGGTCTCCAATCTTCACCTACAACTAGCAACGCTATAAGAGGGGCTGAGCAAAGCGGTAACATAGCCAATCAACGGTTTGCTAGGACATGGTGGGTTAGAGGTTTGACATGGCAATTTGGGAGGCTTGAAAGCAAGTGGTAGGCATCGTAGCATGGCATAGCAAAAGAGCAAGCATCTAGCAAAGCAAAGATAGTAGTGATTTCGAGGGTATGATCATCTTGCCTGCAAAGTTGTCAGAGTTGACTGGATCCTCGAAAGCAAACTCAACGGGATCCTCATTAGCGAACTTGTCTCCCAGCTCTACCCAAACAAGACAAACAAGCAACAAGGGCACAATCAACCACGTGCAAACCCAAACAACATGATGCAAACATGGTATGCTATGCGGGATGCAATATGTGATGCATATGCAAGATTTGACAAGGAATGCATGAACCTGGCCTCCACATGGAAAACCAAGTGTGCCACTAGAAAGATGCGATGAAATCTCTTGAAAATGATATAAAGATCACCGGAATCGGAGTTACGGTTTGGAAATGGCAAGCGATTCAAATATGACACCGGTCTGCGATTTACAGCAAGTAGTCATGTAAATGCAACAAGATGAACATGCTACAGCACCCAAACATGGAAACAAAATACATGGCAGGGACCCATTCATGATTCTTAACAAAAAATGAACACTGAGCTACAGCCAATTCATCCATTAACAGGTTCAAACAAGCATGGCAAAAATGCATTTGGCAAACAGATTTCAGACTTAGTGAAATTAACACTTGTCTGGAATTTCAGATCAGATAGCACTCTTTGAAGCATGAAAACTATATGCTACAGGACCTGAACATGGCAAGGTAAAGCATGGCATGGAGCTACTCAAAGAGCTTAACAAAAGTATCTTAGTGACCTTTAGCCAAAAGGGATCAGAAAATACATTTGCAAGCATGTGAACATGGCAAAAACATAATCAGTTCTCAGACTTGGTGAAAACTGGAGCATGCTGAAACAGATATCAAGTAGGCATGTTTACGAGCTCGATGCACTCGCTACAGAGCAGGTCATGACAATCTAAGCATACACCCATCAAGAATACACAAAATACAAGCTAGACATGGCAAGAACAATAATATAGCATGCACGGAACAACTACAACATCCTTGGCAAAATTGCTAACAAGTAGACAATCTGCCCAGATTCACGAAATAGCAAAAGTAGAGCTCGATTGACTCAAGCTAGGATGCTCCATAATTGCAAAAAAAGACATTGATGGATAGAGAAATACAAGATTAACAAAACATCCTTACTGATCATCCTCAACAGAGGCACGGATCACTAGGAAACAACATGAACATATGGCATAATGAAATAAACAGATCAAGGACTTAGTGGAATTGCTACGTCCCTGAATTCAGCATAACGAATGCTCCACTTTGCAAGCTTGTGCTAGTCACCACACACATCACAAAAATACATGGGTTGCATGTCTGGATAGATGGCAAAACATGTAACAAAACACATGTAGAGCTCATGGGCATATCATGCACACAATAATCATGGCAAAAATGACAAAAATCTAATTGGAGCCGCAGACTTGACAATTATCTCAAGTAGCATTCTTCCAACAGCATTTCGGGCATCAAGATGAACTCAAATGAAAATGATGCAATGAGATGAAATGATGTACTCTCTGAGATAAACATTTTGATATGCTTTATGAACAAAACGGAGTTACGGGTGCAAAGTTACGATGCGATGAACATAGACAAAAAGTTAGGGTTTCGGGGCAAAAGTCAACCGAGCAATTTCCAGATCTAGATCCAGCCCGAGTGTACTGTAGCGGCACGGTCGACGGAGTTCAGCGGAGTCGGAGCAGGGGAGGCCGGGGCTCGCTGGACGGCGGTGTGGCCGCGGTGGAGCTCGGCTCCGGGCGAGGGGAGGTGAGGCCGAGGCGCGGCCGGGTCGGCGAGGCGCGGCCGGGCGGCGGAGTGGGCCGGGAGGCGACGGAGGTCAGCGCCGGCGGAGATCCGGTGGGGCGGCGGCGACCGGAGATCGAGGAGAGGAGCGGTGCGGGCGGCGCGGTGAGCCGGTGGAGGCGGTAGGCGGCGTGGGCCTCGGGGGCCTGCTGCGGGCCGGGCGGGCCACGGCGGTGGGAGGAGGCGGCCGGCCAGGTGGCGGCTCCTGAGTGGCCGGGCACGGTGGCGCGGGGTGTGTCCGGCGGGAGTGGACACGTCCGGCAGCGGAGGAGACGAAATTTTAGGGTTTGGTGTGGAGGGGATCCGGGATTTCGAATGGGGGAGGTATATATAGGCATAGAGGGAGATAGGAGTGTCCAAATGAGGTGTGGTTTTTGGCCACGCGATCGTGATCGAATGCTCTAGATGATGGAGTAGGTTTTAGTGGGTTTTGGGCCAAAATGGAGAGGTGTTGGGCTGCAATACACACGAGGCCTTCTCTGTCCCTCGGTTAACCGTTGGAGCATCAAACGAAGTCCAAATGGTACGAAACTTGACAGACGGTCTACCGGTAGTAAACCAAGGCTGCTTGGCAAGTCTCGGTCCAATCCGGAAATGTTTAATCCCCACACATGAAAGAAAGGTAGAAATGACCACCGGAGCAGACCGAAGCGCCGGAATTCAAAACGAACAACGGGGAAAATGCTCGAATGCATGAGACGAACACGTATGCAAATGCAATCCACATGATGAAATGATATGAGATGCATGACAACGACAACAACACACGGAGACAAAGACCCGAACCCGATAAAATAAAATAACTTAACGCCGGAAACGGCAAGAGTTGGATTACATATTGTGTAAATCATATCCGGGGTGTTACAGCGAGGCAGCCAAAAAGCGGAGGCAGCTTGAGCCAAAACCGGATCCGGCGAGCCTTGACTTCATCAGCAGCCTCCCCGACGACATGCTGCTCGTCATCATTCGCCTCCTCCCCACACAATCTGCCACGCGGACCGCCCTGCTCTCCCGACAGTCGCGCCCCCTCTGGCGCTGCGTCCCCCTCAACCTCACCATCGAAAGCTGCCTCCGCGACGGGGATTGCAAACGCATGGCCGCAGTCTCCAAGATCCTTTCATCGCACCCTGGGCCAGCCAAACGCCTTGACATCGGCATGTTCAATACCAACTACAAGGTCCAACCCAAGTTCGACGAGTGGTTCTTACCCCTGCCCTAGATTAGCTCGAGAAGCTCAGCTTTGAAGCTAGACGATGTCGCTCTCTGCCGCCGTCCGCGCTCTGCCTCACGCCAACGCTGCATCGCGCCAGCTTCAGCTCCTGCTATCTGCCCCAGATTAATGTTGCGCCCGCCCTTCTTCTCCCTGAACTCAACCAGCTCGACCTCTTCGACGTTGTCATCTCGAAGAAGGCTATGGAGCACCTGCTGTGCAGCTGTACTTCGCTCAAATACCTTCGCCTTGAGAAGATCCACGGGTTCATTAGCCTCCACATCGCCTCGACAAATCTCTGATGGATTTATGTGTCTTGTTGGCCCAGCAACAAGACATCAATTAGGAAGTGATCACTCTAGCTGTTCCACGTTATGGTCATTGAGAATGCGCCTTTCCTTGAGAGATTGCTTGTATCGGATCTAGAAGGTCCAACAAAAATCGGGGTCATTGACGCGGCAAAATTGACAGCGTTGGTGTACTCGTCTGCCAAATTATCCGAACTCTTTATTGGATCCGTAATCATTTAGGTACAACACTCATCTTCTTCTCCGTCTTCTTGAAATTCACATTTTTTAATTTCTTCTTGATGTATTTACAACCGTCTTCCAGAAAATGATTCCCACAAGCTTGACCCTGTCCATGCGCATAGTGAAGATCTTAGCACTAAAATATAACGGCCCCAACCTGGATCAAGTTGTTGGATTCCTTACATGCTTTCTGTGCACGGAGAAGCTACTCATCAAGGTGAAACTTCTTTTCTATAGGTAAATGCTAATCACAACGTAGCTCAATTTTTTTGTAATTTTCCCAAATTACGATGACAAGTGTAGTGTTCAAAACTGCATCTACGCACTTCACCAAAAGAAATGTTTTTAGTATTTTTTCTCACGTGATCACCTGCATCATTTTTATGTTGTACTACTATAGTAGCCTAGGCTAGTCATAGTGGAAAGTAACTTAGACTACTCCCATAACTCTATGGTTACCCTAAGAGCAAGTACTACCTCCGTCCTGGTTTACTCTTCCAACTTTGTAGATAAAAAATATCACTAGCCAGCCAACCCTATCGTATGAGCGAATGATATTGGTACCTCTTGATGATATGGCAATCTTATGCAGCCAGCTCCTCTAATATGTTCTCTTCTTTTGCAGATAAAAAAAGACCCAAAAGTGAAAAATGTGCTGCACTATAACAATGTCATTGAATGCATTGATCTCCATCTTATAGAAATTGATTTGATCGACTACCGAGGCAGCACATCTGAGATTAAATTGGCCAGGTTCTTTGTTCTGGAGGCAAGTGTGCTCAAAGTAATGAGGTTTGCCATTCTCTGGCGCAACAATGAATGGCGTGCTGATCACCACAAGCGTCTAAGCCTAAATGACTAAGTCTCTGTAGAAGCCGAATTTGTTTTTGAAATATCAAGTGGCCAGAGACTCGACAACTTATTTGCCCATTAGTGACTTGTCAGGGCGGTGGATTTTAGTTCGTACGATAATGCTGCATCCACCTAAAGTAACAAAAGTTCTTACGTAAACTTCCGAGTAGTTCCGTCTTCGTAGGTGCAGCATTACTCCTAACATTTGTAATATCAGTTTAAAACTTGTAATATTGCCGTGTCCTATTCCTGCGTTTTCAAAATCCTGCGGATCAAACAGGTCCTGAGTTGGTGATGATGTTGTGCCTCCCATCTTTCAGCAATATCCGTCGGCTCTAGATCTGACACATACAAACCAAGCTTCTCCATTTATGCAAAAAGATGCCCGCACTTGTTCCCTATTTACAAATAACTCCTTGTCTCTCACAATCAGCCTTATCTCCTCCCCACCACATCTAGAAGGCCGTGGAAAAATCTGGCGCGATGGCCGCTGCCGGAGCCATCCACCCCCAATCTTGGTGTTCCGTGCAATGCACGGGCATCTACGCATGGGAAATTATGTCGAACATGGCTAGTTGTAAGCAGGCTAGCTCTACGGCCATGATCATAGTGACTAAAGATAGTGAGGCTGAGTATGGTATGCCAAACACGGCGCCTATACTCAGGTGTCACCTCCGGCGCAGGGTCTTGTCACTTCACTGTGAGGAGCAGCACGTAATAATTTGACCAACTGGTAGTACAGTGCTTGTACTCCTACTACTACATTGGTAGTACTACTACTAGTACTAGTAGCACCACCGTCTGGATTTAGGAGTACTACCATGTCCATCTGGATTTTAGTATTTGACTAGCAATATCTAGTAATGCATGTCACAAAAAATGTACTACTCCCTCTATAAATAAATACATGGTGTTTTATTCCTATCGGCGAGAGAACTTAATGTTTTTTTGCTAACTAGAGTACTATTATGATTACATGCAATGAACTAAACACTGTATGTCATGTTTGGTAGTCCCAAGTGATTGAAAGGATGCACGACCCACATTTCTCATTGGTTGATATGTCACGAAATAAGAAACAAGGAGGGAGTTAATGCACCATGCCTAAGTATTTTGGGATTATTTGGTTTTCGTACGGTGACTTAAACAACATTTTTGTTTACATGCATTAACATTTTATTAGTTAAATCAAAGGTCAAAATTTGGCGCAAAATGCAAAGGGGATCAATAAACCAGCAAACATCAAACTTCTCTCGTTTGGCCCCAACTAGAGGTCTGGTGACATGACTATACTGCACCGGCACGGAGGGGGACGCAGCTTCATTGACTTACGCCAACTGCCTTTGGGTGAATGACACGTGGGCCCAGGGGGTGGCTGGCCCACCTATCATATAGCCAAAGGCAGGTGCAGTAGAGGGCCGAGGAGTAGTACGAAATCCTACGCACCTACGCACGCTAACCAAGGGCAAGAGTGATCACTTGAATCGCAAGATCAGTTGACTAGAAGCTAAGCCAGACCCATGGAGGCGATGAGCGCGAGCATCAGCTGGCTGTGCCAGATGGTCCACGACACCGGCCTGCGGCCCGGCACTGAGGAACGTGTCCAGGTAGTATTGCTTGAGGCCGCCAGGGCGAGGGGCCCCTTGGACGACATCATTGTCTCCTTGTTCGACGAGGTCCTCGTCGGTTTCCTCGACAAGTTCACCATCATCAAGAAGCTTGCAGACGACTTTGACGTAAGCCTCTAGCCGACGCGCCCAGGCCATGCGATGCCCGCCACCCTCAATAGCCACTATGGTGACAACCTCTTCGACGCACTGGTGGCCCTGTAACTGCACGCCGTCACGTCGGAGAATGTCCACCTCGAGGTCAAGCTCTCCGCATAGCGCCTGGCACAGTAAGACACCATCGACATAATCACCCACATCCACGTGCAAATCGTCCACAAGGACTACTACATGCAAGGGGAGGACGATAGGACGCTGGCCTTCTTGGACCGCAGGGCAACCTTGGACGGCACTGTTCAGAAGCACGTTGAGCTCGCCGCTAGTGCCGCTGCTCCTCACACGTCGGTTGGTGACCCGGCGCACTAGGGCGTGACGATGTCGTTGATGGATCCGTATGTATTTTTATCTTTCCGTCGAATCCATGTAGCAGTATATGATACTACAGTAATTATCTTACCTTTCGCATCAACTTCATAATTTTCGTACGTACTCCATGCATGAACCGCGCCAGAACCAAACTTCTCATTACTCTAGGCAAAATCGTTATTTTCTATCTATCAGAACCAAATTTTACAATTTATGAGTTCAAAAGTAAAAGCCTGCCATGTTCGCGTCGCACCCCCACACGGTTGGTCTGGCACGCCACTCGAGCGGGAATGCGTGCGGTGTTGCGTTTTCACTTACAAGAGGGAGAAGAGATGGCTGTAGCACGGACTCCAAGAAAATTGGTGCCGGATGGGACTCGTGTGGGTGGCATGCTCCATACTGCTAGACGTGAATGCTGCCCATGTCACCCCATTATATCGAGCCTATATCGAGGTACGTAGAACAAATTTCCTACAGTCTATGCTCATCCCTCCTCTATCTCTCTTCTCAGCCAGCCAGCGGACGCGCGGAGCCCATCGTCTGTTTGCTCACATGCGGCCCCACATGTCAGTGAAAACACAAGAGGACCCACTGAACTAGCAGATCTTTCACCTCGATGTGCTGGTGATGAAAAACAAATCTAACAAAGATCTTCGATGGCCGCTTTTGGAGTTACTCAAGAGTAGTAAGATTCTATTTACAGTTTAACCCAAGATGCACATCTCGTGGCTTCAACTACCACTCTATTTTCTTTCATGACACGACCTGGATGCTGGATGTCCCACGTGTCGGCAAAAGGAGGAAGAACCCGACCAAATCTTCGGTTGTGCTCTCTGATTAGACTAGTTGTGCTAACTTAAAAAAATTATTATGTACTCCCTCCATTCCAAAATACTTGACTTCCACTTGTCCAAAAATGGATGTACCTATATACTAAAACATGTCTAGGTACATATATATTTTTTTGACAAATAGAAGGCATGTATTGTGCAACAGATGGAGTAGAATGGATGCAAGTTTTTGTATTGGGAAGAAGAGTGCATCCATATATTGATAGAGCGCCATTTAGTAGATGTTCTATCACGTTTAGCTAGCACAGAGGGTAGAGATGAGATTAGTGCACTTGTTGATACTCCTACTAGAATAGAGGCTAGACATGAGACTATATGCGAGTAAGCAATGTCTACTTCTTTACACTCGAAGAATAAAGAAGCACGCAAGATCGAGCCTCCGCAGATAAACAATGAATGCATCGAGAAGCCACTAATCCAACTTACAGGAGTAGTAAAATGAATTCTTCTGGTTCTTGTTTTCTTTGGTCTTGCTTTTCTAGTCAAAATTATCATTGGAGTTCGTGCAAAACGGAGGTCCATTTGGGGTCGTGCGTTGGAGTTGGCCTTACAAGTGGGACCGCAGTTAAGGAAACCGACCATCGGCAAACCCCCACCTCGCCCGCCGCACGATGGCTGAAGTTAGAGAAACGACGAGGTTGAAGAGATTGCTCTAGCATGGACTCCGAGAAATAATATGGTGTCAGATGGATGTCGTGGTCTCGGTGGGAACGACACCTATGGGATCGCAAGAATCCCTACTCTGGTTAGCGGGGCGCGGGCTTGTGAGAAGAGCGGATCAAACAGATAGCACACGGTTCGTTTTTCCAGGTTCGGGCCGCGAGGATGCATAAAACCCTACTCCTGCTTTGGTGGATTGTATATCTGTGTTCTTGAGCTAGCTATGGGGCGTGAGGAGCTCCAAAAAGCCGAATCCCCCATCTGGTCACCTCGGGCCTCCTTTTATAGAAAAAGTGGTTGCCACAGTGGCACACAGGAGGTGGAAAGGGTATAGTATGCGAGGTTATCCCTCGCATTACATGAGAAGAAGCATTTAATGCGTCTTGCTTAGGTGTCCTTGCTTTACCGGGGACGGGGGAGAGACCTCTCTCGTCCGTCGCCGCTCCTTCTTGTGTCGACACGCGCCCTGGCCAGCGATACCTGCGATGCCACATAGGTAGGCAGGCAACTGAGGTGGCACAGTGGTGGGTCTTCACGAAGATCTGCATGCTGCCACGCAGGTGCCTGCCCAGTTGAGTGGGTCGGCAGCTGCATGCGAACGGTGGTGGAGGTTTGGTTGGCGTGGGCCTGGTGGTGGTCCTGCGGATGTCCTTGGCAAGGGCCTTGCCGGGTCCCCGGCAAGGGTTTTGGTGAGGTGCCTGCTGTCATCCCCGGCAAGGTGCTTGCCGGGGGCCTTGTGGTTTTCCTCGGCTGGGATCCCGCCAAGGGTTGTCATCTTCTATAGTGTGTATCTGATCTTGAGTGTCTTCACAAAGATCTGCTTGCCGCCACGGGGATGCCTCCCGAATCCTTGCCCTTTGGGGGCAGTGGACTCAAGGGTGATTTGCTCCGTAGGCGCGAGACGAGTTGCCGCGGCAAGGGCCTTGCCGGGGTTGCTAAAACTGTCTCCCGGCAAGGATGTTGCTGGGGGAGTCCGCTTCGTCCCCTTTGCTCTTCGTGGTCTTGGCCTTGCCATCGTTCTAGTTCTCTTGAGCTTCGGTCTTACCCTGGCTCACCTCCCTTGCCTTGCTTGGTGTGGTGGTGTCCACGGCTCAGACTGCCCGTGCACAGTTATAGGGGTACAAAAAGGTTACCCCTCTTTTTGTACACCGACAGGAGCCCCCGGTCCTGGGCCACACATAAGCGCAACGCGTTGTTGGGCTAGGCCCAAAAACGGTGCGCGGGCAGGCGGGGCGGTTTTTACCGCGGTAAGATTCTTCGCGCGCTGCGCTTCCCATGATTCCCGCGCGTGGCGCGATGTGGGGAGGTGCGTGTGACGTGGGCAGCATGTGTGGGGTTAGTTCCCGCGGGCATGCGTCACACCACAGTTAATGTGAAAGGAGGCGGCCTGTGTTTTCCCCCATAAAAAAGGAATAACCGCGGGCACGCTGCTCACTTTCTCCTCTTTCCTCGTGCCTTTTCCAATCTCAGAGCCGCAGTTTCCTCTCTTCCTTCCTTCCTAAGCTTCCGTCATCGCCCGCCGTCGTTGCTTCGCCATCCCCCTTCCTCAGCCCTCTAAACTTCTTGGCCGCCATGGCGCCCAAATCCGTCAAGGGCAAGGGGGTGGCCAAGGGCGCTGTGTAACGCCCCATATGTAACCTTCCCGAATTGTACTCCAACTCATGCCGTTTCCGGCATTAAGTTATATTTAATTCTCGGGTTCGGGTCTTTGTCTCCGAGTGTTGTTTTGTTTTCGTGCATCTCATATCATGTCACCACGTGCATTGCATTTGCATACATGTTCATCTCTTGCATTCGAGCATTTTCCCCGTTGTCCGTTTTGCATTCCGGCGCTTCGTTCTCCTCCGGTGGCCATTTCTAACTTTCTTTCGTGTGTGGGGATTAAACATTTCCGGATTGGACCGAGACTTGCCATGCGGCCTTGGTTTACTACCGGTAGACCGCCTGTCAAGTTTCGGGTCATTTGGACTTCGTTTGATACTCCAACGGTTAACCGAGGGACCGAAAAGGCCTCGTGTGTGTGCAGCCCAACACCCCTCCATTTTGGCCCCAAAACCCACCAAACTCTGCTCCATCATCTCGGTCGTTCGATCACGATCGTGTGGGTGAAAACCGCACCTCATTTGGACTCTCCTAGCTCCCTCTAGGTCTATAAATAGACCCCTTCCCCGAAATTCGGATCTCTCCCCCTGCAAACCCTAAAAATTCGCTCCGCCGTCTGCCGGACACGTCCGCCGCCACCGGACAAGTCCCGCCGCCGCCCGCAGCAAACTGGGGCGCGCCACATGGCGCCCGGCCGCCTCCACCGGCCGCGGCCCGCCAGGCCCGTCCGCGGCCCCCGCCTCGCCTCCGCGGGCCACTCGCCGCCCCCGCGCCCGAGGGCGCCCCGCCGCCTCCTTCGCCGGAAGTCCCGCCGGCCGCCGCGCTCGCCAGCTCCGGCGAGCTCCCCGCCGCCTCCTCGCCAAGCCGCCGCGTCCCTCGCCGGCGACGGCAACTCGCCGGCCCCGCCGCCTCGCCTCCACGCCACCACGGGACGCCGCCCCCGCCGGCGCCGCCGTCCACCTCCGCCCCGGCCTCGTCTTCCTCAACGCCGGCGCCCGCGTTCCGGCCAGCTACAGTAACTCCGGCTGCCTTGGTATCCGTGCCCGATCCAGATCTGGATCTGGGATATTTCAGTTGACTTTCTCCTCCCGAAACCCTAGATTTTCTTGCTACTTTGACCTGCCATATCTTTGCATCCATAGCTCCGTTTTGGACATATGATATATCAAAATCTTCGTCTCGACGAGTACATCATTTCATTCCATTAAATCATTTGCATTTGAGGTCATCTTGGTGCCCAAAATGCTGTTGGAAGGAGGCATCATGAGTTAAATTGCAGATCCGTTAGTTCATCATGCACTTTTGTCATTTTTGCCATGTATAATCCGTGCATGATATGCCTGTGCCCCTTTGGGATGAATTGTTACGCATGTTGTCTTCTTTCCAGAGGTGCCTCCCATGCATTTTTAGGATGTGTGTGTTGTCTTGTGGAAGCTTGCGAAGAGGGCTACCCGAGTTTACTGATTTCAGGGACTTAGTGAAAATCACTAAGTCTGGGATGTTTTAGTTCACGATGCTATATGTCCAGCTTGTTTCCTAGTGATCCGTGCCTCTTTTGAGGATGATCAGTAAGAGTGATTTGTTATGCTTGTTGTGCTTAATCCATCCATGTCTTTACTTGTTATGTTGGAGCACCCTAGGTTGACTCAATCGAGCTCAACTTTTGCATAGTTGTTAATTTGGGCAGATCGTGAACTCTTTTGCGATTTTGCCGGAGTGATTGCTAGTGATCCATGCATGCTATGCCATTGTTCTTGCCATGTATAGCTAGAATTTTGTGCCTTCTTAATGGATATATGCTTGCCTTGCCATGACTTGCACCATAGTGAGTGCATCGAGCTCGTTTACATGCCTCCGTGAGTTATTATTTCAGCATGTCCCAGTTTTCACCAAGTCTGAAAACTGATTGTGTTTCATCGATGTTCGTGTGCTCGTTAGAGTATTTTGTGAATCCTTTTGGCCCCAGGTCATTTTGGGTGTTTTGTTAAGCTTGTTGAGTAGCTCCATGCCATGCTCTTACTTGCCATGTTCAGGTTTTGCATCATGTTGTTTTGCTGCTCCGAAGAGAGCATCGTGGTCTGAAATTTCAGACTAGCGTTAATTTCGCCAGGTCTGAAATCTGTTTTGCTTATTCAGTTTTCCCGTGCTTGTTTGAAGCCCTTAATGGATGAATTTACCTATGCCTCAGTCCTGGTGATTTGTTAAGCTTCTTGAGTACATCACTGCCATGCAATTTGTTTTCATGTTGGGTGGCTGTAGCATGTTCATTTTGTCGCATTTAGGGGCCTACTCGCTGTAAATCGCAGATCGGTTCGTTTAGTAAAACGCTTGCCATTTCCAAACCGTAGCTCCGATTGCCATGATCTTTATATCGTTTTCAGGGGATTTCTTCCCCTCTATCCAGTGGAACACTTGGTTTTCCAAGTTGAGACCAGGTTCATGCATTTCCTATTACATCTTGCATTTTGCAACCCGCATCGCATCCCGCATAGCATATCATCTTTGCATGTTATTGGTTGCCCTTGCACGTGGTTGATTGTATCCTTGTTGCTTGTTTGTGTTGTTGGGTAGAGCCGGGAGACGAGTTCGCTAACGAGGAGCCCGTTGAGTTTGCTTTTGAGGATCCAGTCAGTTCTGACAATTGTGCAGGCAAGATGATCACACCCTTTGAAATCACTACTATCTTTGCTATGCTAGTTTGCTCGCTCTTTTGCTTTGCCAATGCTATGATGCCTACCACTTGCTTGTCAGCCTCCCAATTGCCATGATTGAGCCTCTAACCCACCTTTGTCCTAGCAAACCATTGATTGGCTATGTTACCGCTGTGCTCAAGCCCCTTCTTATAGCGTTGCTAGTTGCAGGTGAAGATTGGAGCCGTTCCTTGTTGGAACATTTATTTACTTGTTGGGATATCATTATATTGCTATGTTATCTTTAGTCATCTATATACTTGGTTAAGGGTGGAAGGCTCGGCCTCTCGCCTAGTGTTTTGTTCCACTCTTGCCGCCCTAGTTTTCCGTCATATCGGTGTTATGTTCCCGGATTGTTGCGTCCCTTACGCGGTTGGGCTATAATGGGAACCCCTTGATAGTTCGCCTTGATTAAAGCTTGTCCAGCAATGCCCAACATTGGTTTTACCATTTGCCACCTACCCCTTTTTCCCTTGGGTTTCCGGAGCCCGAGGGTCATCTTTATTTTAGCCCCCCACGGGCCCGTGCTCCTCTGAGTGTTGGTCCGAACTAGAGTCCTGTGCAGCGCCCCCTCGAGGAAACTCGAGGTTTGGTTTTAGTTGTATGGAGAGCTCATCTGAGTGTGCCCTGAGAAAGAGATATGTGCAGCTCCTATCGGGATTTGTCGGCACATTCGGGCGGTGTTGCTGGTCTTGTTTTAACCTGTCGAATCATCTTGTTGTACCGGGATACCGAGTCTTCGGTGGGTCCTGGGTGGAGGTCTATTCCTTCGTTGACCGTGAGAGCTTGTTATGGGCTAAGTTGGGACCCCCTGCAGGGATTGATCTTTCGAAAGCCGTGCCCGCGGTTATGGGCAGATGGGAATTTGTTAATGTCCGGTTGTTGATAACTTGAACTTAAATAATTAAAATGAATCAACTGAGTGTGTTGCCGTGATGGCCTCTTCTCGGCGGAGTCCGGGAAGTGGACACGGCGTTGGAGTTATGTTTGCGTAGGCTGCTCTATATAGTTTTCCGCACGTGCTTTGCCTCCTCTTCTCGCTCTCCTTTGCGAATAAGTTAGCCACCATATATGCTAGTCGCTTGCTGCAGCTCCACTTACATTACCCCCTTTCCTACCTATTAAGCTTAAATAGTCTTGATCGCGAGGGTGCGAGATTGCTGAGTCCTTTGTGGCTCACAGATTATTATTACACCAGATGCAGGGACCGATGATACTCCTCCGGATGGTGCGCTCGAGCTGAAGTGGGAGTACGACGAGGACCCTCAGCGTTACTATGTGTCGTTTCCTGATGATCAGTAGGGATGCCTATTCGGGGTTAGATTCAGGGCCTAGTCGCTTGTTGGGGGTATTTTCTATTTTGGCGTCGTAGTCGGGCCATGAGTGATTGTATGATGGATGTTATTTATGTACTTTGATGTGACGTGGCGAGTGTAAGCCAACTATGATATTATTCCCCTTTATATTACATATGTACTTGGGTTGTGTAATGATTCCCGACTTGCGACATTGCTTTCAATGCGCCTATGTCTCTAAGTCGTGCCTCGACACGTGGGAGACATAGCCGCATCGAGGGCATGACAAGTTGGTATCAGAGCCTTCCCCGACCTTAGGAGCCCCATTGCTTGATCGTTTTTAGCAGCCGAGTTGTGTCTAGAAAAATGTTTTGAGTCCTTAGGAATTATATATCGGAGAGCTTAGGAATTCTTTTTACTTCCCAGTCTCCTCTTCGCTCTGGTAAGGCATCCTGACGTAGAGTTTTGACTCTTCTCTTTTCAAACACTAAAAAAAATTTAGGATCACGCGAGTATCTTAGTTTTGTTCCGATGGCTTATGATGAGAATACTGTCTTGGTGCCTCCTGTCAGGGGTTTAGTGGAAGTGTCCCAGGGAGTTGAGCTCTGAGGTGTTGTCATCATAATTCTATCGTTACAATTCTGGCATACTTGAGATATGTGCGCGACATCGGAAATCTCCTTTATGCAGTTCGTTGGTGAGATAACCTCGACGCCACCCAGTACTGGGGCGGGAGTTCGGGAGTATCGCCATAACTTGTATAACGGATGCTTTTCGAAGGTTGAGATAGATGGTTTCCGAAGGTTTCTTGGTTATGTGTTGAAGGATGGATGCAGCTGGATGTAGGATTTGCTAGCTTGGGTGAGATATTATGCTTCCCCTGTATCCCCAACACCTGATTGCATAACCGGAAAGTTCGGGAATTTCATAGGTGGGAATTCAAGTAGCCTTAGGATATCATTCCAACAGATGTGTGATATGAAATTGGGGTTCGACGTCTAGTGGTTCGCCTATTCACGGTCGATTTTACAGTGGTCTCGTTGTGTCTTAAAGAGTCCTTGGCTATGCTAACTCAGGGACGCTTCGTATGTCATGTGCACTGCCTTGTACATGATGGTGCTCTACGGTCGAGCCTGTGTAGGTCCTACCACGAACACTTCGGACGAAATTTCTATCATGTGTTTGTTCCGGCTTATTCCGCAAGCCAACCCTTGGTTTTATTTCGAGTAGTGGTATTCGTTCTTCTTCGACGTCATATGTTGATTCCATCCCTCGTTGATGTACCTCTTCTACCTGATTCTTCATGGCTTCGCAATTTAGGAATATGTGACCACTTCAAGAGAAGTGCATTCGTTCATTTTGTTCAGATGTGAAGACTTTATGTTGCAATTTTCATTCCGTTGGATTCACCTTCAATATCTCTATATTTGTGTGCTAATGGTGGTCAACCTCTTCAGGATGGCTCCCGCTAAGAGCACCAGTCAGAACCAGAATCAAGATCCTCCGCCACCTCCGCCTCCTCCGGAAGCATGGCTGGCTGTGATGGCTGCTACTAATGCAAATACTCAGCTGATCATGCAAATCATCCAAGAGCAGAATCAAAGCAGTCAAGGAAATCAAGGCAGCAACCAGAACCAATTTGCAACTCTGAATCAGTTCCTCGCAAATGGTCCAAAGACGTTCAGTAACTACGTTGAGGCTACCGATGCTGATGATTGGTTAGTCGATCTGGGCAAGCATTTTGAATGTAGCAACGTCAGACCTGAAGATTTCGTCAAGTTCGCGTCTTTCCAGCTCAAGGATCAGGCCGCAGAGTGGTTTCAGCAGTACCGGGATTCCAGAGGTGGACGTTTGATCACTTGGGATGATTTCCGTCGTGATTTCCGTGCTCATCACATTCCTCAAAGTGTGACTGAAAGCAAACATGAAGAATTCCGCAATCTGAAGCAAGGCTCTTTGTCTGTCTATGACTACAACAAGTTGTTCCAGAAGCTCGCCCGTTTTGCCAAGCAGGATGTTCCTGATGAGAAGAGCATGATCTATCAGTTCAGGGGTGGTCTTCGTGAAGAAATTCAGCTCGCTCTTGTCCTCTTCGAGCCGCTGAGATACGATGAGTTCTACAACATGGCACTGAAGCAAGAGGCTGCTCAGCTAAGGTGTGATGCTTCCAGGAAGCGAGTCAGAGACACTACGTCTTCTTCCTCTACTCAAGTGGCCAAGCAGTAGAAGTATTGGCTCCCTCCTCCTCCGTTTTGTCAGCCGTATCAGCAGAAGAGCAAAGGTGGCAGTGGTTCGTCCCACCCACCCAACCCAGGCTTTCAGAACAAGACTTCGTCTCAAGCTTCAAGATCGAGTGCTCCGTATCACCGTCCGCTCTCAGAGGTCACATGCAACAAGTGCCAATAGAAGGGTCACTATGACAACAAGTGTTTCAACCAGAGGCATCTTCCTCGTCCTCCTCCTGTCAGATCGGCAAGTACAGCTGTGATCAAGCATAATCCCAAGCACGCGAAGGTCAATATGGTGAATGCAGCTCAGGCAGAGGATTCGTCAGATGTGATCATGGGTAACCTTCCTTTTAATGATATTCCTGCAAAAGTTCTTTTTGATACAGGTGCATCGCATTGCTTCATTTCAAAACCTTTTGCATCAAAGTATGACTGTGATTATCAGCACCTGCAAAGTTCTTTACAAATTGTGTCACCGGGCAAACAGATGACAGCTAATTTCTGTGTTCCAGATGTTACTATCACTTTGGGCGACCACAAGTTCCTTTCTTCTCCAATTGTTCTTGGCGATTCCGATATTGATCTTATTCTTGGGATGGACTGGCTCTCTAAACACAAGGCTCACCTCGATTGTGCAGCCAGGCAGATTCAACTGACTCATTCCTCTGAAGATGTCATTGTTTTTGCTGCTCGGGATAATACCATCCGGTTATTCTCTCTCAATGAAAAGGGTGAATTGGATGCTATTTCACAAATTCCGGTTGTTTGTGAGTATCAAGATGTCTTCCCTGAAGAACTCCCAGGCATGCCTCCAAACCGGCCGGTTGAATTTGTTATTGAACTTGAGCCCGGTACGGAACCGGTGTGCAAACGGCCTTACAAGCTCGGCCCCGAAGAGTTGAAGGAGTTGAAGAAACAACTCGATGTGCAAGAAAGAATGGGTCTCATTCGGCCTAGTACTTCTCCGTGGGGTTGTGGTGTTCTTTTTGTGAAGAAGAAGGATGGAACGGACCGAATTTGTGTTGATTATCGTCCATTGAACAAGAAGACCATCAAGAACAAATATCCACTTCCCAACATTAATGAGCTGTTCGAACAACTCAAGGGTGCCCAAGTATTCTCCAAGCTTGATCTCCGTATGGGTTATCATCAAATTCGCATTCGTGAACAAGATATTCCAAAGACGGCGTTCAGAACAAGCTATGGGTCATATGAATACACTGTTATGTCTTTTGGCCTCGCAAATGCTCCTTCGACATTCTCTCGCATGATGAACTTCATCTTCAACCCCTACACCAACGACTTCGTTTTACTCTATCTCGACGATATCCTGGTTTTCTCGAAGAACAAGGAAGATCATGCCAAACACTTGCGTTTGGTTCTTGACAAGCTAAGAGAACATCAATTCTACGCCAAGTTCTCCAAGTGTGAGTTTTGGCTCGATGAGGTTCTTAATCTTGGCCATATTATCTCTGCCAAGGGCATTTCCGTGGATCCTGAGAAGGTGTCTGCAATCGTTAATTGGGAACCTCCTCAGAATGTGAAGCAACTCCGTAGCTTCCTCGGTCTTGCAATTTATTGCCGAAGATTCGTTGAAAACTTCTCCAAGATCGCGAAGCCTCTCTCAAATCTTCTTCAGAAGCATGTCAAGTACGTTTGGTCTCCGGAGTGTGATGTTGCTTTCAATGCTTTGAAAGAGAAATTGATCACTGCTCTAGTTCTAACTCCGCCTGATGAAACCAAGCCGTACGAGGTCTTTTGTGATGCCTCTCTCCAAGGTCTCGGTGCAGTACTGATGCAAGAGAAGAAAGTTGTTGCTTATACCTCTCGCCAGTTGAAGCCAAATGAGAAGAACTACCCCACTCATGATCTCGAGTTGGCGGCAGTTGTGCATGCATTGTTGACTTGGAGACATCTTCTCTTGGGAAGGAAAGTGGACATCTTCACTGATCACAAGAGTCTCAAGTACATCTTCACTCAGCCTAATCTCAACCTCAGGCAGACTCGATGGGTCGAGATGATTCAAGAGTACAATCCGAGTATCGAGTATACTCCAGGCAAGGCTAATGTGATTGCTGACGCTTTGAGCAGAAAAGCATATTGCAACAGTCTGATTCTCAAGCCTTATCAACCCGAGCTTTGTGAAGCCTTCCGCAAACTTAATCTGCAAGTTGTTCCTCAAGGTTTCCTCGCCAACCTTCAAGTTTCTCCTACCTTGGAAGACCAGATTCGCCAAGCCCAGCTTCTTGATGCTATGGTAAAAAAATGAAGATTGGTATTGCAAAGAGTCAGTCCAAGTACAAGTGCTACCGACTTGATGACAAGGACACTCTCTTCTTCGAGGATCGAATTGTTGTGCCCAAAGGTGAACTTCGTAAAGTGATCATGAATGAGGCTCACAACTCTCTCCTCTCCATCCACCCTGGGAGCACGAAGATGTATCAAGATCTGAAGCAAACTTATTGGTGGACTCGAATGAAGCGCGAGATCGCTCAATTCGTGAATGAATGTGATGTCTGCAGAAGAGTGAAGGTAGAACACCAGAGGCCAGCAGGTCTCCTCCAACCTCTTGCCATTCCAGAATGGAAGTTTGACCACATTGAAATGGACTTCGTGACTGGGTTTCCTAAGTCCAAGCGTGGCAATGATGCTATATTCGTTGTCATCGACAAGCTCACCAAAGTGGCTCATTTCCTGCCTATCAAAGAGTCAATCACTGCAGCTCAATTGGCGGAGCTCTATACCTCTCGAATTGTCTCTCTGCACGGTATTCCTCAAGTGATATCTTCAGACCGTGGCAGCATCTTTACCTCCAAGTTCTGGGATTCTTTTCAGAAGGCCATGGGCACCAGCATTCGCTTCAGCACTGCTTTCCATCCTCAAACAAGCGGCCAAGTCGAGCGTGTCAACCAGATTCTTGAAGATATGCTCAGGGCTTGTGTTATCTCCTTCGGCATGAAGTGGGAGGATTGTCTTCCTTATGCTGAATTCTCGTACAACAACAGTTTCCAAGCAAGTTCCGGCAAGGCCCCGTTTGAAATTCTGTATGGTAGGAAGTGCCGTACACCTCTCAACTAGTCTGAAACCGGCGAACGTCAGCTGATGGGTAATGACCTGATCACAGAGGCAGAGGAAGTGTGCAAGGTCATTCGTGATAACCTCAAAGCAGCCCAATCTCGTCAGAAGAGTTACTATGACAGCAAGCACCGCGATTTGGCCTTCGAGATCGGAGATCATGTCTACCTCCGTGTCTCTCCTATGAAAGGGACTCGTTGCTTCGGTATCAAAGGGAAGCTTGCCCCCAGATACGTCGGGCCTTTCAAGATCGTCAGCAAGAGAGGCGACCTCGCCTATCAACTCGAGCTTCCTGCAACCTTTGCCAATGTTCATGATGTGTTCCACGTCTCGCAACTCCGAAAGTGCTTCAAGACGCCTGAGCGCACCGTCAACTTCGAGGACATTGAGCTCCAAGAAGATCTCTCCTACCGTGAGCACCCAGTTGCAATCCTTGAAGAGACTGAACGCAAAACTCGCAACTAGTCAATCAAGTTTCTCAAAGTCAAGTGGTCACACCATTCCGACCGTGAAGCTACCTGGGAACACGAGGATCACCTCCGTTCTGAGTACCCGGAGTTCTTTCAGTCCTATATCTCGGGACGAGATCTTTTCGTAGTGGTGGAGTGTTGTAACGCCCCATATGTAACCTTCCCGAATTGTACTCCAACTCATGCCGTTTCCGGCATTAAGTTATATTTAATTCTCGGTTTCGGGTCTTTGTCTCCGTGTGTTGTTTTGTTTTCGTGCATCTCATATCATGTCACCACGTGCATTGCATTTGCATACATGTTCATCTCTTGCATTCGAGCATTTTCCCCGTTGTCCGTTTTGCATTCCGGTGCTTCGTTCTCCTCCGGTGGCCATTTCTAACTTTCTTTCGTGTGTGGGGATTAAACATTTCCGGATTGGACCGAGACTTGCCATGCGGCCTTGGTTTACTACCGGTAGACCGCTTGTCAAGTTTCGGGTCATTTGGACTTCGTTTGATACTCCAACGGTTAACCGAGGGACCGAAAAGGCCTCGTGTGTGTCCAGCCCAACACCCCTCCATTTTGGCCCAAAAACCCACCAAACTCCGCTCCATCATCTCGGTCATTCGATCACGATCGTGTGGGCGAAAACCGCACCTCATTTGGACTCTCCTAGCTCCCTCTAGGTCTATAAATAGACCCTTCCCCGAAATTCGGATCTCTCCCCCTCCAAACCCTAAAAATTCGCTCCGCCGTCTGCCGGACACGTCCGCCGCCACCGGACAAGTCCGGCCGCCGCCCGCAGTGAACCAGGGCGCACCACGTGGCGCCCGGCCGCCTCCACCGGCCGCGGCCCACCAGGCCCGTCCGCGGCCCCCGCCTCGCCTCCGCGGGCCACTCGCCGCCCCCGCGCCCGAGGGCGCCCCGCCGCCTCCTTCGCCGGAAGTCCCGCCGCGCCCGCCAGCTCCGGCTAGCTCCCCACCGCCTCCTCGCCAAGCCGCCGCGTCCCTCGCCGGCGACGGCCACTCGCCGGCCCCGCCGCCTCGCCTCCACGCCACCGCGGGACGCCGCCCCCGCCGGCGCCGCCGTCCACCTCCGCCCGGCCTCGTCTTCCTCAACGCCGGCGCCCGCGTTCCGGCCAGCTACAGTAACTCCGGCCGCCTCGGTATCCGTGCCCGATCCAGATCTGGATCTGGGATATTTCGGTTGACTTTCTCCTCCCGAAACCCTAGATTTTCTTGCTACTTTGACCTGCCATATCTTTGCATCCGTAGCTCCGTTTTGGACATATGATATATCAAAATCTTCGTCTCAACGAGTACATCATTTCATTCCATTGCATCATTTGCATTTGAGGTCATCTTAGTGCCCAAAATTCTGTTGGAAGGAGGCATCATGAGTTAAATTGCAGATCCGTTAGTTCATCATGCACTTTTGTCATTTTTGCCATGTTTAATCTGTGGATGATATGCCTGTGCCCCTTTGGGATGAATTGTTAAGCATGTTGTCTTCTTTCTAGATGTGCCTCCCATGCATTTTTAGGATGTGTGTGTTGTCTTGTGCAAGCTTGCGAAGAGGGCTACCCGAGTTTACTGATTTCAGGGACTTAGTGAAAATCACTAAGTCTGGGATGTTTTAGTTCACGATGCTATATGTCCAGCTTGTTTCCTAGTGATCCGTGCCTCTTTTGAGGATGATCAGTAAGAGTGATTTGTTATGCTTGCTGTGCTTAATCCATCCATGTCTTTACTTGTTATGTTGGAGCACCCTAGGTTGACTCAATCGAGCCCAACTTTTGCATAGTTGTTAATTTGGGCAGATCGTGAACTCTTTTGCGATTTTGCTGGAGTGATTGCTAGTGATCCATGCATGCTATGCCATTGTTCTTGCCATGTCTAGATAGAATTTTGTGCCTTCTTAATGGATATATGCTTGCCTTGCCATGACTTGCACCATAGTGAGTGCATCGAGCTCGTTTACATGCCTCCGTGAGTTATTATTTCAGCATGTCCCAGTTTTCACCAAGTCTGAAAACTGATTGTGTTTCATCGATGTTCGTGTGCTCGGTAGAGTATTTTGTGAACCCTTTTGGCCCCAGGTCATTTTGGGTGTTTTGTTAAGCTTGTTGAGCATCTCCATTCCATGCTATTACTTGCCATGTTCAGGTTTTGCATCATGTTGTTTTGCTGCTCCGAAGAGAGCATCGTGGTCTGAAATTTCAGACTAGCGTTAATTTCGCCAAGTCTGAAATCTGTTTTGCTTATTCAGTTTTGCCGTGCTTGTTTGAAGCCCTTAATGGATGAATTTGCCTATGCCTAAGTCCTGGTGATTTGTTAAGCTTCTTGAGTACATCACTGCCATGCAATTTTTTTTCATGTTGGGTGGCTGTAGCATGTTCATTTTGTTGCATTTAAGGGCCTACTTGCTATAAATCGCAGATCGGTTCGTTTAGTAAAACGCTTGCCATTTCCAAACCGTAGCTCCGATTGCCATGATCTTTATATCGTTTTCAAGGGATTTCTTCCCCTCTATCCAGTGGAACACTTGGTTTTCCAAGTTGAGGCCAGGTTCATGCATTTCCTGTTACATCTTGCATTTTGCAACCCGCATCGCATCCCGCATAGCATATCATCTTTGCATGTTATTGGTTGCCCTTGCACGTGGTTGATTGTATCCTTGTTGCTTGTTTGTGTTGTTGGGTAGAGCCGGGAGACGAGTTCGCTAACGAGGAGCCCGTTGAGTTTGCTTTTGAGGATCCAGTCAGTTCTGACAATTGTGCAGGCAAGATGATCACACCCTTTGAAATCACTACTATCTTTGCTATGCTAGTTTGCTCGCTCTTTTGCTTTGCCAATGCTATGATGCCTACCACTTGCTTGTCAGCCTCCCAATTGCCATGATTGAGCCTCTAACCCACCTTTGTCCTAGCAAACCATTGATTGGCTATGTTACCGCTGTGCTCAAGCCCCTTCTTATAGCGTTGCTAGTTGCAGGTGAAGATTGGAGCCGTTCCTTGTTGGAACATTTATTTACTTGTTGGGATATCATTATATTGCTATGTTATATTTACTCATCTATATACTTGGTTAAGGGTGGAAGGCTCGGCCTCTCGCCTAGTGTTTTGTTCCACTCTTGCCGCCCTAGTTTTCCGTCATATCGGTGTTATGTTCCCGGATTGTTGCGTCCCTTACGCGGTTGGGCTATAATGGGAACCCCTTGATAGTTTGCCTTGATTAAAGCTTGTCCAGCAATGCCCAACATTGGTTTTACCATTTGCCACCTACCCCTTTTTCCCTTGTGTTTCCGGAGCCCGAGGGTCATCTTTATTTTAGCCCCCCACGGGCCAGTGCTCCTCTGAGTGTTGGTCCGAACTAGAGTCCTGTGCAGCGCCCCCTCGGGGAAACTCGAGGTTTGGTTTTAGTTGTATGGATAGCTCATCTGAGTGTGCCCTGAGAAAGAGATATGTGCAGCTCCTATCGGGATTTGTCGGCACATTCGGGCGGTGTTGCTGGTCTTGTTTTAACCTGTCGAATCATCTTGTTGTACCAGGATACCGAGTCTGATCGGTGGGTCCTGGGTGGAGGTCTATTCCTTCGTTGACCATGAGAGCTTGTTATGGGCTAAGTTCGGACCCCCTGCAGGGATTGATCTTTCGAAAGCCGTGCCCACGGTTATGGGCAGATGGGAATTTGTTAATGTCCGGTTGTAGATAACTTTAACTTAAATAATTAAAATGAATCAACTGAGTGTGTTGCCGTGATGGCCTCTTCTCGGCGGAGTCCGGGAAGTGGACACGGCGTTGGAGTTATGTTTGCGTAGGCTGCTCTATATAGTTTTCCGCACGGGCTTTGCCTCCTCTTCTCGCTCTCCTTTGCGAATAAGTTAGCCACCATATATGCTAGTCGCTTGCTGCAGCACCACTTACATTACCCCCTTTCCTACCTATTAAGCTTAAATAGTCTTGATCGCGAGGGTGCGAGATTGCTGAGTCCTTTGTGGCTCACAGATTATTATTACACCAGATGCAGGGACCGATGATACTCCTCCGGATGGCGCGCTCGAGCTGAAGTGGGAGTACGACGAGGACTCTCAGCGTTACTATGTGTTGTTTCCTAATGATCAGTAGGGATGCCTATTTGGGGTTAGATTCAGGGCCTAGTCGCTTGTTGGGGGTCTTTTCTATTTTGGCGCCGTAGTCGGGCCATGAGTGATTGTATGATGGATGTTATTTATGTACTTTGATGTGACGTGGCGAGTGTAAGCCAACTATGATATTATTCCCCTTTATATTACATATGTACTTGGGATGTGTAATGATTCCCGACTTGCGACATTGCTTTCAATGCGCCTATGTATCTAAGTCGTGCCTCGACACGTGGGAGACATAGCCGCATCAAGGGCGTGACACGCTGGGACTGTGGACTCACCGGAGAGCGCGCTGTCGGGGGACCGGACGAAGTCTGCCTTCTTCTTCCCCTTGACGGTTGATGTTCGTGAGCTCCGGGCCTCCTTCAGGCCTCTATGGGGAGTGAATACGGGGGGAGAGAATTCGGGACATCCAGCAACATGCGTCATTCCTGCCGCTTGCGCCAATCCTACCCCAAATCGCTATCCCTTTTTCGTCGATTATCTTTCTTGCGGGTTATGTCCCCCTTTCTCCAATTTCTTCTACGACATTATGCACACCTTCGGCTTTTGCCTCTTGGATTTTAATCCAAATGCGGTGGCGTGCATGGCTTTTTTCGCGCATCTTTGTGAAGGCTTTGCCGGGGTGCAGCCCAACACGGCGCTCTTCCGCCATTATTTCTTCCCTCGGATCCAGCCGGGAGGTGCCGTCTCTGGTTGTGTCACCTGGATCCCTAGATCCAAGGGGGCGTTTTGGGAAGGTGCCGTGAAGGAGAGGTGGGAGGAATGGCGTGGCCGGTGGTGCTGGATTGAGGATGAAGACCCGCCAGAATTCTACAAGGTCCGCCGAGTGCCGCCGGTCCGTGGCAGCGATTGGAGCGATGCTGACGCCGCCGACGGAAGGCTCACTGTTGCCACTACTAGGATTCTCCGGCTCACCCGGGCCGGACTCACCCTTGAGATGATCGGGGCGGACTTCATTCGCCACCGGATCGCCCCGTTGCACAACAAGTGGAGGCCAGCTTGGCTCTTTACGAATCCGACTGACATTATGTGACTCCGCCCCGGCCTCAATCACAACTTCACAGTGATGGTGCATGCCCACTTCGGCCATCGGCTTTTCCAGCTTGATGTGGGTCGCGACGGCGAGGTCGAACGGACTGGCAAGGCCGCGAGGGCTGCCGCAAAAGTTGTCAAGGCCCTCAAGGGGCCGTTTTTCAAGCTGCCAGCGGGGGTGGTCCCGTTTGCAACAATTCACGTCGGTCCGAGATCATCGCCATGATGCTGGACTGTAATGCGCACGGCCCTGTCCGGAGCTGGAAGGAGCCGAAGGGCGCGGATGTGCAGCAATTCTTTGACACCCTGATTGAGGTACATGTCAATGCTGACGCCGAGCGGTGGCTTGTCATGGACACCACCCAGGCAGAGCTGGACTACATCGCCACTTGGGCGAGGGAGGCGCAGCTCGCCATGGAGGCCGGGAGTGCCGGGGGCGTGGAGGACAAAGCCACAACGGCTGCGGAGGAAGAGCAGCTCACCCGGTGGGCGGTGGCCACCGAGGAGGTCAGCAACACCGACACTGGAGCTCCACTTGTCGAAGACGTGGCCGACGAGTCGTCGAAGGAGGAGGATGTGGCGGCAGGCTCGACGCCAGCCAGGGGAAGAGGGCGAGTCCTGCGGCGGTCTGGCTCCGGCGAGCCAGTCCGGCCCGGCAGGGCTACGCGGCCTCAATTGACCCTGGAGGGGTCCGGGCATCACACGAGGTCCACGGCAGCGAAGAGGCTGACGAAGGCCGCTGAGAAGAAGAAGACAATAGTCCCTTCCTCATCTGGGCGCGCACAAACCCCGCCTTCTTCGCCTCCTCCGGCAGACGTCGACTTGGATGTCGACGCGGAGGTCGCTTTTGATCTCGGGCCTCTCAGCCCGAAGAGGAAAAGAAAAGTGGTGGAAGAGGAGGAGATGGATGACGAGTAAGTACTCCGTTCCTTACTGCCATTTCCATTCCCCCAAATTAAGTCACCTATCCTGATCCGTTTTTGCTTTTGCAGGGATGCAGAGACCTTGGCCCAGAGGGTGAAGAGGGCAAAGGCCTCGGTGAGCAGTCAGCCCCCGGCTGGGGCTTCAAAGACACCACTGGTGGTGTTGAGCAGCCCGGACAGCAGCCCCCGGCACAGCCCCTAGCGTAAGTTCGTCACCCTCCTCTTATTCGACATGTGGTAGGCGTTCGATGTTATGGTGTTGACCTTGTCGGGTTTGCAGGAGGGGAGCGGCAGCAGGAGGAGCCGCGGAGGGCTACCCCAACACACCATCCCCATCGACTACGCCGCCGCAAGGGGCATCCCCGGCAAGGGCATCAAGCACAGAGCCCACACCCATGGAGGAAGAGGGGAATTTGGGCGCTGGTGACTCTGCCATGGTGCCAAATGCTGGCGGGGAGGGGACTTCTGCTTCACAGCCTGGCACTGGTGAGTCGCCTGTCCTTTGTCTCTGTGTTTCCCTTATTCTTTTTCTTGGCTTCAATGCTCCCATTACTACCCAGGCCCTCCTTCAATACGTATGGAGGACGTGGATACTATTGTTGGGAGTATTGCTGAGGAGGCCGCGGCGGAGGCCGACAGGATTGCTGCCGAGGAGGACGCCAGAGATGCTGATGAGGCCGTCGCTGATGAGGCCGCCATGGATGCTGCCGAGGACACCGCTGCGGGGGCCGCCAAGGTGACCGCCGAGGCTTTTGCCGAGGGCGCCAGCGGTGGGCCCGCCGAGGAAGACGGCAAGGCCACCGCCGAGGAAGAGGTGGTTGATGATCAGCCTCCTTCCTCCTCAACCTCAGGCCCCGGCAGATACCTGAAGGTGGGCGACGATCTTTTCGTCCATCTTCCAGGGTCGTCAAGTTCCCAAGCGCCCACCGAAGGGGAAGTCTTTGACGGCGAGGTGCTTGCCGCCACCGGGCTCGAGGTTGTCGATGAGCCGGGCATTGGCGGTGATGGTTCTCTAGAAGAGAAGCTTTTTTGCGCTATGGGGCCAACTTTCGAAAACTCCAGACGCTCTACCGTGTCCGTCTGGACAAGGTTAAGTCCAGGACGGCAACGGTGGACCAGGCGGAGGTGGATTTCAAGGCGCGCGTTGCTGAGACGCAGACCTGGTTCCACCAGACTCGCGAGGAGCAGTGGGCCTTTCAGGAGGAATAGGCCAGGCGCAATGTCGAGCTCACCATGAAGATGGCTGACATCGAGAAGGCCCAGGATAAGGTGGCGAACTTGGCTGCCACGGCCGAGGCCATCCAGAACCAGCATCAAGCCGCACTGGATTCCCAGGAAGAGGACCTCACCGTGCGTGTGGCAAAGCTTGCCACAGCGCTCCGTGGCAAGGATGAGGAGCTCGAGGCCCTTGTCGCGCGGCGGACTCGTGAGCTGGAGCAGAGGCACAAGTAGGCACTCGATGCCCAGGCTCTGGCCCATGCCGGCAAAGTAAGGGAGTTGGAGGTTGAGCGGGACGAGCTGAAGGAGCAGGCCCTCAAGCTGTCCAACGAGAAGAGCACGGTCAACAGCGCCTTGGTAGAGGCGCAAGGAGCGGTCATCGGCAGGGCTGGGGAGCTCTCCGAAGTGCAAAACTCCATCAGAGATCTCAAGCTGAAGCTGGAGAATCTCGAGAAGATGTTGTCGGGGAGCAGAGCTCGGGAGGAGACCTTGACCAGGAGCCTGGAGGAGGAGAAGCAGCTGCGGGCGAACGAGGCCGCCTCCCACCAGGAGTATGTGGCGGGTGAGAACAGATGGATCAGCCGTCTGGAGGACGTCGCCGGCAGGGTCACCTCGCAGTTCGCCACCATGGGGATGCCAAACGTGAGGTATGCCCCCGAGCGCAGCGGGACCGTCAACACCAAGCTGACCCAGTTCTTCCAGGGCGTCCTTGGAGCCTTGGCTTATCTTCACTCTAACAGAGCGGCCACGTTGGCCGGGGAGGCCCGGCGACTTTGCCGGGGGGTCATGACCAAGGTCCTCACCAAGATGGCGTACTGGAATCCCGACCTCGACTTCGAAGCCGCGATGGATAGCTTGCCGTATGGTACTGTCCTCACGGTGCTCAAGGAGCGCATCAAGCCCATCATCAACAGTATCGACGAAATCAAGAGGGTGGAAGGCCAGCGTCGGGATTAGGCATCCCGTTCTTCTTCACCGCTGCAGGTTCCCGACCAAGACAAATTTTATCTTTAGTTAGAACCACAGCAATGATGTGATGTAACATAACTTTTGCAGTACTCTTAATTTTCATGCACGTTATTTCCCCGTTCAATTCCTCTTTGTATGCGCGCCCTACGTCGATTGGGTAGGCTCGCCGGCGCGGAAGCCCCTAGTGGCGTTTTGGGGACGGATCCCCATGGGCCTACTGGGTATGCGTGCTGTCGGATGAGCCACCTTTCCATTCTGAACGCGGCCGCTCGAACTGTCGAGCTTGACTCGAGTCAGAGTCGAGAGCGTTGTTGATCGCGGAAGGCTACTCTACCATTCTCGACGCAGCCGCTTGAGCTGTTGAGCGGACTCGAAACAGGGCAAGGGCGTTGCCGATCGTGGGAGAGCCCCCTGGCGTGCAGGTTTCTCATACAAAGGTGTGACATCTCCGGGGGTGAATAACCTCATATAAGAAGGATAGAACAAATAAGGGTTCAGTGCAACTTAGCTTATGTTTGCAGTCGCTCGAGTGCCGATCTTCTGGCCTCCTTTCTTCTCCAAGGGCCACGAAGACGAAGGAGTGCTGGGCTAACTGCTAGAGCCAATTCTCACAACCGCGCCCCCTACCTGGCGCGCCAAAGATGTCGGTGGGAACGACACCTATGGGATCACAAGAATCCATATTGTGGTTAGCGGGGCATGGCGTCGTGAGAAGAGAGGATCAAACAGATAGCACACAGTTCGTTTTTCCAGGTTCGGGTCGCGAGGATGCGTAAAACCCTACTCCTGCTTTGGTGGATTGTATATCTATGTTCTTGAGCTAGCTATGGGGCCTGAGGAGCTCCAAAAAGCCGAATCCCCCCTCTGGTCGCCTCGGGCCTCCTTTTATAGAAAAAGGGGTTGCCACAGTGGCACACAGGAGGTGGAAAGGGTACAGTGATGCGAGGTTATCCCTCGCATTACATGACAAGGCACATTTAATGCATCTTGCTTATGTGTCCTTCTTTATCGGGGACGGGGGAGAGACCTATCTCGTCCGTCGCCGCTCCTTCTTGTGTCGACACGCGCCCTGGCCAGCGACGCCTGCGATGCCACGTTGGTAGGCAGGCAGCTGAGGTGGTGCAGTGGTGGATCTTCATGAAGATCTGCATGCCGCTATGCAGGTGCCTGCCCAGCTGGTTGGGTCGGCAGTTGCATGCGAAAGGCGGTGGAGATTTAGTCGGCGTGGGCCTGGTGGTGGTCCTGCGGATGTCCTTGGCAAGGACCTTGCCGGGGCCGCAGCAAGGGTTTTGCCGAGGGCCCTGCTGTCATCCCCAGCAAGGTGCTTGCTGGGGGCCTTTGTTTTTCCTCGGCTGGGATCCCGCCAAGGGTTGTCATCTTCTATAGTGTGTATCTGATCTTGAGTGTCTTCACAAAGATCTGCATGCCGCCACGGGGATGCCTCCCGAATCCTTGCCCTTTGGGGGCAGTGGACTCAAGGGTGATTTGCTCCGTAGGCGCGGGACGAGTCGCCGCGGCAAGGGTCTTGTCGGGGTTGCTAAAACTGTCTCCCGGCAAGGATCTTGCCAGGGGAGTCCGCTTCGTCCCCTTTGCTCTTCGTGGTCTTGGCCTTGGCGTCGTTCTAGTTCGCTTGAGCTTCGGTCTTACCCTGGCTCACCTCCCTTGCCTTGCTTGGTGTGGTGGTGTCCGCGGCTCAGATTGCCCGTGCACAGTTATAGGGGTTCAAAAAGGGTACCCCTCTTTTTGTACACCGACACGTGGTGGTGGCATGTGCCGTACTCCTGGACATGAATGCTTGTTTTGGCCCATGCCACCCTACTACTCCTACTACTTACTCCTACTATATAGTACTGGTATCGAGGATTCGAGGTGCTGGTTACGTACAGCGAACACATTAACATATGGCTACAGTAAAAACACCCGCCCGACACAGGAAGCATGTGAAGCTAGTACAAATAGTGTACTACTATTGTTGATTGGCCTCCTCCGATAACCTGTTCAATGCACGTACAATTATATATTCGGAAAATATTTTTTTGCCTCGTCGCACCACTCACTCAGAGAAGCCACTCGAAATCCATTCATAAATTTAGTAAGTTTATCACAGGCATATCATTTTATTACATACAATAGGTCATCAACCCACATCGACAGCGAGGATACATTATAAATACTAAAGTTTTCACCACACAACAAATAACAGGCAATGAAATGAACTTCAACTCAACCATTCCTCGGCGTTCAAAACGCTTGCTTTGAACCACAAGTGATTCTCTCGGACGGGCCATCGATTGTCAATCTAGAAACCAATGCAGGACTGATCATCCAGGCTGAAGCGGCCTACTATATCAGTACCAGGGTAGGGAACCACCCAAATGTCTGAGGTATAGACACAGTTGCTTCTCATAAATGGTACTGTTAACGTTGTGTCAACAGCAGTTGGATCGCCTTTCACCATCATCGGATAGTTTTGTCCAAGGAAGAGCGAGTTTTCTCCAAGACTAGTATCCACCCCGAATACCATGCAACGGGTGTTGGAATAGGTCCGGAGAGTGCGACCATGGGAGACTACACCTACTTCCTTAGTAGTAACATCATCAGTGGGCTGTATACACACAAGAAGAGGTGATCCATCAGAATTAGTTGCCAGGCGCCACTGAGTATATGTGAGCTGCTCGTCCTCATGCTCGTGATCATCACCATCATCATCTCCCCCTTGGTTATAAAAATTTTCAAGTATAGGTGGTGGGATGTTCACAGGACCATGGAAACACAAGAAGAAGTTTAATTAGTAAAGGGAAACTTGCTAACCCGCATGCATGTGGATGAAACAATTATAATTACAGTGGAAGACAAACGTACCGAAACTATGAGGATCCCATGCAAAAACAATGCCACGAGTGTTGGCAGCAAACACAAGGCCCTCATATTGAATTGCATCACAGTACTCATCCGTGTACAGAAACTGATTTTCGAGCAATATCCATCTAGTCGAACCACGATGGATGGCAACAACTTGATAGTTGTTGTAATTCCAAGAGAGGATGGGAACTCGACAAATTGCTATGCTCTGTAGAAGACAGTCACCATGATCGTATTTGAACGTGCGAACAATACCGGTGTGCTCAACCTTTGGGCAGTCTACTGAGATTTTTGGGAGTGGAACCTGGTCACGAGTGTACACATTCACAAGTTCCCACTCACAGTTGGACCCAATGTAAACAACCCAATCTCCATTTGCGCCCGCCCAAGCCTTGCCCTCAAGCGATGGCATCTTAACATCATACGTATCATTATCAAGCGGCATCAACTGGCACAGGGCGAGGCACCCGTCGTGCCGACGCCAGTCATCAGGGTCACGGAGAAGAAGATAGGGGAGATCAAACCGCTCCTTGACTCTT
This sequence comes from Triticum monococcum, assembly GCA_034509565.1. Lineage (NCBI taxonomy): Eukaryota > Viridiplantae > Streptophyta > Magnoliopsida > Poales > Poaceae > Triticum > Triticum monococcum. Next base: position 370,646,090 of record CM067844.1, on the reverse strand, counting down.
GGGTTCTTTGTAATGATGTTATTAGTTGAGTCGAGAATGGGCTTGAACGAACCTGCCATGCTGGCTGAGGTGACGATGTCGCACCGATCAATGAGTTCCTCCACTACATCATCTTTCAGATCGGTGCAAGAATAACGGGGTCGTTTCCGGCCTGTTCCCTCCATGGAGAAGATGATCAAACAATGGCAGAAGAAAGGGTGATGGGTTGAAGGAAAATGGAGGAGGGAGAGGAAGAGTGTGCGACAGCAGTTCCAAATCGAGAGGGAAAGGCGAAGAGTCGATGGACGGTTGCGAGTTTGCCATGGTTCACGAAGAGGCGCCCCGGCCTACATGTCCGTTCGGAAATACTCCTACTACTCGCCGTCGTCTCACTGGTATGTTGGAACAGGACCACATGTCAACGAAACATGGTGTGTAATTTCTCGTGCAAAATGCGATCTGGTCGCGTTGGCCCGAGGTGCCACATTAGTTATCGACCTTTATTATTTTTAATGGCATGCCGATCAGTTTTGAAGCACGACTAACTGGTACTGTACACAGAGAAAATATGAACTACTCTACCACTACTCCACCTCTAGTACTAGTAGTATAAAAAAGATATATAGGCTGGAGCTTGAGCGCTTTCTTGCTAAGGGCTGCCCACTTGCTTCTCACACTACCACCCTCTCTCCAGATCTAAAAAAGATGGCCCCTCTCTCCCTCCTCACCGGTGGTCACAGATCCGCTGGGGAAGAAAAGGACATGCAGCGTTGACGCACTCGTCATCGGCGAGCGAGGTCACGCACTAACGACAAGGTCGTCCTCTCAGACCTAGCGCCCGCGCGGGATGGCCTCCGTCCCCAAGCTCGCTGCCGTAGTGTGTGCGGAGGACGACGACCACGAGCGAAGCCACTTCCCGCAGACCCTCATGTATGCTACCTCTTTTCGAACCATAACCTTGTTCTATTGCCCCCATCTGCCACGTCGTTGCATGTGGACCTTTTTCCACTCCAACATCTTCCCAATTTGCTATCCTTTGCTCTGCTAGCCACGCAGACAAAAACCATAATTTGCACTATTAAAGGAAACCCTACTTCATGCAGACTAATCCATGTCTGGATTGAATAAGGAAAGGAAGGGAGACTGTACTGTCCAAGAGAGTAGGCATCGAACCCGCATCTAGGTTGAAAAGGGGAAATCAGTAGCTAAGGAACGAGTCTCGTGTCTCTTGGTTGAAGAAGGGTAGAAAGGCATGACAACGCAATAGAGAATGACCAGGTCGATCGGTTTGTTGTCCTCGCATAGGAAAAAGGTGGCTAAAGAGAACAAAAATGGGACATAATCCACATATGCTGCCTGGATATTTGTTGCTCTAGGCAACCATACCTCCCTCACCACTCTGTGTCCGTGGAGGTACATCGTACTGGTGCGCCCACTGTCGGAATGGGCCTGCCATGCTCTTATTGCCACTTTTTTTGTTGTTAGTATAACGCCAGCAGTCAAGTCAAGCAATGCTACTGCTAAAGTGATGCCACATTTGAATAATGCTGCTCTTAGTCTAATGCCACCGATAAATTTATGCAATGCCATTTAATGTCACTGGATTATTTTAGGGTTAGCTGTTGATTGTGGATGTATTAAAGATTTTTCAGCTAAGGCATTCTAATGCTGTTGCACAGCCAGTATACCAACGATGAAACTTGTTACTACCTTCAGATTTTTGCACTGTTAATGCTTATAGATTACATACCTCACTTTCATGAGATAAGTTAATTTTTTTGTACAGTGTCACCAAAATGCCAAGGAGCTGATGTCATTTTATTTTGGTTAAACTGCACAGACAATTATGAAGACAAGAGGAAAGGTCAAGAGTGGGCACCTCCTCCTCCGGCTGTTCTCTTGATTCGTTCGATCAAGTTTTTATGTTTCATCGATTATCAAGATTGGGATAGCAATTTTTAAGGTCCCCCCGAGTTCGAAATGATATTTACCTTGGAGGTACAAGGTTTGCAATTTTTTTATACTGTCATTAGTTAATAATGCTAGTTACCTTCAGACTTTTGTATTTGGTTTAATGCTCATGCACAACTAGTATACCAATGCTGAATCTTGTTAACTTTACATTTTGTATTGTTAATTCTTATAGAAACCTTCTAGTGCTAGACTTTATTGAAATCTGTTCAGTAACACCATTGTACTGTACCCTATAATAAACTAACTACTCTACTGTTTCACTAGCCACTGGATTAGTGTATATTTGTAGTATTCAAATGGTGTTGCATTAGCATATGGACATAAATAAAGTGTGGCAAGCTTTATCAGATATGTGCTCAAGAAAACTACTACCTGTTTTTCTAAATACTAGACATTTGGGTACTTTAAATTGAACCGCGAAAACGTCTTATATTAAGGAACAAAGGGTGTAGAGTTCACTCAAATTATCCCGGTAAAGCTAGTCACACATTTGTTAAAATTAATGTTCATTATGTCATCATACGAGGTCTGTATGTTTGTCTCTAATGCCTGTCGACTACATACCTGACATCATGATGTAATGTTAAGTCATTTCCTTTTGTACAGTTTCACTGAATTGTCAAGGCGGTGACGGCATTTTATTTTAGTAGAACTTCACAAAATTTTCTTAAAAGAAGAGGAAAGGTCAAGAATGGCTCAGTCTTTCAGAAAAAAACTATGTATGCCTTCCTGACATCAGTAGTTGTTGCTTTATTTATTCCTTCAAACACGTGGTTAGAAATAGTCTTGCTACTGTTTCCCATTAAGAAATTGGAATGCTTATATTTGTGAGTCTATGCTTCAACCAGTGCAACTTTTAGAGTAATCACACTTTCAATATCTATGCAAACAGGGATGCTCGATTTTAGTGGAACTGCACAAAAAGTCCAACTGGTTCAACATTAGGAGCATGTTTTTTTCGAAACCTTTATATCAGATTGGTGGCACTATGAGCTGTTCATTGCGAAGGTACATGGTTTGCTACTATCTTGCTACTCTTTTTGTACTGTCATTAGATAGTAATACTAGTGGTTTGCATGTGAATTTATTGGCAGGGTGGACCTACAATGGAGGTGCAGGACAGGATTCAATGATTGGATGCTCAATTTCGGCTGTATCGATTTCACCTCTTCCATCACTACGAACTTGGATATCCTTGGTCTGATGAAGAATAGGCGCTATATTTCTGCTCTGAACCAACAAATTAATTCAGTATGAAATTGTCCAGGGCAAAACATAACTGTATCTGATTGTCCAGTGCAGAACATGACAGGTGCTAAGCGGAAGAGACATGTTTAAACCGAAAATACAAGGTGTGGTATATGTTTACCAGCTGCTTGATATTTGTGCAGACAGAGATGTCTGCCCGTTGCTATTTGGCAAACAAACAAAGTGTCCACAATTTTGGTTGAACTGCACAAGAGAATAGTATAGTCATTGCATGCAGTGCCATTTGAAAATAGACACGGAAAGATTGGATAGTCACTTCATGGGCTGTAGAAAAGTAGTACTGTACTATTTATTGGCCAACACTAGGTGTTTCATTGCTTTGGTCTGATTATACAATGGGCATCATTTTGCCTAAGTTAAAGTTTGTATTCCGAAAATAGTCTCGTGGTGTGATCGAGAGAACACCAAATCATATTGCAGTGGATGTTCCTCCATCATGTGTGGTTCATTCTCATGGTTCCAGCTGTTGGTGAAACCGCTTACGTTTGCAAGAGGAATTGTAGACTTCACAAACAAATTTGTCTTTCAGTCTGTATTGAATGTTGGCCAAGAGAAGCATCCATGTTAGTAGGAAGAACAAATGTTTTTTCTAGATCTTTGCTTTTGGAGCTACATATTTGTATATGATCTGTGAATCATTGAGATGCATTAACATGTTGATCTTATGTATGGGAATCATAATAGTTAGTTTTAGTTGCAACGCAGGATATGAAGTTGTTGATCTTTGCTTTTGGAGCTACATATTTGTATATGATCTGTGAATCATTGAGATGCATTAACAGTTACTTATTTCTATTTGCTCAGTGTTTACAAGTTACTGAACGATCACTAGCTAGCCTACAAATGCGCTCCTGGAAGTTTTATTTGCAACGCAAGATGTGAAGTGGCAGTTTTTTGAATAAAAATGCCTACCTCTGAAGAAACTGACAAGCTACACTATCGATCCAACACGGATAAAAATGCCTACATTTGAATAAGTTTAAGCCTAATTAATTCCATGAGCAAAGCAGCAAGACCAAGGCATGGCAATAATTAATGGCATGCAGAAGTTTAAGCCTAATTAATTCCAGCGATTTAAGTGGCTGCATGCATGCCCTCGGCTGCGACTCGTTGCATGCTACTTCACGTACTGACTGCGAGCGATTTTGATTGCCTGCATGCAGCCGGCCGTAATTAAGGCAGCTAACTGATGCGAAAAAGATACACTTTAATTGTTGCGGGCTTTTTAAATCTATGGAATCATTATTGACAAGGAGGGAGATGATTCAAGTGCACTCATTTGACCGCCATGTCGGCGTGCGACCCAGACGGGACGGGACCTCACAGTCATAATTTCAGTTTCTCTAGTTTTCCACGGCAAGCTGGCGCGCTAAGCCATTATGCATTGAATTCCGATGACCGTCGCGCTACCTTCCGCCTATAAGTACTACTTCCCGGCCTTCTCCGGTGCCACCGTGACCCAACTCGCCATATCCTCATAAGCCCCCACCGGCCGGACGTCGCTCGCCACGTCCGCCATGCCCCTGCCCGTCCGCGGTAGGCGACGCCGGATGCGTTCACCGCCAGAACTAGTGTTCGGGTTTTCATCGGAAGGCAGACGGAGGGAGGAGGCATTCTATCTGTGTTTAAATGGCAATGCGGAGATCGAGGTGTTGTTGGAGCGCGACCACATGGCGGAGGAGCAGGAGTTTTTGGAGCGCGACCGCCTAGCGGAGGAGTAGCGTATCACCGATTTGCGCCGCCATCGGGACATGGAGCAGCAGAGCACCGACGCTCTGAGTCGTGAGCAGAGCGCCTGCAACTAGGACGACTACGTGGAGGCCGGCGCCCGACAAATAGCCCCGGAGGCTGTCAGGCACGCACACGTTCGTGACGCCGATTTTTACTACCAGCTCGGTAAGTTGGTTTCCCGCTTGCAAGCCGAAGCTTCGGTGGACCACGCCGGCATGGAAAGGGCCAACGCGCGCGAGCAACGCGCCCTATCGCACCTCTTACAAGTCCGAGGTGAGGCGCACGACGTTGGTGCCGGCATTTAGCATGTACCACAGATGGCGGATGGCATCATCTAGTTAGCTAAGAGTAAGTTAGTACTTGTACGCTACTAGAGTATTAGTGGGAGTAGATAGTTAACTTGGCTATGATGGTTGTCAACGTGGAAGTTCACTACTCTATATGTGCATCAGACTTGTTACTTTGCTCTGAATGTTGAACTTTCCGTTTGAACGTATGTAATGGGCTGTTATTTTTTTAAATGGGTTGTATTTGTCCTCCACGGGTTTAGAGGCTGACTTGTGGGCCTAGCAAGTTGACGCGTACACAATCAGGAGATGATTGTACGTGGAGAGGATGACAGTAGGGACCCGCCAAGGTCATGGCAGTACGCAAGCAAGTGCCTCCTTATTTCAAGCAAATAAAAAATGGCTCCTCCTAGTGGATTTCTGACATCTGGGTCCCATGCCATTGTCAATGTAGTCAATAAACGAAAGAATTGCAGAACGAGCGGCTGACACCAGGGACCCAGCATCTCGCCTAGTTATTTTTGTTTTGGGTTAATTTGATAAATGTCACTCCAAATCTGGTGTATCCGAGAAATGCCACTGCAATTTCCAAACTTTGAAAAGTCTGGAGTGACATTTTTCAAAGTTTGCAAAAATTGCAGTGGCATTTTTCAAAGATTAGAAATTGCAGTGGCATTTTTATGAATCGCCATAATTGGAGTGGCATTTCTCTAATTTGTTTTTGAGATGGAAGCAGGGTGTCAACTGGGCTGTGCGGGACACTCTGGCCTGTCTAGACAACCTTTTCTTTTATGTTTACCACAGACCAGCCCAATTGTTTTTTTCTTTCTAAAAATGGCTAGCCCAGTTTTTTTGTGATTTGTCAAGTAAGTCGCTTCATTCGGCTGGCCGAGAAAATGGCCTATCAGTAATGAGTAATGGGCTATACATTTTTAAAACACATCAAACCGGCAATTAGTTTCAAATTACTTTTTTTCAATTCAAGATTTTAAATTGCATTGATGTTTATGCGTGGACAATTTATTGGATTTTATATTGATATACATTTATTTTTAAAATCAGTCTGAATGTGACTTGAAATTTCGGGATTAAAAACAGTCCAGACCGCACCGACATATGCAAAATTTCGTATAATTTTTTAATCGTGGCCACAATATGGGCTATAATGCTAATAAAAAGAATATGGGCTCCAAAAAAACCCGTAAGAATTAGTAAATGGGTTGTAAATTATTTGAAATAGTGGCAGATGAGATGTATGTTGTTTTCCACAGATGGCCTATATACTGTTGGATGTCCATCCAACGGCCGTCGTGCTTCTTCAATCTCTGCTCTTCCTGCTCCAGCAGCTCAAACAAGCGCCGGCGGGACTGCCTGCTCCCTCCTCCCCGCGGCCGGCTCTGCTGCTGCACAAGCCTCACAGCCCCACCGTACTCCCATCGCTGGCCTAGCCATCCCTCTACTCACCAACACCTGCTGTTATTCTCCGGAGATGGCAGACAAACCAGTAAACCCTCGTACAGTCATACTTCCCTCCGCGTGGGAAACAAAAACAACTGCCGAGTCTTCCCTCCCTCAGTGTCATTCCCTTCCAAGGCCTCGCCGTCGTCCACCGGCCTGGTGCTCTCGGCGTGGCGTGGTCAACGTGGTCAACACCTGACATGCATCTGAAGTGGACTGTACGTGGAGAGGCTGACAGCTGGGCCCACAGCCGCACGCAAGGAAATGCCTCCTTATTACGCGCAAAATAATGATTCCTCCACATGACATGTGGGACCCATCGAAAGGGCCTCTGTATTTCGCGAAAAAAACGTTACCGCCGCTGACAGCTCGGACACACCAGCTATATCATCGCACGCAAGGAAGTGCCTCCTTATTACGCACAAAAAAAATGAATACTCCCCCTGCTAGCTTGGACCCAGTATAGTGGGCCTACTAAGTTGACGGGGACGAAGGGCTTTGTCAACTTAGTCAATATGCATGATTCTAGTTCCACTGACCATACGATGTCCATCCAACGGCCGTAGTGCTTATTCAACCTCTGGTCTTCTTGCTCCAGCCGCCCAACGCAGCGCCAGTCGTGCCGCCTGCTCCTGCCTCCCGTGCCCATACTACTCCCACCGCTGGAGAGGCCATCCCTCCACTCCACTCACCCACACCCCCTGTTATTCTGCGGTGACGGCAGCACAGCCGAACCAGTGAACCCTCATACTCCTCTCCGCATGGGCATCCACTGCCGCGTCTTCCCCGGCTCCGCGTCGTCCCCTTCCTAGGCCTCACCGTCGTCCACCACTGTGGTGCTCTTCGCACAACGTGGTCAATGTGGTCAAGGACCGAATTCCATCGAAAGAATACTGTACGTGGAGAGGCTGACAGGTGGGTCCATGGCAGCCGCAAGGAAGTGCCTCCTTATTAGGCAGAAAATAATTATTCCTCCACCTACCAGCAGGGACCCACCGGACGCCCACCAGTATTTCGCAAAAAAATGTTTGCCCCTGACTGCTGGGACCCACCTGAGGGCCACCATATTTCGTGAAAAAAAACGTCCCCCCTGCTATCAGCTCGGACCCACCGGAAGTGCCTCCTTATTACGCACAAAAAAATGAATACCCCTGCTAGCTGGGACCCACCTTGGTGGGAGGCTGACTTGTGGGCCTACTAAGTTGATGGGGATAGATGGCTTTGTCAGCTTAGTCAATATAAACGAGTCTAGCTCGAGTGACCGTACGATGTCCATCCAACGGCCGTAGTGCTTCTTCAACCTCTGGTCTTCTTGCTCCAGCCGCCCAAAACAGCGCCGGTCGTGCCGCATGCTCCTGCCTCCTTTGGCCGGCTGTGCTGCCACGGAGGCCTCACCGCCCCCTACTATTCCCACCGCTGGCCAGGCCCTACGGCGACGGTAGCCTCACACACGGCAGCCGAACCAGTGAACCCTCGTACTCCTCTCTGTGCGGGCTTCCACTGCCGCGTCTTCCCCGACTCCCCGTCGTCCCTTTCCTAGGCCTCGCTGTCGTCCACCGCCCTGGTGCTCTTGGCTCGGCGTGGTCAACGTGGTCAAGGAACGACTTCCATCGGACGTGGACTATATGTGGAGAGGCTGACAGCTGGGTCCACGGCCACAGGAAGGAAGTGCCTCCTTATTACACAAAAAATAATGATTCCTCGACCTGACAGTTGGGACCCACCGGATGGACACTGTATTTCGCGAAAAAACGTTTCCCCTTGACTGCTGGGACCCACCAGCTACATCTTCGCAGGCAAGGAAGTGCCTGATAGTTGGGACCCACCTGGTCGAAGCGAACGTAGCATTGTCATTCTGGTCGCGAACATGTAGAGGCGCGCACGTGTACGTACAAATATACTGGTGGATGTAGAGGCGCGCACATGTCGTAGTAGAGGCGCATACGTGTCGTAGTAAAGGCGCGCACGTAGCATGTACACATACGTACAGCGGCCAGGGTGCAAGAAAGAAAATATGGCCACGTATGTGTACATACGGGCGGGGTCTCGAACGCCTACTTGCGCATACGTACGGCCAGGGCTCATGTACATGGCTGCGTCGAAACGGAGAAACAGCGTCGTGGTCGTGTTCATTGGGAGGCAACAGAATGTGTCGTGTTCATGGGAGGCAACGGAATGCGTCGTGTTGATCTGGAGGCAACGAAACGCGTGGGAGCCAGCCGGCTGGGTCGGAACAGAATGTGTGGTCGTCTTCATCGGGAGGGCTTGAACGGAACATGCGATGGAAACGAGGCCTGGCGTATCGCAAAACGGAGGAAACGACCTTGTGTTCGACCGGCCACGTTCGAAACGGGATCCTGTACATCAGGAGGGGTCTGGCGTACCGCAAAACGGAGGAAATGGACCTCTTACGGTTGAAACGGGGGTCCTGTTGATCTGGAGGGGTGTGGCGTACCACAAAACGGAGGTAACAGACCTCCTACGATCGAAACGGGGGTCCTGTTGATCGGGAGGGGTGTGGCGTACCGCAAAACGGACGGAACAGACTTGTGTTGGAGCGCCACCGTCGAAATGGGGGTCCTGTTCATCGTGAGGGGTGTGGCGTACCGCAAAACGGGACTCCACGGGATACTGTTCATCTCCACCGTCGACCTCCTCCAGCCTCCACGGGCTACCATCGACCTCCTCCAGCCTCCATGGGCTCCTGTTCGTCCAACCTCCACCGCGCGCTACTCCACCGACTACTGTTCAACCACCCCTCCACGGGCACCCCTCCATCGTCTGCTGTTGATCCATCCCTCCACACCACGGGGTCTTGTTCAACCACCCCTCCACGGGCACCACTCCACCATCTACTGTTCATCCAGCCCTCCACCACACCACGGGGTCCTATTCATCTAGATGCAACCCCAATGCTCACTATTCATCCAACCCCCCCCCCCCCCCACCCGCAACGCTCATTGTTCATCCCAGAGGTAGCATCGATCGGCTTCAGTTAGCAGAAGGAGCAAACGAATCACTCGATCGGGTTAAGTTAACATCCATCGATTGATCGCCTCGGGTTCAGTAACGCGTAGCCTGCATTGCAATCGCTCGGGTTCAGTTAGAGCCCAACGCCTCACTCGGGTTCAGTTAGAGCCAATGCCTCACACACACGCGCGTACGTGTACAAGAGAAATGCGCATCGCTCGGCCCCCGACCTCCCACCGTAATCGGGAACTCCCCGAAATTTTCCTCCCCCTCGCTTCTACCACGGTTTTTTCCGTCATGGACGGCCTAAAGAATGTCATGCAGCTGCGTCTCCGGCCTGCCCAAGATGAAAAGCCCATTTTCTGTCATGATTTTTTGTCATAGAAGTAGGAGCCCACCACATCTATGATGATACCAGGTTTTGTCACAATTATCATCATAGAAGTGTCATATGTCTTTTTTTGTAGTGACAGGAGGTGTAAAGTTGCTACAGTGCATATACTTATCCCTGACGTTTTAGGATAGACACATTTAATGCACCGTCTACGTGTCCCTAACTTTCTTGGGGACAGAAACAGAGCTTCTCGCATCCGTCGGCGCCTCACCCCATCTTGACACGCGGCCAGGATGAAGAGGCTTGCGGGGCCAGGCTGGCAGGCTTGTCGCTGCGCTAGAGCGGTGGCAGGGCGGTGGGATCTTTGCCGTGTGCGAGTCTTGCCATGGCCTCGCAAACATCCTCAGCAGGAATCTTGCTGGGGCCTCGCAAATGTTCGCGGCAAGAATCTTGCTGGGAAGTTTGCCTTTTGGTCTTCACAAAGATCTGCATGCCACCACGCAGATGCCCCGAGATCTTGGTCTTGACATTGTCGATGGTGTCAGAGCTCTCAACCTCAAGGGGGATGGTCTTGCCAGGGCTTCACTTCACGAACCTTCCTGGCAAGAATCTTGCTGGAAGCCCAGCTTATGGTCTTCTTTGGACATCTCGTATTTGCTTCCAGTTGTCGCCATCAGGCCTTGCCGTGGGTACGGCTACAACTGCCCGTGCATAAGTATGGGGGTACTAAAAGGGCCCAAACTTTAGTACACCGACAGGAGCCCCCGGTCCTGGGCCACACATCGGTGCGAGGCGTTGTTGGGCTAGGCCGAAATAGTGCACGGGGAGGCGTGGCAGGGGTTAACCACTGTAATCATCTCGACTGTCGTGCTTCCCCATGGTCCACATTGTGTGCGCGATGTGGGATACGTGCGCGGAGCGGCCGCAGAAGCAGCACACCTGCGAAAATGCTTTCACATCAAATAGTAAAGAGGTAGCCTCGCGCCTTCCCCATAAAAAGAGGAATCCACAGAGTTGCTACTCATTTAACTCTCCCCCGTTCCAGTCTAGAAACCACAGTCATTGTCTTCCTCAAGCCTGAAACAGAGCCCTCTCATCCATCTGCCGCCTCAACGCTCTAATCGTCCTCGGCCACTTGCCCCCCCTGTCGGTGTTCTGGGAATGGGGGTCCCCAGACTTGCCTGCCTGCGGCCTGCGGCGTGGCTCAAATGGGGGGCCTAGCACGGCCCATCTTCACCAACACAAACTCGAGACCCTCGCGAGGGGACAAGCCTCGCGGGGCGGATGATGCGGAGCCTCCTCAGGCACGGCGACACCAGGTCGGCTCACAAGGAGGCCGAGAGATCAAGGCAGGGTACCTCACGAGGTGTCCGTGACGCAAGCCATGACAACTCAGGGCGCCGGGCGGGTGCCAGCCCGCGCAGCGTCCTTCTTTCCTCTTTGGTGCAAAGGGGGCAAGCGCAGCCGCAGAGTACCGAGGCATCAGGCAAAGGTTGCCATTTCGGTGCAACGAGACCAGGACCAGGAGGACTACGAGACGGAGGTCACCGTGGAGCCTAAGACGGCGTCATCACCAGAGCTTTGCGCAGGCGAAGACTACTTTTGTCAGGATAGCTGATACTTGCTGTCCCCCTTTCAAATTAGCCCGCCATTGTTGGCTCCCTTCCCGCTCGATATTTGGGAAGAGGACCAGGGCCTCTATAAATAGGACCAGCCACCCACAGAGCAAAGGGGATGGGAGGTTGGAAGGAAGAGGCTCGTTAGAGGGGGAAGAGGTCGGTGGGTCGGAAGCAGAGAAAGAGAGAGAGACAGAAAGGTGGCTGAACTCCTCCCAACAGTTCACCGCCCCAGCCAAGAACAGACCCTCGCGAGGCTGTTCTTTCATCAGCCCAAGAGGCAATCCACCACACCACACACTGGAGTAGGGTATTACACCACAACGGTGGTCCGAAACAGTATAAACCCTGTGTCCCTTGTGTTGTTCATTTCGTAGTTTAGATCCTAGCATGGGGGGGAGCAGGTAGGTTGGAGGCGAAATTTCCGCGCGCACCCCAGTGTTCGAACCTCAAGAGTCTACCGGAACCCGAAATCCGACATTTGGCGCGCCAGGTAGGGGTGCTCCGGAATTCGTCTTCCACCACCCCGTTCTCCTCCGACCATCATGCTCATGTCTGACGCTGGTCGGGCCCGTGCGGAGCGCCGGGCCACCCTCGCTTCCCGCGTCGCCCAGACAGCCCCTGTCGGCGAGCGTCCTCACCGTTCCCTGTCACCTGCCGTCTACGCCGCCACCGGCCCAGCGGGGAACAAGCAGCAAGCATCGTCCCAGTATCCTTCTGTGCGGCAAGACGACCGCACCACAACTCCCTCACTCGCCCCAGCTGGATCTTCGTCCCGCGCGCTTCACGCGCCCATGGAGGCTTGGGCTGCACTCATCGCGGCAAACGAGCTCCTGCGCTACCGTCCCGTCGACGACGTCTACGAAGAATGGCTCGACCGCGTCGCCGAGCTCGTCCGCGCCGCGGGGCGCTCTTCCGCGCCGTCCGTTCCGCTGCACCGCACCCCGCCCCGTGCGGGCGACGAGGCCCCGGCGGCGCCCCGGCCACCTCCTCCTCAAGAAGACGCCATGGCTCCAAGGCGCGTGGCCCCTGGGTGGAACCCGCTCCGTCAGGTGCCAGCGTGGCAAGAACAGAGCTGCCAAGAAGTCCCTCGCCCGCCAGAAGCTGCCCAGGCGCTCCCTGCTCCGGCACATCGCGACCATCCTCCTGCTCCAGCGCGTGGGGACATGCAAGACCAGTCTCTCCATCACCCAAGGCCTCCCATGGCCACAGCGGGCTGCCGCGCCTTCACCATCGAACTACGCAGCGTCGCGTGGCCAGGCAAGTTCAAGCCAGACCTGCCTCCTTGCTACGACGGCACGGCCGACCCTGCGGAGTTCCTCCAGCTCTATGAGCTGGGCATCGAAGCTGCCAACGGAGACGAGAAGGTCATGGCGAACTGGTTTTCCATGGCGCTCAAGGACGGGGCCCCCACATGGCTCCTGAACCTGGCTCCAGGCACAATCTCCTCCTGGGAAGAGATGCGCACCCGCTTCATCGCCAACTTCCAAGGTACTCGCGACCGGCCGCCCATCGTAAGCGACATGCGCCGCATCAAGCAACAACCTAGGGAGACCCTGCAGAAGTACATCCAGCGCTTCAACAACGCACACCTCAAGATCCCCAAGGTGACTGAGGAGGCCATCATCTCAGCCTTCTCCGACGACGTGAGCGACGTCAAGATGAAGGAGGAGCTGGCGATGCATGAAGACTTGTGCACTTCCTTGGAGCTGTTCAACTTGGTGAACAAGTGCACCAGGGCTGAGGAAGGGCGTCTCTCCCTCCTCGAGCTGCCTGCCGCAGACCCATAAGAGAAGAAGCTCAAGGCCAAGGATGTGAAGCGCAAGGGGGCTGCCGTGCTCGCGGCAGAACCGGACACCAAGCGGGGCAGAGATCAGCCCGAACCTTCCAAGGGCAGCCGGTACTGCGTGTACCATGACCTCCACACCCACAACACCAACGAATGTCAAGAACTCCGAGCCGTGCGAGAAGGAAGGATCGGCCGTCGTCCCGACCGCGGTGACTGGGGCTACGGTCGAGGAGGAGGAAGGAACGCAGGACGCTAGGAAGACCGTGGCCCACGCCAGGGTTGGCGCGATCAACCTCGCGAGGATCGCTGGCAAGACCCACCTAGCGAGGGAGGCTGGAGGGATCAGCCTCGCGAGGGAGGCTGGAGGGATCAGCCTCGCGAGGGAGGCTGGAGGGATCAGCCTCGCGAGGATCGCCCGCAAGGCAACACAGGCCTCCCATCGCTACCGCCACAGCCAAGGAGAAACGAGGATCGCCACCAGGACGAGGAGGCTGGGGGCTTCCAGGAGCCGCGCGCGATCGCCTGCATCCTGGGCGGGGCTCAAGCCCCAGCCTCTCAACGCATGTTCAAGCAGTTCGCCCGCGAAGTGAATGCAGTCCTCCCCAGACTCGAAGCCACACGCCCTCTTAGGTGGTCGGCGTGCGCCATCACGTTCAGCTCAGCAGATCAACTCAAGTGTGCGGCTACAGCTGGAGTCCTCCCGATGCTTTGTTCCCCAATCATCAGCAGCGTGGTGGTCACCAAGACCCTCATCGATGGAGGGGCAGGGCTCAACGTCCTGTCCGTAGAGACATTCAACAACCTCCAAGTGCCCTATAGCCAACTCCTGCCAACCAAGCCTTTCTCCGGTATCACCGACGGCTCCATGGTCCCGATTGGGCAGGTCTGCCTCCCTGTCACCTTCGGGGCACGCGACAACTACCGCACCGAGCTCTTCGACTTCGACGTCGCTCACATCCGCCTGCCGTACAACGCCATCCTTGGGTACCCAGCGCTGGCCAAGTTCATGGCCGCAACTCACCACGGCTACAACGTACTCAAGATGCCAGGAAGCGGTGAAGTCATCATGGTGCCCTGTGAAGAGAAGGACGCGGTGTGTTCCCTGGAACGAGCCTTTCAGGCCGCATCACTGGAACACCTAGATCGCGGAAGCAGGAGGCTTCCCGAGGCCGCCCCCATGAAGAAGAAGACGTCGTCCGGCCTGGCCCCTGAGGAGGCAGGCCCCTCTGGGCCCGTGCCTGCCCAGGGGGAACCTCCTTCCATCACATAGGAAAGCGCGTCTGGCGCCCTCCCCAGGCAGGCCTCGAGGGCTCTCCCCTGGAGGGCCACCAACCTAGCCAGGGTCACGAGGGAGGCGCTTGGGCACCACTGGGAGGCGTGTTTCAAAGCACGTTTCCCTCAAGAGGGAGCAAGGCAAGGGGATCCAGACCCTCAGGAGTTCATCAGCAAGGCCATTCAGGAGCTACAGGAGTCAAGAGTCATGAAAGGCGGCCGCCGCCTACCAGCAGAGGCCCCCCATCCAGGCGGGGATGGCGGGTTGCGCGTCTGCATCGACGTACCAGGGCTCAACCGAGTCGCCTCGCTGGAGCGCCTCTGGCCCTCGCGAGTGGGGCGCTGTGGAGGTCCACCCCACAGCTACATTCGCATGCCTTACGGCTTGCCGAGCGCGGCTGACACGTACCAGCGCCTCATGAGGGGCATCATGGAGGCACGAGAGGCCACGCGTTCCGCAACCCTGGCGGAGATGGAGATGGTGCGCGAGGAGCCGCCAGCGCCTCCGGAGCCTCCTAAGGCCCCTGGGCCTAGGGGCTCGTAAGGATCGGCTTCCGCAGCCCACCGAGCCTGCTAGACCAACACCCCTTCATCTTCAACATCATGAGGTGACATCTTTCGAGTTCTATTTCCAACTGGGAGCGCCCCCAGCGCTGCATTATTCCCAAGCCACGTGGGTCCATCCCTGCGGCGTGTATCCCTTTTCATTTCGCGTCGTTAGCTTACCTTGTTGGGGGCGCCCCTTGGGCTGCATGATCCCCAAGCCGCTCAGGCCAGGCCCAGCGGCATGTATCCCATTTGCGTTTTTTACGGTTATGCGTTAGAACCACCATGCTTGATTATTTGATGCCGGTCCACGACACCTCTTCTTCTCCATGCTGACCACTTGCACGTTAAAGGGGGGTACCGAGCATCGCGACTCAGGGCTCTTACTGGCTCTCCAGCCCTCACCCTCTGGCCTTGACCACGGCACCGCGACCTGGCATACCAGCGATGGCTGAGACCAGCTCGAGGGCCGGGACCCCAGGACGTAGAGTGCAGGCATCTAACCGAACTTGCAGGGACACAACACAAGATAAGGCCCAGTGCCAGGCGCAACCCGCCTAGAGGTAGGGCCCCGTGAGTCCTGCGCTGGCTCACGGGTGCCCAGATACACCTCGCTAGGCCCTACCGTGCCTGCCACGTGTCAGGGCGGGGCTGTACACGCCCCGGGGGCTCCTCCCGAAGGGGGCCCCCTCCCACGTACCAGTGGAAGCACCATGCTTCGCGCTGGCTGATGACACTGCCGAGGAGCGGCTATGCCCGTACACATACGGAAGCACTATGCTCCGCGCTGGTGATAAACAACTGAGGGTGGCCTCCGGGCCGCATCAACCTCAGGGAGCTCAGAGCTCAGTGTCTAGCCTCATCATAACGCCTCCCATCGGGAGTGCCGTGCGAGGGGGCTGGGCACGGGGGCTGCGCCTGGGTCACGCCCAGACGCACGCCGCCCAGCCAGGCCCCCCCGGGCCTGGTTCGTCGCACGCCTCTCCCCAAGCGGAGCCAAGGTATGAAGGCCGTTTGAGCGTTAAGGGGGACTCTTGAGAATCGCGACTCAGGAGCCTAACTGGTCATGTAGCCCCTCACTCCGTGGCCCCGTCCTGGTTTCCGATCGGGACCATCGCTGGGTGAGGCACGCGCGCGGCCGGGCTCTGCAGACGTCGAATGGTGGATCCACCCACATCACACCTCCCTACTTGCTCTTCGTGCGCCAAGGGGGACTCCTGAGCATCGCGACTCAGGAGCCTAACTTGTCATGTAGCCCCTCACTCCTTGGTCCTGTCCTGGTTTCCGGTCGGGGCTATTGCTGGGTGAGGTACGCGCGGGGCCGAGCTCTGCCAGCGTAGAACATAAGCAAGTACGAAGGAAAAGCGCAAATTTCAAAGGAATTCGAAAGCAAATATTATAGTCCACACTGTTATCCCAATATCAGACGCAAGTTTAAACGCCTCCTCGAGGCATGATACATGTGCAGGAATTAAAAGCAGGACGGGAGCCACGATGGAGTCACTTGGCAGCGGGGGAGCAGCGCGGAGTGGGTTCGCCTCACGGAGCAGTGGGGTCGGCAGTGCCTTGCTCCGGCTTGGTGCTGAAGGCCCGGAACTTTCCCAGCAGAGCCTCTGCACGACCCTTCACGGCCTCAGCAGCAGCAGCGGCACGCTCGCCGCTCACGGGCTCCAGCAGGTTGTCGAGGTCGAAATCGGGATCGCGAAGGTGGATGTGGGTGAGAACCCGCGTCAATGCTGCTGAAGACAGGACACGCGCCTCAGCCTCGGCCATCGGGCCAAGGCCAAGGGCGACATCTTCAAGAGCATGAACTAGGAAGGGAAGAAGCTTGGCGGGGCCGAAGTCGGCGCCAGCCAGCGGGCTCTCCAGGCCGCTGTCGTAAAGCGTCCTCAGCGAGGAGCAAGCCCTCGCCTCCAACTCCGCGAAGGCCATGCGGTCCTCGGCAAGAACTAGGGCCTTCTCGTCCATCTCAGCCTTCCTCTTCCCCAACTCCTGCTTCGCGGCGCTTCTTGAGCTTGGCCTCCCAGCCCTCGATGACCGCCTCGGGAGCCTTCACGCCTTCTTCCTGCTCTTGGCGAAGGCGGACCTCTTTCGCGAGCTGATCCCGCAGGCCTTGCAGCTCGTCCTCCAGCGCCTTGCAGCGACCACGGGCGTCGACCACCTCCCCTAGGGCTACATCACAAGCAGCCTTCGCCTCAAGGATGGACTGCTTCTCCTCGTTGCATGCCGTCGAGGCCTGGACCAGTGCCGCCTGAATCAAAGCGTCGGAGCGGACCTGTCCTGAAGCCAACTCCAAACGCCCGGCCACCAAGCGGGGGTCAGCGCCAAGAAGATCCTGCCGCAGTTGGTCCAGCTCAGCAACAGCACGATCCAGGACGGCACAAGGAGTCAGAGAGACAGCAGCCGATGGAGTAGGAGGAGAAGGCGGCAGCACGGCCGCAGCATCCTGAGGCGGAGTCTGCCGTGCCCCGATAGCTGTAGTGGCGGCGGCAGGCGAGAGCACCTCGGGAGCCACTTGGGCCGTGGGAGCTGAGCTCGCCCCAGCCGGCTCAGCCAGGCCTCGCGAGGACGACCGGGCAGGAGAAGCCTGTGCGTCGTGGTCACCCTCCTTCAGGGGTGCTACCACGGATGGAACCTCAGGAGCCCCCTTTGACTTCTTCGCTGCGGGCACCAGCCTATCCAGGTGATGCGAACGTCAAGCCTCACAAGCAGAGCAAGAAATAAAGACAAGAATTGAACGCTTACGGGTCGCTGCCAGTGAACTCAAGCGGCCTCTGGCCAAACCTGAAGCCTCAAAGCCGACTGGAAGGGTCCACCTCGGGAAGCTTGGAGGCGGAAAGTGCCTCTGCGGTCTGCCTCGGGGCTGGGGCTGACCCGCGGGATATCAGCCCGGTCCTGTCCTTCTTCGGGATCGGGGGCGAGCTCCCGCTGTCCTGCTCGTCGTCGTCTTCGTCATCATCCTCATCGTCATCGCTCGGAGGGAGGCGGAGAACGCGGGACCTGCCCAGGGGGTGGGGAGCCCTCAACTCTCCGTTAGTAGCCTCGGAGTCAGGCCCTCTTCCCCGCTCCCCTCCTTCCTCCTCTTCGCAGGAGTCGTCGGAGGGCACGTCCACCGGTACCTCGGGAGTTTCCATGGGCACAGGCCCATCCCCGTTGAAGACGGGCATGGACTTCACTACCCGCTCCCAGTCGTCGCGGAGGAACAAGGGGCATAGGAGCGCCCTCCAACCTCGCCACATTGCCCCCGACCAGAGATTGGAGAACCGCAGCCAGGTCTCCGTCAGCCCAGGCCGCGGGGCTCCGACGGGGCCTCCACATTGGAAGCGAGTACTGCCGAAGCGGAGCCAGCTGGTGCTCCAGGAACTCCCTCAGCAGCGATGCGCCGGTCAGCTTCGCCGCTGCCATGTCGGTCGGCCTCAGATCCGCGTCCATCTTCTCCAACACCATCTTCGCGCGGGGATCCGTGAGCTCCGCTCGACCCTAGTTGCTGGAGCTCGTGGGCTGCTTCATGGGCAAGATCAGCTGAGGGTGGATGCGCTCAGCATCCACCAAGACCCACTTGCTCCAGAAGCCCTCAATCCTCTTCCCAGGGTTCGAGATGGCAATGGCGCCACCGTATGCGACAAAGCTCGCGCACGCGGAAGTAGGACCGCGAGAGGTCCAGAGGTAGAAGTAGTGGCGCAGCAAGGCCACTGAAGGCTGCACCCCAACGTGGGCCTTGCAATAATAAGCAAAGATTGCCAGGAGAAGGACGGAGTTGGGATGGAGATGCAGAGCCTGTAGCTTGTAATGGCGGAGGACAGAGAAGAAGAACTCGGAGAAGGGAGGCACCAGGCCAGCAATGATGGCACTTACGAAGAGTGGATAGAAGGTGCTCCTCTGACCCTCAGGGGTGGCGGAGCCGGCCTTGAACACCTTCGCCCCGTTGATGCCTCCCGCCGTCGCTATCCGGCGCAACCGGGCAAGGCCCGCCTCCGACACGTTCGGCGGGTCCAGGGCAGACGAGTACCACGCAGCGGCCGGGGGCTGGCGAGGCGCCATGGCTTCCTAGGTCGCACGGTCTAAGCAGATCTGGAGACTTCGGAGGAATGAAGGAGAGGTGCAAGAAAGGGGATCTGAGCAGCAACCGGGGAAAGCAAGAAGCAGGGCCTAGGTGGATGCCACTCCCATGTCAACTCGCGCGGTTGCTAAGGCACCCACATCCAGTCAACCGCCACGCAGTGCCCAAGGCCGCAGGCTGTTAGGGCCCGCAGCGCTTCGCTCTTGCCCTTCTGCCTCACTGCACGGCCAAGTCTGGGCGCACCTTGGGTCCGGGGGCTACTGTCGGCGTTCTGGGAACGGGGGTCCCCAGACTTGCCTGCCTGTAGCCTGTGGCGTGGCTCAAAAGGGGGGCCCAGCACGGCCCATCTTCACCAACACAAACTCGAGACCCTCGCGAAGGGCCAAGCCTTGCGGGGCGGACGACGCGGAGCCTCCTCAAGCACGGCCTCACCAGGTCGGCTCACGAGGAGGCGGAGAGATCAAGGCAGGGTACCTCACGAGGTGTCCGTGACAGCCCGCGCAGTGTCCTTCTTTCCTCTTTGGTGCAAAGGGGGCAAGCGCAGCCGCGGAGTACCGAGGCATCAGGCAAAGGTTGCCATTTCGGTGCAACGAGACCAAGACCAGGAGGACTACGAGACAGAGGTCACCGTGGAGCCCAAGACGGCGTCATCACCAGAGCTTTGCGCAGGCGAAGACTACTTTTGTCAGGATAGCTGATACTTGTTGTCCCCCTTTCAAATTAGCCCGCCATTGTTGGCTCCCTTCCCGCTCGATATTTGGGAAGAGGACCAGGGCCTCTATAAATAGGACCAGCCACCCACAGAGCAAAGGGGATGGGAGGTTGGAAGGAAGAGGCTCGTTAGAGGGGGAAGAAGTCGGTGGGTCGGAAGCAGAGAAAGAGAGAGAGATAGAAAGGTGGCTGAACTCCTCCCAGCAGTTCATCGCCCCAGCCAAGAATAGACCCTCGTGAGGCTGTTCTTTCATCAGCCCAAGAGGCAATCCACCACAACACACACTGGAGTAGGGTATTACACCACAACGGTGGTCCGAACCAGTATAAACCCTGTGTCCCTTGTGTTGTTCTTTTCGTAGTTTAGATCCTAGCATGACGGGGGGGGGGGGAGCAGGTAGGTTGGAGGTGAAATTTCCGCGCGCACCCCAGTGTTCGAACCTCAAGGGTTTGCCGGAACCCGAAATCCGACACCCCCCAGTTGCCATGGCACCCAAAGAGAGCAAGGGTAAAGAGGTGCCCAAGGCGAGCAAGGGAAAAGAGATGCCGGAGAGCGAGTTGGTGATGATGCATAAGAAATATGTCTTCTTCGCCCCGACGCTCGATGCGTGCGCTCTGAAGGAGCGGTATCTATGCATGTGGGGAATATAACCAACGGGGCACCCTGCTACCCGCGTAATCCCAGCTTCCTGCGCCAAGGCTGTCCGAGATAAATTCCCTTTCTTTGTTGATTACTTCTATTGCAGGCTTTGTCCCCCATTTTTTGATTTCCTCAACGACATCATGTACACATATGAGTTACATATCTTGGATTTTACGTCGAATGTTGTGGCATGTATGTCCATCTTCGCCCACCTCTGTGAGAATTTTTCCTGAGTGGTCCCCAACACAGCCCTCTTCCACCATTACTTCATCCCCCGCATCCAGGCAAGAGAGGCCCTTTCTCGCTGCATCGCCTGGATCCCAAGGGCATGGAACAAGGATACGTACCCAGACAGGGTCTACCGCAATAAGTGGGATGAATGGCGGGGCAGGTGGTACTGGATGACGGAGGAAGATCCCCAGCCAGTCTTTATGCCCCGGCAAATGAGACTGGCTTGCGGAAATGGTTGGAGCGCCCTCGACCCTCTAGACGGGGAACTCACAATCGCAATTGATAGGATCAAATGCCTCAGAGCTGCCAGGCTCACAATAGAGATGGTGGGCGTTGATTTCCTTCACCACTGCATTGCCCCGTTGCAGAACAAGGGGAGACCAGCTTGGGAATATCGGAACGCAGTGGATATCATGAGGCTGCGCCCTGGTCTGAACAAAAACCTAACGGTTCTTCAGCACGCAGATCTTTGCCACAAGCTATTCAAGGCCGAAAAGTCGCCCAAGTTAATGGTAGGCGTAATCCCACTGTGCAACAACTCTGCCCTGAGCACGATCATTGCCAAGATGTTGGTGTTCAATGCCCATGGCCTTGACGCCACCTGGGTCGAGCCATCCGCGAAGCAGGCACTGGATTTCTTCGACAACTTGTCACAGAGGGCCATCCGAGAGGAGAGGAACCTCATCCGCCCCACCACCGACGAAGAAGAGGCATATATTGCCAATGGGGCGGAAGAGGCGGCTCTCGCCACAGAGGCCAGCAGCGTTCACTCTGTGTAAGATGAAGCCAGCGAAGAGGAGGACTTTGCCGAGCAGGGGGAGACTGCCAGAGAGCATAGTGGTGCAGTTGTCGGGGGCTCTTCTGTCGAAGGTACAACTGAGGAGCAGCTGTATGATGAGTGTGTACTTCGGCGAGCCAGTCCAGTGAGCTTCCTCGCACGAAGAGGTCCCCGGTAAGTGGGCGGCCGCCAAGGCTGTGCAGCGGCAAGAAGCTCAACAGCAACCTGTGCGCCAGATGAGGCACACGATCACGGTAGCAAAGAAAGCGGCGAGAGCGGCTCACGTGACGGCACCAGCAACTAGACTAGGCTCACATCGGCCTGCCGCTCCTACCAGAGCCAAGCGGCCCAGGTCCCCTTCTCCATCCCCTAGTATAGACGCTATAGCAGAGGTCGACTCTGACCTCTCCGCTTTTAGCCCGAAGAGAGACGAGAGCCCAGAAGGAGAAGAGTAAGTGTCCTACCGCCGCCTTTAGCCGTGAGCTTTTGGTTTTTCTTATCTTATTTGTTCTTGCTTTGGCCTGTCCCTATAGAAATACGGAAACATTGACACAAAGGATGGAGAAGAAGGCCTAGACTTCAATGGGTGACGAGCCCCCGGTAAGCACCACAGGTGTGACAGAGACTATCACCATCAGCTTGGAGCCCAGCCCACGACGTAGCCCCCAACCTAGCCCCCAGCGTGAGTCCACTACTCATTTCCCACTGGCGAACATCGGGGTGTATATCTTCCCTGCCGACATTGCCGGGTTTGCAAGAGAAGAACAACAACATAGAGGGCCACTCAGGGTCGTCCCTGACATGCCGCCTCCGTCAATCACACCGCCGAGGGATGGATCCCCGGCAAGGGCTCCCACTGACGAGTCCACTCGCATGGAGGAAGAGCCCGCAAGCACTGGTGCCGGCAGTCCTATACCAGCAACAAATGTTGCTAGGGGGGGAACCACCTCCCAATAGCTCATCACAGGTAAGCCGCTTGCTTCCAGGCACTTGTCGTTCTTCCTGTCTTGAACTTCAAACATGGTTTCATCTCATTTCTCCTCCTTGGCTTTCAGTTCCCCACTTGATGGATCAAATGGACGTCAACGTCGTCATCGAGGAGACCGCCAAGGATGCTGCTGCCGAAGCCGCCAGAGTCACTGTTGGAGGCCGCCAAAGACGTGCATGAATAAGCCGCCAAGGGGTCTACTAAGGGGATGGCAAGGAGACCGATGATCATACTGGCAACATTCCTGCTGCAGGAGCGCCTGGCGCTACACCGATCCCGGATCCCCCAATTGGCGGTGAGGCAGTGGTCGAGAATCGACCGTCAACATCTAAAGTCCCCCCCCCCCTCAAGCAGATACCTAAAGGTTGGCCACAACTTGTTCATCAATATCCCAGGGATGACAAGTACTAGAGCACCAATCGAAGGAGAGACTATTGATGAGGAAGTCATTGCTGTTGTCGGGCTCAAAATAGTTTACGAGCCGTGCGCCAGCAGCAGTGGATCCAAAGAAGATCAGCTCCTCCAGGCTATGAGCGAGAACTTCCAGAAGCTCCAGGTGCTTCACCGCTCCCGAAAGAAGAAGTTGGACTCCAGGGCAGCATTTATTGAAGAAGCAGAGGCAGACTTCCAGAACGGCGTCGAGCAAACGCAAGTCTGGTTCGCCGAGGCTTGGCAAGAGGTGAGGACTGGCCGGCAGCAGTTAAGCCGAAGTTGGGACGAGCTCCTCTTGAAGCAGTCTAACATTGAGAAGGCATGGGAAGAGGCTGCTCAGCAAGCTGTGTCACATCCCCAGTTTTAGCTTGTAATTATTTGCATTAGTGTGCATCCATGCATGATGTTTAAATTTCTGAATTTGGAATTGAGGGAATTCTCAAAGCCTCAAAATGAAATACATGGCAAGAACCCTAAAAATTTCATTGAACCAAAAATGCTCTTCATTGATGTCTGGTATTTTTGGGAACAGCTTAGACCCAAAGAAAAAATGATGAAAATTTTTAAAGAAAAATTTTGGGCATTGAATTTAAATCATATTGTATTTGAATTTGGAATATATTCATCATATATGGAATATATTTTCAAATAACCTTGAGTTATTTTATGTGCATCTGGCCTACTACAAAGTATCTACATAAAAACATTCAAAGTAGTTTGGCACCGTTTTAGTTCTTGCGAATTTGCAAATAGTGGCAAATATTAAATAAAAATAGAAAACAGAATTGAAACAAAAAGAAAAGGAAAGAACAGAAATGTACATGGTGGCCTACTACTGTAGTCGGCCCACCCAAGCCCAACTGCCAGTCATTCCCTCCTCTCGCCAGGAGGACGAGAGGCGCGTGCCCGGAGCGCGTGAGCACGCGCTTGGCCACCTCCTGCCTGCTTGCTACTGTTGGAGTCGGCCCCGAGTGCCATGCAACCCCCTGGAGGCCCTCGCTCTCTCCCTCTCCCTCGTTCCCCTCCTCTGTCTCGCTCTCTCACGCACACCCTAACGCGCCATCGCTGCCGCTCGCTGTTGCTATGTCCACCGCCACCCCCTCACCTCTCCGATGCGCCCTCGAGCTCTGCCGTGCCTCCCTCATCCTCTTCGTCGGCTCACGCGACCGGAAGAGCCCCGACACGTCGTCCTCAACCTCATCTTCTTCCTCGGCCAAGGAGATCGCCCTCGGGATTCCGACGCCGTCAAGCCTTCCCCGAGCCCACTGACCCTCTCTACGTCATCCCTGTGAGCTATTGTGTCCTCCCCCTGTCTTTCCTCTGCCATTCATGCGCCCTAGCTAGCTCCTACACCAAGCCCGAGGGCTCATCATCGCCGGCCATGTCACCGCTGCCGCTGCAGCCACTGGTGCTTGCGTCTGAGCGCGTCTTCATACTCAGAGCATCTCCAGGAACCCGTAGCACTCGCGGGTTCGGCCTACCGTTCCCTGTAGCGCTTCCTCCGGGGACGCCCGAACTCCGGCCGTCGTGCAAGTTGCCGCCACCGTCGAATTAGGTCACCTGAGCTTCTACTGCTCGAACCACAAGACACGGACGAGCTCCAGCATCATGTAGACCCTCTCAGTCGTCGATTTGGTCGCTGGAGGAGCGTTTCCGACGCCCTCCGCCGTCTCTGGCATCGCCGGCGACGAGCCGCGGGTCAACTCCGGCGAGTTTGACCCCTGTTGACCGGATTTGACCCCCGATAGTCACTAACGTGTGGGCCAGGCCCACCAGGTTAATTAAGTTAACCACCAAATTAGCACTCACAATCACTGTTAGCTGGATGTGACACGGACATACGGGTCCCACCGGTTAGGTTTGACCTAGACCGCCCCGTTGACATGCTGACATCACAATGACGTAGTGCCAACACAGTAAATATATTTTGGAGATTTAAATAAATCAGAAATGATTTATTTATTCCAAAAAATAGTTAAAACTTCTAAAACTCATAGAATTAAACCGTAACTCCACATGGAATAATTTATATATGAAAAATTATCAGAAAAACCGAATCTATCAATTGGTACTGGTTTCATGCATGCTAAAGCAAGTTAAAGCTGCTGGTCAGGTCAAATCAATTAAATGTCATTTGAATATCAACATATGGAGTTTGAATTTGAACCTAGGGTTCAAACCAACTTCATTTAACCTCTTGTTGGTTGCATTAGCTCAATCAACAGCATATTTCCATGTCACATTCATGCATCATATTGCTGCATTCCATTGATTATGTTCCTTCTCTGTTGCCGGTATTTGTCCCCTCTTAGTAGACGTGGTTCCGATGATGAGATCGATGACACTGATGAAGAACTATACTATCTTCAGAAGTGCCAGGCAAGCCAAAACCCCTTGTTCATTCCGATACAATCCCACTCGCTCGCTCCTGCTCTCTTTTACTGCATTAGGACAACAATGATTCATCTGTTACATGCTGCGGTAGTTGAAGCCCTTTCCTCGGCATGACCTGTCATTGCCACAGTAAATAGATGAAATCCACTAGCATGAGTAGGAGTTGTTTGAGCCCTGATATGCCTACCCATTCATGCTTGTTTGTCATGCCTGCTACTACTTAGAGTTGAGTCGGATCTGATTCATCGTGGATGAATTGGAGGTGTGTAAACATGTCCTACTGTTGAGAGCTAAGTGTGTGAACACAATTTGGTAAAAGTATCGATGAGAGGCCATGTAGGAGTACATGGTGGGTTGTTTCATTGTAACCGTCCTTAGGAACTGAGATATGTATGTGTGATTTAAGATCAGCTACTACCACACATTGGGATCCTTACTTGACTCTCTCGACTTATTAACCGCCCATGTCCTCTGTCCGGGAGTTGCAAGTAGTTTCTGGTGTGTGTAGTATGCTAGAGGCCGTGCGCAGCGCTGACCCGAGGGGTGGGTTATGATGCGGTAGGCACGTGGCCCATGTACCGAGTCACCCGTTTGGTGACCCAGGAACCCTACACACATCGTTCGAGGCCGCAGTGGAAACCTCGGTCGGACTGCCTGCGGGTGGAACCTGAATAGGCGATAAACCTAGACTAGGGACTTGTGTGGTTAGTCAGGTAGTGGCCGACACCCTCGCCAGGCTTCTGCTTGAAGGTTGCCAAGATACATGACGTGTACATGGCGACAAGTGGCAAGAGCGTGTGTGAAGAAGGACACCCCTATAGGGTTAACATCATCTATTCGAATAGCCACATCTGCGGTAAAGGACTACTTGGTTGCCTGTACAGTTCATAGACAAGTGAAAGTGGATAGTCTAAAATGCGCAAGATAAGCGTGAGTGCTATGGATGGCCTTCTCGTAGGGAGACGGGAGCGGATCCATAGTGGTGTATTGATTTGGTGAATATGTGGACTCGTGTGCGCGACCCCAAAAGAGTTACTTGCAGACGTAGTTCAGGATAGCCACTGAGTCAAAGCTGGTGTAACACCCCGGATGTAACTTTCCATATTTGTAACTCCAACTCTTGCCATTTCCGGCTATGTGTTATGATATTTCCTTCGTGGTTGGGTTTTTGTCTTTCATTCTGCATTTTGTTCGTGTCATTAATTTCATCTCACATCATCATGTGCATCTCATTTGCATTCGTGTTCGTCTCATGCATCCGGTCATTTTCCCCATTGTCCATTTTGCGATCCGACACTCCCACATGCACCAGTTGCACCCCTCAAGTATTATTTCGTGAGCGGGAGAAAAATGTTCTCGTAATGGGTCAAGATTTGTCGAGTGGCCTTGGTACATCACCGGTGGGCCGACTGTCAAATTTTGTTCCATTTGGAGGTCGTTTGATGCCCCAATGTTTAACTGGGTAACCGCAAAAGCCAAGTCTCTATATCCCTTTCTTGTTCATTACATGTGATGTTGTGAAGATGACCCTTCTTGCGACAAAACCACAATGCGGCTATGCCTCTAAGTCGTCCCTCGACACGTGGGAGATATAGCTGCATCGTGGGCATTACAAATTGGTAATCAGAGCCATCCCCAACTTAGGAGCCCCATGCTTGATCGAATCGCTGACGTTGTTGAGTCTAGAACAAAATGTTTTGAGTCTTAGGTTTATATATATCGGAGAGCAGGATTCTATTTACTCCTTAGTCCAACCGTCGCTCTAGGGAGGCCTCCTAACGTAGATGTTTTGACTTTCCTCTCCTCAAATTTCACGAAAAACATTAGGATCACGCTGGTATCTTGGAATCATTCTGATATTCTTGTGACGAGAAGATTTAGGGGTTGTGGCCGTGTCCCGGGGAGTTGAGCTCCGAGGTGTTGTCGTCCCAATTTTATCGTTGCAGTTCTCGAATACCTGAGTTCGCCGACATCGAAAATCTCTTTTATGTAGTTGTTGGTGAGATAACCTCGACACCACCTAATACTGGGGCGGGAGTTCGGGAGTATTGCCGTATCTCGTATAACATACGATTTTCGAAGGTTGAGGTACACGATTTCCGAAGGTTTCTTGGTTATGTGTTGATGGATGGATACAGTTGAAGCGCAGGGCTTATTAGTTGTGTGATATATATTGTGCGTCCCTATATCCCCAACACCAGATTGCATAACCAAAAAGTTTAGGGAGTTTATAGGTGGGAAATGAAGTAGCTCTAGTTATTCTTCCCGCAGATATTTGGTTTGTGATTGGTTAATCCTTACCACTTATTTGTTCCAGCCGTACCTTGTTGTTTCATTGATCAACCTTTATCTATGTGACTTCTCACCTTTATGGACGTGTAATGTTAACTTTGGAATTCATTCGTTCAATCTCTGTTCGAATGTTTATTATGAAGACTATATGTTGCAATTTCCATCCATTGATTCAGCTTGTCTGTCTATCTATCTATCAAGATTCTAACGGATGCCACCCTCTTCAGGATGGCTCCTCCAACGCGTCTGAATCCGGAACTCAGTGATGGGAGTCAAGCGAACCCTCCACCTCCACATCCACCTCCGGAGGCACGGCAAGCTGTCATGCAGGCACCAACGCCAACACCCAGATGCTTTTGCAACTCTTGCGAGAGCAAAACCAAGGCCAAGGCAACTAAGGAAATCAAGGTCAAGGGCAGTTCAACAATTAGCCTCAGTTTGCTACCTTCAACCAGTTCCTTGCAAATCAGGCAAAGTCTTTCACCAACTGTGTCGAGGCCACAGACGCCGATGATTGGCTCGTGGAGATCTGCAAGCATTTTGAATGTAGCAATGTCAAGCCTGAGGACTTTGTCAAGTTCACTTCGTTTCAACTCAAGGACCAAGCTGCTGATTGGTATCAACAATACAAAGATTCCAGAGGAGGTCGAGTGATTACCTGGGATGATTTCTGGCAGGATTTCAAAGCTCATCATATTCCAACAAGTGTTGCTGAGAGCAAGCGTGAGGAGTTCCGCAATCTCAAGCAAGGCAGCATGTCTGTGTACCAATACATCATCCAGTTTCAGAAACTTGCTCACTTTGCAAGGCATGATGTTCCTGATGAAAAGAGCATGATCTATCACTTCCGGGGTGGCCACAAAGAAGATCTGTAGTTAGCTCTCATTCTTTTTGAGCCTACTAAGTTCGATCAATTCTATAACATGGCCCTCAAGCAAGAAGGTGCTCAGCTCAAGTGTGAGGCATCAAAGTAGAGAATCAGGGATGCAGTTTAGTCTTCTTCTTCCTCACAAGTGGCAGCTAAGCAACAGAAGTTCTGGCTTCCTCCTCCTTCGTTTCATCAGCCCTACTAGCAGAAGAACAAAGGTGGCCACGGATCGTCCCACCCACCCAACCCAGGCTATCAGAACACGTCTCAAACTCATGCTCCAAGGGTAAGTGCTCCTTATCACCATCCGCTCTTAGAGGTTACTTGCAACAATTTCAGCAGAAAGGTAACTATGCAAACAAGTGCTTCAACCAAAGGCACCTTCCGCCTCCTCCTCCTCTGAGGTCTTTAGCAGTGAAGTGCTCAAGCATAATCCCAAGTCTGCACGGGTGAACATGATGAATGCAGCTCAAGCATAGGATTCTTCAGAAGTAATCATGGGTAATCTTCTAGTTAATGATAGTCCTGCAAAAGTTCTATTTTATACTGATGCATCTATTTCATTCATATCAAGACCTTTTGCATCGATGCACAATTTGCATACTGTGGATCTGACTAAGCTAATAGCGGTTTCCTCTCTGGGTTAGTTCATGAATACCAAAATGATGGCTCCGGATGTTTCCAACAAGATGGGCAACTATAAATTTCTATCTTCTCCAATGGTTCCTGGCAACTCTCATACTGATCTAATTCTCGGGATGGACTGGCTTTCTAAGCACAAGGCTCAACTTGATTGTGCTGCCAGGGAGATTCAATTGACAAACTCTTTTGAGGATGTGATCATCATTGCCGCTCGAGAAGAGACCATTCAGTTGTTTTCTCTCAATGAGAAGGGAGAGTTAGATGCAATTTTTCAGATTCAAGTCGTTTGTAAGTACCAAGACGTCTTTCTAGGAGAGCTTCCGGGAATGCCTCCTCACCCGCCAGTTGAGTTTGTTATCGATCTTGAGCCTGGTACTGAACCCGTTTGCAAGCGTCCAAACAAGCTTGCACCAAAGGAGCTAAAGGAATTGAAGAAATAGCTCGATGAATAAGAGCGTCTGGGTTTGATCAGACCGAGTTCATCTTCATGGGGGTGTGGTGTTCTTTTTGTCCAGAAGAATGATGGCACGGACCGACTTTGTGTCGATTACCGTGCATTGAACAAGAAGACTATCAAGAACAAGTACCCACTTCCCAACATCAATGAGCTATTCGAGCAACTTAAAGGTGCTAAAGTATTCTCCAAGCTTGACCTCCTTATGGGTTATCATCAAATTCGCATTCATGAACAAGATATCCCCAAGACAGCATTTAGAACAAGCTTTGGTTCTTATGAATATACTGTCATGTCTTTCGGTCTTGTCAATGCTCCTCCAACGTTTTCTCGCATGATGAAATTCATCTTCAACCCCTACACAAATGAATTCGTCCTGGTGTATCTCGATGATATCCTGTTCTTATGCAAGAATAACAAGGATCATGCCAAACATTTGCGATTGGTTCTCGACAAGCTCACAAATTCTATGCGAAGTTTTCGAAATGTGAGTTTTGGCTTGATGAAGTTCCTTACCTTGGGCACATCATCTCTTCCAAGGGCATTGCTGTTTATCCAGAAAAGGTTTCTGCAACTGTGAATTGGGAGCCTCCTCAGAATGTCAAGTAGCTCCGCAATTTCCTTGGACTTGCGAGCTATTGCCAAAGATTCGTTGAGAATTTCTCAAAGATTTTGCAAAGCGTCTTTCCAACCTCCTCCAGAAGCATGTCAAGTATGTTTGGACACCTGAGTGTGATGTTGCTTTCAACACTGTCAAAGAGAAGCTTGTCTCAGCTCCTGTCTTGACTCCAGAAAAATCCAAGCCATTCAAAGTTTTCTGTGATGCCTCATTGCAAGGTCTTGGTGCCGTGTTAATGCAAGAGAAGAAATTTGTGGCTTATACCTCTCGTCAATTGAAGCCCAATGAAAGGAACTACCCCACTCACAATCTTGAGTTGGCAGCAGTTGTCCATGCATTAATAACCTGGAGACATCTCTTGTTGGGAAAGCAAGTGTACATTTTCACCGATCACAAGAGCCTCAAATATATCTTCACTCAACCCAACCTCAACCTCAGGAAAACTCGTTGGGTCAAAATGATTCAAGAGTACAACCCAAGTATTGAATATACTCCACGCAAGGCGAACGTGATTGCAGATGCTTTGAGCAGGAAGGCTTATTGCAGCAGCTTAATTCTCAAGCCATTCCAACCAGATCTTTGTGAAGCTTTCCGCAAGCTCAATCTCCAAGTTGTTCCTCAAGGTTTTCTTGCCAACCTTCAAGTCACTCCAACTTTGGAAGACCAAATTCGTGAGGCACAACTCCTTGATACCATGGTGAAGAAGGTGAAACATGGTATTGCCAAGGGCCAACCCAAATACAAGTGCTATCACATTTATGATAGAGACACTTTATTCTTTGAGGACCGGATTGCGGTTCCTAAAGGTGATCTATGGAAGGTCATAATGAATGAAGCGCATAATTATCTTCTATCCATTCATCCAGGCAGTTCGAAGATGTACCATGACTGCAAGTAGTCGTATTGGTGGACAGGAATGAAGCGAGAGATTGCTCAATTCGTGAATGAATGTGATGTCTGCCGAAGGGTGCAGAACACCAACGACCAGCTGGTCTCCTCCAACCTCTTGCTATTCCATAATGGAAGTTTGACCATATTGAAATGGAATTTGTCACTGGATTTCCCAAGTCCAAGCATGGTAATGATGCTATTTTCGTTGTCATTTACAAGCTTACAAAAGTGTCTCATTTCCTTCCAATCAAAGAATCTATCATAGCAGCTCAGTTGGTAGAGCCATACACCTCTAGAATTGTCTTGTAGCACGGTATTCCACAATTGATCTCTTTAGGCCGTGGAAGCATCAACACAACTTTCCATCCTCAAACAAGTGGCCAAGTCACGCGAGTCAATCAAATCCTCGAAGACATGCTCAGGGCTTGTGTCATCTCTTTCGGTATGAAGTGGGAAGATTGTCTTCCATATGTCGAGTTCTCCTACAACAACATCTTCCAAGCAAGTTCGGGAACGCCCCATTCGAAATTCTTTAAGGCAGAAGGTGTCGTACTCCTCTCAATTCGTCCGAGACTGGTGAATGCAAACTTCTTGGCAACGACATGAACACAGAAGCTGAAGAAATGTGTAAAGTCATCCATGAAAATCTCAAAGCCGCGCAATTGCGCCAGAAGAGTTACTATGATATCAAGCACCATGACTTGGTTTTCGAGATCGGAGACCATGTCTACCTCCACGTCTCTCCAATGAAAGGTACTTGACGCTTCGGTATCAAAGGGAAGCCTACCCCGAGATATGTGGGTCCTTTCAAGATCATTGGCAAAAGAGGCGACCTCGCCTATCAACTCGAGCTTCCGTCCAACTTCGCAAATGTGCATGATGTGTTTCACGTGTCACAGCTTCGCAAGTGCTTCAAGACCCCCGAGCGCACTATCAACTTCGAAGAGATTGATCTCCAAGAAGATTTGTCTTATCATGAGCATCTCATTGCTATTCTTGAATAAACCGAGCGCAAGACTCGCAACAAGTCAATCAAATTCTGAAACTTAAATGGTCACACCATTCCGACCATGAAGCCAACTGGGAACACGAGGATCACCTCCTTTCCAAATATCCAGAGTTCTTTCAGTCCTAGATCTTGGGACGAGATCATGTTGTAGTGGTGGAGTGTTGTAACACCCCAGATGTAACTTTCCATATTTGTAACTCCAACTCTTGCCATTTCCGGCTATGTGTTATGATATTTCCTTCGTGGTTGGGTTTTTGTCTTTAGTTTTGCGTTTTGTTCATGTCATGCAATTCATATCACATCATCATGCGCATCTCATTTGCATTCGTGTTCATCTCATGCATCCGGTCATTTTCCCCGTTGTCCGTTTCGCGATCCGATACTCCCACATGCACCCGTTGCACCCCTCAAGTCCCGCTTTGTGAGCGGGAGAAAAATGTTCTCAGAATGGTCGAGATTTGTTGAGTGGCCTTGCAACAGTAGGCCGCCTATCAAATTTCGTTCCATTTGGAGGTCATTCGATGCCCCAATGGTTAACCGGGTAACCGCAAAAGCCAACTCTCTTTATCCATTTCTTGTTCATTACGTGGGATGTTGTGAAGATGACCCTTCTTGCGAAAAAACCACAATGCGGCTATGCCTCTAAGTCATGCCTCGACACGTGGGAGATATAGCCGCATCGTGGGCGTTACAGCTGGCTTGCTGCAGTTAAACTACACCATCCCCTTTGTTGATACTAATGCATATTTACCTAGTTCTGATGTAAGTCTTGCTAGGTACATTTGTACTCACGTTTGCTTAATTTATGTTTTTGCAAAGAGACTTCAGTCTCACTAGTAGTTCCGCGTGGACTTCGACGGTAGCTTGTTACCTCAGCTATGATCTTGTACCTTTTGGAGGGTATTGTAGATAGATAGGCTTACTAGCCATCTCTCTTTTCAGATGTCTGTACTCAGACATGTTTATGCTTCCGCCTTTGCTTGTTGCTTGTATGACTTGAATGCTGGTTCATCAGACCCATGTTTGTAATATCCGGCTCTTCGGAGCCTAATGAATAAATACTTTGAGTCATAGAGTTTTGTTTTGATACCATGTTGTATTTGCACATATCGAGCATATTGTGTGTATGTTATTGAAATGCTTGGTATGTGTGGGATCCGACAACCTAGTTGTTTATTATTGTAGCCTATCTTATGGGAAAATGTCTCCTAGTGCTTCCCCTGAGCCATGGTAGCTTACTACTGCTCCGGAACACTTAGGTTGGCCAGCATGTGTCCTTCTTCGTTCCTATGTCTGTTGATACGTCTCCACCGTATCTATAACTTATGAAGTATTCATGCTAATGTATTATCATTCTTAGATGTTTTACAATCATTTTATAGAAACTTTATATCATTTTTTGGGACTAACCTATTGACCCAGTGCCAAGTGATAGTTTTCGTTTTATGCTTGTTTTTTACATCGCATAAAATCAATATCTGCTACCTCTTGAGCATGCGTTGGTTTTCTCTTGAAGAGGAAAGGATGATGTAGCAAAGTAGCATAAGTATTTGCCTCAGTTTTTGAGAACCAAGGTATCAATCCAGTAGGATACTAAACGCAAGTCACCTAATACCTGCACAAACAAACAAGAACCTCGCAACCAACGCGATAAAGGGGTTGTCAATCCCTTCACAGCCACTTACGAAAGTGAGATTTGATAGAGATAATAAGATAAGTATTTTTGGTATTTTTGTTGTATAGATTGAAAAGTAAAGATTGAAAAATAAACGCGACATAAATACCTAGTTTACGGGAAAATAATATGATGTAAAGTAGACCCTAGGGCCATAGGTGTAACACCCCGGATGTAACTAGCCATATTTGTAACTCTGACTCTTGCCATTTTCGGTTTATGTTATGAGATTCCCTTCGTGGTTGGGTTTTGTCTTTGTTGGGCATTTTGTTCATGTCATGCATTTCATATCATGTCATCATGTGCATCGCATTTGTATTCGTGTTCGTCTCATGCATCCGAGCATTTTCCCCGTTGTCCGTTTCGTAATCCGACACTCCCACATGCACCCGGCGCACCCCTCTTGTCTCTTTTCGTGAGCAGGAGTAAAACGTTCTCGGAATGGGTCGAGATTTGTCAAGTGGCCTTGGTACACCACCGGTAGAACGCCTGTCAAATTTCATTCCATTTGGAGGTCATTTGATGCCCCAACGGTTAACCGGGCAACCGCAAAAGCCTCTTTTGTGTTGCAGACCAACGCCCCTCCAAAATAGCCCAATAACCCATCCAAACCATCTCCATGTTCTCCGTCGTTGGATCATGATCGTGTGGGCGAAAACCACACCTCATTTGGGCATTCCTAGCTCCCTCTACCTATAAATAGACACCTCCTCCCCCAAATTCCGGGTCTAAAACCCTAGCCCCGCTCCTCCTCGCCGCCGGACACGTCCGGACCGCGCCGGACACGTCCGCACCGCCCTCCCCTCCACTCGTAGGCTGCCACATGGCCGCCGCGGCCCGAAGAGCCCGGATCGGGCCCTTCCCGGCCCGCACGCTCGCCCGCGCCGCCCCTCTCCTCCTCCCGAGCAGTGTCGCCTTGCGCGTCGCCGCGCCGCCGTAGAGCTCCACCATCGCCGTGCTTTTCGTTGCCCACCGCCGCCACCACTCGCCGCCCCGGCGCCTCAGCAACTTGCCGGCGCCGCCCGTCCACCCCGTCCACCACCTCGCTCAACCCGTCGGCGCTGCCCGCGGCTCCATGCGCCGCCCCGCCTCCGATGCTCGTTGTCGGCGCCGCCCTCCGCCGTCGACGTCACCGCTCTGGTGGATCGGGACGAGGTCCACCAAACAGCGCCCCGCGTCCCGGATCTCCTCGTCCAACTCCACTCCGTCTACCTTTTCCCGAGGTCCAATTTCTACTAAGTCCCAAAACCTTAATATTTTGATGCCCTCTTCATCATGTCACATCTCCGTGCTCGGTGATCTGAATCATGAATATGATATGTCAAAATGTTTGTTTCATTGAGCTCTCCATGTTAGCAACATTTATATGCAAGTCACTGTCCATATGTATGCAAGAGTCCTATAAAATGTTAACTGTTTGTTCTTAACAGAACTTGATGATTTGTCATTTTTGTTGCATTTGTTGTGCGCATCCTATGAGCATGAGGTCTACATCATGCCATCTTTAGAGAGGTGCAAGTCCTGTATTTTTGTGAGCTATGTGGTGACTAGCACAAGCATGCAAACTAGGCTCCATGATGGTGCTGTTTTCAGGGACTTGGGATTTTGCTAAGTCCTTTTCCTGGTGGTATTTTGATGCCATGTAAACATGATGCTACCAGGAGATCCATGCTTATTTTGGGAGTTCAATGAGGATTATTTGGATATATGGTTATGCTATATCCATTCATGCATCTGATTGCAATTATGGAGTTCTCTAGCATGTCTTTTTCTTGCTCTACTTTTGCTATATATTATTCTGGCAGATTGTTTACATGTTAATCAATATTGCCATGGTTGTTGCTAGTGATGCATGTACCCTATTAACTTGCTCTTGACATTTTTAGCTTCATATACATGTCTTATTACTGTTGGTATGATTTTGTTGTCATGTAATGCTTTGTGGTGAGTGGAATGAGCTTGCAAAGTTGCTATCATGAATCTGTTTGTGCCATGTCCTGAAATTCCACGAAGTCTGAATCTGTTTATAAGACTTGCTATGTTTACATGGGTGCCATTGTATCTTCTGTACCTTTTTGGCTCATGTTCATTAAGGGTATTTTGTTCTATGCATTTAGTAGAATCATGCGATGCCTTTGTTCACCATTTAGTTGTATGCTAGCTCTAAACAGTGCTTCTTGATGTTGTTTTTGACATGTTAGTATTTTCACCAAGTCTGCGAAGCTGATATCGTTTCCACTTTTGCCATGCTTGTTTGAACCTGTTCTAGTGTGAATTAGCCGTAGCTCAGTGCTCATGTTTTGTTACGCATATCTTGTACATCATTGCCATATGCTTTGTTGTTATGTTGGAGTGAAGTAGCTTAGTTTCTTGTTGCATTCTAAGTGCTATCATGCTCTTAATCGCAAATTTGCGTCATTCTTGTGTTGCTTGTCATTTGCAAACCGTGCATCCATTTCCGGTGATCTTTTTATCGATTTCAACCGAAATCATCTCATCTTTCCAGCGGCATACCTGGTTTGCCAAGTTGATGCCTTGATCATTCTTTCCCTTCCGGAGCACGCATATGCATTGCATATCATGCCATGTATTGCATCATGTTTCTTGTGCATTACACCGTAATTGATTGTTGTTCCATTACTTGTATTCTTGCTTTGGGTAGAGCCGGGAGACGAGTACGTGGACGAGGAACCTGTCGAGTACGCTAACGAGGATCAAGTGTTCGACAACTCTGAGAACATTGCAGGCAAGATGACCATACCCTTGATATCACTTCTATATTTTCTTTGCTAGTTGTTCGTTCTATCACTATGTCGCGCTACCTACCACTTGTTTATCATGGCTCCCATATTACCATGTAAAGCCTCTAACCCACCTTCCTAGCAAACCGTTGTTTTGGCTATGTTACCGCTCTCCCTCAGCCCCTCTTATAGTGTTGCTAGTTGCAGGTGAAGTTGAAGTTTGTTCCATGTTGGAACATGGATATGTTGGGATATCATATTATCTCTTATTTTATTAAGGCATCTATATACTTGGTAAAGGGTGGAAGGCTTGGCTTTTTGCCTGGTGTTTTATTCCACTCTTGCCGCCCTAGTTTCCGTCATACGGGTGTTATTTTCCTTGCTTTTGTGTTCCTTATGCGGTTGGGGTTATGGGACCCCCTTGATAGTTCGCCTTGAATAAAACTCCTCCAGCAAGGCCCAACCTTGGTTTTACCATTTGCCACCTAAGCCTTTTTCCCTTGGGTTCTGTGGACTCGAGGGTCATCTTTATTTTAAACCCCCAGGCCAGTGCTCCTCTGAGTGTTGATCCAACCTGTCAACCGCCGGTGGCCACCAGGGGCAACTCTGGGCTGGCCTATCGGAAGTTTGGACAATCCAGTGTGCCATGAGAACGAGATATGTGCAGCTCCTATCGGGATTTGTCGGCACAGTCGGGTGGTCTTCCTGGTCTTGTTTTACCATTGTCAAAATGTCTTGTAACCAGGATTCCGAGACAGATCAGGTCTTTCCGGGAGAAGGAATATCCTTTGTTGACCGTGAGAGCTTGTGATGGGCTAAGTTGGGACACCCCTGCAGGGTATAAACTTTTGAGAGCCGTGCCCGCGGTTATGTGGCAGACGGGAATTTGTTAATATCCGGTTGTAGATAACTTGACACTTGACTTAATTAAAATGAATCAACCGTGTGTGTAGCCGTGATGGTCTCTTTTCGGCAGAGTCCGGGAAGTGAACATGGCCTTGTGTTATGCTTGAACGTAATTGGTTTCAGGATCACTTCTAGCTTCTCGACCGTTGCGTTGCTTCTTTTCTCGCTCTTATTTGCGTATTTTAGCCACCATATATGCTTAGTGCTTGCTGCAGCTCCACCTCACTACCTTCTCCTACCCATAAGCTTAAATGGTCTTGATCTTGCGGGTGTGAGATTGTTGAGTCCTCGTGACTCACGGATACTTCCAAACATTTGCAGGTGCCGATGATGCCAGTGTAGGTGAAGCTACCAAACTCTAGTGGGAGTTCGACGAGGATCTGGTTCGTTACTACGTTTCATTTCCCGATGATCAGTAGTGGAACCCAGTTGGGACGATCGGGGATCTAGCATCTGGGGTTTATCTTCCTTTTTTGTTGGATTTGATCGTAGTCGGTCTTTGGGTGAATTTGAATGATGTATGAATTATTTATGTATTGCGGGAAGTGGCGAGTGGCAAGTGTAAGTGATATGTCTCCAACGTATCTATAATTCTTGATTGCTCCATGCTATATTATCTACTGTTTTGGACATTATTGGGCTTTACTATCCACTTTTATATTATTTTTGGGACTAACCTATTAACCGGAGGCCCAGCCCAGAATTGTTGTTTTTTGCCTATTTTAGGGTTTCGAAGAAAAGGAATATCAAACGGAGTCCAAACGGAATGAAACCTTCGGGAACGTGATTTCATCACCGAACATGATCAGGGAGACTTGGACCCTACGTCAAGAAATAAAGGAGGAGGCCACGAGGTAGGGGGCGCCTAACCCCTCCCCCCCAAGCACGCCCTCCACCCTCGTGGGCCCCCTGTTGCTCCACCGACGTACTCCTTCCTCCTATATATACCTACATACCCCCAAACAATCATATGTGGAGCCAAGACCCTAATTCCACCGCCGTAACATTCTGTATCCACGAGATCCCATCTTGGGGCCTATTCCGGAGCTCCACCGGAGGGGGCATCCATCACGGAGGGCTTGTACATCAACACCATGGCCCCTCCGATGAAGTGTGAGTAGTTTGCCTCAGACCTTCGGGTCCATAGTTCTTAGCTAGATGGCTTCTTCTCTCTTTTTGGATATCAATACAATGTTCTCCCCCTCTCTTGTGGAGATCTGTTCGATGTAATCTTCTTTTTGCGGTGTGTTTGTTGACACCGATGAATTGTGGGTTTATGATCAAGACTACCTATGAACAATATTTGAATCTTCTCTGAATTCTTTTATGTATGATTGGTTACCTTTGCAAGTCTCTTCGAATTATCAGTTTGGTTTGGCCTACTAGATTGATCTTTCTTGCCATGGGAGAAGTGCTTAGCTTTGGGTTCAATCTTGCAGTGTCCTTTCCCAGTGACAGTAGGGGCAGGAAGGCACGTATTGTATTGTTGCCATCGAGGATAACAAGATGGTTTTTTTATCATATTGCATGAATTTATCCCTATACATCATGTCATCTTGCTTAAGGTGTTACTCTGTTTTCATGAACTTAATACTCTAGATGCATGCTGGATAGCGGTCGATGAGTGGAGTAATAGTAGTAGATGTAGCCAGGAGTCGGTCTACTTGTCTCGGACGTGATGCCTATATACATGATCATACCTATATATTCTCATAACTATGCTCAATTTTGTCAATTGCTCAACAGTAATTCATTCACCCACCATAAAATACTTATGCTCTTGAGAGAAGCCACTAGTGAAACCTATGACCCCCGGGTCTACATCATATTAATCTTCCAATACTTAGTTACTTCCTTTGCTTTTATTTTACTTTGCATCTTTACCACAAAAATACAAAACATATTATCTTATCATATCTATCTCATCTCACTCTCGTTAGTGACCATGAAGGGATTGACAACCCCTTATCGCGTTGGTTGCGAGGAGTTATTTATTTTGTGCAGGTACGAGGGACTCGCGCGTAGCCTCCTACTGGATTGATACCTTGGTTCTTAAAAACTGAGGGATACTTACACTACTTTGCTGCATCACCCATTCCTCTTCAAGGGAAAACAAACGCAGTGCTCAAGAGGTAGCAAGAAGGATTTATGGCACCATTGCCGGGGAGTCTACGCAAAAGTCAACATACCAAGTACCCATCACAACCCTTATCTCCCGCATTACAGTATTTGCCATTTTCCTCTCGTTTCCCCCCCCCCCCACTTCACCCTTGCCGTTTTATTCGCCCTCTCTCTCTATCCTCCCTTTCTTTTCCGTCTGCCTCTTTTCCGTTTGCTTGTCGTTATGGCGACTCCTCTATCTTCTCCGTTGTCTACCGAGAATGAAGTTATAAATTTTAAGCAAAGGGAAGGGGATAATCAAAAAGATGCTTGGTATAGAATTTGCAATGCTCAAAATAGATCTACCAGGAAGCAATCTACTTCCGTTCTTATTCGCAATTTTTATGTTTGTGTTGCTCCTTGGTACAGATATGTCCTTGATACCATTACCGGAGGGAATTTCTTGGATAGCCACACTTTTGGTTCTTATAATGCTATGATAGATTTGTTTGGTTCACCACCTCTCTTGGTTAATGGAACTATGTTAACTTTGGAGCATGTAATGCAAAAACTTGAAATTATTGAAAATAAAGTTGCTACCATTGAGTTGATTGAAAATTTTGATAAAAATATCCACAACCAAATTACCCAATATGGATCTAAAGTAGGAGTAACTTTGAAAAAATATTAAAGAGAAGGAACCTGTAGTTAATGAGAGAATAAATCATGATTCCACTAGAATTGATAAACTTGAGGGTATCATTACCAACTTGGGAACCACTTTTTCTTCCGTAAAGAATACCTGTAGGATCGAAAGTATGTCTAGAGGGGGGGTGATTAGACTACTTGACCAAATAAGAACTTAACCTTTTCCCAATTTTAGTTCTTGGCAGTTTTTAGCTATCTTAGGACAAGTCAAGCAATCATTACACAATTCAAGAAAGCATGCAAAGAGTGTATTGGCAGCGGAAAGTAAAGCATGCAACTTGCAAGAATATAAAGGGAAAGGTTTGGAGAATTCAAACGCTATTGGAGACACGGATGTTTTTCCCGTGGTTCGGATAGGTGGTGCTATCCTACATCCATGTTGATGGAGACTTCAACCTACGAAGGGTAACGGTTGCGCGAGTCCACGGAGGGCTCCACCCACGAAGGGTCCACGAAGAAGCAACCTTGTCTATCCCACCATGGCCATCGCCCACGAAGGACTTGCCTCACTAGCGGTAGATCTTCACGAAGTAGGCGATCTCCTTGCCCTTACAAACTCCTTGGTTCAACTCCACAATCTTGTCGGAGGCTCCCAAGTTACACCTAGCCAATCTAGGAGACACCACTCTCCAAGAAGTAACAAATGGTGTGTTGATGATGAACTCCTTGCTCTTGTGCTTCAAACGATAGTCTCCCAAACACTCAACTCTCTCTCATCTGATTTGGATCTGGTGGAAACAAGATTTGAGTGGAAAGAAACTTGGGAAAGGCTAGAGATGAAGATTCATATGGTTTGAATGGAATATCTTGGTCTCAACACATGAGTAGGTGGTTCTCTCTCAGAACATACGAGTTGGAATGGTGTATGTGTTTTGATGGCTCTCTCCACAAGTGAAGAGGAGGTGGAGGGGTATTTATAGCCTCCACACAAAATCCAACCGTTACACACAATTTACCGATCTCGGTGGGACCAAATCAGAAAACTCGGTCGGACCGAAATAGTAAACCTAGTGACCGTTAGGAATTTCGGTGGGACTGACATGCAACTCGGTAGGACCGATTCGGTTAGGGTTTGGGCATAACGTAATCTCGGTGAGACCGATTGCACAAACTCGGTGAGACCGAGTTTGGCAATAAGGTAACCAGAGAGTTGCTCAGGCAAACTCGGTGGGACGGACGTGATCTTTCGATGAGACCGAAAAGTTACAAGAAGGAAACATAGAGTTTACCTTGCATTCTCGGTGGGACCGATTCGCTCTTTCGGTGAGACCGAAAAGTTACGAAAGGGAAACAGAGAGTTTGCAAGCCCATCTCGGTGAGACCAAGATCCTTATCGGTAGGACCGGATTGCTAGGGTTTGGCAGTGGCAAATGACAAGTGAAACTCGGTGGCGCCGGATTGAAAGAATCGGTATGACCGAGTTTGGCTTAGGGTTTAGGTCATTTGTGGATATGGGAAAGTAGCTGAGGATTTTGGAGCATATCATGAAGCACATAGAGGAAGAGGCTCATTAAGCAACACCTCATCCCTCCTTGATAGTATTGGCTTTTCCTAAACACTCAATGTGATCTTGGATCACTAAAACATAAAATGAAGAGTCTTGAACTTTTGAGCTTGAGCCAATTCTTTGTCCTTAGCATTTTGAGGGTTCCACTTTCACATCCATGCCATGCCAATCACTAAGCTTTCCTGAAATAATCATCTTGAAATAGCATTAGCTCAATGAGCTATATGTTATGAATTACCAAAACCACCTAGGGATAGTTGCACTTTCAATCTCCCCCTTTTTGGTAATTGATGACAACATATAGATCAAAGCTTCGACAAATGATAATAAGCATGAAATATATCGTCGCTTTGAGAAGTATGTGACAAATAAGAGCTCCCCCTAAATTTGTGCATATTTAAAAATTTTCTTTGGACTGCAAATGCACAAGGAGTTAGAGTCATGGGTTACTCTTCCATGTCACATACATCTTGATGGAGCGCTAAAAAGTGGTAAGATTGAAATACATGCACTCATCACCAAGAATAGTGAATGATCACAAACGATAGATAGAATGATAATATTTAAGCAAGCATTAAGCAAACATTAAGTGTAGCTTATGATCAAACACATGATCATCGATGTCTCACAAACATAAGGACGTAGTATCTCACACACAAGCAAACAAAGTTCGAAAAACCACCAAATAAAACAAGAGAGAATAAAAGCAACACTCTCTCTCGAAGCCTATGATCTATACATTTTCTCCCCCTTTGGCAACAAGTTACCAAAAAGTTCCTAGAAATGCATAGTGCTAAGTCGACGCTCAGGCTTGATCTTCAGGTGGTGGTGGAGTCCGGAGCACTCCAAGGACGAAGCCTTCGGTAGACGTGGTCGGAGTCGAGGCTGAGGTGGATGCTGGAGCTGGTGGAACTGAGGCTTTGGCTGGCGCAGATGTTGTAGCTCTGGTGTCAGCAACTGGCAGTGCAAACGACCTCGGACCTCGTGGCACCCTCGCAAAAGCATCAGTCGTGGTCCTGCCTCTCCTCTCATTCATGTCCTCCTGGAGCTGCTCCACGGCAGTCTGTATCTCTGTCACCTTGATGTCCAAGTCATAGAACCTCTGTTCCATGATCCTCTCCAGGCTTGCTTGGTTCTGAGTCAGGGTGGCAAGTCCGTGCTCAATCCGCAGGGTGGACGCAATCAGGTAACCAAGCTGCTCTTGTTTGGTTTTCAGGAAGTAATCAGATGCCTCCGCTTGAGTAGGCATCCTAACAGCTTTCTCCTTCTTCGCCTTCTCCTTCTTAGCTTGTGCATGGACAAATGATGGCTCATTCTCAGTCATGACCACTTGGTTATCCTCGAAATCTGGACGGATGGGCAGATGTTCCTTATCCAAGAGGTATATGCCCGTGCCCATCTTGGAGTTGATGAGCTCCTGAATCTGTGGGGCATATCCACAGCTCCTCTTCTGGTCTGCTGCTGTCCTCTTGATTGTTTCCACTATGAGACTCATGACTTTGAATTTTTGAGGCACGTCAAAAACATGAAGCAAATTGATCGTGTGACCTCTGATCATCTTGTGATCTCCAGACTTGGGCAGAAGAGTGTGCCTAAGGATCCAGTCGATCGTAGGCAATCCTGATAGAAGATAGTGCACTAAGCCAAACTTGAACGTGTCAAGTGCTTCATTCGGAATCTCCTTGTACATGTTGGACATTGTGTTGTGCTCCATCTTCTTCTTGGCATAAATGTCCAAGTCATCTGCTTGCTCCTCTGGGGCATTGATCAACTTCGCCCATTCCTCAACAGTGGACTGGTACCTTGTACCCTCTGACATCCAAGTGATCCTGCCATCCGGATAAAAGTGTGTTGTGGAGTAGAATTGCATGATTAGCTCCTCGTTCCACTTTGTGAGCTTCTGCCCAACAAAGTCTGCCACTCCACACGCACTAAAGCTGTCATATACTCCAGGGGAGTGTTCCTCATTCTCCTTCATGTAGGTCCAGTTGACCCATCTCATGTCACACACAATTGGCTTCTTGTCAAGCAAAACAGTCTCATAGAAATCCTGCTGCTCCTTGGTATGAAACCGGTAGTCCACTGCAGTCCTTCTCCTAGAAGCATATGGATCTGCTTCTCTCCACTTCCTCAGCCCTGAATCTCTCCTGAGCTTCATATCCTCAGCCACAGGATGAGCATCGTTGTGGTCTGGGATCTTGGGCTTGAGCTTCCTAAGGACATGCTCTTCTTCTTCTTCCTCTGCAACTTCAGGCACTGGGGCCTTGTTCTTCTCAGTGGATGGGATGCTTCTGGTGTTTCTCTTTGGTGCACTCTTAGGCTTAGATGCAGCCTTGGGTGCTTCCTTGGGCTTGGATGCAGCTGTCCCTGACCTTATGGCATCTCCCATAAGTTTGGCTGCCTTGGGTGCTGGTGCAGCAACCTCTTCTTCTTCCTCCTCCTCATCTACCATGATGGAGGCCTTCCCAAGCACTCTGGCCATAGTCTTCTTCACTCGTTCTTTCCTCTTCTTGCCCTCAGCAGCAACGGGCTCAATGGGAGCAGGCTTCACAGTTGAAGCTCTAGCCTTTGACATGGGCTTCCTGCCTGCTGGCCTTTTGATTTTCAGGCCTGGCTTTGTGCCTGCTGCTGGCTGAGCTCTCTTTGATGTAGCCTCTTCCTCTGCCACATAGTCCTCATCTTCAGAATCAGAAGTCCTCTTCTTCCTTTGACGTGTGGCAGCTTTAGGCAGGTTGCTGGGTGTGCTCCTGCTG
The DNA here is from genome assembly GCA_034509565.1 of Triticum monococcum. Classification (NCBI taxonomy): domain Eukaryota; kingdom Viridiplantae; phylum Streptophyta; class Magnoliopsida; order Poales; family Poaceae; genus Triticum; species Triticum monococcum. The sequence continues at coordinate 370,601,463 of CM067844.1, read as the reverse complement.
CCATCATTTGAGGAACTTGAGGGGCTAGTGCCCTCACTCAACTGCACTTGCTGCTCTGACAAGTCCTGGCTGTCACTCTGGTCTGACATGATGCAAGCTGACTGCTGACCCTGTGAATAGATTATAGATGAGATAGAGTGGATGAGCATCACAAAATGCAGAGATTTTTGCAAAAGAATAATTCAAAAACTTAGTTTTAGTTTCCCACTGAAATCATCTCGGATCTACCGATTTTCAAACTCGGTGACACCGAAGCAGTGTTGGCACCAGAACTAGTGAACTCGGTCAGACCGCGTCACAGTTCGGTGGCACCGAGACTGCTAGGGATTCACAGAGTTCCAAAATCAGTCACACCGATAAGTAACTCTCGGTCAGATCGAGTTTTACTTATGCAATGGCATAAGCCAAATCGGTGGGACCGAGTTTTTCAACTCGGTGGGTCCGAGATGGTTTCGCCGGAAACCTAACCCTAAAATTTTCGAATTAAACCTAATCTACGAGTTCATTGACTGGATAGGAGTTTATCAAACGTGGCAAGAATCATGATGATCACAATGTGCTAGGAATCGGATTGAAGAATAGCACAAAGATCGAGTCCATACCCTAGTTCGGTGGAGACTCGCTACGGCAGCAACGGCGGGGCAGAATTCCATTGACAGCGGCGGAGACCAGCGACAGGAGGCTGCTGGCGGCGAGGAGGACGATCCGGAGACCCAGGAGGCAGAGCGAGCTATGCGCGGGCGAAGAGGTTTCGGAGAAATTTCCAAAATTCAGCCCGTCACTATATATAGCCCGACCCTGTCGGTGTGACCGAGTGGAACAACTCGGTGGCACCGAGATGCAAAACTGTATACAGTTATTGCAACTCGGTGTGACCGAGTGGTTCAAATCGGTTGCACCGAGATCGAAAACCTAGGTCAACTTAATGATCTCGGTAGGACCGAAAGTATGGTATCGGCCAGACCGAGAATCACAAAGAGGTTTTGGAAGTTTAAGTCTATGACGAATCGGGGACTCCGAGAGCTCCTCACACAGAGTGGTTCGAATCTGACTTGATCAAGTTTTGTGATGCAGCATGAATAGAGTTTGAGACGAGAAAAACATAGATAGCTAGAGGAGGTTCTTAGGCATTCTTGTCCATCGACTTGGCAAAAGAAGATAAAGCCAAACAATCAAAACAACAAGTGGATGTCCTCGAATGAGTAAAATATGCAACCAACATGCTCACACAATAAGATGGCAAATGAAATATGTGTCAATGCATGCACAAACAATTCTAGCATCTATCAAGCAATTTGCGATGACTAGGTCATCTATATATGAGTATATTGACTTTAGGAGTCAAGTGAGAACACTTGATCGTAGGGCATACTCATCATTTAAGCTCAACTGGGGTTACCACTTTTACATAAAGCATTGTTGTATTCACATCTTTAGAGTTGTTTTAGCTCAAGTCTTAGAGTAAAGCTCCCCCTAGATGTGATATCCCCCCTAAGAGGGATGAACTAACCTTGGGTTTTGTCTATGATGACTTCATGTAGATGTTGAAGATGTGGATGCTCAATGTTGATGTAGATCACTTGGAGCTATCCATTTGAGTGAATTGCACTTTCAATACCTACATGGGTTAGTCCCACAAGGAACAAACAAGGATATCCATAGACATAGAGTGATGCATACACAAGATGATGTCCATGAAAACTTTTAGGTTACCTTGTCCCTTGTCTTACCAACAAGAGGGTTTGTGACTCCTTGAAATAGTGCATGACGTGGAAGTTGATTGCACTTGTTCTTGCCAAACTAATGAGAGTGAAATATGTTGGCGGAGTCACCCTCAAGAACTCTCTAGTTCTTCTTCTTTTGGATCCACACCATCTTGATGGGAATCCTTGGAGTTGTAGTCGTACTTGATGAAGTGGAACTTGACGTGGTCTTGGGAATCCACTTGACTAAGGTCTTCGGAGCTTCTTCAAATGCATCAATCTCCTCTTGAAGCTTGTCCTTGCCTTTTTGCTTGTAGTCTTGTGGTGGAAGATCATCTTGAGCTTGTGTCCCGTTGAAATAAGTATCATACTTCTCTTGTTGAGGAACAAACTTTGTCTTGGGGTATTGATCTTCTTCCCATTCAACTCCATTGGCATTGAACTTTCGTTCAAAACCAACACCTTGATTCTTCCGGTGCATTCCTTGCTTGCGCACAATTTCCTCGAATTGCTTACTCCCGGCAAGGCTCTTGTACACTCCTTTCTCTATGATTCCCTTCAATAAGCTATTTTCTTTCTCAAGTGTAACTTGGCTAAGAGAATCATTAGTGGAATCAAGAGAACTACTAGAAGCAACAATATTGGATTTTGCATGATCATTATTACTACTAGAGGAAGAATCTTTCTTGTTCTTGTTACTAGACTTGACTTGAGGCATGTAAGTGGATAATAGTAAATGCTTGGCAATGTAAGAAGAACTTTTCTTGCGGAGATCATCATTGATTGCCTTTAAGAACTCATCCTCTTGCTCAAGATTGAGCTTTTCAAAGCGTAATTTCTCATGAGCTCTTAAAAGTTCTCGATGATCTTCGAAGATAGTTTCATGAGCTAACTTAAGAGTGTTTAGTTCTTTAGTTAGAGCCTCAATCTTCTCCTTATCATTGTCATTCGTTTTAGCATGATTAATTGATGTTTCATCATAGTACTCATCACTAGAGTTGTCAACAAGCAAGTCATCATCACCTAACAAGTCATCTTCATCACTATTAAAATCAACGTACTCGGGGTGTGTTACCTTAGGACCTTTGGCCATGAAGCATCTTCCAATTCCTTCATTTGGTGAGTCAAATATGTCGTAGGAGTTGATTGACACAAGTGCTAGACCGGCAACACCTTCATCTTGAGTATCTTCGGAGTCGGAGTGATAACTTCTCTCGGAGTGGTTGTCGGAGACGGAGCCGGATACCCATTCACCAACATGAGCTTGATGTCTTTGTTTTGTGTAGCTCCTTGATGATTTTTCCTTCCTTTCCGAATCCTTGCTTCTCCGTGAGTATCTCCGTTCATAACGATCATCTCTACTCCTTATCTCTCTTGGTGGTGATTATTTGCTTCTTCTTTTTGGAGAATCTTCTCTTCTCTTGTAGGGAGCCGTACACTCATTGGAATAGTGTCCGGGTCTTCCACAATTGTAGCAGTTTCGCTCTCGACTAGAAGATCTTTTGTCATTGTAGGACCTTGACTTGAAGCTTCTATCTTTGCTTATACTCTTGTAGACCTTGTTGAAGTTCTTCACCATTAAGCTCAATTCTTCATTGAAGGTTTGTTTTTCAATTGATGATGTGGGGACTTCACATGAGGCTTTGTAGGCACCACTTGATTTGTTGTGAAGTTCCTCTTTATCCTTGAGTGACATCTCATGAGCAACAATCCTTCCAATCACTTTTGTTGGCTTGAGATCTTTGTAATTGGGCATCATTTGAATCAATGTGCACACGGTGTCATATTTCCCATCCAAGGCTCTTAGGATCTTCCCGATGATGAATCTATCGGTCATCTCTTCACTTCCTAAGCCGGCAATCTCATTTGTGATGAGAGCAAGCCTAGAGTACATTTCGGTGACACCTTCACCATCCTTCATCTTGAACTTGTGAAGTTGACTTTGGAGCACATCCAACTTGGATTCCTTGACGGAGTCGGTACCTTCGTGCATATCAATCAAAGTGTCCCAAATTTCCTTTGCATTCTCAAGGCGGCTGATTTTGTTGAATTCTTCGGGGCACAATCCATTGAAGAGAATATCACAAGCTTGGGCATTGTATTGCAACATCTTCAACTCATGCGCGGTAGCTTCACGGTTTGGTTCCGTCCCATCGAAGAACTCACCTTGCAAGCCAACACAAACAATAGCCCATATGGCAGGGTTATGTCCAAGAATATGCATTTTCATTTTATGCTTCCAACTAGCAAAATTAGTACCATCAAAGTAAGGACCTCTACGGTGATAATTTCCCTCACTAGACGCCATACTCTCCTAGGTTGTGAAACCAAGGCTATGACCACCAAAAGCTATGGAGATCAAGGCAAATGGAGACCAAAGCTCTGATACCACTTGTAGGATAGAAAGTATGTCTAGAGGGGGGTGATTAGACTACTTGACCAAATAAGAACTTAACATTTTCCCAATTTTAGTTCTTGGCAGTTTTTAGCTATCTTAGGACAAGTCAAGCAATCATTACACAATTCAAGCAAGCATGCAAAGAGTGTATTGGCAGTGGAAAGTAAAGCATGCAACTTGCAAGAATATAAAGGGAAGGGATTGGAGAATTCAAACGCTATTGGAGACACGGATGTTTTTCCCGTGGTTCGGATAGGTGGTGCTATCCTACATCCACGTTGATGGAGACTTCAACCCACAAAGGGTAATGGTTGCGCGAGTCCACGGAGGGCTCCACCCACGAAGGGTCCACGAAGAAGCAACCTTGTCTATCCCACCATGGCCATCGCCCACGAAGGACTTGCCTCACTAGCGGTATATCTTCACGAAGTAGGCGATCTCCTTGCCCTTACAAACTCCTTGGTTCAACTCCCCAATCTTGTCGGAGGCTCCCAAGTGACACCAAGCCAATCTAGGAGACACCACTCTCCAAGAAGTAACAAATGGTGTGTTGATGATGAACTCCTTGCTCTTGTGCTTCAAATGATAGTCTCCCCAACACTCAACTCTCTCTCATATGATTTGGATCTGGTGGAAAGAAGATTTGAGTGGAAAGCAACTTGGGAAAGGCTAGAGATCAAGATTCATATGGTTTGAATGGAATATCTTGGTCTCAACACATGAATAGGTGGTTCTCTCTCAGAACATACGAGTTGGAATGGTGTATGTGTTCTAATGGCTCTCTCCACAAGTGAAGAGGAGGTGGAGGGGTATTTATAGCCTCCACACAAAATCCAACCGTTACACACAATTTACCAATCTTGGTGGGACCGAATCAGAAAACTCGGTCGGACCGAAATAGTAAACCTAGTGACCGTTAGGAATTTCGGTGGGACTGACATGCAACTCGGTAGGACCGATTCAGTTAGTGTTTGGGCATAACGTAATCTCGGTGAGACCGATTGCACAAACTCGGTGAGACCGAGTTTGGCAATAAGCTAACCAGAGAGTTGGTCAGGCAAACTCGGTGGGACCGACTTGCTCTTTCGGTGAGACCGAAAAGTTATAAGAAGGAAACATAGAGTTTACCTTGCATTCTCGGTGGGACCGATTCGCTCTTTCAGTGAGACCGAAAAGTTACGAAAGGGAAACAGAGAGTTTGCAAGCCCATCTCGGTGAGACCGAGATCCTTATCGGTAGGACCGAATTGCTAGGGTTTGGCAGTGGCAAATGACAAGTGAAACTCGGTGGCGCCGGATTGAAAGAATCGGTATGACCGAGTTTGGCTTAGGGTTTAGGTCATTTGTGGATATGGGAAAGTAGCTGAGGATTTTGGAGCCAATCATTAATCATATAGAGCAAGATGCTCATTAAGCAACACCTCATCCCTCCTTGATAGTATTGGCTTTTCCTAAAGACTCAATGTGATCTTGGATCACTAAAACATAAACTGAAGAGTCTTGAACTTTTGAGCTTGAGCCAATTCTTTGTCCTTAGCATTTTGAGGGTTCCACTTTCACATCCATGCCATGCCAATCATAGAGCTTTCCTGAAATAATCATCTTGAAATAGCATTAGCTCAATGAGCTATATGTTGTTATGAATTACCAAAACCACCTAGGGATAGTTGCACTTTCAATACCCCAAGTCCTCCAACTATAATTGCCAAGCTCATGTATGTCCCTAAAAATAAAGGTGAATCCTCTAGCAAAGAAACTACAGATCTCAAATCTATAAGTATTCATCCTAATCTTTTTGCTGTCATTAAGGAACCATTTGTTACAAATAAATTTCTTGATCTTGTGCCTAAAAGTTTGATAATCAATAAAAAGAAAGACATTCCTAAGGATGGTAGATCTCTCATTGAAGAATTACCAACCAAAGATGGCAATAGCTAGATCTATCCTTGCCTTTTATGCCTACCTAGGGGCGTTAAACGATAGCGCTTGTTGGTAGGCAACCCAATTTTATTTTTATTCTATGCTTTTTGCTTCTGTTTAGTAATAAATAATTTACCTAGCATCTGTTTTGGTTGTGTTTTTTGTGTTTAATTAGTGTTTGTGCCAAGTAGAACCGTTGGGAAGACATGGGGAAAGTCTTGTTAATCTTGCTGTAAAAAACAGAAACTTTAGCGCTCACGAGAACTGCTGCCATTTTTAGTTGGAAAGTCCTATTTAGTTAATTATTTTTTCAGATGATTAATAGATAAATGCCTCTTGTCCAGCAATTTATTTTAGAATTTTTGTGGTTCCAGATCTTGCGCTAGCTACAGATTACTACAGACTATTCAGTTTTTGACAGATTCTGTTTTTCGTGTGTTGTTTGCTTATTTTGATGAATCTATGGCTAGTGAAATAGTTCATAAACCATAGAGAAGTTGGAATAAAGTAGGTTTAACACCAATATAAATAAAGAATTAGTTCACTAAAGTACCTTGAAGTGGTCTTTTGTTTTCTTTCGCTAACGGAGCTCACGAGATTTTCTACTTTAAGTTTTGTGTTGTGAAGTTTTCAAGTTTTGGGTAAAGATTTGATGGATTATGGAACAAGGAGTGGCAAGAGCCTAAGCTTGGGGATGCCCATCGAACCCCCAAGGTAATCTAAGGACACCTAAAAGCCACAGCTTGGGGATGCCCCGGAAGGCACCCCCTCTTTCGTCTACTTCTATCGGTAACTTTACTTGGAGCTATATTTTTATTCACCACATGATATGTGTTTTGCTTGGAGCGTCTTGTATTATTTGAGTCTTTATTTTTTAGTTTACCAAAATCATCCTTGCTGTACACACCTTTTGAGAGATCCATACATGATTTGGAATTTGTTAGAATACTCTATGTGCTTCGCTTATATCATTTGAGTTATATAGTTTTGCTCTAGTACTTCACTTATAGAGCACGGTGGTGGAATTGTTTTATAGAAACTATTGATCTCTCATGCTTCACTTAGATTATTTTGAGAGTCTTAAATAGCATGGCAATTTGCTTAAATAATCCTAATATGCTTGGTATTCAAGAATAGTAAAAACTTTCTTATGAGTGTGTTGAATGCTATGAGAAGTTTGATGCTTGATAATTGTTTTGAGATATGAAGATGGTGATATTAAAGTTGTGCTAGTTGAGTAGTTGTGAATTTGAGAAATACTTGTGTTAAAGTTCATGATTCCCGTAGCACGCACGTATGGTGAACCGTTATGTGATGAAGTCGGAGCATGATTTATTTTTGATTGTCTTCCTTATGAGTGCTTGTCGGGGACGAGCGATGGTCTTTTCCTACCAATCTATCCACTAAGAGCATGCGCATAATACTTTGCTTTGATAACTTGTAGATTTTTGCAATAAGTATATGAGTTCTTTATGACTAATGTGGAGTCCACGGATTATACGCACTTTTCTTCCTTCCACCATTGCTAGCCTCTCTAATACCGCGCACCTTTCGCCGGTATTATACACCCACCATATACCTTCCTCAAAACAGCCACCACACCTACCTATTATGGCATTTCCATAGCCATTCCCGGATATATTGCCATGCAACTTTCCACCATTCCATTATTATGACACACTCCATCATTGTCATATTGCTTAGCATGATCATGTAGTTGACATCGTATTTGTGGCAAAGCCACCATTCATAATTCTTTCGTACATGTCACTCTTGATTCATTGCATATCCCGGTACACCGCTGGAGGCATTCATATAGAGTCATATTTTGTTCTAAGTATCGAGTTTTAATTGTTGAGTTGTAAGAGAATAAAAGTGTGATGATCATCATTATTAGAGCATTGTCCCAGTGAGGAAAGGATGATGGAGACTATGATTCCCCCACAAGTCGGGATGAGACTCCGGACCAAAAAAGGGGGAAAGAAAAGATGTAACGCCCGAATAATCGTGCTACAGTAATCCAATGCTAATCATGCCCCATCACCACGGTTACTGTTGATAGTCTGCCGTTAGTTCTAAATCGAGTCAAATTCATATTTAAAAATAAAGTTAAATAATAAAAGTTTACAAACATTAAAACAAAAATGTTCGGTTTGTGCGTAATATTACATAGTTAATTATGGTGAAGAAAATACATGTTTAGAAAATGCATAAATATTTTAAATTGAATTAAAACAGAAAAGGAAAAAAAGAGAAAACACAAAAACAGAAAACAAAACAAAAAAGAAACAGAACCCCCCCCCTGGGCCGAGTGGCCCAGCTAGCAGGCCGGCCCAACTGGGCCACAACCAACCGGCTGGCCCACCCCGCCGCCATATCCTTCCCCCACTACTCCACCGACACCCCACTCCCCCCAATGAAAATATCTCCTCCTCTCTCCTTGATTGGATCGGGATCGGGGGAGGAGGTCGCTGCCCCCGCGCCAGGATGCCGCCGCTGCCTGGAGCGCTTCCCCGTCGGCCTGCTTCTCCTCTCCGCCGTCGTCCCCGGCATCCACCCTGAGCCCCGCTGCCCTAGTCCCTCCTCCTCGACGTGAGCACGTGCGCGCCCCTACTCTCTCTTCCCTGTCTCCCGCATGCTCGCATGCACACGCTCGTCCCGACCGCGCCTCGCCTCCACCACTCTGCGCCACCGCTCCCCGTTGCCCCCGCCGTCTGCCTCGCGCCGCCGTCGCCCTACCGCGTTGCGCCGCGCGCTCGCCTCCCGCACACTCGCTCGCACCGCGCGCATGGGCTTCCCCGCCTCGGCTCGCCCATCGGCTGCCTGCGCCGTCCGTGGCTCGCGCATGGCCGCCCCCTACTTCCCCCTCGACGCGCTCGCCTCCCGTGCTCACCACGTCGACGGCCACGCCCCGGCGCCCCTGAATGCGCCCATGGCCGCGCCCCCGCACCCCTCCTCTCTCCCCCTCGCCCGCGACGGCGCTAGCCTCGCCGTGCGCCGCTTGTGCCCACCTCGCCCGTCTCTGCCACGGCCACAGCTGCGGCCCCGCTTGCCCACGTCCCGCGCGTGCCCGCGTCGTCCCACGCGCTCGCCCACGCGCTCCAGCCACTGCTGCTCTCCCACCGCCCCTGCTGCCGCTGCTGCGCTGCTGCCGCGCCCGCTCGCCTCTGCCGCCTCGCACGAGGCCGTAGCGCGCCTGCTGCTGCCTCCGGCGCCCCCTCCCGCGTCGGCTTCCTTCGCCGGAGACGGCCGGCTGGTGAGCCCCGCCCTGCTCGCCGGCCCTCCCACTCAGGCGATGCCGCACCCGGGCTTGCCCCTGTTGGGCGCCCGCAAATACACCTGTACCCAGCGCCCGCATGCCCGAACCCGATAGGCCCCTCTGGTCCACAAACAAACGGGGCCCACCCCCCTATGAATGAAAATGATTTTAAAAGGGAAATTAAATAATAAAAATAAAAATTATTAATTCATTGATTAATTAATTAAAGAAATAATTAACTTAATTAATTTTCATTAATTAAATTAAACAACAAATTAAACTAATTACACACTAGTTACCTAATTAACCTCATTTGTTAATTATTAGTTAATTAATTAGTCAATGACAGTGGGGCCCACCCCCTAATTAATACTAATTAGGTTAATCAAAATGTTTAATTAAAATGTGTCGCTGACCAGTGGGACCCACTGGTCAGGTTGACTAGTCAACCTTGTTGACTGCTGACATCAGCATGACATCATGCTGATGTGATAAATCCATTTTCGGAATTAAGTTAAATAATTTATTAAATTCCAGAAATTAATAAAATATTTAGAAAATCTTATCATTTAATCCGTAATTCGGATTAAAATATTTTCAACATGAAAGTTGCTCAGAACGACGAGACGAACGAGGATACGCAGCCCGTTCATCCGCCACGCATCCCTAACCTATTGAACTCGCAACTTTCCCCCACCGGCTCCTCTGCCCGAAAACACGAAACACCGGGGATACTTTCCCGGTTGTTTCCCCCCTTCAGCGGTATCACCTCATACCACGTTAGGGCACGCCTAGCATCACGCTTTGCTTTGTCATGCATCATTATGCATTTGTTTGCATTGTATTCACTGTTTCTTCCCCCCTCTTCTCTCGCTAGACACCGAGACCGACTTCGTTGCTACCCAGTACGACTATGGTGTTGACGACCCCTCTCTCTTTGCAGAGCAACCAGGCAAGCCCCCCCTTTGATCACCATATATAGCCTATTCTTCTCTCTACTGCTTGCATTAGAGTAGTGTAGCATGTTACTGTTTTTCGTTAATCCTATTCTGATGCATAGCCTGTCATTGTTGCTCCAGCTGTTGATACCTTACCTGCAATCCTAATGCTTAGTATAGGTTGCTAGTTTATCATCAGTGGCCCTACATTCTTTTCCATCTGCCAAGCTATACTATCGGGCCATGATCACTCGGGAGGTGATCACGGGTATATACTATATACTTTATACATGATACATGTGATGACAAAAGACGTGTCGGCTCGAGGAGCACCCGCGGTTGATTCACAAATTGGGGGCTAGAAGGACATACGTTCCCAACATCCCTCTATGTGGATCTTTGTGGCGAAGCGACCGGGCAGGTTGAGACCACCTAGGAGAGAGGTGGGCCAGGCCCTGATCGGCGTTCATGGTTATTTCCAGATAACACTTTTAACGAGATCTTGGTATTTGATCTGAGTCTGGCCACTGGCCTATACGCACTAACCATCTACGCGGGGACAGTTATGGGCACTCGACGTCGTGGTATCAGCCGAAGCCTTCGTGACGTCAGCGACTGAGCAGCGCGCGCCAGATTGGACCATAAGCCTGCTCGTGTATTAAGGGGGCTAGTTCTGCTTCCGGCCGCGTTTGCAACGTGCAGGTGTGCAATGGGCCCAGTCCCCTGCGCCATAGGATTTAGACCAGCGTGCTGACCTCTTTGTTGTGCCTAGGTAGGGATGCAACATGTTGATCTTCCGAGGCCGAGCATGTCCCGGGAAAGTGTGTCCGGACAAAGGGGATCGAGCATGTTGGGAAATGTGGTGCACCCCTGCAGGGAAGTTAATCTATTCGAATAGTCGTGATCTTCAGTAACAGGATGACTTGGATTTGTACCTTGACCTTATGACAACCATAACCGGATACTTAATTAAACGCACCCTTCCAAGTGCCAGATACAACCGGTGATCGCTCTCTCACAAGGCGACGAGGGGAGGATCATCGGTTAGGATTATGCTATGCGATGATACTTGGTGAACTTACCATCTACTCTCTTCTCCTGCTGCAAGATGGAGGTTACCAGAAGCGTAGTCTTCAAAAGGATTAGCTATCCCCCTCTTATTCTGGCATTCTGCAGTTCAGTCCACATATGATACCCTTATTCCATTTGATACCAATGCATACATATGTGGTGTAGCTCCTTGCTTGCGAGTACTTTGGATGAGTACTCATGGTTGCTTTGCTCCCTCTTTTCCCCCTTTCTATACCCGATTGCTGCACCCAGATGCTGGAGCCCAGGAGCCAGATGCCACCGTCGACGACGACTACTACTACTCGGGAGGTGCCTACTACTACATGCAGCCCGCTAACGACGACCAGGAGTAGTTTAGGAGGATCCCAGGCAGGAGGCATGTGCCTTTTTGATCTGTATCCCAGTTTGTGCTAGGCTTCTTAAGGCAAACTTATTTAACTTATGTTTGTACTCAGATATTGTTGCTTCCGCTGACTCGTCTATGATCGAGCTCTTGTATTCGAGCCCTCGAGGCCCCTGGCTTGTAATATGATGCTTGTATGCCTTATTTTATTTGTAGAGTTGTGTTGTGATATCTTCCCGTGAGTCCCTGATTTTAATCGTACACGTTTGCGTGTATGATTGGTGTACGATTGAATCGGGGGCGTCACAAGTTGGTATCAGAGCCGACTGCCTATAGGAATCCCCCTTTCACACTCCTTGGCCGAAGTTGAGTCTAGACATTACAAAAACAGTTACTAACATGGATGTGTGCCTTACGGGCCCACGTCGCCATCTGGGTGGTATTAGGATCTTTTACTCCTCGACCCTTACTCTGGGACTCTGAACTCTCTCCTACTCGGGTTAAACGATTTACTAACTCTAACATTAGGATCCCATGACCAAGTTCACCCCAAAGTTGAATAAGCCCTAGTTATTATTTAGAGTAGTATTTGAACATTATCCACATTGTCATTTGACTCCTATGAAAACATCTTTCTTTTCAGATGGAACCCACGAGACAGGTCGTGCGCCACACGACGGCCATTGGTGCCTCAGGATCACCTGCTGTGTTGGTTGAGATGATGACCTATCTGGGTTATCGTTGGCACCCTGAGTACACCGTCTATGAGGAGTACCATGACTTCAACCAGGAGTAGAACGGAGCCATCATCCACCTCTACTCTCGGGAGTATGACTCCACTACCGTGCTGCACACTGCTCATGGTGTTGGAGTGACTATCGACATGGCGGTCCACGATGCTGCTTATGCTGCTCTGACACGTCTTCGTGGAGAGTATCAGGAGTTGGACACCTCCCCTTCAGGCACATTGCTATCGCATCCGATGTTGGTGCGGAGGGATACTACACTGCTACCTACTCCACCGTCACCCGAGAGCCCTTCTACCATCAGAACCTGTTTCTGCATGCTGATGAGCTAGATAGAGCTAACCGAGCTCTTCGCCACGAGTTGTACACCAACCGCCAGCACCTGTACCAGGCTCTGACGTTGTTGCACCCCTCTGTCCGATCTGGTGATCTGTCGCATTCTGCGATCTACCCTGCCAGGACCGTGATGCCCCAGGGCATCGGTTGGCCAAATGTGGGAGGCTAGTCTCCCGCACTTGGTCCTCTCCTGCCGCCTACGCATCGGGTTCCACACCAGAGTATCCGCGGACACCAGGCTACTCGTGTGGAGGTCTTCCCTTCGCATCACTACCAGCTGTCAGGCTACACCTGCCTCCACAGTTCCTCCTGGGACTGATGTAGGCTTGCTTCTTAGTGTTAGATGCATTCGCTGCGAGCCTGCATGCTGCCTGTGATGTTCTTAGTCTGTGTACTGAACTCTGTGTACCGAACTTTATGCATGATCACTTGTGTAAGATGTGCCAACTACTATGTAGTATCTATCGTGTTCATTTCAATATGCATGTTTCATCATGAATGATTCTTGTCCTCGCAATTTCTCAATGCTGAACTACTCCTCTTATATATTAGAAGGATGGTTAGACTAGGCGGTCGTGGTCATGGTGGCAACGCCCCACCACCGCCTGAGTACATGGCTGGTATGATCCAACAGCTTGAGATGAATCACCAGTTCATGGAGAATATGATGGCTCAGTTTCCTCGCCCCAATATGCACTAACAGCCAACCCCAGTAACTATGCAGGATTTTATGCGCCTGAACCCAACTGTGTACCGCAGCTCAACTCAGCCTCTGGATGCTGATGACTGGCTCCTTGACATCACCTATGAGATGGAGTCTGCTGATGTAGCCCCTGCCAGCTATGTCACCTTTGCTTCCTTCTTCCTGAAAGGACCCGCTGCTCAATGGTGGGACAGCCACAGGCGTACTCTGCCGGTTGGAACAATCATCACCTGGCCGGACTTCCAAGCTGCCTTCCGTGCTCACTTCATTCCTCAGGGAGTCATGGACCGGAAGAAGTGCGAGTTCCGCAGCCTCACCCAAGGCAACAAAACTGTGGAAGCTTACCAGGGAGTTTCTGGACTTGTCCCGCTATGCTGAAGAAGACATTGGAACTGATGCACGCAGATAGGAGAAGTTCCGTGATGGCCTTCAAGCTGACATCAAGCTCGCACTTCTAGTGCATGACTTTGCTGATTTCGCCACCCTGGTGAACAAGACCATCAATGTCGAAACTGGTCTGCAGGAACACCAGAGCTCTCATAGGCGCAACCATGACACGGGCTCATCTTCGGGCCCGTCCTCGCAGAAGCGTAGGATATGGATTCCCAACAGCATGTACCAGCTAACTGCACCTGCTGCAAGGTAGTCCTCTGCTACACCACATCTGCCTCCCCCACCAACAAGGCAGCCAAGGCTTCCAGCTCCACCACCCCAAGCTCCTGTTCCCATTCCCAATAATGGTCTCTGCTACAAGTGTGGTTAGCCAGGTCACCGTGCCAGAGACTGCAATCAGAATCAGAATCACCTGGCCCTTCCCACAGCTGGTCGTGGAAGCAACCAGCCTTGCAACAACAATGCCAAGTCTTATGGTCGTGTAATGCCAACCACATTAATCTCAATGAAGTTCCAGACCAGCCTGCTACCGTGATGGGTACACTCCTCGTAAATTCAGTACCATCATCTGTTTTATTTGATACAGGAGCATCGCATTCATTCATATCAGCTGAGTTTGCATTCATACATGGCATTAAATACGAAGAGATGAACACTGCGATTGTGGTACACACTCATACGGGCCAGCGTCAAACCTCTATGGTTAGTCACAACGTTCCCGTTGAAATTGAAGGACTGGAATTCCTTGCCTCTCCCATCGTACTGAAGTCTTGTAGCATCGACCTCATTCTGGGAATGGATTGGTTCAAAGCGCATACTGCTTCTATAGTTTGCGCCACTAAGGTCGTCCATCTGCTACACCCTTCTGATGAAATAATTGCTTACCAAGCTCATCTAGTTCAGAACGCCGAGGCACGGCTTTATGCCATGAATGCGTTGAACGCTGCACCACTCGAGGGCATTGAAAACATTCCCGTCGTTCGTGAATTCCAAGACGTCTTCCCAGAAGAACTTCCAGGGATTCCCCCTGCTAGAGTTGTCGAATTCATTATCGACTTGAAACCCGGCACCACCCCTATAGCTAAACGACCCTACAAGATGCCGCCGCATGAACTCATTGAGCTTAAGGAGAAAATCGACAAATCTCTTGTCAAAGGTTTCATTTGGCCTAGTTGCTCTCCTTGGGGAGCACCTTCTCTCTTTGTTAAGAAGAAGGATGGGACAAACCGATTGGTCCAAGACTACCGTCCTATAAACCAAGCTACCATTCAGAATAAATATCCTCTTCCTCGAATCAATGATCTTTATAATCAACTGGCTGGCTCATCAGTGTTCTCCAAACTCGACTTGAGGTTGGTTTACCACCAGATCCATGTTCGTGAAGAGGATATCCCAAAGACCGCCTTCGTGACTCGGTATGGCTCACACGAGTACACCGTCATGTCATTCGGCTTAACGAATGCTCCCGCCACCTTCTCTCGTCTGATGAACTATATATTCATGGATTACCTCGACAAGTTTTTCGTGGTTTATCTGGATGATATCCTGGTATTTTCCAAGAACAAAGAAGAACATGCTGGACATCTTCGTCTTGTGCTGGAAAAGCTTCGAGAGCATTAACTGTATGCTAAGTATTCCAAGTGTGAATTCTGGCTCCTCAAAGTAACCTATCTTGGGCATGTCATCTCCAAGGATGGTATTGTCATCAACCCTGGACGAGTTCAGGCTATTCTCGATTGGACTCCTCTGAAGAATGCCAAGCAAGTCCAAAGTTTTCTCGGTCTCGCCAGCTACTGCCGTCGATTTGTCGAGAACTTCTCCAAGATTGCCAGGCCTCTGACTAATCTGTTGCATAAGGGTGTCAAGTTCGAATGGACAGACAAGTGTCAGGAAATTTTCCAGGCGCTCAAAGACAAGTTGACTTCTGCCCCAGTGGTTGTTCCACCTGATAGTAAGAAGGACTTCGTCATTTACTGCGACGCTTCCCATCAAGGATTAGGCTGTGTCCTAATGCAAGAGCGCAGAGTGATTGCTTATGCCTCTCGTCAACTGCACCCTCACAAAGAAAACTACCCAGTTCACGACCTCGAGCTTGTTGTTGTCATTCATGCACTGAAGCAGTGACGACATTACCTTCTCGGTAATCATTGTGAAATCTTCACCGACCACCAAAGTCTGAAGTATCTGTTTACTCAGCCAGATCTGAACCTCCGTCAGCAGAGATGGATGGAGACTGTTGCAGACTTTGACGTGGGTATATCCTATACCCCCGGCAAGGCTAATGTAATGGCTTTTGCCTTGAGCCGCAAGTCTTACTACAACCACCTCCAGGTTCACAAAGTTCAGCCCTCGCTTATCGAAGAATTTAGAAAGCTGAACCTTCATATTGTTCCTCCTGGAGCACTCGCTCCCCCTCCCCCAGAGTTCCGAAAGATGAATCTTCATGTTGTTACTAAGGTTCTCTAAATACCCTGGCTGTTGTACCAGATCTCGTAGCTGGTATAAAGACTATTCAAGGTTATGACTCTGAAGTCCACAAGATTAAACGCCATCTAGCAGAAGGAAAGCCCTCATTCTTCACTATCGCCGATGATGGCGCCTTGTACTTCAAAGCCCGCCTAGTGGTACCATGTTCAAAGAAAAACCTGGATAAGACTAAAATGGTTATGAAAGAAGCTCATGATACGCCTCTGTCCATCCATCCTGGTAGTACAAAGATGTACCAGGATATTCGTCAAATATTCTGGTGGTCTAATATGAAGCAAGACATTGCTCGATATGTTTCTGAGTGTGACATTTGCCGTCGTATCAAAGCTGAACATCAAAGGCCTGCTGGAACTCTACAACCTATCTCTATCACTGAATGGAAATGGGACCATGTTGAAATGGACTTCGTCACTGGATTTCCCAAATCGCAGAAAGGTAATGATGCTATTCTTGTCGTCATTGACTGGCTTTCTAAAGTTGCACATTTTCTGGCGGTCAAAGAAACAATCACTGCTAGCCAGCTTGCAACTCTCTACATGTCCAGAATTGTTTCACTTCACGGTATTCCACTGGTTATCAGTTCAGACAGTGGCAGCTTATTCACTTCAAGATTTTGGGCAAGTTTCCAAGAAGCTATGGGAACTCATCTGTCGTTCAGTACGGCATTTCATCCTCAGTCGCAAGGACAGGTTGAACGTGTCAACCAAGTTCTCGAAGACATGCTTTGAGCTTGTGTAATTTCCTTCTGCAAGAAATGGGAGGAATCTCTTCCATATGCCGAGTTCTCTTATAATAATAGCTATCAAGCTAGTCTGAAGATGTCCCCCTTCGAAGTGCTATATGGACGAAAGTATCGAACCCCTTTGAACTGGTCAGAAACTGGGGAACGTCCACTCTTCGGTCTGGATATTATCCAACAGGCCAAAGAACAAGTTCACATTATTCGCGAGAATCTCAAGACTGCTCAGTCACGTCAGAAAAGTCAGTATGACCGTCATCACCAAGACATGGTCTATCAACCTGGCGAAAAGGCTTATATTCGAGTTACACAAATGAAGGGTGATCACCGCTTCGGGATCAAGGGCAAGCTAGCTCCTCGCTATATCGATCCCTTCACTATTCTCAAAAGGCGTGGAAAAGTGGCATATCAACTGGAGCTTCCACCGAACCTTTCTCAGGTTCACGATGTGTTCCACGTGTTGCAACTTCGCCGTTGCTTCAAGGATCCAATCCGAGTAGTGGATCATGAAGTGCTCGAATTACAACAGGACCTCTGCTATAAAGAGCATCCGGTCCGCATTCTCGACCAAGCTGAACGCCACACACATCAGAAGGCGATCAAGTTCCTCAAAGTCCAGTGGTCACATCACTCTGAAGATGAAGCCACATGGGAACGCGAGGACCGCCTGCGTGATGAATACCCCGCACTGTTTCCTTCTACCTCCTAAATCTCGGGACGAGATTTCTTGTAGTGGAGGAGATTTGTAACGCCCGGATAATCGTGCAACAGTAATCCAATGCTAATCATGCCACGTCACCACGGTTACTGTTGATAGTCTACCGTTAGTTCAAAACCGAGTCAAATTCAAATTTAAAAATAAAGTTAAATAATAAAAGTTTTCAAACGTTAAAAAAATGTTCGGTTTGTGCATAACATTACATAGTTAATTATGGTGAAGAAAACACATGTTTATAAAATGCATAAATATTTTAAATTGAATTAAAACAGCAAAGGAAAAAAAGAGAAAACACAAAAACAGAAAGAAAAAAAGAAAACGAAACCCCCCTTGGGTCGAGTGGCCCAGCTAGCAGGCCGGCCCAACTGGGCCACAACCAACCGGCCGGCCCACCCCGCCGCCATATCCTTCCCCCACTCCCCCCAACGAAAATATCTCCTCCTCTCTCCCCGATTGGATCGGGATCAGGGCAGGAGGTCGCTGCCCCCGCGCCAGGACGCCGCCGCTGCCCGGAGCGCTTTCCCGCCGGCCTGCTTCTCCTCTCCGCCGTCGTCCCCGGCATCCACCCTGAGCCCCGCTGCCCTAGTCCTTGCTCCTCGACGTGAGCACGCGCACGCCCCTACTCTCTCTTCCCTGTCTCCCGCACGCTCGCGGGGCACGCCCTCGTCCCGACCGCGCCTCACCTCCACCAGTGCGCGCCACCGCTCCCCGCTGCCCCCGCCGTCTGCCTTGCGGCGCCGTCGCCCTACCGCGTCGCGCCGCACGCTAGCCTCCCGCACACGCGCTCGCACCGCGCGCTCGGGCTTCCCCGCCTCGGCTCGCCCACCGATCACCCTCGCCGTCCGTGGCTCGCGCATGGTCGCCCCCTGCTTCCCCCTCGACGCACTCGCCCCCTGCGCTCACCACGTCAATGGCCGCGCCCCGGCGCCCCTGAACGCGCCCATGGCCATGCCCCGGTGGCCCTCGTCTCTCTGTCACGGCCCCGCCTCGCCCCTCTTTGCCGCAGCCACAGCCGCGGCCCCGCTCGCCCACGTCTCGCGCGTGCCCGCGCCGTCCCACGCGCTTGCCCGCGCGCTCTGGCCACAGCTGCTCTCCCTCCGCCCCTGCTGCCACTGTTGTGCTGCTGCCGCGCCCGCTCGCCTCTGCCGCCTCGCGCGAGGCCGCAACGCGCCTGCTGCTGCCTCCGGCGCCCCTTCCTGTGTCGGCTTCCTTCGCCGGAGAGGGCCGACCGGTGAGCCCCGCCCTACTCGCCGGCGCTCCCGCTCAGGCGACGCCGCGTACGGGCTCGCCCTTGTCGGGCACCCGCAAATACGCCCGCACCCAGTGCCCGCATGCCCGAACCCGATAGGCCCCTCTGGGCCACAGACAAACGGGGCCCACCCCCCTATGAACGAAAACGATTTTAAAAAAGGGAAATTAAATAATAAAAATAAAAATAATTAATTATGTGATTAATTAATTAATGAAATAATTAATTTTCATTAATTAAATTAAACAACAAATTAAACTAACTACACACTAGTTACCTAATTAACTTGATCTCTTAATTATTCATTAATTAATTAGTCAATGACAGTGGGGCCCAGCCCCTAATTAATACTAATTAGGTTAATTAAAATGTGTCGCTGACCAGTGGGACCCACTGGTCAGGTTGACCAGTCAAACCTGTTGACTTCTGACATCAGCATGACATCATGCTGATGTTATAAATCCATTTTCGGAATTAAGTTAAATAATTAATTAAATTCCAGAAATTAATAAAATCTTTAGAAAATCATATATTTTAATCCGTAACTCGGATTAAAATATTTTCAACATGAAAGTTGCTCGGAACGACGAGATGAACCCGGATGCACAGCCCGTTCATCCGCCACGCATCCCTAACCTATCAAACTCGCAACTTCCCCCTCCGGCTCCTTTGCCTGAAAACGCGAA
Source organism: Triticum monococcum (assembly GCA_034509565.1). NCBI lineage: Eukaryota > Viridiplantae > Streptophyta > Magnoliopsida > Poales > Poaceae > Triticum > Triticum monococcum. The sequence continues at coordinate 370,581,775 of CM067844.1, read as the reverse complement.
ACATTGGGGATACTTTCCGGTTGTTTCCCCCCGTCACCGGTATCACCCCATACCGCGTTAGGGCACGCCTAGCATCACGCCTTGCTTTGTCATGCATCGTTATGCATCTGTTTGCATTGTATTCAATGTTTCTTCCCCCCTCTTCTCTCGCTAGACACCGAGACCGACGCCACTGCTACCCAGTACGACTACGGTGTTGACGACCCCTCTCTCTTGCTAGAGCAACCAGGCAAGCCCCCCCCCTTTGGTCACCAGATATCGCTTATTCTTCTCTCTACCGCTTCCATTAGAGTAGTGTAGCATGTTACTGTTTTCCGTTAATCCTATTCTGATGCATAGCCTGTCATTGTTGCTCCAGCTGTTGATACCTTACCTGCAATCCTAAGCCTTACTATAGGATGCTAGTTTATCATCAGTGGCCCTACATTCTTGTCCGTCTGCCATGCTATAATATCGGGTCGTGATCACTCGGGAGGTGATCATGGGTATATACTATATACTTTATATATGATACATGTGATGACAAACGACGGGTCGGCTCGAGGAGCACCCACGGTTGATTCACGAATTGGGGGCTGGAAGGACATACTTTCCCGACAATCCTCTATGTGGATCTTTGTGGCGAAGCGACAGGGCAGGTTGAGACCACTTAGGAGAGAGGTGGGCCTGGCCCTGGTCGGCATTCGCGGTTATTTCCAGATAACATGTTTAACGAGATCTTGGTATTTGATCTGAGTTTGCCCACTGGCCTATATGCACTAACCATCTACGCGAGGACAGTTATTGGCACTCGACGTTGTGGTATCAGCCGAAGCCTTCGCGACGTCAGCGACTGAGTGGCGCGCGCCGGATTGGACCATAAGCCTGCTCTTGTATTAAGGGGGCTAGTTCTGCTTCCGGTCGCATTCGCAACGTGCAGGTGTGCAAAGGGCGATGGGCCCAGACCCCAGCGCCATAGGATTTAGACCGGCGTGCTAACCTCTCTATTATGCCTAGGTAGGGCTGCGACGTGTTGATCATCCGAGGCCGGGCATAACCCAAGAAAGTGTGTCCAAACAAAGGGGATTGAGCGTGTTGGGAAATGTGGTGCACCCCTACAGGGAAGTTAATGTATTCGAATAGCCATGATCTTCGGTAATAGGACGAGTTGGAGTTGTACCTTAACCTTATGACAACTAAAACCGGATACTTAATAAAGTGCGAGATACAACCGGTGCTCGCTCTTTCACAGGGCGACAAGGGGAGGATCGTCGGTTAGGATTATGCTATGCGATGATACTTGGTGAACTTACCATCTACTCTCTTCTCCTACTGCAACATGGAGGTAATCAGAAGCGTAGTCTTCACAAGGATTAGCTATCCCTCTCTTATTCCGGCATTCTGCAGTTCAGTCCACATATGATACCCTTATTCCATTTGATACCAATGCATACATATGTAGTGTAGCTCCTAGCTTGCGAGTACTTTAGATGAGTACTCACAGTTGCTTTGCTCCCACTTTTCCCCCTTTTTATACCTGATTGCTGCGACCAGACGTTGGAGCCCATGAGCCAGACGCCACCGTTGACGACGACTACTACTACTCGGGAGGTGCCTAATACTACGTGCAACCCGCTGACGACGACCAGGAGTAGTTTAGGAGGATCCCAGGCAGGAGGCATGCGCCTTTTTGATCTATATCCCAGTTTGTGCTAGCCTTCTTAAGGCAAACTTGTTTAACTTATGTCTGTACTCAGATATTGTTGCTTCTACTGACTTGTCTATGATCGAGCTCTTGTATTCGAGCCCTCGAGGCCCCTGGCTTGTAATATGATGCTTGTATGACTTATTTTATTTGTAGAGTTATGTTGTGATATCTTCCCGTGTGTCCCTAATCTTGATCATACACGTTTGCGTGTATGATTAGTGTACGATTAAATCGGGGGCGTCACAAAAGAGGCCATAAAAAGAGAAAAGGCCAAAAAATGAGAGAAAAAGAGAGAAGGGACAATGTTACTATCCTTTTACCACACTTGTGCTTCAAAGTAGCACCATTCTCTTCATATTAGAGAGTCTCTCATTTCGTCACTTTCATATACTAGTGGGAATTTTTCATTATAGAACTTGGCTTGTATATTCCAATGATGGGCTTCCTAAAAATGCCCTAGGTCTTCATGAGCAAGCAAGTTGGATGCACACCCACTTAGTTTCTTTTGTTGAGCTTTCATATGCTTATAGCTCTAGTGCATCCGTTGCATGGCAATCCCTACTCACTCACATTGATATCTATTGATGGTCATCTCCATAGCCCGTTGATACGCCTAGTTGATGTGAGACTATCTTCTCCCTTTTTTGTCTTCTCCACAACCACCATTCTATTCCACATATAGTGTTATATCCATGGCTCACGCTCATGTATTGCGTGAAAATTGGAAAAGTTTGAGAATGTCAAAAGTATGAAACAATTGCATGGCTTGTCATCGGGGTTGTGCATGATTTAAATACGTTGTGTGGTGAAGATAGAGCATAACCAGACTATATGATCTTGTATGGATAACTTTCTTTGGCCATGATATTTTGAGAAGACATGATTGCTTTGTTAGTATGCTTGAAGTATTATTATTTTTATGTCAATATTAAACTTTTAGCTTGAATCTTTTGGATCTGAATATTCATACCATAATTAAGAAGAATTACATTAAAATTATGCCAAGTATCACTCCACATCAAAAATTATCTTTTTTATCATTTACCTACTCAAAGACGAGCAGGAATTAAGCTTGGGGATCCTTGATACGTCTCCAATGTATCTATAATTTTTGATTGCTCCATGCTATATTATCTACTGTTTTGGATATTATTGGGCTTTATTATGCACTTCTATATTATTTTTGGGACTAACCTATTAACCGGAGGCCCAGCCCAGAATTGCTATTTTTTGCCTATTTTAGGGTTTCGAATAAAAGGAATATCAAACGGAGTCCAAACAGAATTAAACCTTCAGGAACATGATTTTCTCACTGAACATAATCAAGGAGACTTGGACCCAACATCAAGAAATAAAGGAGGAGGCCACGAGGTAGGGGGGCGCCTACCCCCCCCCCCCCCCTAGGCGCGCCCGCCACCCTCGAGGGCCCCTGTTGCTTCACCGACATACTCCTTCCCCCTATATATACCTACGTACCCGCAAACGATCAGATACGGAGCCAAAACCCTGATTCCACCATCGTAACTTTCTATATCCACGAGATCCCATCTTGGGGCCTGTTCCGGAGATCTGCTGGAGGGAGCATCCATGACGGAGGGCTTCTACATCAACACCATAGCCGCTAAGATGAATTGTGAGTAGTTTACTGATACGTCTCCGTCATATCTATAATTTTTGATTGTTCCATGCCAATATTATTCAACTTTCATATACTTTTGGCAACTTTTTATACTATTTTTGGGACTAACATATTGACCCAGTACCTAGTGCCAGTTCTTGTTTGTTGCATGTTTTTTGTTTAGCAGAATATCCATGTTTGTTGCATGTTTTTCGTTTGGAATATGTATGATTTTTGGGAAGAGAAATCAACGCGAGACGGTGCCCGAGGTGGCCACGAGGCAGGGGGCGCACCAGCCCCCTGGGTGCGCCCCTGACCCTCGTGGGCCACCCATAAGGTGGTTGATGCCCTTCTTTCAGTGCAAGAAAGCTAATACCCAGATAGAGATCGTGTCAAAATTTCATCCCAATCGGAGTTACGGATCTCCGGGAATATAAGAAACGGTGAAAGGGAAGAATCTGAGAACGCAGAAACAGAGAGAGACAGAGAGACAGATCCAATCTCGGAGGGGCTCTCGCCCCTCCCGTGCCATGGAGGCCATGGACCAGAGGGGAAACCCTCCTCCCATCTAGGGAGAAGGTCAAGGAAGAAGAATAAGGAGGGGGCTCTCTTCCCCTCGCTTCAAGTGGTGCCGGAACACCGCCGGGGGCCATCATCATCCCCGCGATCTACACCAACAACTCTGCCATCTTCACCAAAATCTCCATCACCTTCCCCCCCCCACTCTATCTACAGTGGTCCACTCTCCCGCAACCTGTTGTACCCTCTACTTGAACATGGTGATTTATTCTTCATATTATTATCCAATGATGTGTTGCCATCCTATTATTTCTGAGTAGATTTACGTTGTCCTATCGGTGGTTGATGAATTGATATGATTGACTTAATTTTCTTGTGGTTATGTTGATGTCCTTTGGTGCCCATCATATGATTGCGCGCGTGGAGCACACCCTAGGGTTAATTGTATGTTGATAGGACTATGTATTGGAGGGCAAGAGTGACAGAAGCTTCAACCTAGCATAGAAATTGATGCATACGGGATTGAAGGGGGACCAATATATCTTAATGCTATGGTTGGGTTTTACCTTAATGAACGTTAGTAGTTGCTGATGCTTGCTAATAGTTCCAATCATAAGTGCATAGAATTCCATGTCAGGGATGACATGCTAGCAGTGGCCTCTCCCACATAATACTTGCTATCAGTCTAGTAAATTAGTCAATTGCTTAAGGGGCAATTTTGAAACTCCTACCACCACTTTTCCACACTCGCTATATTCACTTTATTGTTTGTTTATCTAAACAGCCCCTACCTTTTATTTACATGCTCTTTATATTCTTGCAAACCTATCCAACAACACCTACAATGTACTTCTAGTTTCATACGTGTTCTAGGTAAAGCGAACATCAAGCGTGCGTAGAGTTGTATCGGTGGTCGATAGAACTTGAGGGAATATTTGTTCGACCTTTAGCTCCTCGTTGGGTTCCACACTCTTACTTATCGAAAACTGTTGCGATCCCCTATACTTGTGGGTTATCAAGACCTTTTTCTGGCGCCGTCGCCGGGGAGCAATAGCGTGGGGTGAATATTCTCGTGTGTGCTTGTTTGCTTTATAAATAAGTAATTTTTATTTGCTGTTCTTAGTTGTTTTCTATCGTTATATATGGGTAGGAAACGCAAAATACCAAAAAATTAGTTGTGCCTACTAAACCAATGGTTGAAGAACCACTCAAAATCTATCACACTACTAAAGCTTATTACTTGGATCATCTTCGATCCCTATGTGCTCGTGCTGAAACCCCAACTAGCTTAGTTGAGGGCAAATCTTTAGATGAGCATGCTTAATATGTGCGACACCGAATATCTGAAAAAGGGAAAACCATACTGGATAAAATTCATCGTTTGCAATGCTATGTTTGGAATTTATGTGAAATATATGATTATACTTGTTGTTCTGAAGACCCTAAGAAACACCTTCCCTACCAATGTTTGTTTAGTGATAAAATCATATCCTCTTATGCTAAGGGTGTTTATAGTTACTATGATGTTCAACAAATTGAAGAATTTGTTGCTTTTAAGGGTGCTTATGAAATTGCTTCTTTGATTGAAAAGTATGATGCTACTCTTTAAAAATCTGAAAATTTTGCCATACTTAAATATTGCTATGATAATTATGCTTCTAATGCCTATGTTGAACCATATATTAAGGACTACTCCGCTGTCCAAGAAGAGACTAATATTTTGCAGGAGTCTATGGAAGAAGAAATTGATGAAACTGTGAGCTCATTGGATTAAAAAGATGATGAGGAGAGCGAAGAAAAAAAGGACGAAGAGCGGATTAGCTACCCATGCCCCCCTTCTAATGAGAGTAACTCTTCAACTCATACATTGTTTAATTTCCCTTCGTGCTTACCGAAGGATGATTGCTATGATGATTGTTATGATCTCGTTGATTCTCTTGAAATATCCCTTTTTGATGATGCTTGCTATGCTTGTGGCAAAGATGCCAATATGAATTATGCTTATGGAGATGAACTTGCTATAGTTCCTTATGTCAAACATGAAATTGTTGCTATTGCACCCACACATGATAGTCCTATTATATTTTTGAATTCTCCAAACTACACTATATCGGAGAAGTTTGCTCTTATTAAGGAATATATTGATGGGCTGCCTTTTACCGTTATACATAATGATTTTGATGAATATAATATGCATGTGCTTTCTGCTCCTACTTGCAATTATTATGAGAGAGGAACTATATCTCCACCTCTCTATGTTTCCAATATGATAAAATTGCAAGAAACTGTTTATACTATGCATTGGCCTTTACTATGTGTGCATGAATTGTTCTTTTATGACATGCCAATGGATAGGAAGAGAGTTAGACTTCGTCATTACTTGATATATTTTGCTTTGTGATCCCTACTAAATGCCAAATCATTGTTAATTAAAATTGTCTTTGATATACCTTGGGATCCAGGTGGATCCATTACTAGAGCACTATATGCCTAGATTAATGGCTTTAAAGAAAGCGCTGCCTGGGAGACAACCCGGAAGTTTTAGAGAGTCATTTATTTCTGTTGAGTGCTTTTATATAGTTTAAAAACAACAAAAATAAAGAGGGGAACCCAAAACTTTTTCAAAAAGGAAAGCGAAAGTGAGAAAGACAAGCATTGTTGAAATGGGAGCTAGCCTTGAACTTTGTTCATGCTAACGGAAACTTTGTGAATCTTGATTACAGAAAATTTTCAATGAAAATAATTATCTCCTTGTACAATTCCATTGTATTATAAAAATAATGTGCCAAGGTTTGCCTTTAGGATGTTTACATTTGCTTGACGGTTTGTACGATGCAGGACAGAAACTTTGGCTATAGTGCGCGATTTTACATTTTTTGCTGGAACGTCAAATCATTCTGATTCTTTTTGCACTGTCTTCCTATACAAATTTTTTATTTTTCTAATTTTGGTAGAATTTTTCAAGTATCAGAAGTATGGTGAATGTTCAGATTATTACAGACTGTTCTGTTTTAGATAGATTCTGTTTTTGATGGATAGTTTGCTTGTTTTGATGAAATTATCAATTTATATTAGTGGATTAAGCCATGAAAAAATTATACTACAGTAGTCACAATGCAAAAACAAAATATGAATTGGCTTGCAATAGTACTTAGAGTAGTGATTTGCTTTACTATACTAACGGATCTTACCGAGTTTTCTGTTGAAGTTTTGTGTGGATGAAGTGTTCGATGATCGAGAAGGTCTCGATGTGAGAAGAAGGAAGAGAGGCAATAGCTCAAGCCTTGGGATGCCCGAGGCACCCCAAGTAAATATTCAAGGAGACTCAAGCGTCTAAGCTTGGGGATGCCCCGGAAGGCATCCCCTCTTTCTTCAACAAGTATCGGTATGTTTTCGGATTCGTTCCGTTCATGCGATATGTGCAATCTTGGAGCGTCTTTTGCATTTAGTTTTCAATTTTCTTTTATGCACCATGCTGGTATGAGATAGTACTTGGTTTATTTATAGAATTCTCTTTGTGCTTCACTTATATCTTTTGAGTATGGCTTTATAGAATGCTTCATGTGCTTCACTTATATCATATGAAGTTTGGATTGCCTGTTTCTCTTTACATAGACAACCTCCATTTATAGAATGCTCTTTTGCTTCACTTATATTTGTTAGAGCGTGGGCATATCTTTTGTAGAAAGAATTAAACTCTCTTGCTTCACTTATATCTATTTTGAGAGATGACAGGAACTGGTCATTCACATGGTTAGTCATAAAATCCTACATAAAACTTGTAGATCACTGAATATGATATGTTTGATTCCTTGCAATAGTTTTGCGATATAAAGATGGTGATATTAGAGTCATGCTAGCGGGTAGTTGTGGATTAGTAGAAATACTTGTGTTGAGGTTTGTGATTCTCGTAGCATGCACATATGGTGAACAGTTATGTAACGAAGTTGGAGCATGAGGTATTTATTGATTGTCTTCCTTATGAGTGGCGGTCGGGGATGAGCGATGGTCTTTTCCTACCAATCTATCCCCCTAGGGGCATGCGTAGTAGTACTTTGCTTCGAGGGCTAATAAACTTTTGCAATAAGTATGTGAGTTCTTCATGACTAATGTTGAGTCCATGGATTATACGCACTCTCACCCTTCCACCATTGCTAGCCTCTCTAGTATCACGCAACTTTTGCCGGTACCATAAACCTACCATATACCTTCCTCAAAACAGCCACCATACCTACCTATTATGGCATTTCCATAGCCATTCCGAGTATATTGCCATGCAACTTTCATCATCATCATATACATGACTTGAGCATTCATTGTCATATTGCTTTGCATGATCATAAGATAGCTAGCATGATGTTTTCATGGCTTGTCCATTTTTTGATGTCATTGCTACGCTAGATCATTGCACATCCCGGTACACCGCCAGAGGCATTCATATATAGTCATATCTTTGTTCTAGATATCGATTTGTAATATTGAGTTGTAAGTAAATAAAAGTGTGATGATCATCATTATTAGAACATTGTCCCATGTGAGGTTATCAAAATAAAAGTGGCCAAAGAAGCCCCCCAAAAAAGAGAGAGGCCAAAGAAGCCTACAAAAAAGAAAAACAAACAAAAACAAACAAAAAACAAAAAATGAGAGAAAAGGAGAGAAGGGGCAATGTTACTATCCTTTTACCACACTTGTGCTTCAAAGTAGCACCATGTTCTTCATATAGAGAGTCTCTTGAGTTATCACTTTCATATACTAGTGGGAATTTTCATTATATAACTTGGCTTGTATATTCCAATGATGGGCTTCCTCAAATGCCTTAGGTCTTCATGAGCAAGCAAGTTGGATGCACACCCACTTAGTTTCAATTTGAGCTTTCATATACTTATAGCTCTAGTGCATCCGTTGCATGGCAATCCCTACTCACTCACATTGATATCTATTGATGGGCATCTCCATAGCCCGTTGATACGCCTAGTTGATGTGAGACTATCTTCTCCTTTTTGTCTTCTCCACAACCACCATTCTATTCCACCTATAGTGCTATGTCCATGGCTCACGCTCATGTATTGCGTGAAGGTTGAAAATGCTGAAGCACGTTAAAAATTATGAACCAATTGCTCGGCTTGTCATCGGGGTTGTGCATGATGTGAGTATTTTGTGTGGTGAATATGGAGCATAGCCAGACTATATGATTTTGTATGGATAACTTTCTTTGGCCATGTTATTTTCAAAGGACATGATTGCTTTATTAGTAGGATTGAAGTATAGTTGTTTTTATGTCAAATGATAGACTATTGCTTTGAATGACTCGTGTCTTAATATTCATGCCATGATTAGACATATGATCAAGATGATGCTAGGTAGCATTCCACATAAAAAATATATTTTTTATCATTTACCTACTCGAGGATGAGTAGGAAGTAAGCTTTGGGATGCTGATAGGTCTCCGTCGTATCTATAATTTTTGATTGTTCCATGCCAATATTATTCAACTTTCATATACTTTTGGCAACTTCTTATACTATTTTTGGGACTAACATATTGATCGAGTGTCCAGTGCGAGTTCCTATTTGTTGCATGCTTTTTTTTCGCAGAATATCCATATCAAACAAAGTCCAAACGGGATAAAAACTGTGGAGATTTTTTTGGAATATATATGATTTTGGGAAGAATAATCCACGCGAGACGGTGCCCGAGGTGGCCACGAGGCAGGGGGGCGTGCCTGCCCCCCTAGGCGCGCCCCTGACCCTCATGGTCCACCCGTAAGGCGGTTGATTCCCTTCTTTCACTGGAAGAAAGCTAATATCCGGATAGAGATCGTGTCAAAATTTCAGCCCAATCGGAGTTACGGATCTCCGGGAATATAAGAAATGGTGAAAGGGAAGAATCTAAGAACGCAGAAACAGAGAGAGACAGAGAGGCAGATCCAATCTCGGATGGGCTCTCGCCCCTCCCTTGCCATGGAGGCCATGGACCAGAGAGAAAACCCTTCTCCCATCTAGGGAGAAGGTCAAGGAAGAAGAAGAAGAAGGAGGGGGGCTCTATCCCCCTCGCTTCCGGTGGCGCCGGAACGCCGCCGGGGGCCATCATCATCACATTGATCTACACCAACACCTCCGCCATCTTCACCAGCATCTGCATCACCTTCCCCCCCTCTATCTACAATGGTCCACTCTCCCGCAACCCGTTGTACCCTCTACTTGAACATGGTGCTTTATGCTTCATATTATTATCCAATGATGTGTTGCCATCCTATGATGTCTCGGTAGATTTTCGTTGTCCTATCGGTGGTTGATGAATTGCTATGATTGATTTAATTTGCTTGTGGTTATGTTGCTGTCCTTTGGTGCCCATCATATGATTGCGCGCGTGGATCACTCTCTAGGGTTAGTTGTATGTTGATAGGACTATGTATTGGAGGGCAAGAGTGACAAAAGCTTCAACCTAGCATAGAAATTAATGCATACGGGATTGAAGGGGGACCAATATATCTTAATGCTATGGTTGGGTTTTACCTTAATGAACGTTAGTAGTTGCGGATGCTTGCTAATAGTTCCAATCATAAGTGCATAAAATTCCAAGTCAGGGATGACATGCTAGCAGTTGCCTCTCCCACATAATATTTGCTATCGGTCTAGTAAAGTAGTCAATTGCTTAAGGGGCAATTTCGCAACTCCTACCACCACTTTTCCACACTCGCTATATTCATTTTGTTGTTTCTTTATCTAAACAGCCCCTACCTTTTATTTACGTGCTCTTTATATTCTTGCAAACCTATCCAACAACACCTACAAAGTACTTCTAGTTTCATACTTGTTCTAGTTAAAGCGAACGTCAAGCGTGCGTAGAGTTGTATCGGTGGTCGATAGAACTTGAAGGAATATTTGTTCTACCTTTAGCTCCTCGTTGGGTTCGACACTCTTACTTATCGATAACTATTGCGCCCCCCGATACTTGTGGGTTATCCTTTACCTCAGACCTTTGGGTCCATAGTTATTAGCTAGATGGCTTCTTCTCTCTTTTTGGATCTCAAAACAATGTTCTCCCCCTCTCTTGTGGAGATCTATTCGATGTAATCTTCTTTTTGCGGTGTGTTTGTTGAGAACGATGAATTGTGGGTTTATGATCAAGACTATCTATGAACAATATTTGAATCTTCTCTGAATTCTTTTCTGTATGATTGGTTATCTTTGCAAGTCTCTTTCAATTGTCAGTTTGGTTTGGCCTACTAGATTGATCTTTCTTGCAATGGGAGAAGTGCTTAGCTTTGGGTTCAATCTTGTGGTGTCCTTTCCCAGTGAGAGTAGGGGCAGCAAGGCATGTATTGTATTGTTGCCATCGAGGATAACATGATGGGGTTTTATCATATTGCATGAATTTATCCCTCTACATCATGTCATCTTGCTTAAGGCGTTACTCTGTTTTCATGAACTTAATACTCTAGATGCATGCTGGATAGCAGTTGATGAGTGGAGTAATAGTAGTAGATGCAGGCAGGAGTCGGTCAACTTGTCTCGGATGTGATGCCTATATGCATGATCATACCTAGATATTCTCATAACTATGCTCAATTATGTCAATTGCTCAACAGTAATTCGTTCACCCCATCGTAAAATACGCATGCTCTTGAGAGAAGCTACTAGTGACACCTATGGCCCCCGGGTCTATCTTCATCATATTAATCTTCCAATACTTAGTTACTTCCTTTGCTTTTATTTTACTTTGCATCTTTACCACAAAAATACCAAAAATATTATATTATCATATCTATGAGATCTCACTCTCGTAAGTGACCGTGAAGGGATTAACAACCCCTTATCATGTTGGTTGCGAGGAGTTATTTGTTTTGTGCAGGTACGAGGGACCGCGCTCGACACATCCGCACCGCCGCTCCCCTCCACTCGCAGGCCGCCACATGGCCACCCGGCCGCCCGCCGCCACAATGGCCCAGAGAGCCCGGATCGGGCCCTCCGCGGCCCGCGCGCTCGCCCGCGCCGCCCCACTCCTCCTCCCGCGCGTCGCCGCAGAGCTCTGTCGCTGCCATGCTTCTCGTGGCTGACCACCACCACCACTCGCCACCCCCGCGCCTCAGCAACTCGCCGGCGCCGCCCGTCCACCGCCTCCCTCAACCCGCCGGCGCCACCTGCGGTTACGTGCGCCGCCCTACCGCCGATCCTCCTCACCAGCGCCGCCCTCCGCCGTAGATGTCACCGCTCCGGTGAGATCCGGTGGATCGAGACGAGATCCACCCGGATCTTATCCAAACAGTACCCCGCGTCCCGCATCTCCTCATCCCGCTCTGCTCCGTCCACCTTTTCCCGAGGTCCAATTTCTACTAAGTCCCAAAACCCTAATATTTTGATGCCCTCTTCATCATGTCACATCTCCGTCCTCGGTGATCTGAATCATGCATATGATATGTCAAAATGTTTGTCTCGTTGAGCTATTCATTTTAGCAGCATTTCTATGATTGTTACGGTCCATATTGATTCCATTATCATCATTGCAAGAGTGCTATAAAATGTTAACTGCTAGTTCTTAACAGAACTTGATGATTTGTCATTTTTGTTGCATTTGATCTGTGCATCCTATGAGCATGAGGTCTATATATGTTTTGAGCTCCATCATGACATCTTTACGGAGGTGAAAGTCTTGTATTTTTTGTGAGCTATGTGGTGACTAGCACAAGCATGCAAACTAGGCTCCATGATGGTGTTGTTTTCAGGGCCTTAGGATTTTGCTGCTGGTATTTTGATGCCGTGTAAACTTAATTCTACCAGGAGATCCATGCTTATTTTGGGATAGTTCAGTAAGGATGATTTGGACATATGGTTATGCTCTATCCATTCATGCGTCTGGTTGCAATTTTGGAGTGCTCTAGCATGTCTTTTTCTTGCTATACTTTTGCTATATATTATTCCTGACAGATTGTTTACATGTTAATTAATATTGCCATGGTTGTTGCTAGTGATGCATGTACCCTATGAACTTTCTCTTTCTATGGTTAGCTTCATGAACATGTCATCTTGCTATTGGTATGCTTATGTTGTCATTTAATGCTTTGTGATGAGTGGCATAAGCTTGCAAAGTTGCTATGATGAATCTGTTTATGCCATGCTCTGTTTTCCTTCTAAGTCTAAATTTGTTTATGAAAATTGCTATGTTTACATCGGTGTAATCGTATCTTCTATGCCATTTTGGCTCATGTTCATTAAGGGTCTTTTGTTCTATGCATTTAGTAGAATCATGCGATGTCTTTGTTTGACATGATATGTTCCTGTAGAATGTTGTATGCTAGCTCTAAACGATGCTTCCTCATGTTGTTTTTGACATGTTAGTATTTTCACCAAGTCTGCAAAGCTAATATCTTTTCCACTTTTGCCATGCTTGCTTGATCCTGTTCTATTGTGAATTATCCGTAGCTCAGTGTTCATGTTTTGTCAAGCATCTCTTGTACATCACTGCCATATGCTTTGTTGTTACGTTGGAGTGCAGTAGCTTAGTTTCTTGTTGCATTCTAAGTGCTATCATGTTGTTAATCGCAGATTTGCGTCATTCTTGTGTTGCTTGTCATTTGCAAACCATGCATCCGTTTCCAGTGATCTTTATATTGATTTCAACCAAAATCATCTCATCTTTCCAGCAGCATACTTGGTTTTCCAAGTTGATGCATTGATCATTCTTTCCCTTTCGGAGCACGCATATGCATTGCATATCATATCTTGCATATCATGCCATGTATTGCATCATGTTGCTTGTGCATTGCACCGTGATACACTGTTGTTCCATTGCTTGTGTTCTTGCTTTGGGTAGAGCCAGGAGATGAGTACATGGATGAGGAACCTGTCGAGTACGCTAACGAGGATCAAGCTTTCGACAACTCTGAGAACATGGCAGGCAAGATGACCACACCCTCGATATCACTTCTATCTTTGCTTTGCTACTTGTTCGTTCTATCGCTATGCCGCGCTACCTACCACTTGTTTATCATGCCTCCCATATTGTCATGTCAAGCCTCTAACCCACCTTCCTAGCAAACCGTTGTTTTGGCTATGTTACCGCTTTCGCTTAGCCCCTCTTATAGAGTTGCTAGTTGTAGGTGAAGTTGAAGTTTGTTCGATTTCAGAACATGGATATGTTGGGATAACATATTATCTCTTATTTAATTAATGCATCTATATACTTGGTAAAGGGTGGAAGGCTCGGCCTTTTTCCTGGTGTTTTGTTCCACTCTTGCCGCCCTAGTTTCTGTTATGCTAGTATTATGTTCCTTGATTTTGTGTTCCTTATGCGGTTGGGATTATGGGATCCCCTTGAAAATTCGCCTTGAATAAAACTCCTCCAGCAAGGCCCAACCTTGGTTTTACCATTTGCCACCTAAGCCTTTTTCCCTTGGGTTCCGCGGACTTGAGGGTCATCTTTATTTAAAACCCCCGGGCCAGTGCTCCTCTAAGTGTTGGTCCAACCTGTCAACCGCCGGTGGCCACCAGGGGCAACTCTTGGCTGGCCTATCGGAAGTTTGGACAATCCAGTGTGCCATGAGAACGAGATATGTGCAGCTCCTATCGGGATTTGTCGGCACAGTCGGGTGGTCTTCCTGGTCTTGTTTTACCATTGTCAAAATGTCTTGTAACCAGGATTCCGAGACAGATCGGGTCTTTCTGGGAGAAGGGACCGTGAGAGCTTGTGATGGGCTAAGTTGGGACACCCCTGCAGGGCATAAACTTTCGAGAGCCGTGCCCGCGGTTATGTGGTAGATGGGAATTTGTTAATATCCGATTGTAGATAACTTGGCACTTAACTTAATTAAAATGAATCAACCGCGTGTGTAGCCATGATGGTCTCTTTTCGGCAGAGTCCGGGAAGTGAACACGGCCTTGTGTTATCCTTGAACGTAAGTAGTTTCAGGATCACTTCTTGATCAGTTCTAGCTTCTCGAGCATTGCGTTGCTTCTCTTCTCGCTCTTATTTGCGTATGTTAGCCACCATATATGCTTAGTGCTAGTTGTAGCTCCACCTCACTACCTTCTCCTACCCATAAGCTTAAATAGTCTTGATCTCGTGGGTGCGAGATTGCTGAGTACTCATGACTCACGGATACTTCCAAAGAGTTGTCGGTGCCGATGATGCCAGCGCAGGTCGTTACTACGTTTCGTTTCCTGATGATCGATAGTGGAGCCCTGTTGGGACGATTGGGGATCTAGCATCTAGGGTTTATCTTCCTTTTTTGTTGGATTTGACCATAGTTGGTCTTTGAGTGTATTTGAATGATGTATGAATTATTTATGTACTTTGTGAAGTGGCGAGTGTAAGCCAACTCTTTATCCCTTTCTTATTCAGTACATGGGATTGTGTGAAGATTACCCCTCTTGTGACAAAACCACCATGCGGCTATGCCTCTAAGTCGTGCCCTGACACGTCGGGAGATATAGCCGCATTATGGGTGTTACAATAGGTTTCACTAGTGGCTTCTCTCAAGATAGCATATATTACGTTGGGTGAACAAATTACTCCCGAGCAATTGATAGAAAAGCACATAGTTATTGTAGCGACCCGACCTCAAACGGTCAAGCCTTTGTGTATCCGTGCCATCACTGGATCGGTATGCTGGCACACACAGTACATCAATGTATATATCAAAGTGCAATCACATGTATAAATAACATAAAACTTATATATACCTCATAAGTCTCAGCGGAAACAAACATAAGGGTGTGGAGTCCCATCAACGCCAACAGCAAGTTGAGTGTAGACCGTAACCCTACAACGTAACTCTTACTCGTCATAGAAATTCCTGCAACATAAGACGTTGCAACCCCGTAGGTCAGTACATTGAATGTACTGGCAAGTCACATCATAAGAATAATGAACCTATTTGTACATGCAATTTGGCTGGTGGAAAGCTCTAAGTTTAGTTTTTGCATAAAGCTAGTTTTTCCCGAAAATAAATGATATTATTATACCACGATTGTATAGCATAGGATGAGCTCGTAAACCCAACTCAATCCATTCCCAAAGTTTTATTTAAAACCCAACTATCTAATTAAGAGTGATGAGATCTCCCGGACTTTCCACTACTAGATGCTCAAGTTGTCCGTAATTGGGGACACGACTAATCGATTAGGTTTTAACAGTTTGCAGAGGTTTGCGCACTTTTCCCGACAAGACTCGATCGCCTCCCTTGAAGTCCTCGCACTGCATGGCGTTTGAGAACAGGATGACCAAGACATAGTCTTTCGAAAATGTTCCCCCTTAACCCATGGATAGGCCGGTACACCTACATCATTCTACATCTGCTAGCCCATCCCGGAAGGGGTCACACTAACTACTCAACTAAGCCAGAGCCCATATTGGCTTCTGGCTGCACACTTATGCTTCTAGACATGAGAATACGATCGATCTCTTTGAACCTGGGCGGCCGACCACTAGTGGTGCACCACCATGGATTAACCATGCATGCTCCCACTGTACTTCACCACCATTCAAACCAAATACCGCCCAGGTAGTTCATTTACATGTCTTGTGTAACACCCCGCATATGACTTCCCCAATTTGTACTCCAACTCTTGCCGTTTCCGGCGTTAAGTTATATTTATTTTCTCGGGTTCGGGTCTTTGTCTCCGTGTGTTGTTATCGTTGTCATGCATCTCATATCATGTCATCATGTGCATTGCATTTGCATACGTGTTCATCTCATGCATTCAAGCATTTTCCCCATTGTCCGTTTTGCATTCCGGCGCTTCGTTCTCCTCCGGTGGTCAATTCTACCTTTCTTTAGTGTGTGGGGATTAAACATTTTCGGATTGGACCGAGACTTGTCATGCGGCCTTGGTTTACTACCGGTAGACTTCCTGTCAAGTTTCGTATCATTTGGACTTCGTTTGACACTCCAACGGTTAACCGAGGGATCGAAAAGGCCTCGTGTGTGTTGCAGCTCAACACCCCTTCAAGTTGGCCCAAAACCCACCAAAACCTTCTCCATCATCTAGAGCGTTCGATCACGATCGCGTGGCCGAAAACCGCA
This sequence comes from Triticum monococcum, assembly GCA_034509565.1. Lineage (NCBI taxonomy): Eukaryota > Viridiplantae > Streptophyta > Magnoliopsida > Poales > Poaceae > Triticum > Triticum monococcum. The sequence goes on along the minus strand of CM067844.1, from coordinate 370,564,927 downwards.
CCTCATTTGGACTCTCCTAGCTCCCTCTATGCCTATTTAAAGACACCCCCGAATTTCTCCTTCCCCTTCCTCCCGAAAACCCTAGATCCACTTTGTCCGCCGCCACCGGACATATTCCCGCCGACGGACACGTCCGGTCCGCCTGTCCACCGCCACGTGCCGCCCCGTGATACGCCCGGATCCCGTTCCCACATCGCCAGCCCGCCGAGCCCGAGCTGGGCCCCCGCGAGGCCCAGTCGCGCCGCCGCCCACGCCGGCTTTCTCCTCCCGAGATGGCCGCGCTCCGCCGCCCCCGCCGCGACAGCTCACCGCCCAGTCCGTCGCCGGCCGCCGCCGACCATTGCCGCCCCGCCACCTGCTCCGCGCTGCCTCCCGCTGCTGGCCGCGCCGCCCCGCTCCGGTGGCCTCCACCCGAAGCCGTCCTCTCCTCCGGCCCCTCCTCCCCAAGCTTCGGATCTGGCCGACCAAGCTCCGGCGACCCGCATCTCCATCTGGCAATCCTCGAAGACCGCACCGCTACAGTGACCCGTCGGATCCAGATACGGATCGCGATGAACAGTAAACCCTAATTTTCGCGGTGTAAAATTCGTCTAAGTCCTAAAATTGCAGATCCATGTGGATATATTCAACTTGCTATATCGCCACGTCCGTAGCTCCGATTCATGCATATAGCATATCAAAATGTTCGTCTCTGAGAGTACATCATTCCATTCCATTGCATCATTTTCATTTGAGTTCATCTTGATGCCTGAAATGCTGTTAGAAGAGGGCTACTTGAGTTAATTGTTAGATCTGCTACTCCATCTTAGACATTTGTCATTTTTCCATGATTATTGTGTGCATGATATGCCCATGAGTTCTACATATGTTTTGTTAAGGGATTTGTCATATTTCCAGAGGTGCAACCCATGTATTTATGTGATGAGTGTGGTGACTAGGGCAAGCTTGCAAAGTGAGGCACCCGGTAAATCTGTTTTCAGGGACTTAGTAATTTCACAAAGTCCTGGGATTGTTTAGCTCATGATGCCATATGTTCAGGTTGTTTCCTAGTGATCCGTGCCTCTTTTGAGGATGATCAGTAAAGGAGTTTTGTTAATATTGTAGTGCTCTATCCATCCATGCCTTTGTTTGCAATTATGGAGCACCCTAGCTTGAGTCAATCGAGGTCTACTTTTGCTTCGTTGTGAACCTGGACAGATCGTCACCTTGTTTGCGATTTTGCCGATGTTATTGTAGTTGATCCGTGCATGCTATGCCATTGTTCTTGCCATCTATAGCTTCCATTTTGTGCCTTCTTAATGGATCTATGCTTGTCTTGCCACGACTTGCTCCGTAGTGAGTGCATCGAGCTCGTAAACATGCCTACTTGCGTTATGTTTCAGCATGTCCCAGTTTTCACTAAGTCTGAAAACTGATTATGTTTTTGCTATGTTCATGTGCTTGTTAGTATATTTTGTGATCCCTTTTGGCTCAAGGTCACTAAGGGATTTTTGTTAAGCTCTTTGAGTAGATACATGCCATGTTTTACTTTGCCATGTTCAGGTCCTGTAGCATATAGTTTTGTTGCTCCGAAGAGGGTTATATGATCTGAAATTCCAGACAAGTGTTAATTTCACTAAGTCTGAGATCTGTTTTACCATTTGCATTTTTTCCATGCTTGTTTGAACCTCCTAATGGATGAATTGGCCGTAGCTCAGTGCTAGACTTTTGTTAAGCATCTTGAATGCATCCCTGCCATGTATTTTGATGCCATGTTTGAGTGCTGTAGCATGTTCATCTCATTGCATTTAGATGCCTACTTGCTGTAAATCGCAGACCGGTGTCATATTTGAATCGCGTGCCATTTCCAAACCGTAACTCCGATTCCGGTGATCTTTATATTGTTTTCAAGCGATTTAATCTCATCTTTCCAGTGGCACACTTGGTTTTCCAAGTTGAGGCCAGGTTCATGCATTTCCTATCATATCTTGCATATGCATCCCGCATTGCATCCCGCATAGCATACCATGTTTGCATCATCTTCTTTGATCCTTGCACGTGGTTGATTATGTTCTTGTTGCTTGTTTGTCTTGTTTGGGTAGAGCCGGGAGACGAGTTCTCTAATGAGGAGCCCGTTGAGTTTGCTTTCGAGGATCCAGTCAACTCTGACAACTTTGCAGGCAAGATGATCATACCCTCGAAATCACTACTATCTTTGCTATGCTAGTTTGCTCGCTCTTTTGCTATGCCAATGCTATGATGCCTACCACTTGCTTTCAAGCCTCCCAAATTGCCATGTTCAGCCTCTAACCCACCATTGTCCTAGGAAACCGTTGTCTGGCTATGTTATCGCTTTGCTCAGCCCCTCTTATAGCATTGCTAGTTGTAGGTGAAGATTGGAGGCCGTTCCTTGTTGGAACATTTATTTACTTGTTGGGATATCATTTTATTGCCATGTTATCTTAATGCATCTATATACTTGGTAAAGGGTGGAAGGCTCGGCCTCTCGCCTAGTGTTTTGTTCCACTCTTGCCTCCATAGTTTCTGTCATATCGGTGTTATGTTCCCGGATTTTGCGTTCCTTACGCGGTTGGGTCATAATGGGAACCCCTTGATAGTTCGTCTTGATTAAAGCTTTTCCAGCAATGCCCAACCTTGGTTTTACCATTTGCCACCTAGCCTCTTTTTCCCTTGGGTTTCCTGAGCCCGAGGGTCATCTTATTTAACCCCCCCCCCCCCCCCCGGCCAGTGCTCCTCTGAGTGTTGGTCCGAACCGGGCAGCCTGCGGGGCCACCTCGGGGAAACTCGAGGGTTGGTTTTACTCGTAGCTTGACCTATCTGAGTGTGCCCTGAGAACGAGATATGTGCAGCTCCTATCGGGATTTGTCGGCACATTCAGGCGGTGTTGCTGGTCTTGTTTTAACCTGTCGAAATGTCTGGTTGTACCTGGATACCGAGTCTAATCGGAATGTCTCGGGTGGAGGTCTATTCCTTCGTTGACCGTGAGAGCTTGTCATGGGCTAAGTTGGGACCCCCCTGCAAGGATTTGAAATTTCGAAAGCCGTGCCCGCGATTATGGGCAGATGGGAATTTGTTAATGTCCGGTTGTAGATAACTTGAACCTTAATTTAGTTAAAATGAATCAACTGAGTGTGTTACCGTGATGGCCTCTTCTCGGCGGAGTCCAGGAAGTGGACACGGTGTTGGAGTAATGCTTGCGCAGGTTGTCCTCTAGTTTCTCACTCGCGCTTTACCTCCTCTTCTCGCTCTCTTTTGCGAATAAGTTAGCCACCATATATGCTAGTCGCTTCCTGCAGCTCCACATATTTTTACCTTTACCCCACCTATTAAGCTTAAAAAGTCTTGGTCGCGAGGGTGCGAGATTGCTGAGTCCCTGTGGCTCACAGATTACTATTACACCAGATGCAGGACCCGATGATATAGCTCCAGATGGCGCGCTTGAGCTCAAGTGGGAGTACGACGAGGACTCTCAGCGTTACTATGTTTCTTTTCCTGATGATCATTAGTGGTGCCTAGTTGGGGTGCTTGGGACCATGTCGCTTGTTGGGTTATCTTTTATTTTGGCGCCGTAGTCGAGCCATGAGTGTTTGGATGATGTATGTTATTTATGTACTTGATTGACGTGGCGAGTGTAAGCCAACTATGTTATCCCTTTTATTCATCTATATTACATGGGATGTTTGTGATGATTGCCTGACTTGCGACATATGCCTTCAATGCGATTATGCCTCTAAGTCGTGCCTCGACACGTGGGAGATATAGTCGCATCGAGGGTGTTACAAGTTGGTAATCAGAGCCTTCCCCGACCTCAAGAGCCCCCACTGTTTGATCATTTTTAGCGGCCGAGTTGTGTCTAGAAAAATGTTTTGAGTCATTTAGGAATTATATATCGGAGAGTTTAGGAATTCTTTTTACTTCCCAGTCTCCTCATCGCTCTGGTAAGGCATCCTGACATAGAGTTTTGACTCTTCTCTTATCAAATTTCACTAAAAAAATTTAGGATCACGCGGGTATCTTGGAATCGTTCCGATGGTTTTATGATGAGAACATTGTCTTGGTGCCTCCTGTCAGGGGTTTAGTGGAAGTGTCCCGGGGAGTTGAGCTCTGAGGTGTTGTCATCATAATTTTATCGTTGCAGTTCTGGAATACCTGAGTTTAGTATGCCGACATCGAAAATCTCTTTTATGCAGTTCGTTGGTGAGATAACCTCGACGCCACTCAGTACTGGGGCGGGAGTTCGGAAGTATCGCCATAACTTGTATAACAGATGCTTTTCGAAGGTTGAGGTAGATGGTTTTCGAAGTTTTTCTCGGTTATGTGTTGAAGGATGGATACAGCTGGATATAGGATTTGCTAGATTTGGGTGAGATATTATGCTTCCCCTGTATCCCCAACACCTGATTGCATAACCGGAAAGGTTCGGGAGTTTCATAGGTGGGAATTCTTGTAGCTCTAGTTCTTCTTCCACGGATATTGGTTTGAGATTGGGATTTCTTACCGATTATTCGTTCTTGATCCATACATTGTTGATTTACTTCTTCTACCTAATTCTACGTGGCTTCGCAATTTATGGATATGTGACCATTTCAAGAGGAATGCATTCGTTCATTTTGTTCGGATGTGAAGACTTTAGGTTGCTATTTTCATTCCGTTGGACTCAGCTTCAATATTTGTCTATCAATGTGCTAATGGATGTCAACCTCTTCAGGATGGCTCCTCCAATGCGCACGACTCTGAATCCTGATCCGCCACCACCTCCACCTCCTCCGGAGGCATGGCAAGCTATGATAGCCGCAATCAATGCAAACATGCAGTTGATCATGCAAATTCTCCAAGAGCGCAATCAAGGCATTCAAGGGAATCAAGGCAACAATCAGAACCACTTTGCTTCACTCAACCAGTTCCTTGCTAATGGGCCAAAGACGTTCGGCAATTGTGTTGAGGCAACTGATGCTGACGATTGGCTTGTGGATCTGTCGAAGCATTTTGAGTGCAGCAACGTCAGGCCTGAAGATTTCGACAAGTTCGCTTCCTTCTAGCTCAAAGATCAAGCTGAAGAATGGTTCCAGCAGTACAAGGATTCCATAGGTGGACGTGTTATCACTTGGGATGAATTCCATCAAGATTTCCGAGCTCATCACATCCCTCAGAGTGTGACTGAAAGTAAGCGTCAGGAATTCCGCAACTTGAAGCAAGGCTCTTTGTCTGTCTATGACTACAACAAGTTGTTCCAGAAGCTCGCTCGATTTGCCAAGCAGGACGTACCTGATGAGAAGAGCATGATATACCAGTTCAGGGGTGGTCTCAGAGAAGAAATTCAGCTAGCTCTTGTTCTCTTTGAGCCCTTGAGGTATGATGAGTTCTACAACATGGCACTGAAACGAGAGGCTGCTCAGTTGAGGTGTGATGCTTCCAAGAAGCGAGTCAGAGATGCTACTCCTTCTTCCTCTACTCAAGTGGCCAAGCAGCAGAAGTTTTGGCTTCCTCCTCCTCCGTTCCATCAGCCGTATCAGAAGAGCAAAGGTGGCAGTGGTTCTTCCCACCCACCCAACCCTGGCTTTCAGAACAAGACTTCGTCTCAAGCTCCAAGATCGAGTGCTCCATACCACTGTCCGCTTTCAGAGGTCACGTGCAACAAGTGCCAACAGAAGGTTCACTATGCCAACAAGTGTTTCAACAAGCGGCGTCTTCCTCCTCCTCCTCCTGTCAGATCGGCAAGTACAGATGTGGTCAAGCATAACCCCAAGCACGCCAAGGTCAACTTGCTAAATGCAGCTCAGGCAGAGGACTCATCAGATGTGATCATGGGTAACCTTCCTGTTAATGATATTCCTACAAAAGTTCTTTTTGACACAGGTGCATCGCATTGTTTCATGTCAAAGCCATTTTTTACCAAGCATGAGTTCGTTTCTTCTCATTTGGGTAAACAAATGGATATCGTTTCTCCTGGCAAACGTTTGAGTGCAAGTCTGGAGGTGCCAGATGTTACTATCATGTTGGGCGACTACAAGTTCCTTTCTTCCCCAATGGTTCTTGGTAACTCGGATATTGATCTTATTCTCGGGATGGATTGGCTCTCTAAGCACAAGGCTCAGCTTGATTGTGCAGCCAGGCAGATTCAATTGACTCATTCATCTGAGGATGTAATTGTCTTTGCCGCTCGTGATGATACAATCCGGTTGTTTTCTCTCAATGAGAAGGGTGAACTGGATGCTATCTCACAGATCCTAGTTGTTTGCGAATATCAAGACGTCTTTCTGGAAGAGCTTCCAGGAATGCCTCCACACCGGCCAGTTGAATTCGTTATTGATCTTGAGCCCGATACGGAACCTGTGTGCAAGCGTCCTTACAAGCTCGGACCTAAAGAGTTGAAGGAGCTAAAGAAGCAACTTGATGTTCAAGAAAGAATGGGCCTCATCCAGCCTAGTTCTTCTCCGTGGGGTTGTGGTGTTCTTTCTATGAAGAAGAAGAAGGATGGAACGGACCGACTTTGTGTTGATTACCGTCCATTGAACAAGAAGACCATCAAGAACAAATACCCACTTCCCAACATCAATGAGCTGTTCGAACAACTCAAAGGTGCCCAAGTATTCTCCAAGCTTGATCTCCGTATGGGTTATCATCAGATTCGTATTCGTGAGCAAGATATTCCCAAGACGGCTTTCAGGACAAGCTATGGGTCATATGAATACACTGTCAAGTCTTTTGGCCTCGTCAACGCTCCTCCTACTTTCTCTCGCATGATGAACTTCATCTTCAACGCCTACACCAATGACTTTGTGTTGGTCTATCTCGACGACATTCTGGTTTTCTCGAAGAACAAGGAAGATCATGCCAAACACTTGCGTTTGGTTCTTGATAAGCTGAGGGAACACCAGTTCTACGCCAAGTTCTCCAAGTGTGAATTTTGGCTCGATGATGTTCTTTATCTTGGTCATATCATCTCTGCCAAGGGCATTGCCTTGAATCCTGAGAAGGTGTCTGCAATTGTGAATTGGGAACCTCCTCAGAACGTGAAGCAACTCCGTAGCTTCCTCGGTCTCACAAGCTATTGTCGAAGATTCGTTGAAAACTTTTCTAAGATCACGAAGCCTCTCTCAAATCTCCTCCAGAAGCACGTCAAGTACGTTTGGTCTCCGGAGTGTGACATTGCTTTCAACACTTTGAAAGAGAAATTGATCACTGCTCCAGTTCTTACTCCGCCTGATGAATCCAAGCCGTACGAGGTCTTTTGTGATGCCTCTCTACAAGGTCTTGGCGCAGTATTGATGCAAGAGAAGAAAGTTGTTGCTTATACCTCTCGCCAGTTGAAGCCTAATGAGAAGAACTACCCCACTCATGATCTCGAGTTGGCGGCAGTTGTGCATGCTCTTTTGACTTGGAGACATCTTCTATTGTGAAGAAAAGTGGACATTTTCACTGATCACAAGAGTCTCAAGTACATCTTCACTCAGCCTAATGTCAACCTCAGGCAAACTCGATGGGTCGAAATGATTCAAGAGTATAATCCGAGTATCGAGTATAATCCGAGTATCGAGTATACTCCAGGCAAGGCCAATGTGATTGCTGACGCATTGAGCAGAAAGGCTTATTGCAACAGTCTGATTCTCAAGCCTTATCAACCCGAGCTTTGTGAAGCTTTCTGCAAACTTAATCTGCAAGTTGTTCCTCAAGGTTTCCTCGCCAACCTTCAAGTCTCTCCTACCTTGGAAGACCAGATTCGCCAAGTCCAGCTTCTTGATGCTATGGTGAAAAAGGTGAAGATTGGGATTGCCAAGAGTCAACCCATGTACAAGTGCTACCGCCTTGATGACAAGGACACTCTCTTCTTCGAGGATCGTATTGTTGTGCCCAAAGGTGAACTTCGTAAAGTGATCATGAACGAGGCTCACAATTCTCTCCTGTCCATCCACCCTGGGAGCACGAAGATGTATCAGGACCTTAAGCAAGCTTATTGGTGGACTCGAATGAAGCGAGAGATTGCTCAGTTCGTGAATGAATGTGATGTCTACAGAAGAGTGAAGGCAGAACACCAAAGGCCAGCTGGTCTCCTCCAACCTCTTGCCATTCCAGAATGGAAGTTTGACCACATTGAGATGGACTTCGTGACTGGGTTTCCAAAGTCCAAGCGTGGCAATGATGCTATATTCGTTGTCATTGACAAACTCACTAAAGTGGCTCATTTTCTGCCTATCAAAGAGTCAATCACTGCAGCGCAATTGGCGGAACTCTATACCTCTCGAATTGTCTCTCTGCACGGTATCCCTCAAGTGATATCTTCAGACCGTGGCAGCATCTTTACCTCCAAGTTTTGGGATTCTTTTCAGAAGGCCATGGGCACCAACATCCGCTTCAACACAGCTTTCCACCCTCAAACAAGCGGTCAAGTCGAGCGTGTCAACCAGATTCTTGAAGATATGCTCAGGGCTTGTGTGATCTCCTTCGGCATGAAGTGGGAGGATTGTCTTCCTTATGTTGAATTCTCCTACAACAACAGTTTTCAAGCAAGTTCGGGCAAGGACCCATTTGAAATTCTGTATGGCAGGAAGTGTCGTACCCCTCTCAACTGGTCTGAAACCGGTGAACGTCAGCTACTGGGTAATGACTTAATCACAGAGGCAGAAGAAATGTGCAAAGTCATTTGAGATAACCTCAAAGCAGCCCAATCCCGCCAGAAGAGCTACTATGATAGTAAGCACCGTGATTTGGCTTTCGAGATTGGAGATCATCTTTACCTCCACGTCTCTCCTACGAAAGATACTCATTGCTTCGGTATCAAAGGGAAGCTTGCCCCCAGATACGTGGGACCTTTCAAGATTGTCAGTAAGAGAGGCGACCTCGCCTATCAACTCGAGCTTCCTTTAAACTTTGCAAATGTTCATGATGTGTTCCATGTCTCTCAGCTCCGAAAGTGCTTCAAGACGCCTGACCGCATAGTCAACTTCGAGGACATTGAGCTCCAAGAAGATCTCTCCTATCGTGAGCACCCCGTTGCTATCCTTGAAGAGACTGAACACACGACTCGCAACAAGTCAATCAAATTTCTCAAAGTCAAGTGGTCACACCATTCCGACCGTGAAACTACCTGGGAACGCGAGGATCACCTCCGTTCTGAGTACCCGGCGTTCTTTCAGTCCTAGATCTCGGGACGAGATCTTTTCGTAGTGGTGGAGTGTTGTAACACCCCGGATATGACTTCCCCAATTTGTACTCCAACTCTTGCCATTTCCGGCGTTAAGTTATATTTATTTTCTCGGGTTCAGGTCTTTGTCTCTGTGTGTTGTTATCGTTGTCATGCATCTCATATCATGTTATCATGTGCATTGCATCTGCATACATGTTCATCTCATGCATTCAAGCATTTTCCCCGTTGTCCGTTTTGCATTCCGGCGCTTCGTTCTCCTCCGGTGGTCAATTCTACCTTTCTTTTGTGTGTGGGGATTAAACATTTCCGGATTGGACCGAGACTTGTCATGCGGCCTTGGTTTACTACCGGTAGACCGCCTGTCAAGTTTTGTATCATTTGAACTTCGTTTGACACTCCAACGGTTAACCGAAGGACCGAAAAGGCCTCGTGTGTGTTGTAGCCCAACACCCCTTCAAGTTGGCCCAAAACCCACCAAAACCTGCTCCATCATCTAGAGCGTTCAATCACGATCGTGTGGCCGAAAACAGCACCTCATTTGTACTCTCCTAGCTCCCTCTATGCCTATTTAAAGACACCCCCGAATTTCTCCTTCCCCTTCCTCCCGAAAACCCTAGATCCACTTCGTCCGCCGCCGCCGGACATATTCCCGCCGATGGACACGTCCGGTCCGCTTGTCCACCGCCACGTGCCGCCCCATTATACACCCGGATCCCACGCCCACATCGTCGGCCCGCCGAGCCCGAGCTGGGCCCCCACGAGGCCCAGTCGCGCCGCCGCCCGCGCCGGCTTTCTCCTCCCGAGCCGGCCGCGCTCCGCTGCCCCCGCCGTGACAGCTCGCCGCCCAGTCCGTCGCCGGCCGCCGCCGACCATCGCCGCCCTGCCGCCCGCTCCACTCCGCCTCCCGCAGCCGGCCGCGCCGCCCCGCTCCAGTGGCTGCTGCCCGAAGCCGTCCTCTCCTCCGGCCCCTCCTCCCCAAGCTTCGTCCGGCCGGCCAAGCTCCGGCGACCCCCATCTCCGTCCGGCGATCCTCGAAGACCGCACCGCTACAGTGACCCGTCGGATCCAGATCCGGATCACGATGAACAGTAAACCCTAATTTTCGCGGGGTAAAATTCGTCCAAGTCCTGAAATTGCACATCCATGTGCATATATTCAACTTGCTATATCTCCGCATCCGTAGCTCCGATTCATGCATATAGCATATCAAAATGTTCGTCTCTGAGAGTACATCATTTCATTCCATTGCATCATTTTCATTTGAGTTCATCTTGATGCCCGAAATGCTGTTAGAAGAGGGCTGCTTGAGTTAATTGTCAGATCTGCTACTCCATCTTAGACATTTGTCATTTTTGCCATGATTATTGTGTGCATGATATCCCATGAGTTCTACATATGTTTTGTTAAGGGATTTGTCATCTTTCCAGAGGTGCAACCCATGTATTTTTTTGATGTGTGTGGTGACTAGTGCAAGCTTGCAAAGTGAGGCACCCGGTAAATCTGTTTTCAGGGACTTAGTAATTTCACTAAGTCCTGAGATTGTTTAGCTCATGATGCCATATGTTCAGGTTGTTTCCTAGTGATCCGTGCCTCTTTTGAGGATCATCAGTAAAGGAGTTTTGTTAATATTGTAGTGCTCTATCCATCCATGCCTTTGTTTGGAATTATGGAGCACCCTAGCTTGAGTCAATCAAGCTCTACTTTTGCTTCGTTGTGAATCTGGGCAGATCGTCAACTTGTTTGCGATTTTGCCGATGTTATAGTAGTTGATCCGTGCATGCTATGCCATTGTTCTTGCCATGTCTAGCTTGCATTTTGTGCCTTCTTAATGGATGTATGCTTGTCTTGCCATGACTTGCTCCGTAGTGAGTGCATCGAGCTCGTAAACATGCCTACTTGAGTTATGTTTCAACATGTCCCAGTTTTCACTAAGTCTGAAAACTGATTATGTTTTTGCTATGTTCATGTGCTTGTTAGTATATTTTGTGATCCCTTTTGGCTCAAGGTCACTAAGGGATTTTTGTTAAGCTCTTTGAGTAGATCCATGCCATGTTTTACTTTGCCATGTTCAGGTCCTGTAGAAGGCTCAAGGTCACTAAGGGATTTTATTGCCATGTTATCTTAATGCATCTATATACTTGGTAAAGGGTGGAAGGCTCGGCCTCTCGCCTAGTGTTTTGTTCCACTCTTGCCTCCATAGTTTCCGTCATATCGGTGTTATGTTCCCGGATTTTGCGTTCCTTACGCGGTTGGGTTATAATGGGAACCCCTTGATAGTTCGTCTTGATTAAAGCTTTTCTAGCAATGCCCAACCTTGGTTTTACCATTTTCCACCTAGCCTCTTTTTCCCTTGGGTTTCCTGAGCCCGAGGGTCATCTTATTTTAACCCCCCCCCCCCCGGGCCAGTGCTCCTCTGAGTGTTGGTCCGAACCGGGCAGCCTGCGGGGCCACCTCAGGGAAACTCGAGGGTTGGTTTTACTCATAGCTTGACCTATCCGAGTGTGCCCTGAGAACGAGATATGTGCAGCTCCTATCGGGATTTGTCGGCACATTCGGGCGGCGTTGCTGGTCTTGTTTTAACCTGTCGAAATGTCTTGTTGTACCGGGATACCGAGTCTAATCGGAATGTCTCGGGTGGAGGTCTATTCGTTCGTTGACCGTGAGAGCTTGTCATGGGCTAAGTTGGGACCCCCCTGCAGGGATTTGAGCTTTCGAAAGCCGTGCCCGCGGTTATGGGCAGATGGGAATTTGTTAATGTCCGGTTGTAGATAACTTGAACCTTAATTTAATTAAAATGAATCAACTGAGTGTGTTACCGTGATGGCCTCTTCTCGGCGGAGTCCAGGAAGTGGACACGGTGTTGGAGTAATGCTTGCGCAGGTTGTCCTCTAGTTTCTCACTCGCGCTTTGCCTCCTCTTCTCACTCTCTTTTGCGAATAAGTTAGCCACCATATATGCTAGTCGCTTGCTGCAGCTCCACATATTTTTACCTTACCCCACCTATTAAGCTTAAATAGTCTTGATCGCGAGGGTGCGAGATTGCTGAGTCCCTGTGGCTCACAGATTACTATTACACCAGATGCGGGACTCGATGATATAGCTCCAGATGGCGTGCTTGAGCTCAAGTGGGAGTACGATGAGGACTCTCAGCGTTACTATGTTTCTTTTCCTGGTGATCAGTAGTGGTGCCCAGTTGGGGTGATCGGGACCATGTCGCTTGTTGGGTTATCTTTTATTTTGGCACCGTAGTCGGGCCATGAGTGTTTGGATGATGTATGTTATTTATGTACTTGATTAACGTGGCGAGTGTAAGCCAACTATGCTATCCCTTTTATTCATCTATATTACATGGGATGTTTGTGATGATTGCCTGACTTGCGACATATGCCTTCAATGCGATTATGCCTCTAAGTCGTGCCTCAACACGTGGGAGATATAGTCGCATCGAGGGTGTTACATCTTGGTCTTGATTACTACTTTGTCACTCATGTCTCACCATGTTCGCTTCCCAAACCACGTCTACATTTAGCGAGGCAAAAACAAACTTACACGATGGTGACAAGGATGTATAGATCAGACCTACCTTAGTGAACTACTAGGTAACGACATAGCCAACTGGCAACAATAAATCCTACCATGCAATCCTACCACAAAGGCACTAAGTGCATAATATAAAACATAGGTAATTGGAAGAATGGTCAAATGTGAACTTGCCTTGATACTGGTGGTTCAATTCTAGAAATCGATAGTACTCGGCTTCGCACTCCAGACAGTTTATCGTCAAAGTAAAATAACATACATAAGCAATCATTCCAGAGAGCAATAACATGCAGCACAAAAGACTCAGAAAACCAAATGGAAATCCAACACACATAACTTGCATGCAAATAATTCTAGGTGCTAACAATAACTGACATAAGGTGCAAAACCGTGATGTGATCTATCGTGCATACTTGGCATAGTAATAAAACTATCATGGATAGATACTAATCGTGTGAAAAGTATAGTGACAATGGTCTAGGTGGTAGGGTTTGGCTACAGTGACACGGTGCAAAAAGAAACACATCAATCGGAGCTACGGTTTAGGAGATATGGCCATTTGAAGTTCGAATTCAAATATGAATAAAGTTCATATTTGAATTTGGAAAAAGTTTACAAACATGATGCTACTGGATAGATCTAAGCATGATGAAGAATTTGCCGCTGGTTTCATCGTGTTTGGATCTATGGTTAAAAAGTTGTGGCTATTCTAAGTTTAGGGGCTAATCTGCTAATTCTAGGGACTGAACGGTGAAGAAAGTTATCACGAACAAGTCCTGGCCATGTGGCAGATTTCTATAGGGTGCAAGTTGTTCGCTGCAATGCTTATAGAGCGAACAGCCGCTAAATAGGAAAAATAACAACCACGGCTAAATAAAACAAAATAAACAAAGATCAGTTTATCTAAAAGGATCGGTTTAATCTAAACCACGGTTAACCGCATGGTTTTTTTTAAGAAAAGAAAATGCATGAGGGGCTGGGCGGTGGCTCACCGAGCAACGACGGCGGAGTTAGTGGCATTGGATGGTGGATGGGGTGGCGACTCCGGCGGTCCTCGACGGCAGCGAACAGGTCGGGGAGGTGTGGCACGGCGCTGGCTGTCCGGTGGTGTAGTCGGCGGGCGGTGGGGTGGCCTAGACGGGCGAGGTAGAGGGCAACAGCTTCGTGCTCTGACGAGGCTCTCGGTCGGTGGCTGCGTCGCTCCGGCAAAACCTAGGAGCAAAAATGATCTCAAAATGACGTGGTGGTTTGAGGCAACAAGATTGATGAAGACAAAGAGGGCTCGGGTGTACCACCGGTGGCGGAAACAACGGCGGAGCAGCTCGGCTCCGACGAGATCCGAATGGGCGAGGCGGTGGCTAAAGGCGATGAGGGACGATGCGAGAGAGCTGAATGGAGAGAGGTGAGTCCCGGGGTTTTATAGGAGCGGCTAGGGGTGCTTGGAAGTTGCGGATAAGGCCTATCCCGAGGGGAAGGCGGCCGGTGGTTGCGGGCGGCGCGTGTGATGTTTATCCTGTGTCGTACGGGAGGTTAGAGACGACGAGGTGGGGCGGGTCCCACCTGTCGGCGAGCGAGGAAGGGGCGTGGGCGGTCGTCCGGCTCGAAGCGCTCCATGCGCTGGGGCAGGCCACGGGCCAAAAGCGCGGCTGGGCCGGCTCGTGCGCTCCTGGGCCGAATAGTGTTTCGGTGCAGGCAGTGTTCTTTTTTTTAAACAGGAAAATAAACTGCAACAGAGGAAAAAACAAAATTATTACATAGGCATATTATATACCAAAATGTTCAGAAAAATACCAAGAATAAATTGAACTATTTTCAAGTTCAAATAAATTTCATCAAAATTCATAAAAGTCAAACAGTGCTACTTTTGCATTTAAAGTCAATAAAAACATTTTTTAAAATAGCAAAATGATTTCAAATTTATTTTCTCCTAATTTTCCATTGAATGGAATCATTTTACCCTTATTTCCATTTATTTATTTTTAGGAGAAAAATAATTTGAATTAAAACTAAATAACTCCCAAGAGGATTTGAAATCTGAAAATTCAAATAACTTCAAAGTGACTTTGAAATTATTCCTTTGAAACTTACAACTCTCTTTCTTCAAATTTGAAGAAGTCATTTTATCTTCCCTCATGAACTCATTGAGTTGTTTAAAGTTTCTAAGTTCGAAATATTTCAAATGGAATTCAAATCATTTTCGAACCCCTTTTTTATTTTCTTCAAATGGAAGAAGTCATATTATCTTCACTCTAGGGTCTTGTGATGAGATGACTTTGAATTCATGGAGATCAAGAAAAATGCAAGATGAACATTTTGGGAAAGTCCTTTTATTCCGTCTCACTCAACATTCAAAAAAAACATTTTCCACTCAATTTCACAACAATCCAACATACAGTCATAATAATTTATTTAGTATAACATTCCAAAATTTAGAATTTTGGGATGTTACAAACTACCACCCTTAAAATGAATCTTGTCCTCGAGATTCGGAGAGGCTAGAAAGAAGGTTAGGTTTGGGGGGGGTCTCCTTGAGAATCCATTCATCAACACAAGGTATGGGGTGCTACCAACCTTAGAAGCATGGTTATGGCTCCAACAAAACTCATGTACTCCGCCCTTTGGGTTGACGACGTCGGTCTTCTCTTATTCTCGAGAGTACCTCTTTCTTTAAGGCTCTTCAGGTAAGGGCATGGCCTTTTCCTCAAAATCTGGAGTCCTTGCATCAAATAAGATCCTTCCGAGTCTGGGTCTTCTTAGCTGTCAGGCTGTCGCCAATGCTAAACAACTATCGGAAAGCTCATGGTGGTCTACATTTACTGATTCTCCTGCAGAAAATGGGTCTAGGTTGAACCACACCGTATAACCTACGACTGGCAACAGGTGCCTGTATAGGGTTTCCATCGTCTTGCCATTCTAAGACTTTTGGCTTGTCGAGTCGGCACTCTTCTAGGGTTTTAAGGCTCTCTAATTTTTCTATCAACATATGATAGCTCATGATAGAAGTCTCCGGTATGGGGGCCAATCCATCCCATACTTGAATCATTACCACATATGTAGATAGTGAATCATGTATTCTAACACTAGGGCATCCTCACAAGCATTGCAGAAATTCTCTTCTCCATGAACTGGGTTCGGATAAATCCATTTGTTCTGCAAGCCAAACAAAATCTCTATCGCTTCTTCACAACTCTCGGGTTTACGTAACCTCCTATGGAACGTCTGCTAATGAAATCACAGCTTCCTTCAGAATTCTTTTCTTCAAAAAGATTGTGCTTGTTTCCTTATCAAATCCTGGGTCCTGTGGGTTATGGCCCACTTCAACACTTGTATATCTTTAACTCATCCTTGGAGTTAGTATTGTTCCATATTCTAACATTACATCTCCTTTAAATCCAATAGTACTTCATTCCCTCGTACTCTTGGGGTAACCATCATGACTAAAACAAAACTCCAACTCATTTTTCCAAACTCCACTCTATGGAATACATTTCCTTTTCCACTGGTCAAGTGTTCACATAGACAAGTATCGCCAAAAATGCACTAGTTCATCCATAATTCATATTCTCTTCATATCAAATCCTTTATTATATCCTTAACCACTACTCAAAACTCAAATTTCAAAAGTACCCTATTGCAAAAGCTGCCATTCACATAGTTTGGTATGGTCAAGCATTACTTCCATCTTTATTCATTTGCCCTACTTGAAGATGTTTTTAGTTTCACTGGAATTGTGCGATGTCATCCTTGAAATCATTGATGTTTTGCTTCATCATGGTGACCATGAGCTTCATCTCCATCATCTCTGCATGCACCTCTCTTGGGTATTCCTGAGTGTGACGAAGTCTTGCTTCAAGTTTTTCTCCAATCTGACGTATGGCTTCCATAGAAGCTTCACGAACAGAGTCAAAGAATATTGCTCGTGGTACTCAAGAAATGAAAAAGTATTGCCCCATAGTCTTTGGGCAAACTCCCTTCACACAGTGGAGGTGTACCTCCACGTACCAAAGTTCAACTCCATTCTCCATGAAAGGATAACGCTTGTAGACTGCATCTCCTTCAAGATGAATATGCTTCATCATGTCCTTCAGGATTTTTGGGTAATCCCGATCACTAGTTAGGGTCATGATCTTTTCCAGGCCCTTGAGAAAAGACTCGTAAAGGGTTGTCATCTGCAGGCATAAGATAGAAGGGGTACTCAGGATACTGTATGTATTTCCTTTGGTGAAATGTGGTTATTTTTCTGGGAAAGGTTTGGGGCAGCTTGTCCATGGGTTCAAGGTTTAAGTTTGGGTGACATAGTGATAGAGGCATTCACAATCAACAAACAACTCTTAACATTTCATACGAAATTCCAAACACCTCAACTTTTATTGCTTCATGAGCTATTACAATTTCCATTTCACAACTCAACTCATCATCCCCAACGAAAATAAGAGTGCATACCATATTTATTACATGCTTTATTCCAATATCAAGATCTCAACTACTCTGCTCAAGCGTTCCTCAGGTCTGAACATTCTCTGGAAAAATGTCCTACTCCTTTGCAGCGTAAACCAATGACTTTAGACAAATCCAGTGGCTTCCTGGTGGTTACCTTGGCTCCATGGGTTCTTGGCTTCCTTTCTGGGCATTTGCTAGCATAATGACCTAAATCCTTGCACCTGTAACAAGTGATTTGACTAAGGTCCTTTTCTGCAGAAATTGGGTTGTTCTGGGGATACATGCTCATTCTCTTCCTCAACTTCTTCGTTCTGATCAATTCCTCTATCTCTTGTCGATCAAACTCCACTTCTTCTGTCGGGAAGTTTCCCAGATACTCTTGGCTTTCCTTCGTGCAATACTGTGAAAGATTTCCTTCTTCTCCACATGAATAGCAAGCATTGGAGTAAAATATGTTTAGGCTTTCTCCATCGGGGTCGTCAACATCTTCTTTCATCACCGGTTTTCTTAAACTTTCCCCGAGGGCTTCTTTCACTGCTTCCTTCTGCTGCTTGGTAATTTCTTGTACCTTGTCATAAATATGACACTGGGCAGGGTAGTGCGTAGTTCCTTCACACAACAAACAAGTAACCTTCATGGTTGGACATTCTTCAGCTTGGTGATTTCCTTCACAATGAGGGCTTCCATCCTTGTGTTCTTCATGGGTATGTCCTATCTCACCATAAATCTTGCATGCACAAGGTTTCTTAATTTTATTTCCATAGGGCTTCTGAATAAGACGAGACCTCAGTAGAGTCATCTTGAATTCCTCCCAAGTTTTTGCTCTGTTACATCCTTGTATGGCCTGATGCATTTTCCACAAGGCTGCAGCACTTTTTGTAAAGTACTGAAGAGCATATTGAACCTCATACTTCCTTGCAACCAAATTGCTCCTGAAGTGATTCTCCATGTTTTGAATCCATAGCTCTGCCTCCAACTGAGTGATTGGTTTAGAGAATACAAGTCCATCTTCATTCATCATCTATTGGGTCCAAGGGTTTTGGGATGAGATAAGAGGGATAGAGAGATACACACAATACACACAATATTTTTTTTGAAAATAAGTTTTATTTGTGGCTGTCAGGAAAAACATCAAACAATGACATCTCGCAAACATTGCATCTAACGTGAGTATACAACAGGGGTTTGGTCTTCTAAAGGTCATATAAATATTGGAATTCTTCAGTGTCTTCAAATTCTTCAATTCTTCGGAGGCTTCGACTATTGTAGCTTCAACTCTTCTATTGTATGGTGAAGTCTGATGTCTTGTCCTTCTCGGAGTGCTCTCATCAGTTGATCCTCCGTGTGGTCAAAGGGAAAAGGGTATTGTCTAACTATTCAAGACAAAAGGAAAGATTCGATAACACTCAGAAAAGAAGAGAGGTAAAGGATCCTTTTTTTAAATAAAGCTTTAGAGAATTCCTTTCCTAAGGGTTTTCCAGTTTCTAGGGTCACGTCCTACAGTCAACATGTGCTCTGATATGATCTCTGTAGCGACCCGGCCTCAAACGGTCAAGCCTTTGTGTATCCGTGCCATCCCTGGATCGGTATGCTGGCACACACAGTACATCAATGTATATATCAAAGTGCAATCACATGTATAAATAACATAAAACTTATATATACCTCATTAGTCTCAGCGAAAACAAACATAAGGGCGTGGAGTCCCATCAACGCCAACAGCAAGTTGAGTGTAGACCGTAACCCTACAACGTAACTCTTACTCGTCGTAGAAATTCCTGCAACATAAGACGTTGCAACCCTGTAGGTCAGTACATTGAATGTACTGGCAAGTCACATCATAAGAATAATGAACCTATTTGTACATGCAATTTGGCTGGTGGAAAGCTCTAAGTTTAGTTTTTGCATAAAGCTAGTTTTTCCCTAAAATAAATGATATTATTATACCACTATTGTATAGCATAGGATGAGTTCGTAAACCCAACTCAATCCATTCCCAAAGTTTTATTTAAAACCCAACTATCTAATTAAGAGTGACGAGATCTCCCGGCATTTCCACTACTAGATGCTCAAGTTGTCCGTAACCGGGGACACGGCTAATCGATTAGGTTTTAACACTCTGCAGAGGTTTGCGCACTTTTCCCCACAAGACTCGATCACCTCCCTTGAAGTCCTCGCACTGCCTGGCGTTTGAGAACAGGATGACCGAGACATAGTCTTTCGAAAATGTTCCCCCTTAACCCACGGATAGGCCGGTACACCTACATCATTCTACATCTGCTAGCCCATCCCGGAAGGGGTCACACTAACTACTCAACTAAGCCAGAGCCCATATTGGCTTCTGGCTGCACACTTATGCTTCTAGACATGAGAATACGATTGATCTCTTTGAACCTGGGCGGCCGACCACTAATGGTGCACCACCATGGATTAACCATGCATGCTCCCACTGTACTTCGCCACCATTCAAACCAAATACCGCCCAGGTAGTTCATTTACAAGTCTTGGTCTTGATTACTACTTTGTCACTCATGTCTCACCATGTTCGCTTCCCAAACCACGTCTACATTTAGCAAGGCAAAAATAAACTTACACGATGGTGACAAGGATTTATAGATCAGACCTACCTCAATGAACTACTAGATAACGACATAGCCAACTGGCAACAATAAATCCTACCATGCAATCCTACCACAAAGGTACTAAGTGCATAATATAAAACATAGGTAATTGGAAGAATGGTCAAATGTGAACTTGCCTTGATACTGGTGGTTCAATTCTAGAAATCGATAGTACTCGGCTTCGCACTCCAGACAGTCTATCATCAAACTAAAATAACATACGTAAGCAATCATTCCAGAGAGCAATAACATGCAGCACAAAAGACTCAGAAAACCAAATGGAAATCTAACACACATAACTTGCATGCAAATAATTCTAGGTGCTAACAATAAGTGACATAAGGTGCAAAACCGTGATGTGATATATCGTGCATACTTGGCATAGTAATAAAACTATCATGGACAGATAGTAATCGTGTGAAAAGTATATTGACAATGGACCATGTGGTAGGGTTTGGCTACAGTGACATGGTGCAAAAAGAATCACAGCAATCGGTGCTACGGTTTAGGAAATATGGCCATTTGAAGTTCGAATTCAAATCTGAATAAAGTTCATATTTGAATTTGGAAAAAGTTTACAAACATGATGCTACTGGATAAATCTAATCATGACGAAGAATTTTCCGCTGGTTCCATTGAGTTTGGATCTATGGTTAAAAAGTTGCGGCTATTCTAAGTTTAGGGGCTAATCTGCTAATTCCAGGGGCTGAATGGTGAAGAAAGTTATCATGAACAAGTCCCGGCCACATGACAGATTTCTATAGGCTGCAAGTTGTTCGCTACGATGCTTATAGAGCGAACAGCTGCTAAATAGGAAAAATAACAACCACGGCTAAATAAAACAAAATAAACCAAGATCGGTTTATCTAAACGGATCGGTTTAATCTAAACCGCGGTTAACCGCATGGTTTTTCTTAAGAAAAGAAAATGCACGAGAGGCTGGGCGGTGGCTCACCGAGCAATGACGGCGGCGTCGATGGCATTGGGCAGTGGACGGGGCGGCGACTCCGGCGGTCCTCGGCGGCAGCGAACGGGTCGGGGAGGTGTGGCGCGGCGCTGACGGTCCGGTGGTGTAGTCGGCGGGCGGTGGGGTGGCCTAGACGGGTGAGGTAGAGGGCAATGGCTTCGTGCTCCGGCGAGGTTGTCGGTCAGTGGCTACATCGCTCCGGCAAGACCTAGGAGCAAAAATGATGTCAAAATGACGCGATGGTTTGAGGCAACAAGATTGATGAAGACAAAGACGGCTCGGGTGTACCACCGGCGGCGGAAACAATGGCGGAGCGGCTCGGCTCCGGCGAGATCCGAATGGGCGAGACGGCGGCTACAGGTGACGAGGGATGATGCGAGAGAGCTGAATGGAGAGAGGGGAGTCCTGGGGTTTTATAGGCGCGGCTAGGGGTGCTTGGAAGCTGTGTATAAGGCCTATCCGGAGGGGAAGGCGGCCGGTGGTTGCGGGCGGCTCATGCGATGTTTATCCTGTGCCATGCGGGAGGTTAGAGACGACGAGGTGGGGTGGGTCCCACCTGTCGACGAGCGCGGAAGGGGCGCGTGAGGGGAAGGCGCGGGCGGTCGCCCGGCTCGAAGCGCTCCATGCACTGGGGCAGGCCATGGTCCAAAAGCGCGGCTGGGCTGGCTCGTGCGTTCCTGAGCCGAACAGTGTTTCTTCCAGGCGGTGTTCTTTTTTTAACAGGAAAAATAAACTGCAACAGAGGAAAAAACAAAATTATTACATAGGCATATTATATACCAAAATGTTCATAAAAATACCAAGAATAAAGTGAACTATTTTTCAAGTTCAAATAAATTTCATCAAAATTCATAAAAGTCAAATAGTGCTACTGTTGCATTTAAAATCAATAAAAAACATTTTTAGAAATAGCAAAATGATTTCAAATTTATTTTCTCCTAATTTTCCATTGCAGGGAATCGTTTTACCCTTATTTCCATCTATTTATTTTTAGGAGAAAAATAATTTGAATTAAAACTAAATAACTCCCAAGAGGATTTGAAATTTGGAAATTCAAATAACTTCAAAGTGACTTTGAAATTATTTATTTGAAACTTACAACTCTCTTTCTTCAAATTTGAAGAAGTCTTTTTATCTTCCCTCATGAACTCACTGAGTTGCTTAAAGTTTCTAAGTTCAAAATATTTCAAATGGAATTCAAATCATTTTCAAACCCCTTTTTTATTTTCTTCAAATGGAAGAAGTCATATTATCTTCACTCTAGGGTCTTGTGATGAGATGACTTTGAATTCATGGAGATCAAGAAAAATGCAAGACGAAAGTTTTGGGAAAGTCCTTTTATTCCCTCTCATTCAACTTTCAGAAAAAAACATTTTCCACTCAATTTCACACCATCAATCACACAACAATCCAACAAACAGTCATAATAATTTATTTAGTATAACATTCCAAAATTTAGAATTTTGGGATGTTACAAACTACCACCCATAAAATGAATCTCGTCCTCGAGATTCGGAGAGGCTAAAAAGAAGGTTAGGTTTGGGGGGGGGGGTCACCTGGAGAATCCATTCATCAACACAAGGTATGGGGTGATACCACCCTTAGAAGCATGGTTATGGTTCCAACAAAACTCATGTACTCCGCCCTTTGGGTTGACGGCATCGGTCTTCTCTTATTCTCCAGAGTAACTCTTTCTTTAACGCTCTTCGGGTAAGGGCTTGGCCTTTTCCTCAAAATCTGGAGTCCTTGCATCAAATAAGATCCTTCCGAGTCTAGGTCTTCTTAGCTGTCAGGCTGTCGCCAATGCTAAACAACTATCGAAAATCTCATGGTGGTCTACAATTACTGGTTCTCCTGCAAAAAATGGGTCTGGGTTGAACCTCATCGCATAACCTACGACTGACAATAGGTGCCTGTACAGGGTTTCCATCGTCTTGCCATTCTTAGGCTTTTGGCTTGTCGAGTCGGCACTATTCTAGGGTTTTAAGGCTCTCTGATTTTCTATCAACATATGATAGCTCATGATAGAAGTCTCCGGTATGGGGGCCAATCCATCCCATACTTGAATCATTACCGCATACGTAGATAGTGAATCACATATTCTAACACTTGGGCATCCTCACAAGCATTCCAGAACTTCTCTTCTCCATGAACTAGGTTCGGATAAATCCATTTTTTCTGCAAGCCTAACAAAATCTCTATCGCTTCTTCACAACTCTCGGGTTTACGTAACCTCCTATGGAACGTCTGCTGATGAAATCACAGCTTCCTTCAGAATTCTTTTCTTCAACAAGATTGTGCTTGTTTCCTTATCAAATCATGGGTCCTGTGGGTTATGCCCACTTCAACACTTGTATATCTTTAACTCATCCTTGGAGTTAGTATTGTTCCATATTCTAACATTACATCTCCTTTAAATCCAATAGTACTTCATTCCCTCGTACTCTTGGGGTAACCATCATAACTAAAACCAAACTCCAACTCATTTCTCCAAACTCCACTCTATGGAATACATTTCCTTTTCCATTGGTCAAGTGTTCACACAGACAAGTATCTCCAAAAATGCACTAGTTCATCCATAATTCATATTCTCTTCATATCAAATCCTTTATTATATCCTTAACCACTACTCAAAACTCAAATTTCAAAAGTACCCTATTGCAAAAGCTGCCATCCACATAGTTTGGTATGGTCAAGCATTACTTCCGTCTTTATTCATTTGCCCTACTTGAAGATGTTTTCAGTTTCACTAGAATTGCGCTATGTGATCCTTGAAATCATCGATGTTTTGCTTCATAGTAGTGACCTTGAGCTTCATCTCCATCATCTCTGCATGCACCTCTCTCAGGTATATATTCCTGAGTGTGACAGAGTCTTGCTTCAAGTATTTCTCCAATCTGACGTACGGCTTCCATAAAAGCTTCACGAACAGAGTCAAAGAATATTGCTCGTGGTACTCAAGGAATGAAAAAGTATTGCCCCATAGTCTTTGGGAAAACTCCCTTCACATGGTGGAGGTGTACCTCCACGTACCAAAGTTCAACTCCATTCTCCATGAAAGGATAACCCTTGGAGACTGCATCTCCTTCAAGATGAATATGCTTCATCATGTCCTTAAGGATTTTTTGGGTAATCCCGATCACTAGTCAGGGTCATGATCATTTCCAGGCCCTTGAGAAAAGACTCGTAAAGGGTTGTCATCTACAGGCATAAGATAGAAGGGGTACTCAGGATACTGTATGTATTTCCTTTGGTGAAATGTGGTTGTTTATCAGGGAAAGGTTTGGGGTCAGCTTGTCCATGGGTTCAAGGTTTAAGTTTGGGTGACATAGTGAGAGAGGCATTCACAATCAACATACAACTCATAACATTTCATATGCGATTCCAAACACCTCAACTTTTATTGCTTCATGAGCAATTACAATTTCCATTTCACAACTCAACTTATCATACCCAACGAAAATAAAAGTGCATCCCATATTTATTACATGCTTTATTCCAATATCAATATCTCAACTACTCTGCTCAAGCTTTCCTCAGGTCTGAACATTCTCTAGAAAAATGTCCAACTCCTTTGCAGCGTAAACCAATGACTTCAGACAAATCTAGGGGCTTCCTGGTGGTTATCTTGGCTCCTTGGGTTCTTGGCTTCCTTTCTGGGCATTTGCTGGCATAATGACCTAAATCCTTGCACCTGTAACAAGTGATTTGACTTAGGTCCTTTTCTGCAGAAATTGGAAAGTCCTTTTATTCCCTCTCATTCAACTTTAAAAAAAACATTTTCCACTCAATTTCACACCATCAATCACACAACAATGCAACAAACAGTCATAATAATTTATTTAGTATAACATTCCAAAATTTAGAATTTTGGGATGTTACAGTTATGATGATATCTAGGCATGATCATGAACATAGGCATCACGTCCGTGTCAAGTAGACCGAAACGATTCTGCATCTACTACTATTCCTCCACACATCGACCGCTATCCAGCATGCATCTAGAGTATTAAATTCATAAGAATAGACTAATGCATTAGGCAAGATGAAATGATGTATAGGGATAAACTCAAGAAATATGATATAAAACCCATCTTTTTATCCTCGATCGCAACAATACAATACATGTCGGTTCCCTTTCAATCATTGGGATCAAGCACCGCAAGATTGAACCCAAATCTAAGCCCTTCTCCCATTGCAAGAAAGATCAATCTAGTAGGCCAAACCAAACTGATAATTCGAAGAGACTTGCAAAGATATCAAATCATGCATATAAGAATTCAGAGAAGAATCAAATATTTTTCATAGATAATCTTAATCATAAACCCACAATTCATCGGATCTCGGCAAACACATCGCAAAAAGAATTACATCGAATAGATCTCCAAGAACATCGAGGAGAACTTTGTATTGAGATCCAAAGAGAGAGAAGAAGCCATCTAGCTAATAACTATGGACCTAAAGGTCTGTGGTAAACCACTCACACATTATCAGAGAGGCTATGTTGTTGATGTATAAGCCCTCCGTGATCGAATCCCCCTCCGGTAGATCACCGGAAAAGGTCCCCAGATGGGATCTCATGGGTACAGAAGGTTGCGGCGTCGGGAAAGTGGTTCTGTGGCTCCCCTGGATGTTTTCAGGGTATAAGAGTATGTATAGGTGAAAGAAGTAGGTCGCTGGAGCTGCGACGGGCCCACGAGGGTGGGGGCGCGTCACCCTACCTCATGTCCACCTCGCTGCTTCCTTGACATCCACTCCAAGTCTCATGGATCACATTTGTTCCAAAAAAGATCCTTGCCAAGGATTCATTCCGTTTGGATTCCGTTTGATATTCCTGTTCTGCGAAGCACTGAAATAGGCAAAAAAAACAGCAATTTGCACTGGGCTTTCGGTTAATAGGTTAGTCCCAAAAAAATTATAAAAGTGTATAATATAATAGCATGGAACAATCAATTATAGATACGTTGAGACGTATCAATATCAAATGGAGTCCAAACACCGTGAAACTTTTTTTGATTTTTTGTGGGCCAGAAGACTCCCGATGCACTAGAGCTGCACCTAGGTGGTGCCCCGAGGGGGGGCACAACCCACCAGGGCGCGCCAGGGCCCCCTGGTGCGCCCAGGTGGGTAGTGACCACCTCGGTGGCCTCCCGTACCCCTTCTTTGCATTATAAATTCCCAAATATTCTGAAACCCCTTGGGGTTAACCTAGATCAGAAGTTCTGTAGCCACCGAAAACCAATCTAGACCCATTTCGGCACCCTGCTGGAGGGGGAATCATCTTTGGTGGCCATCTTCATCATGCCGGCGGCCACCACGATGAGGAGGGAGTAGTCCACACTCGGGACCGAGGGTTTGTACCAATAGGTATATGTTTAATCTCTCTCTCCCTCTCTCTCGTGTTCTTGAGATGTCACCATCTTGATGTATCACGGGCTTTGTTAATATAGTCGGATCATATGGCGTTTCCCCCTCTCTATCTTGTTGTGATGAATTGAGTTTTTCCCTTTGAGATTTTCTGGTTACTGGATTGAATACTTTTATGGATTTGAGAACACTAGATATATGTCTTGCAATTGAATACTCACAGTGACAATGGGGTATCGTATTGATTCACTTGATATATGTTTTGGCACTCAACTTGCGGATTCCCACGCTGACATTGGGGTAATCTATGCATAGGGGTTGATGCACGTTCTTGTCCTTGTTTCTTTGATAGAAATCTTAGGGCACTCTTGTAGTTCTTTGTGTGGATTGAGTATTATGAATATGAATATGCTTTGGTGTTATTCTAGTACGAACTCTAGGATAGATTGAACGAAAAAAATAGCTTTGCATTATTTTAGTACGAACTCTTGAATGGATCGAACAGAAAGAATAGCTTTGAGGTGGTTTAGTACCCTACAAACAATTCCTATCTTTTGTTCTTCGCTAATAGGAACTCGAGAGTGATTCTTCGTTACAATTTGAGGGATAATCATATGATCCATCTATGTTAGCATTGTTCAGAGATTGCACTAGCGAAAGTACAGACCCTATGCCTTGTTTTTAAGCATTCCACACCGTTTTTGTCCCCGATTACTATTAGTTGCCTTGCTATTTTTATAATTTCATATTACAAAAACCAATATCTACTATCCACATTACACCTTTATCACCATCTCTTCGCCGAACTAGTGCACCTATACAATTTGCCATTGTATTGGGTGTGTTAGGGACACAAGAGATTTCTTGTATTTGATTGCAGGGTCGTTTCAGAGAGACCATCTTCATCCTACACCTCTCACGGATTGATAAACCTTATGTCATCCACTTGAGGGAAAATTGCTACCGTCCAACAAAACTCTATGCTTGGAGGCCCAACACGTGTCTACAAGAATAAAGTTGAGTAGTACACATCAAGCTCTTTTCTAGTGTCGTTGCCGGGGAGGTGAGTGCTTGAAGCTATATCTTTAGATCTTGCAATCGAATATTTTAGTTTTTTGTTTTATCACTAGTTCGGTTTATAAAAGAAAACTACATAAAAATGGAATTGAGGTTGCATCATATTATTGATCATCTTTATAACATCTTTCTGGAAAATGATGGATCGGAAAATTGTGCTCAATTGTTAAAAGAAAAATTCAATAAAATGTTTGGCACAAAATATTTGAATGATGAGCATGATTGCCATGTTGTTAGTATGAATTCATTGAATATCCATGATGCTAATGATATGTAAAGCCATAACCTTGGGGATGCTATATTTGATGAATATGATGTTTTTAGTCCCCCAAGTTTTGATGAGAAATTTATTATGATGATTGCATCCCTCCTATTTATGATGATTATATTGATGAAAGTGGATTTGGAGAGGTCATGACTTTATTTAGTGATGAATCCACCATTTTGGATGAGGTTTTAGTTGACTATGATAACAAAGTTTCTATCTATGATGATTATGGTGATGACATGTATGCTATAAAGAATGATGATAACTATGAAACTTTTCATATTGGTTTTAATTTTCACTCACATGATAGTTATTTTGTTGAGTTTGCTCCCACTACTATTGATGAGAAGAAATTTTCTTATGTGGAGAGTAATAAGTTTTCTATGATTTTGTGTCATTAAAATAATGCTTTATGTGATGGTTATATTGTTGAATTTCTTCATCATGCTACTGAAAATTATTATGAGGGAGAAACTTATGCTTGTAGGAAATGCAATAATATCAAGTTTCCTCTCTATGTGTTGAAAGTTTTGAAGTTATGCTTGTTTTGCCTTCCTATGCTAGTTGATTCTTCTTGCCATAAATTGTTTTCTCAAAAAATCCCTATGCATAGGAAGTGGGTTAGACTTAAATGTGCTTGACATGTGATTCATGATGTTCTCTTTATGTTTCAATTCTTATCTTTTATGTGAGCATCATTGAAATCATCATGCCTAGCTAAAAGGCATTAAAGAAAAGCGCTTGTTCGGAGACAACCCAACACTTTTACCTAATATTTTTGTGTTTTTGCATGCTTATGCTACTGTAATAATCATGTTTTATTGCTTTTGTTTCAATGAAGTGCCAAGTAAAGCCTTTAGGATCTTGTTGGGTGATAGTTACTTTGATCTTGCTGAAAAACAGAAACTTTTGCGCTCACGAAATAATTCTAGTTTTTAACAAAAGTGTACATTTGAGTTGATTATTTTTGAAGAAGATTAATATACAAACTTCTCACGTGGTACTAAGTTTTCAGAATTTTTTGAGTAGTATAAGTATGGTTTGAGTACAGATTACTACAGCCTGTTCTGTTTTTCACAGATTCTGTTTTCGATGCATAGTTTGCTTGTTTTCTAGTTTCTATGGCTTATATTGCTCAATATAAATTGTGGAAATGATATGTTACAGTAGGCATTGTGCGAGAACAATTATGAATCTTGTGTTTGACAGTACCAAAAGTGAAATGGTTTGCTCTTCATCATACTGACCTATCTGACAAAGTTCCGTTAAGTTTTGTGTGATTGAAGTCTTCATGTTTTTGGCGAGGCATCTATATGAGGAGAATAAGGAGTGAAAAGACCCTAAGCTTGGGGATTCCCAAGGCACCCCAAGTTAATACGTAAGGAATATCCAAGCAACTAAGCTTGGGGATGCCCCGGAAGGCATCCCCTCTTTCGTCTCCAACATTATCGGTGACCTGACTTGGAGCTATGTTATCATTCGTCACGTGATATGTATTTTGCTTGGAGCTTCATTTTATTTTGATAGGATTTGCTTTCTGTTATTTAGAATAATGTTTTTCATCTTTTATTTCAATAAAAGTGGCAACGATAGCCATTGCCATGCTTATTTTGCAAGTATACATGTTGCTGTTTGAAAACAGAAAGTTTACCGCTGTTGCAAAAATTCCCTAGAAAATTTAGAACGTGATAAAATGCTGAAACTTTTTGAAAAATGAGCTCGGATAAATTTTCTATAGGGTGGTAACTTTTCATAATGTTTGAAGTTGAATAAGTATTGATACTCTTGCATTATTTACAGACTATACTGTTTTGGCAGATTGCTGTTATGTTTGCATATGTTTGCTTGTTTAATGATTCCATTTGTGGATAGAAGTATAAATATGCATAGGCATTTAGTATGCAACTTTGAATAATAATTTTACTGATTTGCTACAGTAGAGAATGATAAGGTTTATGCATTGGTTTATACTAACTTATCCTACGAGTTCTTGTTGAGTTTTGTGTGGATGGAGCTTTTGAGATTTAGGAAAACCGTGATATGAGAATAATTAAGGAGACACATAAGATCAAGCTTGGGGATACCCAGGGCGTCCCAAGATAATATTTCAAGAAGTCTCAAGCATCTAAGCTTGGGGATTCCCCGGTAGGCATCCCACCTTTCTTCTTCAACAATTATCGGTTAGTATCGGTTGAGCCTAAGTTTTTCGCTTCTTCACATGATGTGTGTTATTCTTAGAATGCCATTTTATTTTCATTTTGCTTGCTGTTTTAATAAGATACTTAGATCTGAAAGATACTTAGATCTGAAAGTTTTTAAATAAAATGGAGTCCTCAAATAGTTGCCATAGATGCTAAGTAAGCGGCATTCACATCCCGTCAACGAAGCTCTTTTCTATGTAATTTCCTCTTGTGCTACAGTTATATCCTATGAGTAAATTGTTGAATAGATTGAATGTCATGAAGTTGAAATCATATCATGCTAGTGGTAGCTTCACATTGGGTTTAGAAAGTGAAATCTTTTGAGGCTTGACAATCAAAATATTAGTCATACAAGCAATTCACGAATAATTAGTATAAGGAAGAGAACTTTCACATATAAATACACTACCATGGAAATATTTTCTGATTGTGAGCGCCGATCAAAATATTATATGCCAAAAAATTTGACATTCGACAATAAAGACAACATAATGGTTTTTGTTTGTTCATATTCACACAGAAGTTATATTGTCATAGATCCTTCAACATGTGGTGCTTGCCCCCCATCTTTGCTAGCCAAAAATTCCGCACCAAGTGAGATACTACTTGTGCATCCAAAAACCCTTAAACCCAAATCTTATTGTCAAGAGTCCACTATATCTACCTATATGTGGTATTCTTTTGCCGTTCTAAGCAAATTTGTATGTGCCATCTCTAATTTTCAAAATGCATTTCTTTTTGTGTGCTCGTACCGCTCGCGAGGCAGTGAGGGGTGGCCAACATTTTCCATGCTAGATGTGTTATTTTCTGTTTGGGAACCGCCTATGATATATCTAGCATGGAAAGTGTTGGGAGCTCTAAGTCATTTTCGTTGGTGGGATGGATACTGTTGGGGATACACATAATAGGTAGGCCCACGAATGGTCGAAATATCATAAAGCATGGGGTCCACACAACATGTGGGTCCAGATAAATTTTATACAGGCATACTATCCACTCGGACAAGCAGCATACCATCCACTCGACCGTACGACTCACTCGGATATACGAAGACCAGCAGACAGCAAAGCAGTCGGCATCATTCTCATAGTGAGGGCTTGGTAGTGGGCTGGTATTATGACATTCATGCCCCACTTTGTAACATAGGAGGTGAGGGGGTGGCGCACTCTATATAAGC
Source organism: Triticum monococcum (assembly GCA_034509565.1). Taxonomy (NCBI): domain Eukaryota; kingdom Viridiplantae; phylum Streptophyta; class Magnoliopsida; order Poales; family Poaceae; genus Triticum; species Triticum monococcum. The sequence goes on along the minus strand of CM067844.1, from coordinate 370,534,124 downwards.
CACCCCCCACCACTAGACGGGGGGGGGGGGGGTTCTTCTTCCATCTCTCTCTTTTTCACCATTAGTCTCGGGACTTAGCTCAGGCATGGGGATATGTTCCACTTTCTCTCATTGTAATCTCTGGATACATACTCAGATAAACAAAGCCTCTCCGGAGCACGAGACGTAGGGCTGTTATCTCCACCGTGAGAGGCCCGAACTCGCTAAAACCACAGTGTCACCCATATGCATCTTGATAGATCATGCTCCGTTACCCTATACCTTATTGTCGGAATCGTTCCCACGACAGTTGGCGCCCACCATGGGGCATGGCGTCTATCGAGCCATGATGCAAATGGTTTTATTTCTTCGATCTTCGTCCGTCGATCAACAGTCATCAATGGAGGGTTCGATCCAGGATGCTCCGGACATCACTCCATCCACAGGAGAGACATGACACTCTCCGTACAGAGGGATTAGGAAGTCCCATTCCATACTATCTTGTTCTTTACAATCGATCATTAATCTAACAATGGTTGTTTTTTTCTTTTGTATGTACATGCACGAGCAAAGCATGGCAAACAGAGGAAACAAACATCCATCCAAGCACATACAAGGAGAACCATCCACCTTCAGGTTGACTTGCCTCACGTCTGCGTGAGCTGGCCACCTGAATCGGTGTTCTGGGCATCGCCAATAGCAGCAACGAGGGCGTGAAAGCAGTAAACCGACTGCGCCTCCACGCACGGCCATCGGCACCGATCGCTTCATCGTCGTCCCTGACCTCAGCACCACCAACTGCGCCTCCACGCACGTCCACCGGCGTCGTTCGCCTTTTCATGGTCACGCACGACCGCCGGCGTCGTCGTCACGCACAGCCGCCGAAGCCGTTCGCCTCATCGTCAACTTCGGCCTCGTGTTCGCGGCTGCTTGGCGATGACCTCCGCAGTGGAGGCGCAGGCCCGATGCAGCGTAGACGTGCAGTGCTTCTTCCTCCGGCGCCGGTCGCCGGCGACGGTCTCGGTGGCGGGGGTGCGCTGCAGCGACGGCCTAGGAAACGGCCTCGATCCGCAAGCAATGGCCCTTCATCCGAATTAAAGGAGTCAACGCCTGGTAAGTGCATGCATAACGTTGGTTGTTTCCTCAATCAATTAACTACATGCAGGGAAAAACAAGGAAACGGAAGGACGACTCCCACCAATAGGCAACGCCGCTGGCTCCGCTTTGTCAAGGTATAATTGCCTCATTAAGCGGCCAATTGGTGAGGATTTACAACGTCAGTTACCTAATTATTGCGGCCATAAGTGCGTTGCTACAGATCTAGTTAATTGGTGCATGCATGCATGCCGTTAACTCGGCGGCTATGCTGTCTATACTTGCTAACTTGCAGGGAAGCGCTGGTACAACAAAATATATTTGTAGGTGTACATGTACTTGCTAACTTGCAGGCACTGAGACGAACAACGTCGCCCTATCGACTCATCGTTTATTCCACTCGGCTAATGGCGTGGTGACCGGATTACTGCCTAGTTGTGGTTCACTCGACCGATTGACCATGTCACTCGGCCGGTTGACGAACTGGTTCCTCGGCCAGCCAGCCCGGAGATGATTTCTGCACTCTAGACAATTAACGTGTCGATTACACGGTTGGTTGGCTTCATGGTGCAGCCATCGGCGCCATCCGTCTCGTCGCCATCTCTGGCTTCGTCTGCGAGGCCGTTATCGAACCTCCGCACACGGTCACCGGCGTCGTCTAGCTTGTCGTAGTCTCCAGCCTCATCTGCAACGTCATTGACGAATCCCCACATACGACTCCTCCGAACGCGGTGTCCGCCGCCCCGCTGCAGCCTCCGCGGTGGAGGCACTCGACAGAGATGAAACCAAAGGAAACGTCATCCACAACCACTCGGAAGAAAAGATCAAGGACGTTAACTACTCGGCCGTCCCGCGCGTCGCCATCGGTTGGTAACCTCATAACTGCTCGGCCGCCCCGTGCGTCGCCAATTGGTTGGTCACCTCATAACCACTCGGCCGCCCCGCGCGTCGCCATCGGTTGGTAACCTCATAACCGCTCGGCCGCCCCGTGCGTCGCCAATTGGCTGGTCACCTCATAACCACTCGGCCGCCCCGCGCGTCGCCACTCGGTTGGTCACCTCATAACCACTCGGCCGTCCCGCGCGTCGCCATTGGTTGGTAACCTCATAACCGCTCGGCCGCCCCACCCGTCGCCAATCGGTTGGTCACCTCATAACCACTCGGCCGACCCGCGCGTCGCCATCGGTTGGTAACCTCATAACCGCTCGGCCGCCCCGCGCGTCGCCACTCGGTTGGTCACCTCATAACCACTCGGCCGTCCCGCGTGTCGCCATCGGTTGGTCACCTCATAACCACTCGGCCGCCCCGCGCGTCGCCACTCGGATGGTAACCTCATAACCGCTCGGCCGCCCCGTGCGTCGCCAATTGGTTGGTCACCTCATAACCACTCGGCCGCCCCGCGCGTCGCCATCGGTTGGTAACCTCATAACCGCTCGGTCGCCCCGTGCGTCGCCAATTGGTTGGTCACCTCATAACCACTCGGCCGCCCCGCGCGTCGCCACTCGGTTGGTCACCTCATAACCACTCGGCCGTCCCGCGCGTCGCCATCGGTTGGTAACCTCATAACCGCTCGGCCGCCCCGCGCGTCGCCAATCGGTTGGTCACCTCATAACCACTCGGCCGACCCGCGCGTCGCCATCGGTTGGTAACCTCATAACCGCTCGGCCGCCCCGCGCGTCGCCACTCGGTTGGTCACCTCATAACCACTCGGCCGCCCCGCGCGTCGCCACTCGGTTGGTAACCTCATAACCGCTCGGCCGCCCCGCGCGTCGCCACTCGGTTGGTCACCTCATAACTACTCGGCCGCCCCGCGCGTCGCCATCGGTTGGTAACCTCATAACCGCTCGGCCGCCCGGCGCATCGCCAATCGGTTGGTCACCTCATAACCACTCGGCCGCCCCGCGTGTCGCCATCGGTTGGTAACCTCATAACCACTCGGCTGTCTCGCGCGTCGCCATCGGTTGGTCACCTCATAACCACTCGGCCGCCCCGCGCGTCGCCACTCGGTTGGTCACCTCATAACCACTCGGCCGTCCCGCGCGTCACCATCGGTTGGTCACCTCATAACCACTCGGCCGCCCCGCGCGTCGTCACTCGGTTGGTCACCTCATAACCACTCGTCCGCTCCGCGCGTCACCATCGGTTGGTCACCTCATCACCACTCGGCCACCCCGCGCGTCGCCATCGCCAAAAATCCCCCAGTGGGTGACTTAGCTGCGAATCTGTTTCGCCTAAGTACAAAAAATACTACCGAGTGGAGAGCAGTCCTCCCACTCGGGGGCTTAGCTGCAGTCCAGTACTCGCCTAAGTTCTCCCACTCGGAAATTTAGCTGCAATCAAGCACTCGCCTAAGTTTGAAAAAATACTACCGAGTGGAGAGCAGTCCTCCCACTCGGGGGCTTAGCTGCAGTCCAGTACTCGCCTAAGTTCTCCCACTCGGAAATTTAGCTGCAGTCAAGCACTCGCCTAAGTTTGAAAAAATCCTACCGAGTGGAGAGCAATCCTCCCACTCGGGGGCTTAGCTGCAGTCCAGTACTCGCCTAAGTTCTCCCACTTGGAAACTTAGCTGCAGTCAAGCACTCGCCTAAGTTTGAAAAAATCCTACCGAGTGGAGAGCAATCCTCCCACTCGGGGGCTTAGCTGCAGTCCAGTACTCGCCTAAGTTCTCCCACTCGGAAACTTAGCTGCAGTCAAGCACTCGCCTAAGTTTGAAAAAATCCTACCGAGTGGAGAGCAATCCTCCCACTCGGGGGCTTAGCTGCAGTCCAGTACTCGCCTAAGTTCTCCCACTCGGAAACTTAGCTGCAGTCAAGCACTCGCCTAAGTTTGAAAAAATCCTACCGAGTGGAGAACAAACCTACCACTCGGGGGCTTAGCTGCAGTCCAGTACTCGCCTAAGTTTGAAAAAAATCCTACCGAGTGGAGAGCAAACCTCCCACTCGGGGGCTTAGCTGCAGTCCAGTACTCGCCTAAGTGTTTGAAATCCTACCGAGTGGAGAGCAAGCCTCCCACTCGGAGGCTTAGCTGCAGTCCAAGGACTCGCCTAAATAGCCAAAATCCGGCTGAGACAAGAGCAAACCTCTAATTCAAGGAGCTGCATCACAAGTATAATGTGCGCTCCATCCCTATCCACAAGGACACCGAGACGAAGGTCGACTGTCACCATCGCCTCGTCACCACTCGGCCGCCCCGCGCGTCGCCACTCGGTTGGTTGCCTCATCACCACTCGGCCACTCGCGCGCCTTCAGACAGCTAAGTTGTTTTACATTCTGTTATTTCCATCTTCCCAAGTATCCCGTAATTCACACATCACGTTCAGTCGGAGGCCACGCCACTGAGTGTACCTCTATGCTCGGCTGCTTATTTTCACATACTTGCTTAGTACTAGTTATGTGACTCTCGAGTCCAACTTCCATTTTTTCGCATACATCATTCACGAACACCATGTGTTGTTCTTCATTTTGAGTTTGCATCGGTCCTCCGGGGCTGCAACTCAGTCGAAACACTACACTTCCATTTTTTTTGAGCCAGTATTCCAATGAGTTCAGTCGGATCCGTTGCTTTGGCAAGTTTGAACGGATCCTTCGCTCTTTTAGACTCTTGCTGGTCAACCAGCAAACCCCTTGCACTCCCAGCGGGTGTCTATGGGTGTTATTCACACAAATAATTTCAGCACACATCAAATTTCCTCGAGAAATTATTTCGTTGTCTTGTGCCATTTTTTACACAAGTTACACCATCACTTGACGGCCCTATGCGCCAACTTCATCGTTGCTTGGACTCGGTCACCGTACCGGTCCTAGTACACCACAACACTGACCTTGTCGCTCTGTTGGCTTCAAACACATCCGGCCAACCCCTCTGTGGAATCCTCTTCATCGATAATATAGACCTCGTGAGGCATGAGACAGATAAGTCCTTTTATAATTAAACTTCACACATCACTCTTTTTGCGAGTTTGCCTCTTTCGAGTATCACTCGGTAATTTCTCCTCATCCTTACCCGATCCGACTCGATGAGTTACAAATTATCCATTCAACATTATATTTCCCGTATTCCGACATGTCCGTTGTTGAAGCCTGTAGTACGCTCGGGAGCTACGCCACATTCGGGGGCTGCAACTCATTTGGAATGACACTCTCCTGAGTGGTCGAGTGCTTCATCACCAGTTAGATCCTTCACTTCAACAAGTGCATTCGACCCACCACTTTGACAAGTTTTATAATCACCCAAATGCTCTGTGCGCCATCTCCATTCCTACTCAGACTCAGTTGTCACGCCGGTCTTGTTGCGTCGCAACCACACTACATCAACCTCGTCACTACATTAACTTCGAAAGCATCTGGCTAACTCCTTCGAGGACAATTTCATCCGCTTGGCTGGACACGTAGTCCTTCACTCGGCCACCTCACGTATCATCACTCGGCCGTCCCGCACGTCACCACTCGGTTGCGCACGTCTTCACCGCTTGGTCGCTCCGCGCGTCGCCCCTCGGTTGTGCATGCCTTCACCAAACGGCCGCCCCGCGCGTCACCCGTTGGCTGGACACGTAATCCTTCACTCGGCCACCTCGTGCATCCTCACTCGGCCGTCCCGCACATCGCCACTCGGTTGTGCACGTCTTCACCACTTGGCCGCTCCGCGCGTCGCCTCTCGGTTGTACATGCCTTCGCTACTCGGCCGCCCCGTGTGTTGCCACTCGGTTGTGCATGTCTTCACCACTCGACCACCCTGCGCATTGCCACTCGGTTGTGCACGTCTTCACCACTCGGCCACCCCGCGCGTTGCCACTTGGTCATGCACGTCTTCACCACTCGGCCGCCCCGCGCGTCGCCACTCGGATCTGCATGTCTTCACCACTCGACCGCCCCCGCGCGTCGTCACTCGGTTGTACACATCATCGCCCCTTAACCACCTTGCGCGTCACCATCAGTTGGACATGTCTTTACCTCTACACCCCCAACACGGGAACGACTAAGTTACTCATATGATCAAACCTCATATCACATTCTGTAGCAAGCTTGCCTCTTTCGAGCATCACTCGGGGGCTACGCACAACCGTCGGCCATGCCGCCCTCAGGGGTTACGCCCATTCAATCAACCCATCGACCACATCAGGTATATCTTTTAAGGGCAGTACTGTCCACTCGGACGATCGCCCAGATCATTACCTAAAGTCATCTTCAAGACAGCAAAAGGGTGAAAACAACGCTCCTCTATGGATAACTTGGCCCTATCCTAGGTTCCAAGGCGTCAGTTTCACAAATTTGGACTCAGAGATGGCACATGCTGGTGTTCCCCCGGGATAATGAGTGGCCTCTCCCCGGAGAGTTAGCCTACACACTAGCCTCGTCACTCGGGTTTCATGGCACGTCCATGTCAGACCACTAGTCTATCTCCTCCGGGAGACATACAAGTGCCACTAAGTCTTTCCTTGCAGTCAACATACCTCGATTAGTCGGGAAGCACGTCCACTCGGACAAATACCCCTTTCATGCAAGAGGGTGAAAATGAAGCTCCTCTGCGGATACAATCTTTTTTCTACAGTCGGCAGTTTCAAAGCCGAATTCATTCGCCGTGCCGAGAGCATGAAGATTCACCTGCTTTACCAAGTTCCAGGCTGAATTTATTTCGTGCCGAGTGCATGAAGATCAGTCTGACTGACTCAGCTCCAGGCTGAGCTTATTTACCATGTCAACCGTCTGAAGATGCATCTGATTCACTCAATTTCATCCTAAAAGATATTTACCATGTCGACTGCATGGAGGTTTACCAGGAGACTTAAACCCTCTGCCCGACTCATCTAGTCCGATAGAGGCTCGGGGACTACACCCAGTGGGTGCACTCAGCGTGCCCCCACTGGAAGAGAACTCAGAAAGAAACATTTTTGCTCGGTCAAGACCAGCTCCAGATCACTCAAGTATTACTCGACTTCCAAGTCGAGGAGAAACAAGCTAGACCAATACCATATTCTCAAGTACTACTCGACCTCTGAGTCGGAGAGGAACAAGCTCAATCGGTACCGGCCAAGAAGATTTTTAATTTTCTCAGACCCCCATCGACTGCCCGCAGTCGACGGCGGTCTCGGGGACTACACCCAGTGGGTGCACTCGGCGTGCCCCCACTAGAGTAATCTCCACTCGGTACGACCTGACCAGTCCGAGTGATGAACAACAAACAAACAAGTTCTAAAGGCTCCCATCGGCTACCAAAAAAATTGCTATAAGGTGAGTTTAACGCTCTTCTGTGGACCTGTCTTGAGCCTTCTCCTAGGAATCAAAGCGTGAAACTCATAAGTTTGGATCAAGAACCGACTCGCATTGACGTTCCTCCGGGATAAGAATGGCATCTCTCCGAGAGAACAGTCCATGCTTCAATCTTGTTGCCCGGATTTAATGACACATCCATACTCTGATCACAAGTTAACCTCTTCCGAGAGATGACCGAATGTCACCAAGTTGCTCCTCGCGGGCACTTACCCCAGATCAGTCGGGAAGCACAGTACCAGAATCCATTGAGATTTTGTTCAAACCTTGATTGTCTGAAAGCACGATGACAAGTACCGAGTATTTCCGTAATCACTCGGACCAAATTGTGTCTTTCACGAACTCGTTCTGCAAAATCGCAATCAATTCGGGGGCTAATGTTGGGGATACACATAATAGGTAGGCCCACGAATGGTCGAAATATCATAAAGCATGGGGTCCACACAACATGTGGGTCCAGATAAATTTTATACAGGCATACTATCCACTCGGACAAGCAGCATACCATCCACTCGACCGTACGACTCACTCGGATATACGAAGACCAGCAGACAGCAAAGCAGTCGGCATCATTCTCATAGTGAGGGCTTGGTAGTGGGCTGGTATTATGACCTTCATGCCCCACTTTGTAACATAGGAGGTGAGGGGGTGGCGCACTCTATATAAGCCACCCCCACCACTAGACGAGGGGGTTCTTCTTCGATCTCTCTCTTTTTCACCATTAGTCTCGGGACTTAGCTCAGGCATGGGGATATGTTCCTCTTTCTTTCATTGTAATCTCCGGATACATACTTAGATAAACAAAGCCTCTCCGGAGCACGAGACGTAGGGCTGTTATCTCCACCGTGAGAGGCCCGAACTCGCTAAAACCACAGTGTCACCCATATGCATCTTGATAGATCATGCTCCGTTACCATATACCTTATTATTGTCGGAATCGTTCCCACGACAGATACACCTCCCAAAATGTTTTTATCTCTAAGTTTTTCGCTTTGAGCTCTGGCTCCTCTACAAATCCCTACTTCCCTCTGCAAAGGGCCTATCTTTTACTTTTATGAATTTACTTTTATGCAAAGAGTCAAAGTATTCCTCTCTATTCCTTTTTTTCTCTTTTGGCAAGCACCATATGGTGAGGAAAGATCTAGGCACATATGCCTAGATGAATATAGGTAGCATGAGTTATTATTGTTGACATCACCCTTGAGGTGAATACGTTGGGAGGCGAAATTATAAGTCCCTATCTTTCTATGTGTCCGGCTGAAACATTTTTCTCATGTGTATAAGGTGAGTGTTAGCAATCATGGAAGACTATATGATGGGTGAGTATGTGGAGCTCTTACTTAAACTCCATTGAATAAGTTGAATTGCAGTTGCTTGGTGACTAAGAACATAAGTTGTTGGATTTCAAGAGAATTCATTGTTTGAACCTTAACATGTGAATTGGTTGCCACTATAACATGAGAAGTTTATAAGAAAGAATTGTTATCATGATGCTGGGAAAAGTGTTTGAAATTATCATTGATCAAACTTGTGCACTTTGCTAGCATTCACACTTCATAAATTATTTCTTTTATCATTTACCTACTCGAGGACGAGTAGGAATTAAGCTTGGGGATGCTGATACTTCTCCAACGTATCTATAATTTATGAAGTATTCATGACAATATATTATCATTCTTAGATGTTTTACAATCATTTTATAGCAACTTTATATCATTTTTTTGTACTAACCTATTGACCCAGTGCCAAGTGCCAATTGTTGTTTTTTGCTTGTTTTTTAAATCGCAGAAAATCAATATCAGACGGAGTCCAAATAGCGTGAAACTTTTTGTGGATTTTTTATGGGCCAGAAGACTCCCGATGGACCAGAGCTGCACCTGGGTGGTGCCCCGAGGGGGGCACAACCCACCAGGGCCCGCTAGGGCCCCCTGGCACACCCAGGTGGGTTGTGCCCACCTCGGTGGCCTCACGTACGCCTTCTTTGCACTCTAAATTCCCAAATATTCCGAAAATCCTCGGGGTTAACCTAAATTAGAAGTTCCACCGCCGTAGTGCTCCATAGCCACCAAAAACCAATCTATACCCGTTTTGGCACCCTGCCGGAGGGGGGAATCATCTCCGGTGGCCATCTTCATCATCCCGGCGGCCACCACGATGAGGAGGGATTACTCCACCGTCAGGGCCGAGGGTTTGTACCAGTAGCTATGTGTTTAATCTCTCTCTCTCTCTTGTGTTGTTGAGATGTCATATGATGTATCGCAGGCTTTGTTATTATAGTCGGATCATGTGGTGTTTTCCCCTCTCTATCTTGTTGTGATGAATTGAGTTTCCCCTTTGAGATTTCGTGGTTATCGGATTGAATACTTTTATGGATTTGAGAACACTTGATATATGTATTGCAATTGAAAACTCATGGTGACAATGGGGTATCGTATTGATTCACTTGATATATGTTTTTGCACTCAACTTGTGAATTCCCGCGGTGACATTGTGGTAATCTATGAATAGGGGTTGATGCACGTTCTTGTCCTTGTTTCTCCGGTAGAAATCTTGGGGCACTCTTGTAGTTCTTTGTGTGGATTGAGTATTATGAATATGAATATGCTTTGGTGTTATTCTAGTACGAACTCTAGGATAGATTGAACGGAAAAATAGCTTTGTGTTATCTTAGTATGAACTCTTGAATAGATCGAACGGAAAGAAAAGCTTTGAGGTGGTTTAGTACCCTACAAACAATTCCTATATTTTGTTCTTCGCTAATAGGAACTCAGGAGTGATTCTTCATTACACTTTGTGGGATAACCAAATGATCCAACTATGTTATCTTTCTTGAGAGATTGCACTAGCGAAAGTACGGACCCTGGGCCTTGCTTTTAAGCATTGCAACACCGTTTTTGTGCCCAGTTACTATTAGGTACCTTTTTGTTTTTATAATTTCAGAGTACAAAAACCAATATCTACTATCCATATTTCACTTTTATCACCATCTCTTTGCCGAACTAGTGCACATATACAATTTGCCATTGTATTGGGTGTGTTGGGGACACAAGAGATTTCTTGTATTTGGTTGCAGGGTTGTTTGAGAGAGACCATCTTCATCCTACACCTCTCACGGATTGATAAACCTTAGGTCATCCACTTGAGGGAAAATTGCTATTGTCCTACAAAACTCTACGCTTGGAGGCCCAACACGTGTCTATGAGTATAAAGTTGCATAGTAGACATCATCTGTCCCTTCGGGGAAATGTCACGTGTTGTTCCTTTATGTCCTTGTAGCTTGCTATGACTTGGGTTCATATGTTGATGACCAACACGTTCGTTGCTAGGGCATGTATGCCTGTCCTTGTAAGTTAGTGCCACCTTGGGTTTACGACTAGACATGTCGGCTCGGGTTCTCTGTCATATGGGTGCTAGTGACACTATCATATACGTGAGCCAAAAGGCGCAAATGGTCCCGTGCCAGGTAAGGTGGCACCCATTTGGATATCGTGCGTGAGGCCACAAAGCGATATGATGTGTTACATGCTAGATCGATGTGACTTAGGATCGGGATACCGACCGCTTTCGTATCAGAGCCTGACTACATGTAGGATTAGCAAGCCAAACTGGTCGAAGTTGAGTCTAGAAATTCTTTAGTTATATAAGGGAATTGATTGTGGAAGGGAACGTAAGGCTCTTTTTACTCCTTATACCTTATGTCCTTCTGATCTGAGTCATCCTATATTTCCTAAGGGGTTAAGAAACTAGGTGTCTCTTCTTTCTACCAGGATCATGTGTTAATAATCCATAGACTTATTGGAATGATGGATTCAAGTATCAGTTCAATTGCTAGTACTTCCATGTGTTAACAGTTGGTCTCGGAACCTTGATGTTGTGATGTTGTGTGGTTATGCCACCATTTTGCAGGATGTCTCAAATATTTTTGAGCATTTACAACCGTTATGCTTTCCGTATCCCAGGGTTCTAAATAGTCTGATGCATTTGCAAATCCCTTCCTCCCGTTTTCGATGTCCTTTTGGGCCAGATTAAGAACACCAAACTCTCTATTGAGGTACTCCATTGCCTTGACATATATGTTGGAGCTAGTATTATGACCCTAGGCATCCTAGAGAACAGGCTAGTAGTCTATCAATGGTTTATATTCCTAGTGTGATGATTCTGGCTATCATTCTCGAAGGCATCTCGTGATGTTATTTAGTTAGTAGGTACTCTATTTCCGGGTCCTTGAACCCAAGATTCACTCTACTTACTTCCTATTGATAGTGTTTCTCGTACCTTTAGGATATTAGTAACCTTTGTGGTAGTCTCTGAGGTCCGTGGTATATCGTTCTTCCAATACCATGAACCATTATGGTGGAAATTGTTTTGAACCAAAAGATCACAACCAGAGTGCTCTTGATGAGTTCTCCATTCTGCATTGTAAATCTGGCAGTCCTCCTCTTTGGAATGAGATCACAACCAATATGCTCCTTTGAGTTGTCCCACTTCAGCTATATCCCGACCATCTCTATCAGTTGATAGTCAAGGGGAGTTGTGCATTTGTGTTATCAATGCCTTTTTACTCTTGTGGTTCGTCAAGCCATTCTATTCCAGAATGACTAGGAGAAACAAACTCCAGTACCTCATCCATATCCAGGATTGGGTCAAAGTAGTTGTATTCCGCAAATCAAAATGACAATCCAGCTTCTGGTCTGTTCTACCCTGAAGTATTACCCACTTTATGTCAGGAATATCATATGAATTGCACAACCTCTTATGAATTCTTGATGCAATGATACTTCTCGCCATCATTATTCATTCATCGGTCCCGTGTTGTTGTAACCAGAATACCGACAAGTGAACTGTGATGTGTGAAATAAATACTCCTAGCTACTCCGTTGCTTGGTAGTTAAATGGACAATAACCTCATTCCTAGCGTGTTGATTATTGAATCATCACCCTAAGGTTGATCGTTCTATCTAGTCCTTATTTCTGGTGCACTCTTCGATCAATGAGTTAGGATTGTGTCAATCCTAGCATATTTTATCATATCATCTTGCCCTAAAGAGCAAGATTGATCTCGAGCTTAGTAACATATTGGTGGTTCATGATATTCCGAATATCTTCTCGGAAGTATTTTCAGGTTGACCCCTGACCGCTATGTTGAGCTCGTGATCAAGCTGGTTCTCTTTTAACCACCCCTTCTCCAAGAATCTGTGTTGGATACCCTGAACTAGTTGGTTAAGATGAAGAACAACTTGGAGAGCTGGGAGATAAAAGCTTATCTGACCCAGTTCATCATTAAGGGATATCTTTTGTGTGTGTACGACGAGGAAAGATGATATCTTCATCAATTGGTCCTTGTGATCAGTTGTGGGATCTATTTTGTTGTCCAAAACGTGATTTGAGTATGGGCTATCGTCCAATCAACTCAAAACCAACAATATTCGTAATTTTGTCTTACTCGTGGTTTCTTCCTCGAGCATACACAATTATATCTTTTGGCCTAACCAATGCTATCACCATGTTCACTTAATTGTGGAATTCCATCTATATGGAAGCCTCGATGGCTTGTTGTTGAGCCCATTGACAACATTCTCATCTTGTCCATGATACATGTTGAACATATAAGTTAGTGTTGGAAACTTTGATAAGCATTATCTTCATGTCCCATTCATGAAGCATCTGTTCAGCTGAAAGAAGTGACTTCCTCCAGTTCATGTGCATTTGATGCAATTTGCCACCGTGGATTTGACAAAGTCAATGTAGCTTCCTCTAGAGTCATCCCAAGTCGGCCATGCATATGTGCGAAGTATTATGTGGTCTGGAGACTTGCAACCTTCACTCTATATGTATCTCTAGCTCACCAAGCCACTGATTGATTTGTTCAAGGAGCAGAAGTTTCTTCTTAAGAGCTAGACTTATGCAAGGACTTCGATATCATCGATGATGGTTCCCCACCTGAACTCGGTAGTGTTTTATTGTAAGACTACTACATGGTCATCCTTGTCCGGACCATCGTGTTCACATGTATGTAGTAGAACCCGGTCATGTTTTGGAGCTTACTACCATAGTCCATCACCCGAGAATCTCGCAACATCATCTCGTCGATTTGTGTTACTACCTTTGTTTTTCAAGACATGATGTCTGAAATATCCCGTTACCAACCAGATCTGAATCTCAAGCAGATGTGATGGTTGGAACATTCCCAACATTTGCAACTTGTTCCCAGCTTGCACCGCCATTGTGCCAATTTTCCATGGGCTGCCCTTCTCAGCAGGTGCTGTCCAGGATCATCTTCAAAAGTGGACTTACCATGGGTTCCATCCATTTTTGATGATAAGAAAAAATCATTCATTGCGTAGTCTTCAACAAGGTAGTTCATATCATCCATTCTAGTCTCTGTATGCCATTATTCTGAACTCCTTCAAACGATCGATTAAGATTTGCCTTATGCTGGTATAGAGAGTTTCGATCTAGATATTGATACGTCCATTTTCAGTCATGCTTTTATATCGATATTTATTGTATTATGGGATGATATTACACATTATGTCACAATACTTATGCATATTCTATCTTATTTTACAAGGTTTACATAAAGAGGGAAAATGCTGGCAGCTGGGATTCTGGGCTGGAAAATGAGCAAATATTATAGACCTATTCTGCACAGCTCCAAAAGTCCTGAAACTTCACGGAAGTCATTTTCAAAACATATAAAAAATAGTGAGCGCAAGAAGTTCCAGAGGGGGGGCACACCCTGGCCACAAGGGTGGGGGCGCCCCCTACCCCCCTGGGCACGCCCCCTGCCTTGTGGGCCCCCTGGTGGCCCTCCTATGCCCATCTTATGCTATATGGAGTCTTTCGTTGAGGAAAAAAAATAATAAGCAAGCTTTCGGGACGAGACTCCACCGCCATGAGGCGGAACCTTGGCGGAACCAATCTAGGGCTCTGGCGGAGCTGTTCTGCTAGGGAAGCTTCCCTGCGGGAGGGGGAAATCATCGCCATCGTCATCACCAACGATCCTCTCATCGGGAGGGGGTCAATCTCCATCAACATCTTCACCAGCACCATCTCCTCTCAAACCCTAGTTCATCTCTTGTAGCCAACTCTTGTCTCCAATTCTGGGATTGGTACCTATGGGTTGCTAGTAGTGTTAATTACTCCTTGTAGTTGATGCTAGTTGGTTTATTTGGTAGAAGATCATATGTTCAGATCCTATATGCATATTAATACTCCTATGATTATGAACATGAATATGCTTTGTGAGTAGTTACGTTTGTTCCTGAGGACATGGGAGAAGTCTTGCTATTAGTAGTCATGTGAATTTGGTATTCGTTCGATATTTTGATGAGATGTATGTTGTCTCTCCTCTAGTGGTGTTATGTGAACGTCGACTACATGACACTTCACGATTATTTGGGCCTAGAGGAATGCATTAGGAAGTAATAAGTAGATGATGGGTTGCTAGAGTGACAGAATCTTAAACCCTAGTTTACGCGTTGCTTCGTAAGGGGCTGATTTGGATCCACATGTTTTATGCTATGGTTAGGTTTACCTTAATACTTTTGTTGTAGTTGCGGATGCTTGCAATAGAGGTTAGTCATAAGTAGGATGCTTGTCCAAGTAAGGACAGCATCCAAGCACCGGTCCACCCACATATCAGATTATCTAAGTACCGAACGCGAATCATATGATCGTGATGAAAACTTGCTTGATGATAATTCCCATGTGTCCTCGGGAGCGCTTTTCTCTATATAAGAATTTTTCCAAGCTTGTCCTTTGCTACAAAAAGGATTGGGACACCTTTCTGCACTTTATTTACTTTTGTTACTTATTGCTCATTACAAATTATCTTATCACAAAACTATCTATTACCTATAATTTCAGTGCTTGCAGAGAATACCTTGCTGAAAACCGCTTATCATTCCCTTCTACTCCTCGTTGGGTTCGACACTCTTACTTATCGAAAGGACTGCGATAGATCCCCTATACTTGTGGGTCATCAAGACTCTTTTCTGGTGCCGTTGCCGGGGAGTGAAGCGCCTTTGGTAGGTGGAATTTGGTAAGGAAAAATTTATATAGTGTGCTGAAATTTACTGTCACTTGTTACTAGGGAAAGTAATCCTCTGAGGGGCTTGTTCGGGGTATCTTCATCTCGAGCAGTAGAGCAAAGAGTTGCTCCTCAACCTACTGAACCTACTGAACCTACCAAAAATGAAAATGTCTACTTTAAAATTCCTTCGGTTATGATAGAAAATTGCTAGCTAATCCTTTTGCAGGAGATGGAACATTACATCCTGATGCACACCTAATATATGTGGATGAAGTTTGTGGGTTATTTAAGCTTGCAGGTATGCCCGATGATGTTATCAAGAAGAAGGTCTTCCCTTTATCTTTGGAGGGAGATGCATTGACATGGTATAGGCTATGTGATGATATGGGATCATGGAATTTCATCAAAAGTTCTATCCTATGCATCTTGTTCATTGTGATCGTAATTATATATATAATTTTTGGCCTCGCGAAGGAGAAAACATCGCTCAAGCTTGGGGGAGGCTTAAATCAATGTTATATTCATGCCCCAATCATGAGCTCTCAAGAGAAATGATTATCCAAAAAAATTATGCTCGGCTTTCTGATAACAATCGCACCATGCTCGATACTTCTTGTGATCGCTCTTTTATGATGAAGACTATTGAATTCAAATGGGATTTATTGGAAAGAATTAAACATAACTCCGAAGACTGGGATCTCGACAAAGGTAAGGAGTCAGGTATGACACCTAAGTTTAATTGTGTTAAATCTTTTATGGATACCGATGTTTTCCGTAAATTTAGCACTAAATATAGACTTGACTCTAAGATAGTAGCTTCTTTCTGTGAATCTTTTGCTACTCATGTTTATCTCCCTAAGGAGAAGTGGTTTAAATATAATCCTCCCATTGAAGTAAAAGTAGTTTCACCTATTAAATTTGAAGAAAAGACTATCATTTACAATGATCCTATTGTTCCTACTACTTATGTTGAGAATGAAGCCACCTTTTCCTGTTAGGTTAAAAGATCATGCTAAAGCTTCAACCGTGGTTCGTAAAAGCAATGTTAGAACCTATACACCTCCTGAGCAAGTTAAACTTGAACCTAATATTGCTATTGTTAAGGATCTCTTGGTTGATAATATTGATGGGCATGTTATTTATTTCTGTGATGAAACTACTAGAATTGCTAAACCTTGTGCTAAAGATAAACATAGACCTATGGTAGGCATGCCTGTTATTTCTGTTAAGATAGGAGATCATTGTTATCATGGCTTGTATGATATGGGTGCTAGTGCTAGTGCAATACCTATTGACTTGTACAACGAGATTATGCATGATATTGCACCTGCTAAGTTAGAAGATATTGATGTCACAATTAAACTTGCCAATATAGATAATATTTCACCAATTGGGATTGTTAGAGATGTTGAAGTCTTGTGCGGGAAAACTAAATATCCTGCTGATTTTCTTGTTATTGGTTCCCCACAAGATAGCTTTTGTCCCATTATATTTGGTAGACCCTTCTTAAACACTGTTAATGCTAGGATAGACTACAAAAAGGATGTTATTACTATTGGTTTAGGTGATATGTCTCATGAGTTCAACTTTTCTAAATTTCGTAGACAACACTGTGAAGAAGAATTGCCCGGTAAAGATGAAATTATTGGTCTTGCTTCTATTGCCGTACCTCCTAGTGATCCTTTAGAACAATAATTGCTAGACCATGAAAATGATATGTATATGAATGAAAGAAGGGAAATAGATGAAGTGTTCTTTAAACAGGGACCTATTCTGAAACACAACTTTCCTGTTGAAAACATAGGGGATCCTCCTCCACCCAAGGGTGATCCCGTGTTTGATCTTAAACCTTTGCCTGATACTCTTAAATATGTTTATCTTGATGAAAAGAAGATATATCCTATTATCATTAGTGCTAACCTTTCAAAGAAGGAGGAAGAAAAATTATTGAAAATTATGAAGAAGCAATGTGCAGCTATTGGATATACTCTTGATGATCTTAAGGGCATTAGTCCCACTCTATGTCAACACAAAATAAATTTGGAGAAAGATGCCAAACCAGTTATTGATCATCAACGATGACTGAATCCTAAGATGAAAGAAGTGGTAAGAAAAGAAATACTAAAGCTCCTTGAGGCAGGTATAATTTATCCCGTTGCTGATAGTCAGTGGGTAAGTCATGTCCATTGTGTTCCTAAGAAGGGAGGTATTATTGTCGTTCCTAATGATAAAGATGAATTGATTCCGCAAAGAATTATTACAGCTTATAGGATGGTAATGGATTTCCGCAAATTAAATAAGGCTACTAAAAAAGATCATTACCCCTTACCTTTTATTGATCAAATGTTAGAAAGATTATCCAAGCATACACATTTTTTCTTTCTAGATGGTTTTTCTGGTTTCTCTCAAATACCTGTGTCAGCCGATGATCAATCTAAGACCACTTTTACTTGCCCTTTCGGTACTCTTGCTTTTAGACGTATGCCTTTTCGTTTATGTAATGCACCTGCTACCTTTCAAAGATGCATGATGGCTATATTTTTTGATTTTTGTGAAAAGATATGTGAGGTATTCATGGATGATTTCTCCATTTATGGATCCTCTTTTGACGATTGCTTAAGCAACCTTGATCGAGTTTTGCAGAGATGTGAAGAAACTAACCTTGTCTTGAATTGGGATAAATGCTACTTTATGGTTAACAAATGTATTGTCTTGGGGCACAAAATTTCCGAAATGGGCATTGAAGTTGATAAAGCTAAAGTTGATGCTATTCAAAAGATGTTGTGTCCTAAGGACATCAAAGGTATAAGAAGTTTCCTTGGTCATGCCGGTTTTCATAGGAGGTTCATTAAGGACTTCTCAAAAATTTCTCTGCCTCTGACTAATTTATTAAAAAAAGATATATCGTTTGTCTTTGATAATGATTGTGTAGAAGCATTTGAAATACTTAAGAAAGCATTGATCTTTGCACCTATTGTTCAGCCACCTGATTGGAATTTACCTTTTGAAATTATGTGTGATGCTAATGATTATGCTGTAGGTGTTGTTCTAGGGAAAAGAGTTGATAAGAAATTAAATGTTATTCAATATGCTAGTAAAACTCTAGGCAATGCCCATAGAAATTATGCTACAACTGAAAAGGAATTCTTAGCAGTTGTATTTGCTTGTGATAAGTTCAGACCTTATATTGTTGATTCTAAAGTAACTATTCACACAGATGATGCTGCTATTAAACATCTTATGGAAAAGAAAGCTGCTAAACCTAGACTTATTAGATGGGTTCTCTTGCTACAAGAATTTGATTTGCATATTATTGATGGAAAGGGTGCTGAGAACCCCGTTGCAGACAACTTGTCTAGGTTAGAAAATGTTCTTGATGACCCACTACCTATTGATGATAGCTTTCCTGATGACCAATAAAATGTCATAAATGCATCTCATACTGCTCCATGGTATGCTGATTATGCTAATTACATTGTTGCTAAATTTATACCACCTAGTTTCACATAGTAGCAAAAGAAAAAGGTTTTCTATGATTTAAGACATTACTTCTGGGATGATCCACATCTTTATAAAGAAGGAGTAGATGGTGTTATTAGGCGTTTTGTACCTGAGCATGAATAGGAATAGATCCTATACAAGTGTCACTCCGAGGCTTATGGAGGACACCATGCTGGAGATAGAACTACACACAAGGTATTGCAATCCAGTTTTTATTGGCCTACTATCTTCAAGGATGCCCATAAGTTTGTATTGTCTTGTGATGAATGTCAAAGAATTGGTAATATTAGTAGACGTCATGAAATGCCTATGAATTATTCACTTGTTATTGAACCATTTGATGTTTGGGGCTTTCATTATATGGGACCTTTTTCCTGCCTCTAATGGATATACACATATTTTAGTTGTTGTGGATTACGTTACTAAGTGGGTAGAAGCTATTCCAACTAGTAGTGTTGATCATAACACCTCTATTAAGATGCTTAAAGAAGTTGTTTTTCCAAGGTTTGGAGTCCCTAGATATTTAATGACTGATGGTATTTCACATTTTATTCATGGTGCTTTCCGTAAAATGCTTTCTAAGTATGATGTTAATCATAGAATTGCATCTCCTTATCATCCACAGTCTAGTGGTCAAGTAGAATTGAGTAATTGAGAACTCAAATTAATTTTGCAAAAGACTGTTAATATATCTAGAAAGAATTGGTCCAAGAAACTTGATGATGCATTATGGGCCTATAGAACTGCATATAATAATCCTATGGGTATGTCTTTGTATAAAATGGTTTATGGAAAAGCATGTCACTTACCTCTCGAACTAGAACATAAGGCCTATTGGGCTATTAAAGAGCTCAATTATGATTTCAAACTTGCCTGTGAGAAAAGGTTATTTGACATTAGCTCACTTGATGAATGGAGAACCCAAGCCTATGGGAATGCCAAATTGTTTAAAGAAAAAGTTAAAAGATGGCATGACAAAAGGATACAAAAGCGTGAGTTTAATGTAGGTGACTATGT
Source organism: Triticum monococcum (assembly GCA_034509565.1). Taxonomy (NCBI): domain Eukaryota; kingdom Viridiplantae; phylum Streptophyta; class Magnoliopsida; order Poales; family Poaceae; genus Triticum; species Triticum monococcum. The sequence continues at coordinate 370,514,231 of CM067844.1, read as the reverse complement.
ATTGTTATACAACTCTCGTTTAAGATTTTTTCCAGGAAAGCTTCTCTCTAAATGGGAAGGTCCTTATGTTATCGAGGAGGTCTATCGTTCTAGTGCCATAAAAATTAACAACTTCGAAGGCACAAATCCGAAGATGGTGAACAGTCAAAGAATCAAACATTATATCTCAGGTAATCCTATAAATGTTGAAACCAATGTTATTGGAACCATAACTCCGGAGGAATACATAAGGGACACTTTCTGGAACGTTTGAGACTCCGAAAAGGAATAGGTATGTGGTACGGTAAGTAAACTGACTCCAAAATAGTTCTAATGGAAATTTTTCTCCGTTTTGGAATATTTAGAAAAACAGAAAAATAAGAAGCAGTCCGGGAAGGACACGAGGGCTCCATGAGGGTGGAGGGCGTGCCCCCTGCCTTGTGGGCACCTCATGCGCTCTACGGACTCCATTTTCTTACATGTTACGTATTTTGGTCGATAAAAAATCATTATATAATCTCCCGGAGGTTTTGACTTCCGTATCACGCAATTATCCTCTGTTTGTGTTTCGAGTTGTTGCTGCTGCAGATTAGAGCAAGAAGTCTTCGCAAGAGTCAGTCGGGGAGAGCCGGGTGTCTCATCCGGCATCAAGATCAATGACAAACAGTAATGCTGACCACTTTGGGCCAGCAATGGAGGAAGGGATGGAGGCTGATTTGAAGAGGATAGATGCCATGGAGGAGGATCAAGAAGTCAGTTCTCGCTTCCGAGCTGGATGCACAATGGGGGAACTACAGAGCTCAGCTATCCCAAACTCGGTTATCCCTTCCAATGTTAGATTTCTTTCTTATGGAAATATGAAAAAGAGTGTCACTTGTTCTCCCGCAGCTATGCAACACCCTTGGGTGCAAGGAGCTTTGGCTGTTACAGGAAAGCTTCAAAAGGAAATAATGGACCTCAAGAAGCAAGTCAATAAGCTCGAGGAGGAGAATCGTATTCTGAGGGGCATCATTGTGAAGAATATCACATCACCATCCCCGAAAAAATAGATATAATCACATGGTATGGGCACTCCCCTTGGCAACTGCCAAGCTTGGGGGAGTGCCCCGGTATTGTATCACCATCACTTCTATCTTTACCATTTTTCTTAGTTTGATCCTTTTGGTAATATTTTGATCTAGTAGAATAATTTTTTTGTATGATCTAGTTGTGAGTTTTGCTTCATGATCCTTCTATGTAATCGAGTCCGTGAGCTATATATAATAATGATTAGTGTCGAGTCGAGGGCTTGATTATTTTGCCATAATGTTGAGTGAATAAAAGAAAAGAGAACGAAATACAAGGAAACAAAGAGATCATATGGATCTTATGGAGAGTAATGAGCTCACATAGAAAGAGTATGATGAATAAAAGTTGTTGAGAGTTGACAAACATAGTTTTGGTCATCGTTGCAATTAATAGGAAGTAATAAAGAAAGAGAGGTCCTCACATATAAATACACTATCTTGGACATCTTTTATGATTGTGAGCACTCATTAAAATATGACATGCTAAAGAGTTTGCGTTGGACAAGGAATACAAGATAATGGGTTATGTCTTCTTACAACTCAGATAAATTATATTGTCATGGATTATCCAACATGATTGAGCTTGCCTTTCCCCCTGATGCTAGCCAAATTCTTTGCACCAAGTAGAGATACTACTTGTGCTTCCAAACACCCTTAAACCAGTTTTGCCATGAGAGTCCACCATACCTACCTATGGATTGAGTAAGATCCCTCAAGTAAGTTGTCATCGGTGCAAGGAATAAAAAAATTGCCCTCTAAATATGTATGAATTATTAGTGCGGGTGAAAATAAGCTTTATACGATCGTGTGATACGGAAGAAATAAAAGCGATGGACTGCATAATAAAGGTCCATATCACAAGTGGCAATATAAAGTGACGTTATTTCGCATTAAGATTTTGTGCATCCAACCATAAAAGCGCATGACAACCTATGCTTCCCTCTGCGAAGGTCCTATCTTTTACTTTTATCTCCTACCTTGCATAAGAGTCATGGTGATCTTCACCATTCCTTTTACATCTTATCTTTTGGCAAGCACAACATGTTGGAAAGTTCCTGGTATATATGGCTAATTGGATCCGAGTTTTCATGAACTATTATTGTTGACATTACCCTTGAGGTAAAACGTTGGGAGGCAAAACTATAAGCCCCTATCTTTCTCTGTGTCAAATTAAAACTCCATACCCATAATTATTGCGTGAGTGTTAGCAATTGTGAAAGACTATAAGATAGTTGAGTATGTGGACTTGCTGAAAAGCTCTTATGTTGACTCATTCCTATGTTATGATAAATTACAATTGCTCCAATGAATGACATTGTAGTTTGTTAGTTTTCAATGAAGTTTATGATTCATACTTGAAATTGTGATTGAATTGTTACTCTAGCATAAGAGATCATATGACAAGAATTATATATGTTGTTGTTCTAAGAATGATCATGATGCCCTCATGTACGTATTTTATTTTTATCGACACCTCTATCTCTAAGCATGTGGACATATTTTTCGATTTCAGCTTTCGGTTGAGGACAAGCGAGGTCTAAGCTTGGGGGAGTTGATACGTCCATTTTGCATCATGCTTTTATATCAATATTTATTGCATTATGGGCTGATATTACACATTATGTCACAATACTTATGCCTATTCTCTCGTATTTTATAAGGTTTACATAAAGAGGGAGAATGCCGGCAGCTGGGATTCTGGGCTGGAAAAAGAGCAAGTATTAGAGACCTATTCTGCACAGCTCCAAAAGTCCTGAAACTTCACGGAAGTCATTTTCAGAATATATAAAAAATACTGAGCGCAAGAAGTTCTAGAGGGGGCCACACCCTGGCCACGAGGGTGGGGGGCACGCCCTACCCCCCTGGGCGCCCCCCCCCCCCCCGCCTCGTGGGCCCCGGTGGCCCTCCGATGCCCATCTTATGCTATATGGAGTCTTCCGTTGAGGAAAAAATAATAAGCAAGCTTTCGGGACGAGACTCCACCACCATGAGGCGGAACCAATCTATGCCTCTCGCGGAGCTTTTCTGCCAGGGAAACTTCACTCCGGGAGGGGGAAATCATCGCCATCGTCATCACCAATGATCCTCTCATCGGGAGGGGGTCAATCTCCATCAACATCTTCACCAGCACCATCTCCTCTCAAACCCTAGTTCATCTCATATCCAATTCTTGTCTCCAAGTCTGGGATTGGTACCTGTGGGTTGCTAGTAGTGTTAATTACTCCTTGTAGTTGATGCTAGTTGGTTTATTTGGTGGAAGATCATATGCTCGGATCCTATATGCATATTAATACTCCTCTGATTATGAACATGAATATGCTTTGTGAGTAGTTACATTTGTTCCTGAGGACCTGGGAGATGTCTTGCTATTAGTAGTCATGTGAATTTGGTATTTGTTCGATATTTTGATGAGATGTATGTTGTCTCTTCTCTAGTGGTGTTATGTGAATGTCGACTACATGACACTTCACCATTATTTGGGCCTAGAGGAAGGCATTTGGAAGTATTAAGTAGATGATGGGTTGCTAGAGTGACAAAAGCTTAAACCCTAGTTTATGCGTTGCTTCGTAAGGGGCTGATTTGGATCCACATGTTTCATGCTATGGTTAGGTTTAACTTAATACTTTTGTTGTAGTTGCGGATGCTCGCAATAGAGGTTAATCATAAGTGGGATGCTTGTCCAAGTAATGACAGCACCAAAGCACCGGTCCACCCACATATCAGATTATCAAAGTATCGAACGTCAATCATATGATCGTGATGAAACCTAGCTTGACGATAATTCCGATGTGTCCTCGGGAGCGCTTTTCTCTACATAAGAATTTGTCCAGCCTTGTCCTTTGCTACAAAAAGGATTGGGCCACCTTGCTGCACTTTATTTACTTTTGTTACTTGTTTCTCGTTACAAATTATCTTATCGCAAAACTATCTATTACCTATAATTTTAGTGCTTGCAGAGAATACCTTGCTGAAAACCGCTTATCATTTCCTTCTGCTCCTCGTTGGGTTCGACACTCTTACTTATCGAAAGGACTATGATAGATCCCCTATACTTGTGGGTCATCAGATATCGTAAGTAATTCTTTTTGCCACTTAAGGGAATAATTCTACGAGTCACCTTCCCCTTGGTGCCTCATTATGGAATCAGGGCAATTAGCTCCTAGCTACCTTGACCCCGCCCACCATCTCCTTTCAGCATGCAATGGTTGCCTACCAATTGAACCCTTGTGATCTACCTCTTCCATTGCTCCTAGTGTGTGTTTTGTGTATGAACTCAATAGGTGTGCCAGTGTCAACACCAGCGGATCTCCGGTAGGGGGTCCCGAACTGTGCGTCTAAGGCGGATGGTAACAGGAGGCGGGGACACAATGTTACCCAGGTTCGGGCCCTCTCGATGGAGTTAATACCCGACGTCCTGCTTGATTGATCTTGATGATGTGAGTATTACAAGAGTTGATCTACCACGAGATTGTAGAGGCTAAACCCTATAAGCTAGCCTATGATTATGATTGTTGTTGTCCTACGGACTAAACCCTCCAGTTTATATAGACACCGGAGGGGGATAGGGTTACACAGAGTCGGTTACAAGCAAGGAGATCTACATATCTGAATTGCCAAGCTTGCCTTCCATGCAAAGGAGAGTCCTACCCGGACACGGGACTAAGTCTTCAATATTGTATCTTCATAGTCCAACAGTCCGACCAAAGGATATAGTCCGGCTGTCCGAGGACCCCCTAATCCAAGACTCCCTAAGTAGCCCTTGAACCAGGCTTCAATGACGATGAGTCCGGCGCGCAGATTGTCTTCGGCATTGCAAGGCGGGTTCTTTCTCCGAATACTCCATAGAAGATTTTGAACACAAGGATCGTGTCCGGCTATGTAAAACAAATTCCACATACCACCGTAGAGAGTATATTATTCCGTAAATCCTATCTGCTGACAACTTTTCATAGCATGACGTCCTGCTGTGGCCCGGTCATTATTCGATCCGTTTTTTTAAACAGCTACTGCACATATTGCAAGGCGGTTTTCTTGGCACGTCTTGTCGAAGCAGAGATCGTGTCCCCTTATCACGGGATTCTCATCAATACGGGTGTGGGTAACCCAACCGCGCCTGCAGGTATGACTCCTCGATTTCAGGCAAGTTCCGAACGGCCACACGGAGGACGCTTGATATTCATCCTCTTTATAAAGGGGCCAAGGCCTGTCCTTTTCTTCTCGCGCTCAATCCTTCCCCTCCCCCACCTCAAGTTCCAACACCCAAGGTTTAGGCTAAGCGCCTCGGACCTTCAACCATGTACAGATCCAACCTTCAATGCCGGTGGATGGCCTCCTCCGTCACATAGGAGGATATCAAGAAGCTAAGGGAAGCCAAGTATCTGACCACCGAAATCTTGCACAGGCTACCTGCTCAAGGGCAGGTCATCCCCACTCCCAAACCCAACGAGAGCGTCGTATTTGTTTCCCACTTCCTCCGAGAGCTAGGCTTTAGTCTTGATCCCCTAGTCAGAAGGCTTATGTTCTATTACGGGCTCGATTTCCACGATCTAGCCCCGAATTCCATCCTTCACATCTCTTCATTTATCGTCGTGTGTGAGGCCTTCCTCCGCATCACCCCACACTTCGGCTTATGGCTCAAGACCTTCAATGTGAAGCCGAAGATGATCGATGGGCGGCACGCGGAATGCGGAGGTGCCATAATAAGCAAAGGCACTGATGTTACATGGCCAAAGGGTTCCTTCCCGCAGGTGTCCAACTTATGGCAGCGGGAGTGGTTTTACATCACAGCTCCCCGAAGTACTAAGTGGGTAGCTACCCCTGCCTTCCGTTCGGGTCCCCCGCCACAACTAGCGTCATGGGTCAACAAGGGGCTGGACTGGGGGCCAGTTAATGACATGCTGACATTCCAAAGTCGCATCCGAGATCTCCTCAAGAGGGATATCAATCTTGTCAAGGTAATGCAGGTTATGCTAGTTTGTCGGGTCTTGCCATGCCAATGCCGATCTCTCCGTATGTGGGAGTTCAACCCGGAAGGACCGCGAACTATTTAGCAATTCTTCGGCATGACACTTGAAGGGATGTATGGATTGTTCTTCGGATCACGGATAAAGTGTTCGGACACCACCGAGGATGCGGGTTTAAATTGCAATCGTCCAGATACCTGATGAAGCTATGTACCTAGGGTAGGGGCACGGACCCATCCTAAATAGCCCTACCTGAGGACATCCCTAGAATGAGTCACCTCTCAAACGACTGGAAGGCATCCCACTCGACGGGTTCAAGACACTCGACCAAAGAACTATCACTCGACCATGAAGCCAACCACTCGACTGCCAGAAGACCTAAAGTCACTCCACAGGCAAACGGTCGGCTATTAAGTAGTCTTTATGGTTATTATAACACTTTATTAGGGACGTTATCAGTAACGCCCAACCTTAAATGTACCTAAAACCCTGCATTACTGAGGGCAGGAGGGGGCCGGCGAACTCTATATAAGCCACCCCCCTCCTCAGTATGAAGGGTTGGCACCCTTGTTATCTACACACACATAATCCAATTGACCGCCTCCGGGCACTGAGACGTAGGGCTGTTACTTCCTCCGAGAAGGGCCTGAACTCGTAAACCTTGCGTGTTTACAACTTCCCAATAGCTAAGATCTAGCCTCTCCATACACACCCCCCTACACTACTGTCAGACCTAGAACCACGACAGTTGGCGCCCACCGTGGGGCATTAGTCTTAGCGCCTAATTGGAGAAGTTGCGATTTTTCTGATCCATTTGATCATGGTTTCCTGCGGAGTTTTGGAAGAGGGTCGCGAGATCCGTCTCGGCGCGCTCACCTTCATCACCGACGATTCCGCCTGGCTCCAGGAGGCGCCGCTCGACATCGACGCGCTCCTCGTCCACGGTGCGATGCACTTCCGCGCGTGCATTCGTGGCGTCCTCCTGCGGCAGCCGTTGACCCAATATCGGTCGGCCCCCGTGTCGTCTCCCCGCCCTATCTCCCACCAGCGCAAGCGCTCAGGTCGGTCGAGACTCCAGCGGTGGGTGAGGCACGCCGTGGCCCGCCAGTCGGTGGCCCCACAAGTCACGGCAATCGAGCCCGACGAATCCCTCTGCGGCCTGTTCGACTGGCTCCGCGGAGACCGCATCCGAGTGTGATAGCAGCGACCCTTTGGCTGAGGTTCTGGCGGTCGAGGGGACACACAGTCCTCCCGGATTCCCTCGCGCTGATGGCAGCGCGGATAGAGGCGACCCGTCGCATCCCCACGACGAGTACCTCCCCGAACCTCTCACGTCATTGCAGCAAGAGGAGCTTCCCCACCGGAACATGGATGCGCTCCACACTCCTATTGTTGGAGAAACCGCCGAGGCCCGGGCCTTGGAGGACGCGCGCTTGGCTAACCTGGCCGAGCGCACTCGACTGGAGAATCTACAGCAAATACTTGACGAGCAAGCGCGTCAGCGAGCTCCCGAGTCCAGTCGACGACAGCAAGCTCCCGAATCCAGTCGACGTCAGCTCTTCCCGCCGCCGCAGGTATACCGAACTCCAGTTCAGAATTTGGCCGCCGTTGCCCGTATAGCGGAGTCAATTCAGCCCTCCCAGTCGGAGGCTGGCAGGGGCTTGTTGTAGATCAGAGCGTTGCTCCGAGCGGCAGGAAATCAGAATTCCGCCATTTCTCAGTCACGGAACAGGATCCACAGTCGATCTGTTGCAACAGAAACAGTCCAGTCGGCGCACAGCCCGAGATCGCCCCCGAGGCGTGAGGGACGTGGGGACCGGCACGATCAGTATAGGAGAAATGAGCAGTATGATCACCGACCCGACCGTGACGATCGACGTCGAGTCCCATCCCCCCCCCCCCCCGAGGAGTGGGTCATATGCGCCTCGACATCGAGATGACAGGCGCCCCCATAATGTTGGATAGAGGATTCCAGTCGACCCCAGGGACCCAGGCTTTGACTCGAGATCCATCCTCGTTCAGGGTTTGGTGTACAGGAACAGAGCTCATCGAGAGGGCCACAACAGAGATGCGCCCGCCGGCAGCAGGGTACATGCTTCGGGGCCAGAATGTTTCAGTCGAGCCATCAGAGCCGCGGTGATTCCTCCCAACTTCAGGCTGGCGACTAGAGTCAGCAAGTTCACCGGTGAATCCAAGCCCGACACATGGCTCGAAGATTACCGAGTGGCTGTACAGATTGGCGGTGGCAATGATGAGGTGGCCATGAAGCATTTGCCTCTCATGTTAGAAGGCTCAGCTAGAGCGTGGCTGAATCAGTTGGCGCCCAGCAGTATTTACACTTGGGAGGACCTCTCCCGAGTGTTTATCACAACCTTCGAAGGAACATGCAAGCGAACCGCAGCCCTTACAGAGCTGCGGTCTTGCATACAGAAGCCGAATGAAACACTGAGGGAATACATCCAGAGGTGGATCACACTACACCACTCGGTTGAGAATGTGCCAGACCATCAAGCAGTTTGCGCTTTGAAGGAAGGCGTCAAATACAGAGAGTTGAATCTGAAGTTCAGTCGAACTGGAGAGATGTCTCTGAATCGGATGATGGAGATTGCCACCAAGTACGCTAATTGTGAAGACGAAGACCGACTCCGAAGTGGCAAACTCAAATTAGTCGCCCAAGAAACCGGAGGAAACTCCAGTCGAAAGCAGAAGCGGAAGGCCGAGCCAGCCGCTCCTGGGGAGGCCCTGGCCGTGGCCCAGGGAAACTTCAAGGGGAAACCCAAGGGCACCTGGAAGCCCAAGAAAGTTAAGGATCAGGATGGGAATGACGTTTTGGACCTGCCATGTCACATCCACACCAAGAAAGATGAAGAGGGTAATTTTATTTTCCCAAAACATACCACTCGATAGTGCCGGCTCCTGATCCAGCAGTTTTAGGGCAAGCAGCCCAAAGATAAGGAAAAAGAGCCAGACAGAGTTGAGGACAAGGATGATAGTGACGATGGATACCCCCAAGTCAATTCCACCTTGATGATTTTTGCTGATGTCGAAAGCAAAAGTCGACTGAAAGTCATTAACCGTGAGGTGAACATGGTTGCTCCGGCAACACCCAGTTACCTGAAGTGGTCTCAGACTGCCATCACATTCGACCAGTCTGATCACCCGACGCACATTGCCACCCCAGGGAGGCAAGCTTTGGTGGTCGACCAAGTTGTTGAAGGCACTCGACTGACCAAAGTCCTGATGGATGGCGGTAGTGGTCTGAACATACTGTATGCTGAAATTTTGAAAGGAATGGGCATTCCGATGTCCAGACTCAGTACCAGTAACATGAGCTTCCACGGAGTCATTCCTGGGAAGAAAGCCGAGTCACTCGGCCAGATTGCTCTTAATGTGGTTTTTGGTGATTCAAAGAATTACCGCAAGGAAAAGTTGACATTGGAGGTTGTGGACTTCCAGAGTGCTTATCACGCCATTATGGGCAGGCCAGCTTACGCACACTTCATGGCTCGACCATGCTACGTGTATCTCAAATTGAAGATGCCTGGCCCCAAGGGTGTGATCACTGTTACGGGCAACCGAAAGAAAGCAGAAGAGTATTTTCAGAAGGGATCAAAGATCGTTGATGCTCAGATGGCAGTGGTCGAGCTGAAAGAGTACCAAAAGACTGCCGATCCGAGTGAATTGCTGCGAGGTAAGAAGCCTGCCTCTGAGTCAGCTTTTCAGTCGGCTGGTGAAACAAAGACAGTCCACATTCACCTGACCGACCCCGACGCTGCTCCGACTCACATCTCGACGACGCTCGACTCCAAATAGGAAGAAGCGCTCATCCAGCTCCTCCGTGAGAACTGGGACATCTTCGCATGGAAACCCTCTGACATGCCTGGAGTTCCCAGGGGGCTGGCTGAGCACCGTCTACGAGTCGACCCAAAATTAAAGCCTGTGAAGGAACATCTTCGACGGTCCGCCGTCCAGAAGAAGCAAGCCATTGGCGAGGAGGTGGCTCGGCTCTTAGCAGCAGAGTTCATCCGAGAGATTTACCACTCCGAGTGGCTCGCCAATGTCGTCATGGTCCCCAAGAAGGACAAGTCACTCCGCATGTGCATTGATTTCAAACATATCAATCGGGCCTGCCCGAAAGATCATTTTCCTCTCCCTCGCATCGACCAAATAGTCGACTCAACTGCAGGGTGCGAGAGATTGTCTTTTCTAGATGCCTATTCCGGGTACCATCAGATCCGTCCGTATGGGCCCGACGAGATCAAAACTGCTTTCATCACTCCATTCGGATGCTTCTGTTACGTCACCATGCCATTCGGCCTCAAGAACGCCGGAGCCACATTCATGAGAATGATTCAGAAGTGCTTACTCACTCAAATCAGTCAGAATGTGGAGGCATACATGGATGATATTGTGGTCAAGTCCCGGAAAGGTTCCGACCTACGGGCTGACCTTGCTGAAACCTTTGCCAACCTCAGGAGGTATGATATCAAGCTCAATCCATCAAAGTGCACTTTCGGAGTTCCAGGTGGAAAGTTACTCGGTTTTCTCGTTTCCGAACGGGGGATCGACGCCAATCCTGAAAAAATTGGCACCATATTCCGGATGAAGCGTCCTGTACGCGTGCACGATGTCCAAAAGCTTACAGGCTGCTTGGCCGCTTTAAGTCGATTCATTTCTCGTCTCAGTGAAAAGGCGTTGCCTTTTTACCGACTGATGGAGAAGTCTGACAAGTTCGAGTGGACTCCAGAAGCTGATGCAGTGTTTGCAGAGCTCAAAGCTCTGCTCTCCACCCAGGCGGTGCTTGCTGCCCCAATCAGCAAAGAGCCTCTGCTGCTTTACATTGCAGCCACAGGACAAGTTGTCAGTACAGTGCTTACGGTCGAGCGGGAAGAGGAAGGAAAGGCCTTCAAAGTTCAACGCCCAGTATATTATGTGTCTGAAGTTTTGACCCCTTCAAAACAAAGATACCCTCACTACCAGAAGCTTGTATATGGGATTTATATGACCACGAAGAAAGTTGCACATTACTTCTCTCACCACTCCATTACAGTCGTGAGCGACGCCCCACTATCAGAGATCCTGCATAACAGAGACGCAACTGGTCGAGTGGCCAAGTGGGCGATTGAACTCCTTCCCTTAGATATCAAGTTTGAAGCAAAGAAGGCTATCAAGTCCCAAGCAATCGCAGATTTCATCGCCGAGTGGATTGAACAGCAACTTCCGACTCAAGTTCACTCGGAACACTAGACCATGTTCTTCGATGGATCCAAGATGCTGAATGGTTCTGGCGCGGGGGTAGTCCTAGTCTCCCCTCGAGGAGATAAGCTCAGATATGTTCTCCAGATTCACTTCGATTCCTCCAATAACGAAGCAGAGTATGAAGCACTTTTGTACGGGTTGCGCATGGCCATTTCACTCGGCGTCCGTCGCCTCATGGTCTATGGCGACTCAGATTTGGTGGTTAATCAAGTGATGAAGGAGTGGGACGTCAGGAGTCCGGCAATGACTGGGTATTGCAATGCAGTGCGAAAGCTAGAAAAGAAATTTGAGGGGTTAGAGCTTCATCACATCCCCCGACTGACAAATCAGGCAGCTGACGATTTGGCAAAGATAGGCTCCAAGAGAGAAGCCATTCCTAGCAACGTGTTCTTGGAACACATTCACTCGCCGTCAGTCCAAGAGGATCCTTTCACAGAAGAAGCCCCGCAGCCGAAAAGTGCCACAGATCTGACTAAAGTTGAAGTACCTGCAGTGGTCGACCTAATCATGGAAGTCTTGGCAATCACCCCTGACTGGACGATACCGTACATCGCGTATATCCTAAGGAAAGAACTCCCGGAAGACGAGGAAGAGGCTCGACAGATCGTCCGCCGATCCAAGGCCTTCACAGTCATAAAGGGACAGCTGTATAGAGAGAGCGCGGCTGAAGTTGGTCAGAAATGCGTAACACCAGAAGAGGGTCAGATAATCCTTAATGATATCCACTCAGGGACCTGTGGTTACCATGCGTCCTCTCCGACTATTGTGGCTAAAGCACACCGAGCTGGATTTTACTGGCCAAGAGCAAATGAGATGGCAAAAGAGATAGTCGACAAGTGTGGAGGGTGCCAGTTCTACTCCAACATGTCACACAAGCCTGCATCAGCCCTGAAGACCATTCCACTCGTCTGGCCCTTTGCCGTCTTGGGACTGGACATGGTTGGTCCACTAAGAACGGGCAGGAGTGAATTCACTCATGTGCTTGTGGCAGTCGACAAATTTACCAAATGGATCGAAGCTAAGCCCATCAAGAATCTTGATGCTTGCACTGCTATCAGTTTCGTCAGAGGGTTAACATTCAGATGTGGAGTCCCGCAAAGCATCATCACTAACAATGGGTCAAACTTTGATTCGGACAGGTTCAGAGCTTTTTGCGCCTCTCAAGGCACACGAGTCGACTACGCATCGGTCGCCCATCCCCAGTCGAATGGACAAGCTGAGAGAGCAAATGGTCTGATTCTCAAAGGACTAAAACCTCGACTGATGCGTGATCTCAAGCACGCGGCAGGCGCTTGGGTCGACGAGCTTCCATCAGTTCTGTGGGGATTAAGGACCACCCCTAACCGGTTGACTGGAAGAACTCCATTCTTTCTGGTTTATGGAGCTGAAGCAGTCCTGCCGAGTGATCTTCTTCATAATGCACCCCGAGTCGAACTTTACACCGAAGATGAAGCTGAACAGGCCCGACAAGACGCAGTCGACTTCTTAGAAGAAGAGAGGGAGATGGCCATGATCAGATCGACCATTTATCAGCAAGACTTGCGCCGTTTTCACGCCCGGAATGTGAAAAGTTGAGCCTTCCAAGAAGGAGATCTGGTCCTCCGAGTGGATCAACAGAAACCACACAAGCTTGCTCCTACTTGGGAAGGCCCCTTCATAGTCACCAGAGTCCTCCACAATGGAGCGTACCACCTCTACAATGTTGATCGCCAGATCGACGAGCCACGAGCTTGGAACGCGGAACTGCTCTGCCCCTTTTACACCTGAGTTCTCCTTAGACGAGATGTAATAAAAAAAATTCTACAGTTCATTTTTATCAAAGACAAGAGTGTTCCAATAATTGTTGTCACTTTGTTTGCATACAAAACCCACCAGTGGGTGACTTGGTTGCGAATCCGTTTCGCCTAAGTTTGAAAAAATCCTACCGAGTGGAGAGCAAACCTCCCACTCGGGGGCTTAGCTGCAGTCCAGTACTCGCCTAAGTTCTCCCACGCGGAAGCTTAGCTGCAGTCGAGCACTCGCCTAAGTTTGAAAAAATCCTACCGAGTAGAGAGCAATCCTCCCACTCGGGGGCTTAGCTGCAGTCCAGTACTCGCCTAAGTTCTTCCACAAAGAGACTTAGCTGCAGTCAGCACTCGCCTAAGTGTTTAAGAAATCCTACCGAGTGGAGAGCAAACCTCCCACTCGGGGGCTTAGCTGCAGTCCAGTACTCGCCTAAGTTCTCCCACTCGGAAGCTTAGCTGCAGTCGAGCACTTGCCTAAGTTTGAAAAAATCCTACCGAGTGGAGAGCAAACCTCCCACTCGGGGGCTTAGCTGCAGTCCAGTACTCGCCTAAGTTCTCCCACTCGGAAGCTTAGCTGCAGTCGAGCACTCGCCTATGTTTGAAAAAAATCCTACCGAGTGGAGAGCAAACCTCCCACTCAGGGGCTTAGCTATAGTCCAGTACTCGCCTAAGTTCTCCCACTCGGAAGCTTAGCTATAGTCGAGCACTCGCCTAAGTTTGAAAAAATCCTACCGAGTGGAGAGCAAACCTCCCACTCGGGGGCTTAGCTGCAGTCCAGTACTCGCCTAAGTTCTCCCACTCGGAAGCTTAGCTGCAGTCGAGCACTCACCTAAGTTTGAAAAAATCCTACCGAGTAGAGAGCAATCCTCCCACTCGGGGGCTTAGCTACAGTCCAGTACTCGCCTAAGTTCTTCCACAAAGATACTTAGCTGCAGTCAGCACTCGCCTAAGTGTTTAAGAAATCCTACCAAGTGGAGAGCAAACCTCACACTCGGGGACTTAGCTGCAGCCCAGCACTCATCTAAATACAGGACTCGACCCAATCTGCAAGAAGTTATGCCGCGAATACAAAAGATTCTCCGAGTAAAGATCAAAATTCCACTCGGATCAAAACCGCGAAAATATTCAACAAGACATACTGGGATAAAACCTAAAAGGTCCCAGACCTCAGATCGAAGTACTCGAGCCCTCGGCTCGACAGAGGTTAAACGGTTACAAATCCACTCGGCATTCCGAGGCAAATTTAAGGAGAAGCATAAAAGTTTTTCATTCCTTAGGTGGAGGACTGGCAGGGGCGACGAACTCATCCAAGTCGATTCCGTCTGCAATACGGGTGGCAGCAGCAATAAAAGTCTCCATGAAGTCTTGAAAGCTGTGCCTCTTGGTATTGGCGACTTGGATGGCGGCCAGCTTCTCTTCTCGCGCCTCCTTGCAGTGGACGCGGACCAGAGACAGAGCCACATCAGCGCCGCACCGAGCAGAAGACTTCTTCAACTCCTGCACTCGGTCAGGGATTCCGTCAAGTCGAGTCATCAGAGACTCGAGATCGTTCTGGAGCATAGACTCTGGCCAAACTGTCGGGTCGATCCGCGACATGGCAACCTTCAGCCGAGCCAAGTAATCCACGGCACCGTCAATACGAGATTCCAGTCGGAGCAGATTCATGGCAGCATCGTCATTCACCAGAGAGTTGATTGGATCCAAACCTGTTTCAATCTGCCTAGTCTCCTCCTCAAAGTTCTGGCAAAACTCTGCACACACGATCCAAGGATAAGTCAATTTTCATAGACCGAGTCGACACAAAAAGAAAACCAGTCGGAATTGAATGTGCACCTTCAAGCTTGATGTACAACTTCTTGGCGAGACTCCTCAAGTAGCTCTCCAGGTCGTCCCTCCTACGAGCGACGCCTTCCATCTTCTCGTTCAGGGAGAGGTTCTCCTTCTTCCAACGTGTGCACTCCCTGTTGGCTTCATTCAGAGCGGTCTTCAGCCTGGTATTCTCTTCTTCTAATTGGCCGACCAAAGCCAACTTCTGTTCAGCCAGAGCGATCTTGTCGTCAGCCTCCTTGTGGGCAGCAGCCAAGTCCTGATCCTTCTTCGCCAGGGCCTCGCTCAGTTCTCCTGCAGAAAGAAATGGTGGTTGGTTTGGGAACAGCAAAAGGGTACTCAAGCCTAAAAACAAAACCAGTCGACAAAGTCGTCTTACCAGCAACGCCGTCGCTGACCCTCTGCAGCTCTGTTCTGGCCAGCTCCAGATCAAGGTTCAGTTGAATCCGCTGCTTCTCCAACTCAGTATAGTGAGACACAAGTTCGCAGGATTTCTGCAAGAGGAAAAATCAGTCGACAGACATCCAAGATAAGTTACTTCCGAGTAACTAAGAGAAAAAGATAACATTTCTAAGACCACAGCCGAATCAAAAACATTCGACAATAGTCTCGGGGACTACACCCAGTGGGTGCACTCAGTGTGCCCCCACTGGTTCAAAAAAAGAAGAAGAGAAAAGTCGACTGTCCGCAGTCGATCGGATACAGCTCCATTCGACGTGGCCTGACCAGACCAAGAAAAGAAATACAGATACAGAAACACAATGTAAAGACTACAGTCGACTGCCAGCAGTCCACCGTAGTCTCGGGGACTACACCCAGTGGATGCACTCAGCATGCCCCCACTAGTCCAAGAAGGGGTAAACACACCCAGTGGGTGTACAGATACAAAGATCTTAAAAAAAGGGGAAAGACTCTTCAAATGATCAAGTGTCGAGTCGACTGACCTGGACGTTGCTCTGAAGAGCCGAACTCGCGTCATAGGCTGCTTGGCTGGCCTCCCGAGCCATCTTCACCTGCTCCATCATGACCCCTGCATGGCGTATAGCCTCCTTTGCAGCAGCCACTTTGTCCTCAGGGACGGCGTACGCAGCAAAAAGCAAAGATGGATCTGTAGTCGACGCCAAAGGCCGCGCACTCGACAGAGGGTTGGCAAAAGTCACAAAAGCCCGAGGGGCGTCGCCACCATCCCGAGCCATGGTCTCAGACGCCGGAGTAGGCTGGGGAGTCCTGTCGGCCGACGACCTCTTGTTCCTCCTCACCCTCCGCGGTTCATTGTCGTCGTCATCCGGGAGGTCGATAACATGAGGAGGGGCTGCAAGGGAAACATTCAATCGACCAGAACTGCAAGAAATGACCAGTCGACTCAAAAATGAAACGTTAGTAATCGTACCAGGGTTGGAGGTAACAGCGTCCCCCATCTCTTGGTCGTCATCCTTGGCACAGACCTCAGAGGTAGCAGCGCTGCAAATCTCGAAAAGTCAGTCTGTTGGCTCGACGAATCGACCAAGGATCCATTCACAATCGACAAAGGAAAACAAGCTTTATTACCCGGAAATAGTAAGGACGACTATCTTCATCTTGGGCAGAGCCTTGGGCGGCTTAGACAGCGGCGTGCGTGGGTGCTTGGAGACCTTCCCAGTCGGTGTTGGAGAAGAAGTCCGAGGGCATTTTGACGACGGCCCAATGGAGGCAGTCACCTTGCCGCGTTCCTGCGCCGGGTCGTGCGCGAGCTTGGATCGCCTCTCCGGGTGTGGGGGTTCGACCTCCTCCTCCTCTTCTTCACAGGAGAAGATGTCATCGCCCCCCTCTCCTTCGCCATCAGACTCCCACTCACCTTGGTCATCCCCGCTCTCGCCTCCGCTCGCCTCCCCTTCCTCAGTTGACCCCTGAGCCCCGTTGGGCGTCGAGTACATCTCAGTGGTCGCCTGAAAAACAGCAGACAAAACGAAAGTCAATCGACCTACTCCAAAGAAGACCGACGCAGAAAACAAAGATTTCAGTCGGGAGCATAAAGACATACCTGGTCCACCTCGTACGAATTGTCGAGTGGAATGACCATCCTGGCTCCTCGGGGGTTGTCTCTATTCCCCGTGATGCTCGACAACCACCCCTCCAACATCTCGTCGGTGACCTCCTCCGGGTGGATCCGAGTGGTTTCCTCGAGGCCGGAGTATAGCCACATCGGGTGGTCATGAGCCTGGAGCGGTTGGATTCGCCTCTTGAGGAAGACTTCCAGCAGATCAATTCCCGTCACACCCTCACGGACAAGCTCAACCACTCGACCCGCCAGCACCTTGACCTGGGCTTTTTCTTCCGGCGTCACCTTCAGAGAAGCAGGTTTTTCGGCTCGGTCGAGAGAGAAAGGCGGGAGACCAGTCGACTGCCCTGGGGTCGCCTGGTCCTGGCAGTAGAACCAAGTTGCCTGCCAACCTCGGACTGACTCCGGGAAAGTGATGGACGGAAAACAGCTCTTCCCCCTAGTTTGGATCGCCAAGCCCCCGCACAACTGGATCACCTGCGTCCTCTCATCACTCGACTTGGCCTTCTTGACCGACTGAGAGCGACAAGTAAAAATGTGCTTGAAAAGCCCCCAATGTGGGCGGCAACCCAGGAATGCCACACACATGGAAATGAAAGCAGCGAGGTAGACAATGGAGTTTGGAGTGAAATGATGGAGCTGCGCTCCGAAGAAGTTCAAGAAATTTCAGAAGAAAGGATGGGGCGGCAGAGAAAACCCTTGGTCGATGTGAGTGGCCAGGAGCACGCACTCACCGTCATGAGGTTGAGGTTCGATCTCTCCCCCCGGAAGACGCGCGAATTTGTGGGGAATGGCTCCCCCCTCGACCATGTCGTCGAGATCCTCCTGCCGGAGCACCGACGGCGTCCAGTCGCCCTGGATCCAACCTTTGGGCAGGGCCGTCCTGGAGGAAGATCCGCCACGTGCAGACCTCTTCCCTTTCCCCGCCGCCGCCGCCTTCTTCACGCGCTCCAGAGCAGTCGTCTTGCCCTTCACCATCGTCACCGGCGAAATCTCGAACAGGTTTGCGGTGGTTGGGCGAGAGCGGAGGTAGCGGAAGAGGTTGCGAAGAAAGAGAGGAAGAAGGAGAAGAGAGGAGTACGCGCACTGTTGGGGGACTCCGAGCCGGCAACTTATAAGGGACCGCTTCCGAGTGGCTGACCAGTAAGCCCAGGCTATCCAGTCAAATCCCGCAGCAGGCGCGCGCGCAGTACGTGGCGAAAAAGGCGACGCAGAGATCGAGGAGCCTCCACATTGTCACTTTCGATTACTGCGGCCGCCCCCGTCCCGCGCGCTTCCCAAAAAATCCGAATCCCGTGATATCCGTTGGCTGCAGAACAACTTGTCAAAACAGAAAACCCCACGCGCACCGGCGCTCGGTACATCACAGGTAAAGAAATCCACTCGACGAAAGGCCTGGAATGGATGAAGGCGACTGAAAGAGGTTGATGACGTCATCCGTGACGGTCGACCCAGAACGAGGCACTCATATAACCCGAAGAATCAGTCGGAAAGGTCGCCAACCCTTTCTCACTCTAACCTCGATCCATTCGGGGGCTAATGATGAAGCTATGTACCTAGGGTAGGGGCACGGACCCGTCCTAAAAAGCCCTACCCGAGGACATCCCTAGAATGAGTCACCTCTCAAACGACTGGAAGGCATCCCACTCGACGGGTTCAAGACACTCGACCAAAGAACTATCACTCGACCATGAAGCCAACCACTCGACTGCCAGAAGACCTAAAGTCACTCCACAGGCAAACGGTCGGCTATTAAGTAGTCTTTATGGTTATTATAACACTTTATTAGGGACGTTATCAGTAACGCCCAACCTCAAATGTACCTAAAACCCTGCATTACTGAGGGCAGGAGGGGGCCGGCGAACTCTATATAAGCCACCCCCCTCCTCAGTATGAAGGGTTGGCACCCTTGTTATCTACACACGCATAATCCAATCGACCGCCTCCGGGCACCGAGACGTAGGGCTGTTACTTCCTCCGAGAAGGGCCTGAACTCGTAAACCTTGCATGTTTACAACTTCCCAATAGCTAAGATCTAGCCTCTCCATACACACCCCCTACACTACTGTCAGACTTAGAACCACGACAATACCCATGTAAGTAATTCTGTGGCCGAACATGATGTCTTTGTATTTATCACAACATCATTCTGAAAAAATTGCTCTTGGCCAGGACTGGATAAGAAAGGCGAAGATGATTAGGTGTTTGACCCCCCTTCCCGAAGCCTCACCTGATCTTGTGCTAGCCAGGATGCTCGAGCACGCACTTTATCAAGTGCCATCAAGGGAAGATAAAGGGAGAGATAAAGAAGCTGAAAGCGGGCCTCACGCATTACTCATCCAAACCGGTGGAATTAGTGTCTCCGCGAAGGAGGATAATCGGGGAGAAGAATCTAGAATCCCCTCTCCCCAAGGAAGGAAAAGAACCACCCTTGAAGACTTGGAAACGAAGGTTTCCAAACGAAGGAAGAAACCATCGCTAGGGGGCCCTGCCCCAGAGGGCGTCCTTACCGCACAGTGCCCGCAAGGGGGTCAACACTCCACCGAGATGTAAGTGAATCAAGAGTATTTTTGGTAAATATATCCTGCTTTATCTCTGTGGACAATAACTGAGACATATATCTTGCAGTCCGGCTCGTAGCCCTTCTCAACAGAGTTCGTCTTAAGGGGATCTTCTTCTGGAGATGATGGAGAGCGAAAAGCCTCCCCCTGCCTCCCCGCCTCCTAGGGCGGACGACCCTGAGGTGTCGTCACGGAGGGTTTCTCCTGACCCGCCAAGGCCAGAAGGTAACCCTTCGGCCACCCGATGTGTAGAATACTCATCTCCTATGGACAGCAACAGAAAGACTCCAGGATTGGCCGGTGCGCAACCGGACGCACTAAGGAGTCTTTTGGAGAAAGCGGCTATCTCAGAGGTGCATCGTACTTTAATGGGTATGGTGGTTGAGAGGATTTCATCCGCCAAAAGTGGGTTGCATGAAGCTTTTGTGAGTCTGCTAAGAGGCTTTGAGGTACACAAAGTAATATATAAATTTATTGATGGTACCGCACACGCTAGGTGTGCTCTATACAGATAGTAGCCCCTGAGACTCTGGTTGCTGTCCGGAGGCGGCAAATAGAGGATCGTAGTCCCAGGTAATGATTTTGCTGCTTTCATGTGCAGGCGGCTGACGGTCCGGTGGCTGTCCGGACTGCTGAGTTTGCCAGACTTAACCGGCAACTTGACGTGGCAGATGCGGACATCGCGCTTGTGAACAAGCTGCTTGACGAGGCAGAGGGTATGTATTTCGGGTGGTCAACAAATATTAAGAGGAGCAAGATGCTAGTATCTATAATATGATGTGACTGCGGATGGAGCTGTCGCCGTGGAGACCCTTCAGGCGGAACTTGCCCAAGACAAGGAACAAGCCAGGAGGAGTGATGCGGCCGCCCTAAAGGCGGCCAAAGAGTTAAGAGCCGAAGAGGCAGCTCGTCGCCAGAGCAAAGATAAAATAGCCAAGATGGCTATTGAGCTGAAGGATGCCGCCGACCGTTATGAGCTTCTTGAAGAGGAAAGCCAAGTGAAGCGGTGGACCTGGAGAAAACCATGGTAGAAGCCAAGGAGACCTGCTCTAAAATCAGAGCGGCGAAGGAGGAGCTTCGTCAAGCCGGAGATATCACGGCCGAGAAGCCCTTTTTGTTACGGAGGAAGTTAGGAGATCTGAAGTATGCCCCTCTGGATCAATTATGGAATGCTGCAGACGCGTATTCGGACCTGGCAATGAGTGATGCTGATGCGACTGAGTTTTTCATAGATCAAAAAGATCACGAAGTGGAAAAGTTGTTCTGGTCACAGTTTAGTGCTCCAACGCGTCCGCCGCTGTTAAATGAGCAGATGGCCGAGTGGGTTGAGCTCCATAGGTTGTCCGGGCTTGCCATGAGGTCTGTCGTTGATCATCATTGGCCGGAAGGACCAAGGCCAAATAGTTATTTTGGGTTAGTGCAAAGATTCCTTGGTGCTGTGCCACATACCGACGCTGTAAAGAGGTCGGCGTGCATAGAGGGTGCGCGGATGGCTCTTGCCCGTGTTAAGACATACTGGGCAGAGATGGATGCCATCGCTATTGCAACCCGGGGTCCGGCCATAGGCCAGGTGTCGTCCGAGCACTATATTGAAGAAGTCCTAGAAGGCGCTCATCTAATAGAGGCTCGGTGCTCGAAGAGTATCATGTTCGAGTGACATGTATCCCAATTTGTAAAAACAATACTATTTGGCTTATAAAAGGCTGTGTTTATACATTTTCCTGAAAGTATTATGATGCCTCCTATGCGGCTGTTTTATGTATGTATATAACCCGTAAGTTTGTAGTCGTCGGCTTCAGCCCCCACGCATATAATGCGGGGGTGTTCGGAAAAACGCGTATTCACACTTGATCCAACGTCTTGGTCCATTAAGGAGGTGATAGCATGGCAAACAAGGCAATCGGACTATATTGCTTTAACACTTTCACTTAGCCATAGGAGTTTGAAAGTGGGGCTACTATATAGCCCCTGGTACTTCCGCGCTTATCCGAATGCGGTGCGCGTACATACATGACCGGGAAACCGGTCCTTCGTTAATGCGGAGGAATCGTGAAGATTCCGCTGAGTCCTCGAGTGGTTGACCAGTCTCACGCTTTATCATGACAGTTGATACGTCTCCAACGTATCTATAATTTTTGATTGCTCCATGCTATATTATCTACTGTTTTGGACATTATTGGGCTTTATTATCCACTTTTATATTATTTTTGGGACTAACCTATTAACTGGAGGCCAAGCCCAGAATTGTTGTTTTTTCCTATTTTAGGGTTTCGAAGAAAAGGAATATCAAACGGAGTCCAAATGGAATGAAACCTTCGGGAACGTGATTTTTCTCACCGAACATGATCCAGGACACTTCGACCCTACGTCAAGAAATAAAGGAGGAGGCCACGAGGTAGGGGGCGTGCCTCCCCCCCCCCCAGGCGCGGCCTCCACCCTCGTGGGCCCCCTGTTGCTCCATCGACGTACTCCTTCCTCGTATATATACCTACGTACCCCCAAACGATCAGATACGGAGCGAAAAACCTAATTCCACCATCGTAACTTTCTGTATCCACAAGATCCCATCTTGGGGCCTGTTCCGGAGCTCCGCCGGAGGTGGCATCTATCATGGAGGGCTTCTACATCAACACCATAGCCTCTCTGATGAAGTGTGAGTAGTTTACCTCAGACCTTCGGGTCCATAGTTATTAGGTAGATGGCTTCTTCTATCTTTTTGGATCTCAATACAATGTTCTCCCCCTCTCTTGTGGAGATCTATTCGATGTAATCTTCTTTTTGCGGTGTGTTTGTTGAGACCGATGAATTGTGGGTTTATGATCAAGATTATCTATGAACAATATTTGAATCTTCTCTGAATTCTTTTATGTATGATTGGTTATATTTGCAAGTCTCTTAGAATTATCAGTTTGGTTTGGCCTAGTAGACTGATCTCTCTTGCAATGGGAGAAGTGCTTAGCTTTGGGTTCAATCTTACGGTGTCCTTTCCCAGTGACAGTAGGGGCAGCAAGGCACGTATTGTATTTTTGCCATCGAGGATTACAAGATGGGGTTTTCATCATATTGCGTGAGTTTATCCCTCTACATCATGTCATCTTGCTTAAGGCGTTACTCTGTTTTCATGAACTTAATACTCTAGATGCATGCTGGATAGCGTTCGATGAGTGGAGTAATAGTAGTAGATGCAGGCAGGAGTCGGTCTACTTGTCTCGAACGTGATGCCTATATACATGATCATACCTAGATATTCTCATAACCATGCTCAATTCTGTCAATTGCTCAATAGTAATTCGTACACCCACCGTGAAATACTTATGCTCTTGAGAGAAGCCACTAGTGAAACCTATGGCCCCCAGGTCTATCTTCATCATATTAATCTTCCAATACATAGTTATTTCCTTTTCTTTTATTTTATTTTGCATCTTTATCATCAAAATACCAAAAATATTATCTTATCATATCTGTCAGATCTCACTCTTGTAAGTGACCGTGAAGGGATTGAGAACCCTTTATCGCGTTGGTTGCAAGGAGTTATTTGTTTTGTGCAGGTACAAGGGACTCGCACGTAGCCTCCTACTGGATTGATACCTTGGTTCTAAAAACTGAGGGAAATACTTATGCTACTTTGCTGCATCATCCTTTCCTCTTCAAGGAAATCCAACGCAATGCTCAAGAGGTAGCAAGAAGATTTCTGGCGCCGTTGCGAGGGAGTCTATGCAAAAGTCAACATACCAAGTACCCATCACAACCCTTATCTCCTGCATTACATTATTTGCCATTTGCCTCTCGTTTTCCTCTCCCCCACTTCACCCTTGCCATTTTATTTGCCCTCTCTCTCTCTATCCTCCCTCACTTTCTCTATTTGCCTCTTCTCGCCCGCTTGCTTTTTGTTTGCTTGTGTGTTGGATTGCTTGCTTGTCACGATGGCTCAAGATAACACTAAATTGTGTGACTTTACCAATACCAACAACAATGATTTTATTAGCATTCCGATTGCTCCTCTTACCGATGCTAAATCTTGTGAAATTAATGCTGCCTTGCTGAATCTTGTCATGAAAGATCCGTTTTCTGGCCTTCCTAGTGAAGATGCAGCTACCCATCTAAATAGCTTCATTGATTTGTGTGATGTGCAAAAGAAGAAAGATGTGGATAATGATATTGTTAAATTGAAGCTATTTCCTTTTTCACTTAGAGATCGTGCTAAAGCTTGGTTTTCGTCTTTGCCTAAAAATAGTATTGATTCTTGGAACAAGTGCAAAGATGCTTTTATCTCTAAGTATTTTCCTCCCGCTAAGATCATCTCCCTTAGAAACGATATTATGAATTTTAAGCAACTTGATCATAAACATGTTGCACACGCTTGGGAGAGGATGAAATTAATGATACGTAATTGCCCTACTCATGGTTTGAATTTGTGGATGATTATACAAATTTTTTATGCCGGATTGAATTTTGCTTCTAGAAATCTTTTAGATTCGGCCGCGGGAGGCACTTTTATGGAAATCACTTTAGGAGAAGCTACTGAACTCCTAGATAATATTATGCTTAATTATTCTCAATGGCACACTGAAAGATCTACTAATAAAAAGGTGCATACGATAGAAGATATTAATGTTTTGAGTGGAAAGATGGATGAACTTATGAAATTATTTTCTAGTAAGAGTGTTTCTTCTGATCCTAATGATATGCCCTTGTCTACTTTGATTAGAATAATAATGAATCTATGGATGTGAATTTTGTTGGTAGGAACAATTTTGGTAACAACGCGTATAGAGGAAATTTTAACCCTAGGCCTTACCCTACTAATCCCTCTAATAATTATGGTAATTCCTACAAAAATTCTTATGGAAATTATAATAAGATGCCCTCTGATTTTGAATCTAATATTAAAGAATTTATTACTCCCACCGTTTTTATTTAGTCCGCATATTAGCTTTGGTCAAAGTCAAGCTTTGTGAACTTTGACTAAGTTCATAAACAAAAATATTAACATATACAATAAAAAATCAATACCACTAGATTCATTATTGAATGTACTTTCACATCATATAGATTTGTTATGGTAAATGTTTATATATTTTTCTATAAACTTGGTCAAGCTTTGCAAAGTTTGACTTTGGTCAAACTTAATATCCAGACTAAATAAAAACGGAGGGAGTACTTCGCAAAAGAATTTCAATGCTTTGATTGAAGAAAAATTGCTTAAGATTGATGAGTTGGCTAGGAACGTTGATAGAATTTCTCTTGATGTTGATTCTTTGAAACTTAGATCTATTCCTCCTAAGCGTGATATCAATGAGTCTCTCAAAGCTATGAGAATTTCCATTGATGAGTGCAAAGAAAGAACCGCTAGGATGCATGCTAAGAAAGATGCCTTTATAAGAGCGTGTTCTTCTAGTTCCTATGAAAATAAAGATGAATATAAAAAAGTTATTGATGTGTCCCTTATTAAATCTTTGTTTTGCAATATGAATCTTGATAATGATGGGACTGAATATGATCCACCTTTACGTAGAAGGCGTTCCAAAAATTCAGAGTTTTTAGATCTTGATGCTAAATTTGATAAAGTGGGATTGAAGAAATTAAAACCCTAGATGTTGCTAAACCCACTATTTTGGATTTCAAGGAATTTAATTATGAAAATTGCTCTTTGATTGATTGTATTTCCTTGTTGCAATCCATGCTAAATTCTCCTCATGCTTATAGTCAAAATAAAGCGTTTACTAAACATATCATTGATGCCTTGATGCAATCTTATGAAGAAAAACTTGAGTTGGAAGTTTCCATCCCTAGAAAACTTTATGATGAGTGGGAACCAACTATTCAAATTAAAATTAAACATCATGAATGCTATGCTTTGTGTGATTTGGGTGCTAGTGTTTCAACGATTCCAAAGACTTTGTGTGATTTGTTAGGTTTCCGTGAGTTTGATGATTGGTCTTTAAACTTGCACCTTGCGGATTCCACTATCAAGAAACCTATGGGAAGAATTAATGATGTTCTTATTGTCACAAATAGGAATTATTTGCCCATATATTTTATTGTTCTTGACATAGATTGCAATCCTTCATGTCCTATTATTCCTGGTAGACCTTTCCTTAGAACGATTGGTGCAATTATTGATATGAAGGAAGGAAATATTAGATTCCAATTTCCATTAAGGAAAGGCATGGAACACTTTCCTAGAAAGAAAATTAAATTATCTTATGAATCTATCATGAGAGCCACTTATGGATTGCCTACCAAAGATGGCAATACCTAGATCTATCCATGTTTTTTATGCCTAGCTAGGGGCGTTAAATGATAGCGCTTGTTGGGAGGCAACCCAATTTTATTTTTATTCCTTGATTTTTTCTCCTATTTAGTAATAAATAATTTACCTAGCCTCCATTTTGGTTGTGTTTTTTTGTGTTTAATTAGTGTTTGTGCCAAGTAGAACCGTTGGAAAGACTTGGGGAAAGTCTTGATATCTTGCTGTAAAAAACAGAAACTTTAGCGCTCACGAGAACTGCTTCCATTTTTATTTGGAAAGTGATATTTAGTTAATTCTTTTTGCAGATGATTAATAGATAAATTACTCACGTCCAGAAATTTATTTTAGATTCTTTTGGGGTTCCAGATCTTGCGCTAGCTACAGATTACTACAGACTGTTCTGTTTTTGACAAATTCTGTTTTTTCGTGTGTTGTTTGCTTATTTTTATGAATCTATGGCTAGTAAAATAGTTTATAAACCATAGAGAAGTTGGAATACATTAGGTTTAACAGCAATATAAATAAATAATGAGTTTATTATAGTAACTTGAAGTGGTCTTTTGTTTTCTTTCGCTAACGGAGCTCACGAGATTTTCTACTTTAAGTTTTGTGTTGTGAAGTTTTCAAGTTTTGGGTAAAGATTCGATGGATTATGGAACAAGGAGTGGCAAGAGCATGAGCTTGGGGATGCCCATGGCACCCCCAAGATAATATAAGGACACCTAAAAGCCAAAGCTTGGGGATGCCCCGGAAGGCATCCCCTCTTTCGTCTACTTCTATCGGTAACTTTACTTGGAGCTATATTTTTATTCACCACATAATATGTGTTTTGCTTGGAGCATCTTGTATGATTTGAGTGTTTATTTGTTAGTGTACCACAATCATCCTTTCTGTACACACCTGTTGAGAGAGTCATACATGATTTGGAATTTGTTAGAATAATCTAGGTGCTTCACTTATATCTTTTGAGTTATATAGTTTTGCTCTAGTACTTCACTTATACCTTTTAGAGCACGGTGGTGGATTTGTTTTATAAAAACTATTTATCTCTCATGCCTCACTTAGATTATTTTGAGAGTATTAAATAGCATGGTAATTTGCATAAATCTCTACTATTAAAGAAGGATCGAACGTCGTGATAGTTCGACCTCCACCTCCCCGCAAGGAAAAATATCAATTGAAGGGAAAACCAATCGCTAGAAAATATGGAAGGAGCCAACTCAATGCACGCAACACACGCTGGAGAAAAAAATCGGGAGTCTAACTGCCCGCACGATCGGCCAAGGGAAGCCACACACCCAAACAATGAGTCAACACACGATCGAGATATGCTGCATCGCGCCGCCGAGAGAGACAGTGTGCCTCGAGCTGCCCCGTTCCTCGGCCGCAGGTGGTCCCCGTCCCCTCCTCCAACTAGAACCCGGTGTTGTTGCAGAGGTGGATCTATCCTCCAGCTCGCATTCAGTCCTCGCCTACGTGCTCTCCCGCCTCTTCTTGACCAAGATGGGTTCCAGATGCTCTCCTTACTGCGCGACCTCGAGCGGCGGCGGCTACCGCCATGGTCGTCTCGGCGCTGGCCCCGTGCCAGTTTGTGGAGCCATGTCGCGCCTTTGCTGTGAGAAGCAGCTGCCTGCGACCGTGCCCCTACCATCTTTCTACCTAGCGTGCTCCTATTTACTCCTATCCCCTGTCAGCCGCAAGAGTGTTGCCCATCGACAACAAAGCCGCCAGATCATCTACGGGTTCTCGTAGGTGAGTTTCCCTCTCTCCATTGATACCCGTTCATTGTTCTGATGGCCATCATTTGATTTGATTCACGCGTCTGCAAAAAAATAATGAACTCTATCATGGGGAATGAATCTTGGGTGATAAATTTACCTTCACGGGATGCAATTTTATGACCCATTCTTAACTCTAATGGCACTATGGCAGTGAAGGTTGCTCTTAGGCTCTTTATGGTGGATAGCTTGATGTTCTTGAGGCGCCCAAGTCTAGTTGTGACATGTGAGTACTTTTTGCCTATGTTCTTGCTTGATGAATTGAATGGATAATTTTGTCTCATCACTATTGTTTCATACAATGGTTTTTAAATTAATCAGATTGCCTCTGTAAGGTAGTTGATATTTATGCAGCTTCAAGCTTTGTTTCTTGTGCTCGACCATAGTAGTGTCTGTGCAGCTTCAAGGTTTATTTTCTTGTGCTTGATGGTAGCAGGGATATCTAGATACTGCCACACCCTGATATGGTCATCCTTGTCTTTTTAGGTGCCTCCGCTTGGCAACGCTAAAGTTGCCATGTGGTGTATTGGAAGACTGAGATCCGGATGCCAGTGCCCATCGATTACAGTAGTTCGGTGCCCATCATCAATATCATGGACTCTGGTGTCTGCTATATCTTAACCCCCCTGCATCTCCTCTTCGGCATAACCCCGAGCACATCAACACTGCACTGCTGCTCCTATCTTGCTAAGAATGTAGACAGAGAAGGTGCAGTCCGGGGTAGCTAGCTCATTGAAATGGGGATAATCGAGGCTAATAGTGAGATGCTGCAACCCCTTCTGTCTCCCTCACAATCAGGAAGGCGAGGTGAGTGCTCCCTTTCTCCTACGAACACAACACATGTGTAACATTTTTCCTATAACACTAATTTCCTATTTGAATGTACTTCCTCTTTAAACTAATATAAGACTATTCTTGAAACTTCCTACGACCATGTTCCACTGAGAATAACTTTCACATTGCCTCCACTTGTTTGACGATTTTTCCTATTTATATTCTCAAGCAAAAAATATTTTTTGACATATACTAAGTGGTAAATTCATACCATGGGATATCTGAATCTAAGCTGTAAAGATTATCTTGTGCATGCACCATGCAGTGGCTCTGGTTTCCTACAAAAGGTATTTAGTTGATTGCTTTCTTGCATCTTATATCTGACTAGAGCATTCCATTCAATCATGTTACTGTTCTTAGGTTAAATTTGGTGGACAGACAACACAGATATATTTATCCATATTTAGCATACTTTGTTTGGAGTATTATGGTGGTGGCGAACATCGGCGGGCGAGGGGAGAGGGCCAAAGTTTGCTGGCCAGGACGAGGCAGACATCTTGGTGGTCACGTGGAAGGAAGATGACGCAGGTTGGTCCGGCGAACAATGGTCTGGCGAGCCTCTTGTTATGTGCAAGTAAAGTTTATCGTTCACATTTCTCCTGTGTCTTGTTCACAAGGTCACGTGATCCCTCTATTTGTACTGCTTGATTCGTTTTTCGTTCGCTCAGTGAAATGGTGAATATAAGCTGACTACATTTATTGTTATTTTTTATCGCAGAATTATTTTTTATTGATCTCTAGGATCTAGACAATCTCTGAAATGGAGAAAATAACATTGCTTCATCTTCTTGTGTTCTGCATGCCTTATTGATTCCTCCCTCGTCGGTTGTTGGGCATGTGCTTGCTTGCCAGTCACGGCTATCAGATGCGACACAAACGGCTTCTTCCTTTAGGAGACAAGGACAACAAATCTGAAATTCCAACAGCATTGCTCCCACTGAGCAAACCAGGAGCTCATGAGGTATCCTTTATACATGTACACTTAGCTCCATCCTTGTCATCATAGATGCTTGCCTGCATCCAATTCCAATTGCTACCATATATTCTGAACTCTGTTGATATGTTCTTCTAATGTGCTCACTGGATGTATAGATTAGAAAAGTGCATGTGTTTGGGTCCAACGAAAAGAGGTGAGGCATAAAATGCGTTCTCCTTAGCACAACTATGGAACATGGTGAAGAAAGGTGTTCTTTTTTAACGTAAGATTTTCTTTTATTAGCAAGTAAATTAGCTTCACACCAAGGATGGTAGTGTTTGCTGGGCTGTGTTAATCGAACATGGAGGATGATGGAGCGTTTTCTAGGTTGTGAATTTTTATGGCAGATTGAATGAGGGCTATTTACCATCGTATATCGTTTATCCTTTTAACAATAATCTTCGTGTGATGGACTATGTTATCCATGTTCAATTACTTGATCTCTAATAACATTGGACCTGTAAGAAAGTACTCCTCTAAAGATGTAATATACTTTTGTGGACTTGCTTTGTAATTAGGTTGGTTTATAGACCATCACTTTCCCAACACCTGCAGTTATCTAGTTGCTATATACATGTATCCAGACTTCCAGTGGGGTAGGGCATGAATTGCAATATAGTGAGATGTTTCTCAACAAAAGAATCACGGTAGCCTTTCCTGCAGCAGATAAGGTGGTCAACTTCCAGAGAGCAAGCACTAAAGAACATATATAATTGACTGACTTAATCCTCTATTTAGTTATTTATGTCAAAAACTTGACCTTTGCTATTCAGATTAATAAAAGGCTACAATTAACCTATGTTGCGTATTTTGTTAAGTATTTTTACTCCAATGTGAGACAAGATCAACGAAAACCTTTCCAAGATTTCGAACAATCGACTCGTACATGAGACAAGATTATGATCGAGAAGGATGCAGATTCAGTGAGTTAACTGCAACTGACTTTGGATGTAATGATGCACTCAAAGTTAGTGACACTAAATCCCAGTCCAATCCAGTATCAAGGTTGGCACTGAAAATTTTGTTTCTGTCACTCTAGATTTTGCCAATTTTTCTTATGCCACTCTAGATTTTGACATTTCACTTTTGCCACTCTTAGTTTTTGGCAACTATCACAATTGCCATTCCCGTGGCAAAAACAAAATTTTCAGAGTGGCAATTGTGATAATTGTCAAAAGTTAAGAGTGGCAAAAATGAAATAAAATTATTTTCCTTTTGCCACAGAATGACAATTCTGATAATTGTGAAAAACTACGAGTGGCAAAAGTGACATGTCAAAATCTAGAGTGGCATAAGGAAAATTGGAAAAATCTAGAGTGGCAAAAACAAAATTTCCCCTTTTTCTAGAGCTATGCTCTGGTGATTCTTACGTTTTTTTTCTTTGGTAGAACGCAAGGCGTATGATGACGACTAGGCCGAGCCCAAACATAGGCGACTACGAGGTCTTTCATTGGCTGATATATATATGAAAGCATAACTAAGCCACCACTGGGATGCAATCACTCTGGTGACCATATGGTCTTTGCATAGGACTACACAGATATAATTTGTCTATTTGACATGTCTAAGTTTTGATCCATGTCTGTATGCTTATAGCAATGTTTAGTTATAATGATATCTTAGTTAATGTCTCTATGTCGAAGTCTATTATTCCGTGGCAACGCACGAGCATTCGACTAGTAATCCTAATATGCTTTGTATTCAAGAATAATGAAAAAACTTTCTTATGATTGTGTTGAATGCTATGAGAAGTTTGATGCTTGATAATTGTTTTGAGATGTGAAGATGGTGATATTAAAGTTGTGCTCGTTGAGTAGTTGTGAATTTGAGAAATACTTGTGTTAAAGTTTGTGATTCCTGTAGCATGCACATATGGTGAACCGTTATGTGATGAAGTCGGAGCATGATTCATTTTTTTATTGTCTTCCTTATGAGTGGTGGTCGGGGACGAGCGATGGTCTTTTCCTACCAATCTATCCCCCTAGGAGCATGCACGTAATACTTTGCTTTGATAACTTGTAGATTTTTGCAATAAGTATATGAGTTCTCTATGAGTAATGTTGAGTCCATGGATTATACGCACTTTTCTTCCTTCCACCATTGCTAGCCTCTCTAATACCGCACACCTTTCACCGGTATCATACACCCACCATATACCTTCCTCAAAACAGCCACCATACCTACTTATTATGGCATTTCTATAGCCATTCCGAGATATATTGCCATGCAACTTTCCACTGTTCCGTATATTATGACACACTCCATCATTGTCATATTGCTTAGCATGATCATGTAGTTGACATCGTATTTGTGGCAAAGCAACCATTCATAATTCTTTCATACATGTCACTCTTGATTCATTGCATATCTCGGTACACCACCGGAGGCATTCATATAGTCATATTTTGTTCTAAGTATCGAGTTGTAATTGTTGAGTTGTAAGAAAATGAAAGTGTGATGATCATCATTATTAGAGCATTGTCCCAGTGAGGAATGGATGATGGAGACTATGATTCCCCCACAAGTCAGGATGAGACTCCGGACGAAAAATAAATAAAAAAGAAAGAAAAGACGCCATAAAAAAGAGAGGAGAAAAGGCCCAAATAAAAAATGAGAGAAAAAGAGAGAAGGGACAATGTTACTATCCTTTTACCACACTTGTGCTTCAAAGTAGCACCATGATATTCATGATAGAGAGTCTCTCATTTCGTCACTTTCATATACTAGTGGGAATTTTTCATTATAGAACTTAGCTTGTATATTCCAATGATGTGCTTCCTCAAAATGCCATAGGTCTTCATGAGCAAGCAAGTTGGATGCACACCCACTTAGTTTCTTTTGTTGAGCTTTGTCAATAGGCACGGATGCAGGCGGTTCGGAGCCTGTGGCTGGGGACGAATCCAAGGGTCCGGCAACACAGGTCTCATAGGGGGTGAAGTCGGTATTCGGCTCTATCGCCGCTGGGTGTGCGGCCTCCGTGGCGGGGTCCATCCACCCGTTCTCGGACGGCACGAGCTACTCCGGACTAAGGGCTGGAGTAGCCACAGGTGTGATCTCCCAAACACCGTCTGTCGGCAGAGCTAAGTCATGCTCATCGTGACTATGCGGCGCACCTGACATGGGCTCCAATCCATCGAAGATCAAGTCTCTGCGGATGTCGGCAGTATAGTTCAAGCTTCCAAACCCAACCTGATGGCCAGGGGCGAAGCTATCGGTCTGCTCCAGATGGACAAGCAAGTTGGCCCGCAGTACGAAGCCGCCGAATATGAAGATCTGTCTGGGGAGAAAAACCTCACCCTGGACCGCATCATTGCCGATGATCGAAGGAGCCATCAAACCTTATGGTGATGACACAGTGGAACTCTCAATGAAAGCACCAATGTCGGTGTAAAAACCGGCGGATGTCGGGTAGGGGGTCCCGAACTATGCGTCTAAGGCGTATGGTAATAGGAGGCGGGGGACCCAATGTTTACATAGGCTCAGGCCCTCTCGATGGAGGTAATACCCTACGTCCTGCTTGATTGATCTTGATGATGTGAGTATTACAAGAGTTGATCTACCACGAGATCGTAGAGGCTAAACACTAGAAGCTAGCATATGATTATGATTGTTGTTGTCCTACGGACTAAACCGTCCGGTTTATATAGACACCGGAGGGCCTAGGGCTACATAGAGTCGGTTACAAGGGAGGAGATCTACATATCCGAATTGCCAAGCTTTCCTTCCACGCAAAGGAGAGTCCTACCCGTACACGGGACGAAGTCTTCAATCTTGTACCTTCATAGTCCAACAGTCCGGCCAAAGGATATAGTCCGGCTGTCCGAGGACCCCCTAATCCAGGACTCCCTCAAGGTGTTCTTATGTCTCACTCCGTGAGTTGATCTTGAATGCTCGATCTTCGAGGAGATCATTTTTTGTAGAGTTTTCTTCTATCATCTTTGTGTTGGATAAAGATCTCGATAGCAAATACGTTAAGATCAATTTGAGCAATGAATCAACATCTTCGATAAGGACAGTTGGATCATGAAGATGGTGTTAGCATTGTGTCCCCTCTGTCTTCCTACCTCATGCCTTGAATGTCGAGACGAGATTTTTGTTTAGTGGGGGTGAGCTGTCACATCCCCAGTTTTTGCTTGTAATTATTTGCATCAGTGTGCATTCATGCATGATGTTTAAATTTTTGAATTTGGAATTGAGGGAATTTTCAAAGCCTCAAAATAAAATAAAGGGCAAGAACCCTAAAAATTTCATTCAATGAACCAAAAATACTCTTCATTGATGTCTGGTATTTCTGGCAAGGGCTTAGACCCAAACAAAAAAATGAACATTTTTAAAGAATAATTTTGGTCATTGAATGTAAATCATATTGTATTTGAATTTGGAATTATATTCATAATATATGGAATATATTTTCAAATGACCCTGAGTTATTTTATGTGCATCTGGCCTAGTCCAAAGTATCTACATAAAACATTCAGAGTAGTTTGGTACTCTTTTAGTTCATGTGAATTTGCAAACAGTGGCAAATATTAAATAAAAATAGAAAACCGAATTGAACAGAAAGAAAAGGAAAGAACATAAACGTACCTCGTGGACTGCTACTATAGTCGGCCCAGCTCCTGTGCAGCCCACCTGAGCCAAACTGCCAGTTATCTCCCTCCTCTCGCCAGGAGGACAAGAAGCGCATGCCCGGAGCACGCGAGCACGCGCTCGACCACGTCCTGCCAGCTTGTCGCTGCTGGAGTTGGCCCCGAGCGCCACACAACCCCCTAGACCCCCTCGCTCTCGCCCCTCCCTCGTTCCCCTCCTCTGTCTCGCTCTCTCACGCACACCCGAAAGCACCATCGCCGCCGCACGCTGTTGCTACGTCCACCGCCACCCCCTTGCCTCTCTGGTGCGCCCACGAGCTCCGTTGTGCCTCCCTCGTCCTCTTCCTTGGCTCACACGACCAGTAGAGCCCCGACGCATCGTCCTCGACCTCGTCTTCTTCCTCGGCCAAAGGAGATCGCCGCTGGGATTCTGACGCCGTCAAGCCTTCCTCGAGCCCATTGACCCTCTCTCCGTCCTCCCTATGAGCTATTGCGTCCTCCCCCTCTCTTTTCTCTACCGTTCATGAGATGTTGCGTCCTCCCCCTCTCTTTTCTCCACCACAGAGCCCGAGGGCTCATCACCGCCGTCCATGTCACTGTCGCCGCTGCAGCCACAGGAGCTTGCGTCTGAGCACGTCTTCATGCTCAGAGCATCTCCAGGAACCTGTAGCACTCGCGGGTTCGCCCTGCCGTGCCCTATAGCGCTGCCTCCAAGAATGCCAGAACTCCGTCCGCCGTGAAGTTGCCACCGCCGTCGATTTAGGTCACCTGAGCTGCTGCTGCACACACCACAAGATGTTTACGAGCTCCACCATCACATAGAACCTCTCAGCCGTCGATTTGGTCGCCGGAGAAGCGTTTCCGACGCCCTCCACCGTCGGTGACGAGCCACGGGTCGACTCCGGCGAGTTTGACCCCGGTTGACCAGATTTGACCCCCCTAGAGTCACTGACGTGTGGGCCAGGCCTCCAACGTTAATTAAGTTAACCACCAAATTAGCACTAACAACCATTCTTAGCTAGATGTGACACTGACACACGGGTCCCACTGGTCAGGTTTGACCTGGCCCGCCCCGTTGACCTGCTAATGTCATAGTGACGTAGTGCCGACACAATAAATGTTTTCTGCCTCCAAATGGAAATTAAACCGTAACTCCAAATGGAATAATTTATATATGAAAAATTATCGTAAAAATCCATTCTATCCGAGGATGAGGAGAGCCTCGGCAATAAGGATTTTATCGTGCTTGAGGAACCTCTCGAGCAGGAGCGCTTCAAGCGCCGGCTAATAGCCATTGCAAGGAGCCTCAAAAAGAAGCAGTAGTAGCTTAAAGATGACAAAGATCTACTCAACGATAGATGGACTCATGTCCTGGCAGCCGAGGAATATGGCATCGAGCGCCCATCCAAAAGTTATCTGAAGCGCAAATTGCTATCCCAATTGGACGACGAGGCGCTGGAGCCTGTATCGTCAGCACGTAATGCGACTGATCGACCACCATGTGGCTGAGACAAAGCGACAACTCAAGCCGAACACCAGCTAGCACTACCTCACCATAAAGGCATAAAGAAAACAGCTCATGATCGTACATACGACCTACGACAGGACCTGGACAGTAGGGCAGGTCAGACCAGATTGATCTACGTATCGCGGGGGCGTACCCCGACGCGCGACGATGGCTATCAAGCTGAATATGGCAAGCACAATCATGTCCCAGCCGAAAGCCGCAGACGAACTCCACCCGAACTATGTCACGACCTGGCCCAATATAGAGGCGCACACACCCCCTCTACTTCACTGATGAAGTAATGGAACATGAATTCCCAGAAGCGTTCAAACCCATGAATATCGAAACATATGATCGAACCACAAATTCCGCGGTATGGATTGAATAATTTATTCTCCATATTCATATGGCCCGCGGCGACGGTCTTCATGCCATCAAATATCTCTAACTAAAACTCAAGGGGCCAGCTCGGCACTGGCTGAACAGTCTGCCGGAGAATTCCATTGGCAGCTGGAAGACTTGGAGGATGCCTTCCATGATAAATTCCAAGGTACATATGTCCGGCCTCCGGACGCTGATGACCTAAGTCCCATTATCCAGCAGATCGGGGAGTCAACCAAGAAGCTCTGGACCAGGTTCTTAATTAAAAAGAACCAAATTGTTGATTGTCCGAACACCGAAGCCCTTGCGTCCTTTAAACATAGTGTCCGAGACGAATGACTCACCTGCCACCTCGGACAAGAAAAACAAAAATCCATGGCAGCCCTTACTGATTTGATGACTCGCTTCTGTGCAGGACATGACAGCTGGCTTGCTCATAGAAGCAACAACACCAGTGACTCAGGCACTTCTGAAGTTCGAGACGGCAACAGCAAGTCACGATGCAATAAACACAAGCGTCGAAATAATAATGAAGGAATGCACGACACGGCGGTCAATGCCGGATTCAGCGGCTACAAACCCGGTCAACGGAAAAAGCCATTTAAGGCAAATAGAGACGGAACATCCAATTTAGACAAGATACTGGATCGGCCTTCTAGATTCATGGCACCCCCGATAAACCCGCCAATCATACCAATAGAAGTTGTTGGGTCTTCAAACAAGCCGGCAAGCTTAATGCCGAACACAAGGGAAAGGGGCCGCCCAGTGACAGCGATGAGAAAGAGACTCGCTCACCAAACACCGGGGGTCAGAAGCAATTTCCCCCCGAAGTAAAAACGGTAAACATGGTATACGCGACGCATACCCCTATAGGGGAGCGCAAGTGCGCACCACGTGATGCTTACGCCATAGAGCCGGTCCCCTAAAAATTTAACCAATGGGCGTCCTGCCGGATCACTTTTGATCGCAAGGATCACACAGTCAGTATCCGTCACGCAGCTCCGGTCCTCGACCCAATCATCGATGGGTTACATCACGAAAGTCCTTATGGACGGCGGCAACAGCCTTAATCTACTATACCAAGACACTGTCTACAAAATGGGCATTGATCCTTCAAGAATCAAGCCCACCACAACTACCCTCAAGGGAGCAGTACTTGGCGTAGAAGTTTACTGCACGGGCTCCATCACATTGGAAGTAGTTTTCGGTTCGCCGAACAACTTTTGAAGCAAAGGCTTGACCTTCGATATTGCCTCGTTCCTTATAGGCTACCATGCAATTCTGGGGCATACTGCTTTTGCTCATTTTAATGATGTCCCACACTACGCCCATGCAAAACTTAAGATGCTCGGTCCACGCGGCGTCATAACAATAAATGGAAATACGGAACGCTCCCTCCGTACAGAGGGTCATACTACGACTAGTATAGCCGAAGTACAAAGCGGCCTCATCAAGCCGCATATCTTATCGGCCATTAAGCCACCGGTCTCTATTAAACAAGACCAATCAATCTCAGGACTGGATTATGAGTTCGGCCTTCGTTGTTCGCCTCATATACCTGCGAAGTTTGTACCGCGCATACATAATTATGCACTTAAAATACCCTGGTCCTCGGCGGAGGCACAATACAGACAGGCCTACAAGCACTCCCATATCCTATTTTTCTTTTTCTAAACCATTTTTATCTTTTACCACAAGTGGCTCTATAACACCCACGATACGGCTATATCTCCCATGTGTCGGAGCACGACTTAGAGGCCTAACTGCATAGTAGGCATGTCGCAAGAGGGGTAACCTTTACACATCCCATGTACTGAATATGAAAGGGATAATGAGTTGGCTTACAATCGCCACTTCACACAATACATGAATATAGCATTACATCATCCAGAATACAATCAAGGTCCGACTATGGAACCAAATAAAGAAAGACAACCCCTAATGCTAGATCCCCAATCGCCCCGACTGGGCTCCACTACTGATCAACTGGGAACGAAATGACACAACCAACAAGATCTTCATCAAGCTCCCACTAGAGCTGGGTTGCGTCACCTGCACTGATATCATCGGCACCTACAACTGTTTGGAAGTATCTGTGAGTCACGAGGACTCGGCAATCTCACACCCTCGCGATCAAGACTATTTAAGCTTATAGGTAGGAAAAGGTAGTGAGGTGGAGCTGCAACAAGCACTAGCATAAATGGTGGCTAACTTACGCGAATGAGAGCGAGAAGAGAAGAAAAGCACGGTCGTGAACTAGAAGTGATCAGGAAGTGATCCTGAAACTACTTACGTTCAAGCATAACACGAAACCATGTTTACTTCCTGGACTCCACCGGAAAGAGACCATCACGGCTACACACGCGGTTGATGCATTTTAATTAAGTTAAGTGTCAAGTTCTCTACAACTAGATATTAAAAATTCCCATCTGCCCATAACCGCGGGCACGGCTTTCGAAAGTTCAAAACCCTGTAGGAGTGTCCCAACTTAGCCCATCACAAGCTCTCACGGTCAACGAAGGATATTCCTTCTCCCAGGAAGACCCGATCAGACTCGGAATCCCGGTTACAAGACATTTCGACAATGGTAAAACAAGACCAGCAAAGCTACCCGAATGTGCCGACAAATCCCGATAGGGGCTGCACATATCTCGTTCTCAGGGCACACCGGATGAGACATCCTACGAGTAAAACCAAACCTCAAGATTCCCCGAGGTGGCCCCGTAGTCTACTCGGTTCGGACCAACACTTAGAGAAGCACTGGCCTGGGGGGTTAAAATAAGATGACCCTCAGGTTAATTACTCCCAAGGGAAAAGTTTAGGTTGTTAGGCAAATGTAAAACCAAGGTTTGGCCTTGCTAGAGGAGTTTTATTCAAGGCGAACTGTCAAGGGGTCCCCATAACACCCAACCGTGTAAGGAACACAAAATCAAGGAACATAACACCGGTATGACGGAAACTAGGGCGGCAAGAGTGGAACAAAACACCAGGCATAAGGCCGAGCCTTCCACCCTTTACCAAGTATATAGGTGCATTATAGTAAACAACATATAATAATGATACCCCAACAATATCCATGTTCCAACAAGGAACAAACTTCAACTCCACCTGCAACTAGCAATGCTATAAGAGGGGCTGAGCAAAGCGGTAACATAGCCAAACAACAGTTTGCTAGGAAAGGTGGGTTAGAGGCTTGACATGGCAATATGGGAGGCATGATATAGCAAGTGGCAGGTATCGCGACATAGCAATAGAGTGAGCAACTAGCAAGCATAGATAGAAGTGATTTCGAGGGTATGGTCATCTTGCCTGAGATCCCGCAAGGAAGAAGAACGAGTCCATGAAGAAGAAAAACGGACGTAGTCGAACGGATCCTCACAAACGTGACGTTAACGGAACTAACCCAAAGAAGCAACACCGGAAAGAAGCAAACAAAATAGTAAAGAACCATAACATAAACATGTCATGATGCACAACCATGTATGATGCATGTCCGGTTTAATGAAGCATGGCATGGCAAAGTGCACAAGCAATCCTACAAATTAAGTGGAGCTCAATATGCAACTTCGTTGCATATTGACGAAACACCATGTGACTTATTTAGTTCTGTCTCGTTTAGGTACCAAACAATATTAAATGTTGATTAACATGGCAAGAGATGAAGCAAAAGAAAACTACCTATCTAGGCAAGTTTAAATGAGGCCGGAACAACAAAACAACAAGTCCGGAAACTCCTCATGTGCATATTTTAGGTTTGGTACTGATCTGTCCTAAACCCTATTTTAGAGTTTTTAAACATGCAAGATGAATGCGCCATGTTAAACTAGGCATTTTTCTACCCCATTTTCATATAAAGTTTATTAAGTTTGGAGCTACGGTTAAATAGTTATGAATTGAAGCATTTTGGCATTGCATTGGAGCAAATTTAAACAAACAACATTTTACACATTTTGAACATGGTTGAAAATGACATATTAAGAAACTAGATGAAAAACTAAGCATTTTACATATATAAGTTATTTACATGTGATGCAGGGTTGTAGAGTTAGGATATGCATGAAATGCAAGGGCTTTTATGTAAAACTGATGTCTCAGGATTAAATGCTAAATTCGCAAAAGGGAAAAAGACACGCGGGCCGAAACTAAAACTGGAGCAAGCCCAACAAAAGAAAAAGAAAGGGGCGCTGGGGCTTTCTCACCATGGGCCAAGCCTAGTCGGTGGAAGAGCCGTGGCAGGCCGGCTGGCACTGACTGGGCCTGACACGATGGAGGGGAGCGGCTGGGCCGGAGTAGACGTGGCCCAGACGTGGGCGCTGGGGCGTCATGCTCGGTCAACAAAGACACAGGCGAGCTGGCTCTCTCTCGATCTGGACAGCGGGGAGGCACTGCAACTACCGCGACCCTCTGCTCATCAGGAAAATAGAGCAACGACAGGACTTGGGTGGAGGACGGTGATGGCTTACCGGCGTCGGGGCTTGAGGCGGCCGGGTGCTGTATCCTCCGGCGATGGTGGAGGCCGTTGGGAGCGGAACAGAACGGCATGGCGCGGGACTTGGCGGTGAAGGAACTGGGCGGAGGCGAGGGGCGCTCGACAAGAAGCAGAGCAGCAGCAACATGCTACATGCGAAGCAGGAGAGCTCCGGGACGGATGGGACGCGGGGGAGATAGCAGGCAACGGAACTTGGCGAGGCGGTGTGACGAGGGACTTGGCGCGGGCGAGGATGACAACCTCAGGTCATGAGGAGCTTGAGTGCAGAGAAGGGACTGCTCGTCGTCCTCCTGCTCGATGCAGAGGAGGCGATGGCGCAGGACTGCGGGGCTCCAGCGGGAGAGGCTTGAGGCGCAGTGGTGGCGGGCTCGAGCAAATCCGACAGGGATGGGGCACCAGAGAAGGAACAGCGACGGCTTGGCACGGACGGAGGAGCTTGGGCGCGGCGACGCAGCTCCGGTTGGCCGTGGAGATTCCTCCTCGCAGAAAGAAACAAGAACACGTGAGAGAGGAACAGAGAGAGAGAAGTGGATTAGAGGGGCATCGGCGGGGTACTAGCCTGGCTGTCTTGGTCTGATGACGACGCTCACCAGCAACGAGGTAAGGAGGAGGACGGGGAGGCTGGCGATCGAACCCCTCTCGATCTGGATCGAGGAGGGAACTGGAGGCGCGGCTTGCAGTGGAGATCGGGTAGAGCAGGCATGACCTCGGGCTCAAGGGGGAGGAGGTGAAGGTGTTATGGTTGGTGGATCATGGTGGATCGGGAGGGATGCACTAGTTGGTCCAGGAGGGATCCCGAGGAGGATTTGGTGGAGTGGTGGCGGCGAGGGACAAACCTCCTAAAACTTAGGGTTGGACCTCATGTATATATACTCATGTTTATATGGTAGGGGATTAGGGTATGGGTAAGACTATAGCGTCCCTCCAATCGTAATCGGACGGTCGAGAATAAAAAAGCTTTGGGAGACCAAACAAATAATCGCAGATGTTTTAGGGATGTTTGGGGATGATCCGGACCCATCGGTCACGACTGCTTGGGTCGGGTTTGGGTAAGTTTCGGACACACACGAGGGGTCGATGCACTGTGCAATGAGGGGTTTTTGGATCGTGTGATCGCATCGGACGGCTCCGGACGCAGATAGGGGTAGGTGGATGGACTAGGTGGGCTGTGGCGAGGCTGAGAGGAGAGGAGAGAGAGAGAGGGCCCGGCAGCAGTGTTCGGAGGCCGAAAACGTCCGACGTTAGACCGGCAGCGGTGCCGCTATAGTAAATCATTGGGGCATCAAACGGACTCCGAACGCGATGAAATTTGACAGGCGGTCTACCTAGACTAAAATAAGACCGCACGCCAACTTTCAACCCATTCCAAGAAAAATTTCCGGCCACTTATAAAATCATATCTCGGACATGTCGTGGGTGCGCGCGAGTGTGTCTGGGCTCGGAACGGACGACGGAAATGAAAGTGCGTTATATCGACTAGAGGGGGTGAATCGGCGATTTTTATGAAAGTCTTCAAAACGTGAAGGTTATGAAGACAAATAGTACAGATATGCCTATCACTTAAGCAGCGGAAGTTAGATTACACTAGGCAAGCCACGGTCAAGTATTCAATAGAGTGAAAGCACAAGACAAGTAGCTGAAGTGTAATAAGGATCAGGTAGGAAGAAGTTATGAAGCCAAACAAATCATACAGTTATGTTGTGAAGACAGAAGATAAAGCAAGCATGCAATGGCTTCACAATGTGTAACAGTAAGTAAAATGATTTGTTGGACCAGTTCCAGTTGCTGTGACAACTGTACGTCTGGTTGGAGCGGCTAGGTATTTAAACCAAAGGACACACAGTCCCGGACACCCAGTCCTGAACACGCAGCTTAGGACACCCAGTCCTCACCGTTTTCTCCTTGAGCTAAGGTCACATAGACCTCGCCCAATCACTCTGGTAAGTCTTCAAGGTAGACTCCCAAACCTTCACAGACTTCGTTCACCGGCAATCCACAATTTCTCTTGGATGCTCAGAACGCGACGCCTAACCGGCTGGAGGATGCACAGTCCTCAAGTGTAATAAGTCTTCAGATCACTCAGACAAGAAGACTTAAGTGATGCCCAATTTACTCTGGCTCTGGGTGGTTAGGGCTTTTCTCCTCTCTAGGAATTTTCTCTCAAAGGCTTCGAGGTGGGTTCCTCTCAAACGACAAAAGCCGTGCACTGAAATCTGAGCAGCCAACCATTTATGGTTGTAGGGGATGGACTATTTATAGCCACTGGGCAACCCGACCTGATTTGTCCGAAATGACCCTGGGTCACTAAGGAACTGACACGTGTACCAATGGTCAGATTTCAAACTCACACGGCAACTTTACTTGAGCTACAAGTAAAGCTGACTTGTCTGACTCTGGACAAGATTTGCTCTCATAGTCTTCGCTCGAAGATATAGATTTTGAATTAGGCATCACTTCAGTCATTCTCACTGGTTCTCTTGGACCCCACTTAATAGTACGGTGGTTCCTATGACTCAACACAAATGAAATAAAACTATGAAGAATCTAATTCTTCGAGTTCCATAGGCTTCACGTGGTGTCTTCTCTTGTCATAGTCTTCAATGTGAATATCTTCAAATACCACCATTGTCTTCAATGTCTTCGTACATTTTTAGGGGTCATCTATGGTAGTAAAACCGAATCAATGAGGGACTTCTACCTGTGTTATCCTGCAATTCTCACAAACACATTAGTCCCTCAACTAGGTTTGTCGTCAATACTCCAAAACCAACTAGGGGTGGCACTAGATGCACTTACAATCTCCCCCTTTTTGGTGATTGATGACAAACTAGTTGAAGTTTTCAACGGGGAATATAATTTGTGAAATTGTAAAGAAATTGTCTTCATAAGTTGCAATGGCTCCCCCTGAAGATGTGCATATATGTAATTTGCTTCTGGAACGCAAATGCACATGGCAGGTTGTACTTGTGGAGATCCACTTCAACATATGATGACAATCCACTGTGCATGTAAAAGTATATGAAGAGAATGACATGCATAGTGAAAAATGGATGTCTGCGGAATGATATAGGTGCGGAATTTATCGTCGTACATGCGGAATTTATCTTCGCAAAAACATAGTGGCAAACAAGTAGCAGACGACCATCGAGTTTAAGTGTTACAACTCAAAGAACCAAGTGTAGCAAAACGAGAGTTGTAAGCACGAAGCAAAATGTAGAAAAATATAAAGGCACCCGCCCATAGTGACCCGCTTGAAGACTATAAACATCATATGCTTCTCCCCCTTTTGTCAGTGATGACCAAAAAGGTTTGAAGACATAGAGTTTTCTACGCGTTCCCACGCGCAG
Organism: Triticum monococcum; assembly: GCA_034509565.1. Taxonomy (NCBI): domain Eukaryota; kingdom Viridiplantae; phylum Streptophyta; class Magnoliopsida; order Poales; family Poaceae; genus Triticum; species Triticum monococcum. Next base: position 370,470,598 of record CM067844.1, on the reverse strand, counting down.
TAGGGTCGGTGGAGGCGTTTGGCGGTGCAGACGAGCTTGGTGCAGATTCGACGCGCGCTGAAGGAGGTGGTGGTGATGTAGCATCGTCTTCTTCTTCGATAATCCTGGCAGTTACGGTGGCGGCAGAGGAAGAGAACTCTGAATCTTCAAGTGAGGGAGTTCTGCGAAGCATTGCCCTTTGAGGAGGCGTGGAGTCAAATTTGAAGCGCTCAGTGAAGCCATCCTCTTGAAGTTCAGCTTCAGGACACATCATCGCGAGTCCTTTCCAAGTGCGGCGACAGGTTTTGTGTGCAACAAATGCATTCTTGGTTGCAAGATTTTTGATACGATTGACGTCCTCCATGATGCTTTTCATCTGCCTCTTTAGCCAGTCGTGATGCCTGTCCTGCTTTTGGTGAAGAGCCACAAGAAGCTCTCGGTCATTGAGGGCACGAGCGCGCTTCTTGGGTCGCTGATCAGCTGGGCTGTCAGTGGCTTCAGTACATGCAGGTGCACGTGTGGTGCCAGCCAACGGATACACTCTAGAGATGGCTGCAACACCTTCATCATTCTGAGTGAAGCTTTGGTGTTCTGCATTCTGAAGACTTAATGGTTGCTTGGCAGGCTCAGGATATATAGCTTCAGCAGAGGTGTCCACATCTGGCAAGAAGATCCGATGGTTGCGGGCTGAGGGCTGATATGAAATCGCAGAATGAAGCTTGATCAGCCGCATAACCCAAGGAGCATAAAACTTCAAGCCAAATAAATCTGAGCCGGATGCCGCAAGCTGGCGTATGAAGAAGTCATGCGCATTGAAGCATTTGCCATGAAGGATGTAGAATATGAGAGTCTTCATTGCACCCTCAACCTTGGCATGTGGAGAGTGTCCCTTGATGGGCCAGAGAGTCCGCCTGATGATGTGATATATGGTTCTGGGCAGGTACTCTAAGTCTTCAACGAAGAACTCAGTTGGATAGGGTGCATCATGGGGCAATGGCTTCATCATTGAGAGCATCTGACTCATATTTGGTTCAGGCCTGTGGAATATGCTCTCAATAGCTTCAGCATGTAGTTGGCAGCCTTCCTCAAAGAATTCGCTAGGAGTGGGCAGGCCGGTAAGCTCAATGATGTTGAATGCATTGGCTTCATGATGGACATTGCCGTTCATCCACTCCAGGACCCAAGTCTTCGGATCTCTGTTGTAGCCTTTGATATGAAGAGTGGCATAGAATTGAAGCAGAAGCTCTTCATTCCAGTGCTCTTCATTTGTGATAAATGGCAGCAAACCCACTTGCTTGAAGCAATCCAGTGCTTCTTCTAGGCCTGGCAGACCAGCAACAGCTTCAACCTCAAGGCGCTTGTGCGGGAAGATGCGGCCTTGGTTGTAGAGGATGCATGAGTAATAGCTGCGTTGTGGATAGCTCCAGAACCTATCTGATACAATCTGTTCCCTTAAATAAGGGTTCTTGGAGCTGTTGAAGAACGTATTATCTGCCCTGAAGCTATTGACATTAAAGGAGCCAAGAGCTGATGCAGGACCTGGGAACCTTGGCAGTCGTGGGATCAGCTTCTGAACCTGAGGCCTGTGCGCAACATGATAGTTGAATTGTGGACCGGCAGCAGACTCAGGCGCAGAAGTGTCAGGAGCAGTAGCTTCAGTGTCTTCTGAAGCTGTTGTTGGGGAGGGCTCCACATTGGCTTCAAGGTTGGTGGTGGCAGCCTCCATATTTTCCGCCTCCACTTGACTAGCTGGAGGGTCAGACACAGGCATGTTCTCCTGGAGAACTGCTTCTTGGTGGAGCGGGGGAGTGGGTTCTGGTGGTACTTCTTCATTGTCTTCGGCTGATGCAGCCGAAATGTCTTCAGCCGAGTCTTGAGGCCGTGGTCCTTTGCGAAGCCTGCGGAATGCAGACGACGCCTTTGGATTTGGAGTGGGCTGGGCCTCAGATTCTTCTTCTTGTGGGCGATCCGCCCATGATGCAGCTTGTGCGATTGGCGTCACAGGACGACCAATGCTGATCAGGTCGCTTGTCTCAAGCTGAGGAAGGGCTGCATCATCTTGTACATTGTCCTGATGACCAATGTCTTCAGCAGCGATGGGGTCGGCTGCTGGAATATCTTCAGCTTCAGGAGCCTCGGTGGGAGCAGGCTCATGAACTGTCAGCTGGCGATCTGCGTCAGGATAGATGACAGATAAAGGTTCAACTATCAAGGGCTTTGTGGGAGCAGCCCGAGCTTTCTTGATCTTGCGCTTCTTCTTGGTGGGGTCAGAAGGAGAGGCTTCAGAGTGTTTCCTCTTCCTTGCTTCAGCTTCGGCTGTCCGTGTCTTCTTGAGCTCTGAAGCGGTTGACCGGCTCTTTGGCTTCGAGCCAGTCGTAGCAGTGGGGAAGACAATCGGAGCATCTTCTTGTCTTGGTGCCTCTGGTTCAGGCACAGCAGGCTTCTTCTTTTTCTTCGCGGCCATCCTAGGGTCGATGCCGGGATGCCCAAGTGCCTTGCGCTTCTCGGCCTCATTGTAGGCCTGCACACAGCGATCAGCCAGAGTCTTCATTCGCTCCCGCGAACCCTGAGCTTCTGCACGCCTCTTCAGAAAGTTTTCCTTTAACTCGTGCAACATGATCTTGAAGTCCTTGACTTCTTGCACGCTGAGCCTGGCCATATGCTGCTTGAACTGAGCCTTTTCAAAATCAATTTTCTGCTTCAGTTCAACAATGCTCTGGGCAATTGCAAGTTCTGAAGCAATAGCGCCTTGGAAAGCGACGCTGAGGCCAATGGGCAGCTGCAGATCATCGAAGCTGATATTTGGTGTAGCAAACCACTCATCGATGAAGTTGTGGATGATGGCGACATCAAATAGAGGCAGATTGTTGAAGATTTCAGCCTCCTCCTTGCTCTTGATGAGCTGCTCAAGTGCGTCATCTCCAAGATCTTCATCGCTTGACAGATCAATGGTTTCACTGCGCAGAATGGCAGCAGCTGTGAGATCTTTGCCTGTGTGTGGCTGAGGCTTCTTGGCTTCCTGGGGCTTGGAGACTCGTGATAAGTCTTCAGACTGCACACTGGCTTCAGGAGGTGCAGTTGCTAATGGCTTCGCCCTTGAGATTTTAGGTGAAGGGGTCTGCTTTGAAGCTTTTGGCTTCTTCATCTGCTTTGGCTTCGGAGCAGCAGGCGCTTCATCAGATTTAGAGTCAGCAGGAGGGTCATTGACTGCAGTCCCTTGGACTAAGATGTGGGTGATGAGGCCCTCAAGATTTGCATACGGACCGATGATATTGGGGTCTGCCTCGCGTGTGCCATCCGCCCTTGGTGCGGAGGGACCAGGGTTGAAGTCTAAGCCCAATTTCTTCTTGTTGTGCTTCGCTGACCTCTGGGCAAACTGAAAGTTGCGCTTGAACAGATTGTCGTCACGACACCAGATTAGTGATGACGAATGAGCATCAGCAGGCTGCGGTCCTCTGACCATGCATGGATAGAAGCCTTGAGCAATGGCTTCATCTCTGGACCTGGGCACGAGATTTTTGTATAGTACGTCTCCCCATGGTCTCTTGATGGCGCTTTTCTCAGCGTACTCCTTGGTGACGAAGCGGTATTGAAACCATTGCTCCGGCCAATAGCGTCGAATCCATTGGATTCGTGTCTTGCGCTGATTGTAATCCTCTTCAGGATATGTCTTGTACAACTCTAAAAGGTCATCAGGCAGATCTCTTGATGTTTCCCCTCAACGCTTTCTGCCACCTTTCCTTGCTGGTTTTTCTGCAGCCATAAACCTTAACTTGGAAGGCTTCAAGACGTTCAAAGGCTTCAAAGGCTTTCTTTTGCTGGACCAACAGGAACTGGCTTCAGGAGAATTGATGTGACGCTGTAAGAACTCTGCAATGAATGCAGACTATGAGAACCAAAAGATTCTCCCACGGACATGTACCTGTGACAGCATTAAGGTGCGAGGGAAGGGGAAGAGGTCATATGCATTCTCAGAAGATTTTGAAGATAAATCAGTTTAGAAGATATTGACCTCATCGTGCGAAGACATTCACTTATAGAAAAGAAGTTGGTTCCAGATTTGTACGAACCCATAGATCAGTACAAGTGAGGAATCTAACTACTTCATGAAGCACAAGTGAATATACTAGGCAAGTTATGAGATGCATACTAAGACAGATCTAACTTGTGTGAATGGAAACTTCTTATGGTAGAAAGTGACCGAACTATAGGATCAAAAGAGGCTATAAAAAGAGGTTTTATTTACCACACTTGGAACTGCTAGACAGAGTGGAAGATGAGGCCGAGCAGTTCGATCCTCCGTGCCCTAACTTGGCGACGGCGGAGAGAGTGATGTCCGCGGTCGGCGTGAAAACGGCGTCGGAGAGGTTGCGGCAGTGAAGCGCTTCGTCGCCGGCGTCGTCGAGAGCTAGCGGTGGTGCTAGGGTTCGTGCGAGGGAGGAAGAAGGAGGAGGAGATAATGACCACGGTGAGTGTGTATTTATAGTCACAGGGGCTGCACTGCGCTATTACACAGGTGCCCCTGGCGATTCGCATCTGAACAGCACGTGGCCATCATGCGGAGTCTCGGGGGCAGTTCCACATCCCACGCACGCCTGGATTGTCGGGTGGTTGTTCCTACTTCTCCGGATTTCTTGTGGATGAATGAGCATTGAAAACAGTTTTAAAGTTTCTCTCTGTGTCTTCTGCTGACAAGGACGCAGAGAAGACATTTGACAGTTTCAATAGGATGCATATGACTTGGAGAGATAGAATTTGAGATAGAAAGCATAGAGAGATTAGGGTCCGATCACATTCACTTAGTTCAAAAGATTCAAAACAAGAAGACATAGCTATAAGTGAATGCTGTAGAGGACAGAACACTAGTATATATATATATATATATAATCCACGTAGTGAAGATAATCATGAAGACATGTTGGGAATGAAACCAGACCAAATGTGAAGACATTGCAAGGTAACGCCATGAGTGAAGCACTTCAAAATAGAGCGTTTGGTGGTGGCGTTACCCACCGTATAGGAAGTATTAGACCCAGACACGGCGCACAATTATCGTGGCGCTCCGAAGTCAATTTCCACATTAATGTATTCACACTTAGAATGTATGTCTTCATGGATTGAAGATATACGTTACTTCGTGTGTTGCACATCTAAGTCATCAATATGCATAAGTGTTAGGATGTGTGCCTGATCACGGGACATTTGAGGATTCCAAGATATTTAGCTCACATCGTAACTTGCAAAATCTCTTCTCATCCAAACGCTTGGTGAAGATATCTGCCAATTGCTCTTCAGTGTTGACGTGTATGACATCAATATCTTCCTTTGCAACATGATCTCTGAGAAAGTGATGACGAATTTCAATGTGCTTTGTCTTCGAGTGCTGAACTGGGTTGTTGGCGATCTTGATGGCGCTTTCGTTGTCGCAGTAAAGAGGCACTTGCTTTAGATGAATGCCATAGTCCTTGAGAGTTTGCTTCATCCACAGAAGCTGAGCGCAGCAAGATCCAGCAGCAATGTATTCAGATTCAGCAGTGGAGAGGGATACACAGTTCTGCTTCTTTGAAGACCAACATACAAGTGATCGTCCCAGAAAGTGACATGTGCCTGATGTAGACTTCCGATCAACCTTGTCACCAGCATAATTAGCATCCGAGAATCCAACCAGATCAAACTCTGAGCCCTTTGGATACCACAATCCTAGAGTTGGGGTGTGAGCCAAATATCGAAGAATTCGCTTCACTACTAAGTGATGCGACTCCTTTGGTGCCGCTTGAAATCGAGCACACATGCAAACACTAAGCATAATATCTGGCCTAGATGCACATAAATAAAGCAAAGAACCAATCATGGAGCGGTATACCTTTTGATCGAACTCTTTACCATTGTCGTCAGGACCCAGATGATGTTTGGCTGGCATTGGAGTTGTGAAGCCTTTGAAGTCTTGCATACCGAACTTCTTCAGGCAATCTTTGAGATACTTATCTTGAGATATGAAGATGCCATTGCGTTGTTACCGTATCTGAAGACCGAGGAAGAACTTCAGATCCCCCATCATAGACATCTGATATTGCTCTTGCATCATATATCCAAACTCCTCACTGTACTTCTGATTGGTGCAGCCGAAGATAATGTCATCCACATATATTTGGCACACAAACAGTTCACCATCATATGTCTTCGTGAAGAGAGTGGGATCTAGGGAGCCAGGTATGAAGCCTTTGCTCTTCAGGAAGTATTTGAGTGTGTCATACCAGGCCTGAGGGGCTTGTTTGAGGCCATACAGTGCCTTATTGAGCTTGTAAACCATGTCAGGATGTTTTGGATCTTCAAACCCAGGTGGTTGTGCAACATACACTTCTTCTTCAATCTTGCCATTGAGAAAGGCACTCTTCACATCCATTTGATATAAAAGTATGTTATGATGGTTTGCATAGGCCAGCAGTATACGGATGGCTTCAAGTCTGGCCACAGGAGCAAATGTTTCATCGAAGTCAATGCCTTCCACTTGAGTATATCCTTGAGCAACAAGACAAGCTTTGTTTCTGACAACTTGACCATGCTCATCTTGCTTGTTGCGGTATATCCATTTGGTGCCTATTATGTTATGCTTCCGTGGGTCAGGACGCTTAACCAATTCCCATACATTGTTCAGCTCAAACTGATGAAGCTCTTCTTGCATTGCTTGAATCCATTCAGGTTCCATAAAGGCCTCTTCAACTTTCTTGGGTTCTGAAATTGAGACGAATGCGAAGTGCCCACAGAAATTTGCCAGTTGAGTTGCCCTTGAACGAGTGAGTGGACCAGGTGCATTGATGCTGTCAATTATTCTGTCAATCTGCACTTCATTGGCAACACGAGGATGTACAGGGCGAAGACTTTGCTCTTGCTAATCTATGTTATCGTTGGGAGGAATGTCTTCAGGCTGAGCATTGTCTTCATGTGGATCAGGTGCTAAGATGATAAGTTCTTCTTTAGGATGAGCTTCAGAAGGTATAATCTCTCCAGTTCTCATAAGCTTGATTGATTCACTAGCTGGAACTTCATCTAGCACATTTGGCAGTTGCTCTCTTTGTGAACCATTGGTTTCATCGAACCGCACATCCACTGTTTCAACCACTTTGTAGTGAAAGAGATTGAAGACTCTGTAGGAGTGCGAATCCTTTCCATATCCAAGCATAAAACCCTCATGTGCTTTTGGTGCAAATTTTGAGGTGTGGTGTGGGTCCTTGATCCAGCATCTTGCGCCAAATACTCTGAAGTAACAGACATTTGGCTTCTTGCCAGTTAGGATTTCATATGATGTCTTGTTCAGAAGCTTGTGAAGATAAACACGGTTGATTGTATGGCATGCAGTGTCAATGGCTTCAGGCCAGAATTTTCTTGGAGTCTTGTATTCATCTAGCATTGTTCTGGCCATCTCAATGAGTGTTCTGTTCTTGCGTTCGACGACGCCATTCTACTGTGGCGTGTACGGAGCTAAGAATTCATGTGTGATGCCCAATGTGTCCAGATATGGATCAAGGCCAGTGTTCTTGAATTCAGTGCCATTGTCACTTCTGATGTGCTTTATCTTGGCGCCATAATTGTTCATAGCTCGATTTGCGAAGCGTCTGAAGACATCCTGCACTTCGGTCTTGTAGAGGATTATGTGCACCCAAGTATATCTAGAGTAATCATCAACAATGACAAAGCCATAGAGGCAAGCAGTAGTGGAAAAAGTTGAGTAGTGAGTGGGACCAAAAAGATCCATGTGAAGCAGTTCGAAGGGTCGAGTAGTGGTCATTATTGTCTTCGAGGGATGTTTTGCCCTTGTCATCTTCCCTGCTTCACAGGCACCGCATAAGTGATCTTTCTTGAACTTGACGCCCTCGATGCCTATGACATGCTTCTTCTTCGCAAGGGTGTGGAGGTTCCTCATGCCAGCATGCCCAAGCCTCCGATGCCAAAGCCAGCAATCTGAAGCCTTTGCCAGAAGACATACTGCCAGCTGTGGCCCTGCTGAGAAATCTACCACATACAGATCATCTTTCCGATACCCTTCAAACACTAGAGACTTGCCAGATTCCATTAGTACTAGGCAACGATATTTTCCAAAAATTACAATCATGTTCAAATCGCAAAGCATTGAGACAGACATTAAGTTGAAGCTAAGGGATTCAACAAACATGACTTTATCCATGTGTTGATCCTTTGAGATTGCAACTCTACCTAGACCCAATACCTTACTTTTACCAGTGTCAGCAAATGTGATGTGGCTCTTGTCGGATGGACGTAAGGTTGAGTCCATAAAAAGACTTCTTTTGCCAGTCATGTGATTTGTACACCCACTGTCAATAATCCATTCTGAAGACTCTGAAGACGTTGGTGTCGTACCCTACAGTGCAGTTAGGGGGATAGGCTTCACGAAGAGAATTGTGAAGCAAAAACATTTGACGAACCAGTGGGATATGAAAACTTAGATCCAGGTTAGGACTAATAGGGAGAGTAGCATGCGATTCAGGTACGAAATACATACTGATGCCATTCGGGCATTTGATCTTGCGCCCCACAAGATTTTTAAGGTCCCCAGCAATAGCGTCAAAAGATTTTGACTCTCTGCTGGAGACCTTTCCCTGCAAAAGAGAGTTAAGCTTTCTTAACCACCCACATCTTCAAGGGTAGCTTAGAAGCAATAAGTCTAAGTGCAGCATCTGAGAATTTTGGCTTTGGAGCCCTAGCAAACAGTCTAGCAGGCGGGCAATAGTACTCATAAGAATAGGCAGAATAGTTCTTGGTCATATGAACATGACGGTTTGAAGAACCGCTCTCATATGCCTGAGTATGGTTTCCCTGCAAAACATTTGCATTAGTGCGACTCAGGCGAGTCCTCTGTCTATATGAAGCCTTTGGACCATATGAAGCCTTTGGTCTGAGGTTTGTCTTCTTCATGTGAGGTGTCATGAGGACATTCACAGGAAGATTCTCCAGACACGTTTTTGCCACCCAGATCTTCTTCATAGGTGGTCCATTCCTGCAGTTAGTACCAATGTACCTGGCAAACACTTCACCATTCTGATTTCTAAACAGCTTATAGTTTGCATCAAAGGATTCATCAATGATAATTGGGTTAGCACAGGTGAAGCCAGATAGATTGGATGGATCTGCTGAGGATTCCTTTGCAGCAACCCATGTGGTTTTGGGGTACTGATCAGGTTTCCAGTAAGAGCCATCAGCATTTATTTTCCTCAAGAACCCAACACCCTCTTTCCTAGGGTTTTGGTTCAGAATCTGCTTCTTGAGGACATCACATAATGTCTGTCCTTTGAGACTTTTGTACATCCCTGTTTCAAGCAATGTCTTCAACCTAGCATTCTCATCAGCAATAGCAGTGGTATCCTCAGTAGAGGGGTTAGTTACCACTTCAAGAGTTGAAGATATTGCAACAGCAGTAGCAGTGGAACATTCAGCAACAGAAGTAGCATTATCACACTCAATGCATTTAGGGCATGGTGGTTCAAATCCTTCCTGAGCGGAACTGATCTGTTCGGCGCGAAGCGACTCGTTTTCCTTTTGAAGATCTTCATGAGCCACTCTCAATTTCTCAAGATCTTGCTTCCTTTGAAGATAATCATAGGAGAGCTTTTCATGAGTTGTTGAGAGAGTATCATGACGATCTTCAAGTTCCTGATACTTAACGTGAAGATTTTTTATGTCTTCAATTAAGGATTCAGACCGAGTCATTTTAGCACCCAACAGATCATCGCTTCTGTCTAACAGTTTTTGAATATGTTCCATGGCTTTATGTTGTTCAGTTGCAATTTTAGCAAGTGTTTTGTAGCTGGGTTTTGAATCACAATCAAAATCATCGTCACTGGATGTTTGATAGTGAGTAGTGCGTGTGTTTACCTTGGCACCGCGTGCCATGAAGCAGTAGGTAGGAGTGGAGTCGTCCTTGTCATTTGCATCGGTGTTGGTGATGAAGTCATTATCTTCAGTGTTGAAGATGGACTTGGCGACATAAGCTGTAGCCAGACTCGCAATGCCAGAATCAGATTCCTCCTCAGACTCCACCTCTGCCTCCTCAGAAGCGGATTCCTCCTCTGAATCCATTTCCTTGCCAACAAACGCACGAGCCTTGCCAGTTGAGCTCTTCTTATGTGACGAAGACTTTGAGGAAGACTTGGATGACGACTTTGAGTATTTCTTCTTCTTCTTGTCGTCAGAGTCATATTCCTTGCTCTTCTTCTTCTTTCTGTTCTCATTGTCCCACTGTGGACACTCAGAGATGAAGTGTCCAGTTTTCTTGCACTTGTGACATGTTTTCTTCTTGTAGTCATGAGCAGAAGCTTCATCATTCCTTGAGCTTGATCGTGAAGACTTTCTGAAGCCTTTCTTCTTGGTGAATTTCTGGAACTTCTTCACTAGCATTGCAAGTTCCGTTCCAATGTCTTCAGGATCATCAGAACTGCTGTCAGATTCTTCTTCAGATGAGGACACAGCTTTTGCCTTTAAGGCACGAGTTCGCCCATAGTTTGGACCGTAGATATCTCTTTTCTCAGAAAGCTGAAACTCATGTGTGTTGAGCCTCTCAAGTATGTCAGACGGATCGAGTGTCTTGAAGTATGGACGTTCTTGAATCATCGGGCTAGGATGTCAAACGAACTGTCAAGTGATCTCAGCAGCGTCTTGACGATTTCATATTTGGTGATCTCAGTGGCGCCGAGGGCTTGAAGCTCATTTGTGATGTCAGTGAGCAGGTCAAATGTGTGCTGGACATTCTCATTGTCATTTCGCTTGAAGCGGTTGAAGAGGTTGCGAAGAACACTGATTCTCTGATCTCTCTGGGTTGAGATGCCTTCATTGACTTTGGAGAGCCAGTCCCAAACCATCTTGGATGTCTTCAAGGCACTCACATGGCCGTACTGTCCCTTGGTCAGATGACCACAGATGATATTCTTGGCAGTAGAGTCCAGTTGTGTGAACTTCTTGACATCAGCAGTAGTGACACCTTCTCCAGCCTTGGGAACGCCGTTTTCGACGACATACCATAGGTCGACGTCAATGGCTTCAAGATGCATGCGCATCTTATTCTTCTAGTAGGGATATTCAGTTCCATCGAAGACGGGGCACGCAGCGGAGACTTTAATTATCCCTGTAGTCGACATAGCTAAAACTCCAGGTGGTTAAACCGAATCACACAGAACAAGGGAGCACCTTGCTCTGATACCAACTGAAAGTGCGTTATATCGACTAGAGGGGGGTGAATAGGCGATTTTTATGAAAGTCTTCAAAACGTGAAGGTTATGAAGACAAACAGTACAGATATGCCTATCACTTAAGCAACGGAAGTTAGATTACACTAGGCAAGCCACGGTCAAGTATTCAATAGAGTGAAAGCACAAGACAAGTAGCTACAGTGTAATAAGGATCAGGTAGGAAGAAGTTATGAAGCCAAACAAATCATACAGTTATGTTGTGAAGACAGAAGATAAAGCAAGCATGCAATGGCTTCACAATGTGTAACAGTAAGTAAAAGGAAGTGAAGATGAAACCAGTGGCACGCTGAAGACAATGATTTGTTGGACCAGTTCCAGTTGCTGTGACAACTGTATGTCTGGTTGGAGCGGCTAGGTATTTAAACCAAAGGACACACAGTCCCGGACACCCAGTCCTGAACACGCACCTCAGGACACCCAGTCCTCACCATTTTCTCCTTGAGCTAAGGTCACACAGACCTCGCCCAATCACTCTAGTAAGTCTTCAAGGTAGACTCCCAAACCTTCACAGACTTCGTTCACCGGCAATCCACAATTTCTCTTGGATGCTCAGAACGTGACGCCTAACCGGCTGGAGGATGCACAGTCCTCAAGTGTAATAAGTCTTCAGATCACTCAGACAAGAAGACTTAAGTGATGCCCAATTTACTCTGGCTCTGGGTGGTTAGGGCTTTTCTCCTCGCTAGGAATTTTCTCTCAAAAGCTTCGAGGTGGGTTGCTCTCAAACGACAAAAGCCGTGCACTGAAATCTGAGCAGCCAACCATTTATGGTTGTAGGGGATGGACTATTTATAGCCACTAGGCAACCCGACCTGATTTGTCCGAAATGACCTTGGGTCACTAAGGAACTGACACGTGTACCAACGGTCAGATTTCAAACTCACACGGCAACTTTACTTGAGCTACACGTAAAGCTGACTTGTCCGACTCTGGACAAGATTTGCTCTCATAGTCTTCGCTCGAAGATATAGATTTTGAATTAGGCATCACTTCAGTCATTCTGACTAGTTCTCTTGGACCCCACTTAACAGTACGGTGGTTCCTATGAATCAACACAAATGAAATAAAACTACGAAGAATCTAAGTCTTCGAGTTCCATAGGCTTCACGTGGTGTCTTCTCTTGTCATAGTCTTCAATGTGAATATATTCAAATACCACCATTGTCTTCAATGTCTTCATACATTTTTAGGGGTCATCTGTTGTAGTAAAACCGAATCAATGAGGGACTTCTACCTGTGTTATCCTGCAATTCTCACAAACACATTAGTCCCTCAACTAGGTTTGTCGTCAATACTCCAAAACCAACTAGGGGTGGCACTAGATGCACTTACAGGAAAGAACGGGGAGGCCGAGACGGATGCAAGTTTTGAAAACATGATGGTGCAATGCACATGATGACAAGACAAGATCCAACACGCAAGCGAATGACATGGCAATGTTAGCGAATAACCGGAGGATAGCTGGCACATCGGTCTCGGGGCGTCACAACACTCCACCACTACGAGAGGATCTCGTCCCGAGATCTAGGATGACACCGGAGAGAAACGGAAGAGGAGGAGAAGAGGTAAAACTAAGTTGCTTCTTTGACAAACGAGTGAAACCAAAGAACCTTGCAAGGATGATCAAATTTAAAGAAAGAATATGACAAAGATGAACAAAGTCGAAAACACTCCGTTAGAAAAGAGGAACAAGGAACATTACTAGAACCTTGTAGGTTGAAAGACATGAGTAAAGGGTTGCAATCGACTAGAAGTACATGCAAGCACCCCGGTTGAAAGGAGATGTACAAGGAACGATAAGGATCAATTACGACAACACTCCGGTTGGAAATGGTAGGTAAAGAATATGAGCTTGGAAAAATGAAAGCACTTGGATGAGACTCCGGTTAGAAGAGGAATGATAGACACAACACTCCGGTTAAAACAAGATAGAGAACGAAAAAGAATGATATAATTTGGGCAGCACTCCGACTGCAAATGGAAGGAATTGAACCTGAATTTGGGAAGATTGGATGATACTTGACGAAAACAACAACACATTGCCTCGAGATTTTTTGAAACAATGGCACAAGGGGTAAGAAAGATTTCAGGCGGCACTCCGGTTGAGAAGGGAGGCAAAACATGACAGAATGGGAAGAACTCGAAAAGCAAGCACGACACTCTAGTTAAATGTATAAGCAAAGGAAAGAACATGATCTTCACAATCCGAGATGATGAGTGAAGAGAGCAACATCACAAAGCTTCCGGAACAAAAGAATAGAAGCTAGATTGTTGGGATAAAGGGACGGAGAAGAAAATGACAAATTTCTGCCACAAATGAGCTTGAAGAAACATCTTTAGGAGAAGGGTCGAATGGAGTCGTTGGAAAACCAACAACAAAAGATATGATTTCCAATGGTCTTAAGGAAAACATCCCCAAATTATGAGGTGAAGACCAGCCACTAAAGAAATCAATCAGTTGGATTGAGAACAACAAGGAGATGAAAACTCCTTCATCGAGATGAGAAGCGGAAATTGGATCATAGATAAGCACCATAATGGAAACATTCCCAATGGATGGCTTTAGGTGAAATCCATACCAAGATAACTCTAATGAAGAGATTGATGGATTTAAAATACCTCATTCTTGAAAACATGTGAATCATGAAACATGAACTCAAGTTATGAAGAATGATATAGCACCACCTCAAATGAGACGGTAGAAAGAATTGCACTTCGGGATGCAAGATGAAGAATACTTGGAGTATAGCTTGACGGATCATATCTTCGAGAGATATCTTGAAGAACAGTTGAAGAATGAAAATAATCCTTGATGAACCACCATGTAGCCTCCATGAAGAACTCCGGTAATAGAAGAATGATCAAAAGAAGTGAAGGATGAAGAGAATAAGATCGAAGCCTTGCAATGATTAGATGGAGCTTTGAAATGATATAATTGAAATAACTTGGAGCTCCGGAAAAGAAAGATGGACAACTTGAATCGAGAATTTGATGAACCTTCGGAATAAGGAATTGAATTTACTCGATGAAACAAGAATAAGAATTACATTATGCTCATCCTTCACAAATTAAATTGATGACAAGCAACCGATCCGACATACTACTTATTCTCTTAGAAAGGATTAAGATAGATATTGCGCAATTTGGGAAAGTCTTCAACGAACCACCGGAAAGGTTGAAACAAATGAATAAATTGATATGATAAACGAAGGAAGAAGAATCTTGTAAGAACCACCGTAAGAATTGAAAATGAGAGTAGCAAAGGCACAAATCACCGGGTAGAATTGGAAAATGAATGAAGATACTCGAGAGAATTTAGATACAAGTGAACGAAGAGATCACGAGCTGATTAGATAATACTTGAATGATGCACCAGTAAGATTTGGAGAACAATAATTGAAAGCTGAGAAGGAATAAAACTGAAATGATAGTCTCTAGAGAATCAAACTGGCAATGGTTCTTGAAATGCTCCGGATGGTTGAAAAGAATTCTCACAATCGAAAACAATTATGAGAGGATGGCATGAAGCTAGAACCATGAATCTTTGAGAGAAACGGATAAGATTTGAAGGAAAAACTCTTCTTCGGTCTTAGTATGTGGAGAATCACGATGAGAAACACCATTGAGAATTGTTGAGGCACTCCGGAATGAAAATTAGAAAAGATTGAACCAACGATGAAAATAATTTGGAAGCGATCATGGGAAGGGACATTTGACTGATTATAACTCATTCTTACGTCAAACTTTGAAATGAATTTGAGAAGCTCCAGGAATAAGAAGAGTCAGGTAAGATCATGGGAAAAGACCTGTGGGTTATGGACCCACTCAAAAGATTCACTGTTGAACTGATTACTTGAAAAGGAGATTGCACCTGTTGAATTAAATGGCTTGAATGAGATAACAATCTCGAAAGAGCCTGAATGAATGCAGAGTGCAAACACGAATCTTCGAGATATCTTCAGCACTTTGGATATGAATAGAGAGATGAACGATTAAGAGGTCCACCGGTATGAGAAAGCATTGTGAAAAGAGGAAAAGGATAAGATTAACACCGAAATCTTTGATTGAATCCACCGAGGAAGAAAAAGAATTAAGAATGATGAGCATGAAGCTCCGTAAGTATCTTCCTGAGAATCACCGTATAAGAACATTGACGGTAAAGAGTGGAGAGACTTCACAAGAATAAAATGGATATTTGATTAAGAAATCCGAGTCCTTAAAGAAAAGGGTGGGAGGGTGGGAAAAACAAAGGCAACTTCGGACGGATGAAACAAACACCGTTGAGAAACTTAGAATAGATCTTGCGGATGTTGAAATGATCGGACCCACTTGAAGAGAAACACGCCGGTTGGAAAGAATTGACAAGACAATCTCAATTATCATGAAGGATTAGTATTCACATAGAAATGTGAGAACACCACTTAGGAAAAGGTATGGAGTCAACATTTGACATTGAAGAAACTCGAATACCACAACTGAAAACAAAAACCAAAGGATTGGCTTGCAAAATAAGCCGGAACAAACATATGATAGAGATTTCGTCCGAAGTTTTCGTGGTGGGGCCCACACGGGCTCGATCGTACAACACCATCATGTACAAGGCAGTGCACATGACATACGAAGCGTCCCCGAGTCAGCATAGCCAAGGACTCTTTAAGACACAACGAGACCACTGTAAAACCAACCGTGGATAGGCGGACTACTAGACGTCGAACCCCAATTTCATACCATACATTTGTCGAAAAGATATCCTAGGAGCTACTTGAATTCCCACTTATAAACTCCCGAAACTTTATGGTTATGCAATCAGGTGTTGGGGATACAGGGGAAGCATAATATCTCACCCAAAACTAGCAAATGCTACTTCCAGCTGTATCCATATTTCAACACATAACCAAGAAACATTCAGAAATTGTTTACCTCAACCTTCGAAAAGCATCCGTTATACCAGTTATGGCAATACTCCCGAACTCCCGCCCAAGTACTAGGTGGCGTCAAGGTTATCTCACCAACAACTGCATAAAAGAGATTTCCGATGTCGGTGAAACTCAGGTATTCCAGAACTGCAACGATAAAATTGTGACGACAACACCTCGGAGCTCAACTCCCCGGGACACTGCCACAACCCCTAAATGTCAGGAGGCACCAAGAAAAATGTTCTCATCACAAAACCATCGGAACGATTCCAAGATACCCTCATGATCCTAAAAAAATTTGTGAAATTTGAGAAGAGAAGAGTCAAAACTCTACGTTAGGAGGCCTCACCAGAGCGACGAAGGGACTGAGGAGTAAAAAGAATCCTACCCTCCGATATATATAACCCTATAAGACTGAAAACATTTTTCTAGACTCAACAACGCCAGCGATTCGGTCAAGCAGGGGGCTCCTAAGTCGGGGAAGGCTCTGATACCAACTTGTAACACCCACGATGCGGCTATATCTCCCACGTGTCGGAGCACGACTTAGAGGCATAACTGCATAGTAGGCATGTCGCAAGAGGGGTAATCTTTACACATCCCATGTACTGAATATGAAAGGGATAAAGAGTTGGCTTACAATCGCCACTTCACACAATACATGAATATAGCATTACATCATCCAGAATACAATCAAGGTCCGACTACGGAACCAACTAAAGAAAGACAACCCCTAATGCTAGATCCCCGATCGCCCCGACTGGGCTCCATTACTGATCAACTGGGAACGAAACGACACAACAAACAAGATCTTCATCAAGCTCCCACTAGAGCTGGGTTGCGTCACCTGATGAAGCTATGTACCTAGGGTAGGGTCACGGACCTGTCCTAACTGCCCTACCCAAGGACACCTCTAGAATAAATCACCTTCCAATCGACTTGGAGGTGTTCCACTCGACAGACTCGAAGACATTCGACCAAGAAGCAATTACTCGACCAAGATCCAACCACTCGACTGCCAGGAGACCTAAAGTCATTCCGCATGCTAACGGTCGGTCATTAAATAGCTTTTATGGTCATCATAGCACTTTATTACTAGCGTTATCAGTAACGCCCTGCCTTGATGTACATTGAACCCTTCGTAACGTGGGCTGGCCGGGGTCCTGGCGCACTCTATATAAGCCAGCCCCCTCCTCCGAGACAAGGGTTCGCACCTCTGTAACTCATACTCACATAATCCAGTCGACCGCCTCCGGGCTCCGAGACGTAGGGCTTTTACTTCCTCCAAGAAGGGCCTGAATTCGTAAACCTTGCGTCCTTACAACTTCTCCATAGCTAAGATCTCGCCTCTCCATTCTTACCCCCCTACATTACTGTCAAACTTAGAACCACGACAGTTGGCGCCCACCATGGGGTAGGTGTTTTAGCGTTTTGTTGGAGGAGTTGCGATCTTTTCCGACCCGAATTATCATGGTTTCCAACGGAGTTTTGGTGGAGGGCCGCGAGATCCGTCTTGGCGCGCTCACGTTCATCGTCGACGACTCCGCCTGGCTTCAGGAGGCTCCGCTCGACGTGGACGCACTCCCTATCCGCGGGGCAACGCACTTTAGCGCGTGCGTCCGCGGCGTTCTCCTGTGGAAACCGTCGACCCCCTACCGGTCGGCTCCTGTGTTGTCCTCCCTCCCCGTTTCCCGCCGGCGCAAGCGCTCTGGTCGGTCGAGACTTCAGCGGTGGGTGAGACACGTGGTGGCCCGTCAGTCGGCCACCCCTCAAGTCGCGGCGATCGAGCCCGACAAATCCCTCTACGGCCTGTTCGACCTATCGACTGGCTCCAAAGAGACTGCATCCGAGTGCGATAGCAGCGATCCGGTGGCGGAGGTTCTCATGGTTGATGGACCGCCCAGTCCCCCTGGTTTTACCTGCACCGACGGAGGCGCGGGAGGAGGCGACCCGTCGCGTCCCCATGAGGAGTATCTTCCCGAGCCTCTCACGTCGCTGCAGAGAGAAGAACTTTGCCGCCGGAATGTGGATGCGCTGCACACTACTATCATTGGAGAAACCCCCGAGGCTCGCGCCTTAGAGGACGCGCGCCTGGCAAACTTGGCCGAGCGCACTCGACTGGAGAACCTCCACCGAGCACTCGACGAGCGTGCGCAACAATGGGTTCCCGAATCCAGTCGACGTTAGCTCTTCCCACCCCCGCAGGTATATCGGACTCCGATTCAGAATTTAGCAGCTGCGGCTCGTATAGCGAAGTCGATTCAGCCTTCCCAGTCGAAGGCTGGCAGAGGCTTGCTGCAGATCAGAGCGTTACTCCGGGCAGCAGGAGATCATAATTCCGTTGTTTCTCAGTCGTGGAATAGAATTCACAGCAGATCCGTTGCCACGGACACAGTCCAGTCGGCTCACAGCCCGAGATCGCCCCCGAGGTGTGAGGGACGTGGAGACCGGCGTGAGCAATATGGGAACCATCAGTAGTATGATCACCGAGTCGATCATGACGGTCGACGTCGAGTGCCCACGCCTCCCCTGAGGAGCGGGTGGTATGTGCCTCGCCAGCAGGATGACAGGCGCCCTCATAGTGGTGGGCGAAGGATTCCAGTCGACCCTAGAGGGCCAGGCTTTGATGTGAGATCCATCCTCGTCCAAGGTCTGGTTGACAGGAACAGGGCTCACCGAGGAGGCCACGGCAGAGATGCGCCTGCCAGCAGCAGAGTACATGTTTCGGGGCCAGACTGCTTTAGTAGAGCCATCAGGGCTGCTGTGATTCCTCCCAATTTCAGGTTGGCGACTGGAGTCAGTAAGTTCACTGGCAAGTCCAAGCCCGATACTTGGCTTGAGGACTACCGAGTGGCCGTCCAGATTGGCGGCGGCAATGATGAAGTGGCCATGAAGCACCTGTCTCTCATGTTGGAGGGCTCGACCAAAGCATGGCTAAACCAGTTAGCGCCTAGCAGCATTTACACTTGGGAAGATCTCTCCCGAGTGTCCGTCACCACATTTGAAGGCACATGCAAGCGACCGGCAGGACTGACGGAACTGCGGTCTTGTGTGCAAAAGCCGAATGAAACTTTGAGGGATTACATCCAGAGATGGATCACGTTACATCACTCGGTGGAGAGTGTGCCTGACCACCAAGCAGTTTGTGGCTTCAAGGAAGGCGTCAAGTACAGAGAACTGAATCTGAAATTCGGTCGAACCGGAGATATGTCCCTGAATCGGATGATGGAGATTGCCACCACGTAAGCTAATGGTGAAGACGAGGATCGACTCAGGAGCGGCAAGCTCAAGTCAGTCGCCCAAGAAACCGGAGGCAATTCCAATCGGAAACAAAAGCGGAAAGCTGAGCCAATGGCTCCCGGGGAAGCCTTAGCTTTGGCCCAAGGAAAGTCTAAAGGGAAAGCTAAAGGGCCTTGGAACCCCAAAAAGGTTAAAGACCAGGGGGGAAATGATGTGTTGGACTTACCATGTCTCGTCCACACAAAGAAAGATGAAGAGGGTAATTTTATTTACCCGAAACATACCACTCGGCAGTTTCGACTCTTGATCCTGCAGTTCCAGGGCAAGCAGCCCAAGGGTAAGGAAAAGGAGTCAGACAAGGTCGAGGACAAAGAGGACAGTGACGACGGATACCCTCAAGTAAATTCCACCCTGATAATTTTTGCTGATGTTGAGAGCAAAAGTCAACTGAAAGTTATTAACCGAGAGGTGAATATGGTCGCTCCAGCGACACCTAGTTACCTGAAATGGTCTCAGACTGCCATAACATTCGACCAGTCCGACCACCCAACGCACATCGCCACCCCTGGGAGGCAAGCTTTGGTGGTCGACCCAGTTGTTGAAGGCACCCGACTGACCAAAGTCCTGATGGATGGTGGCAGTGGTTTGAACATATTATACGCTGAGACGTTGAAAGGGATGGGCATTCCAATGTCCAGACTCAGTGCCGGCAACATGAGTTTCCATGGAGTCATTCCTGGGAAGAAGGCTGAATCACTCGACCAGATTGCTCTTGTTGTGGTTTTCGGTGATTCCAGGAATTACCGCAAAGAAAAGTTGACATTTGAAGTTGTAGACTTCCAAAGTGCCTATCACGCTATTTTGGGCAGGCCGGCTTATGCGCGCTTCATGGCCCGACCATGTTACGTGTATCTCAAATTGAAGATGTCTGGCCCCAAAGGTGTGATCACCATTACATGCAATCGGAAGAAAGCAGGAGAATGTTTTCAGAAAGGTTCGAAGATCACCGATGCATAGATGGTAGTGGTAGAGTTGCGGGAATACCAGAAGACTGCTGACCCGAGTGATCTGTTGCGAGCCAAGAAGCCCACTACAGAGTCAGCTTTCTAGTTGACTGGCGATACGAAGACAGCTCACATCCACCCGACCGACCCCGGCGCCGCTCCGACTCATATCTCGACAACACTCAACTCTAAATAGGAAGAAGCGCTCATCCAGTTCCTCCGTAAGAACTGGGACATTTTCGCATGGAAGCCTTCTGACATGCCAGGTGTTCCCAGGGAGCTGGCTGAGCATCGCCTGAGAGTCGACTCAAAAGTAAAACCTGTCAAGGAACATCTCCGACGGTCCACCGTCCAATAGAGAAAGGCTATTGGCGAGGAGGTGGTTCGGCTCTTAGCAGCGGAGTTCATCCGAGAAATCTACCACTCCGAGTGGCTCGCCAACGTTGTCATGGTCCCCAAGAAGGACAAGTCACTTCGCATGTGCATTGACTTTAAACATATCAATCGGGCCTGCCCGAAAGATCATTTCCCTCTCCCCCGCATCAACCAGATAGTCGACTCGACTGCGGGATGTGAGCGACTGTCTTTCTTAGACGCCTATTCCGGGTACCATCAGATCCGTTTGTATGGACCTGACGAGATCAAGACAGCTTTCATCACTCCATTCGGGTGCTTCTGTTATGTTACCATGCCGTTTGGCCTCAAGAATGCCAGAGCCACATTCATGAGGATGATTCAAAAGCGTTTACTCACTCAAATCAGTCGGAACGTGGAAGCATACATGGATGATATTGTGGTCAAGTCACGGAAGGGTTCCGACCTGCTGACTGACCTTGCTGAAACCTTTGCCAACCTCAGGAGGTATGATATCAAGCTTAATCCATCAAAGTGTACATTCCGAGGCCCTGGCGAAAAGTTACTCGGTTTTCTCGTTTCCGAACGGGGAATCGATGCCAATCCAGAAAAAGTTGGCACTATACTCCGAATGAAAATCCCTGTGCGAGTGCACGACGTCCAGAAGCTTACTGGTTGCTTGGCCGCCCTAAGTCGATTCATATCTCGTCTCGGTGAAAAGGCATTACCTCTTTACCGATTGATGAAGAAGTCCGACAAGTTCGAGTGGACTCCTGAAGCTGATGTAGCGTTTGCAGAGCTCAAAGCTCTGCTCTCCACCCAGCTGGTGCTTGCTGCCCCAATCAGCAAAGAGCCTTTGCTGCTTTACATTGCAGCCACAGGACAAGTCGTCAGTACGGTACTTACGGTCGAGCGGGAAGAAGAAGGGAAAACCTTCAAAGTACAGCGACCAGTATATTATATTTCTGAAGTCTTGACCCCATCGAAGCAAAGATATCCTCACTATCAGAAGCTTGTATATGGGATTTATATGACCACCAAGAAAATTGCTCACTACTTCTCTGATCATTCCATTACAGTCGTCAGCAACGCTCCATTATCAGAGATCCTGCATAACAGGGATGCAACTGGTCGAGTGGCAAAATGGGCGATTGAACTCCTTCCCCTAGATATCAAGTTTGAGGCAAAGAAAGCTATCAAGTCCCAAGCAATCGCAGATTTCGTTGCTGAGTGGATTGAACAGCAGCTGCTGACTCAGATTCATTCGGAGCATTGGACTATGTTTTTTGACGGCTCCAAGATGCTGAGTGGTTCCGGTGCCGGAGTGGTGTTGGTCTCCCCCAGAGGAGATAAACTCAGATATGTTCTTCAAATCCACTTTGATTCCTCCAATAACGAGGCAGAATATGAAGAACTTTTATATGGGTTGCGCATGGCCATCTCACTCGGCGTCTGCCATGGTCTATGGCGACTAAGATTGGGTGGTTAATCAAGTGATGAAGGAACGGGATGTCAGAAGTCCAGCCATGACTTGTTATTGCAATGCAGTGAGAAAGCTGGAGAAGAAATTCGAGGGGTTAGAGCTTCATCACATACCTCGACTGAAAAATCAAGCAGCTGATGATTTGGCAAAAATAGGTTCCAAAAGAGAAGCCATTCCCAGCAATGTGTTTTTGGAACACATCCACACACCATCAGTCCAAGAGGATCCCTTCACGGAAGAGGCCCCGCAGCCAAAAAGCGCCACGGATCCGACTGAAGTTGAAGTTCCAGCTGTGGTCGATCTGATCATGGAAGTGTTGGTTATCACTCCCGTCTAGACAGAACCGTACATCGCGTACATCCTAAGGAAAGAACTCCCAGAAGACGAAGAAGAGGCTCGACAGATCGTCCGTCGATCCAAGGCCTTTATAGTCATAAAGGGATAGTTATATAGAGAAAGCGCGACTGGGGTCGGCCAGAAGTGTATCACACCAGAAGAAGGTCAGATGATCCTTAACGATATCCACCCGGGGACCTGTGGTCATCATGCGTCCTCTCGGACCATCGTGGCTAAAGCATACCGAGCGGGGTTCTACTGGCCAAGGGCCAATGAGATGGCAAAAGAGACAGTCGACAAATGTGAAGGGTGTCAGTATCACTCCAATATGCCGCACAAGCCCGTGTCGGCCCTAAAAACCATTCCACTCATCTGGCCCCTCGCTGTTTGGGGGCTGGACATGGTTGGGCCACTGAGAACAGGCAGGAGCGGCTTCACTCATGTGCTGGTAGCAGTCGACAAGTTCACCAAATGGATTGAAGCCAAGCCTATCAAGAATCTCGATGCTTGCACCACTATCAGTTTCATCGGAGAGTTGATATTCAGATATGGAGTTCTGCATAGTATCATCACGGATAATGGGTCAAACTTCGATTCCGACAAGTTCAGGGCCTTTTGCACCTCTTAGGGCACTCGGGTCGACTATGCTTCGGTCGCTCACCCCCAGTCGAATGGGCAAGCAGAAAGGGAAAATGGCCTAATTCTCAAAGGACTGAAACCCCGATTGATGCGCGATCTCAAGAACGCAGCAGGTGCATGGGTCGCGAGCTCCCATCAGTCCTTTGGGGATTGAGGACAACCCCGAATCGATTAACCAGAAGAACCCCATTCTTTCTGGTCTATGGAGCCGAGGCAGTCTTACCGAGTGACCTGCTTCACAACGCTCCCAGTGTCGAGCTCTACTCAGAAGATGAAGCAGAACAAGCCCGGCAGGACGCAGTCGACCTCCTAGAAGAAGAAAGAGAAATGGCCCTGATCCGATCGACCATCTATCAGCAAGACTTGAGTCAATTCCATGCCAGAAACGTGAAGAGTCAAGCCTTCCAAGAAGGAGACTTAGTCCTTCGAGTGGATCAGCAGAAACCACACAAACTTGCTCCTTGCTAAAAGCTACAACTATTTTTTTGTTTTTATTAAGGTTTTTCAAACACACAAGAAGAATGCCGGAAAAGAAAATAAACTAGCATGGATGGTACAATGAAAAAGAATGAGCACCGACAACTGGCATGAGTGTGTGAACGTGAATGTAATGCCGGTGAGAAATACGTACTCCCCCAAGCTTAGCCTTTTGGCCTAAGTTGGTCTATGGCCATGGCTGGCCTGGCGGATACTCGAAGTTGTAACATGGGTCGTACTGAGATGCAGCGGCTATTGCCTCATGAGCTGCAGCTTGGAGGCGAGCTGCCTCCGTCCTCCTCTCATACTCGTTTGCCTCCTCCCTGGTTATAACATATCTCCCTTTTGTCTGAAAGTCAAAGAAAGCAGGAGCAGGGAGACCAACATGGACAGTGCGATGTATGTCAAAGATTAGTCGGTATTGGAGGAACTATTCATTCCTCTCAACAAACTGATGACGAACCATAGCATTATAATCTAGATAAGCAGGAGGCAATTCAAAACCATTTTCATGTATGGGTATCTCAAGATAATTAGCTACACGAGTTGCATAAATTCCACCAAACAAGTCTCCACTTAAACTATTGATATGACACCTACGTGCAACAATAGCCCCCAAGTTATATTGTTTATCACCCAATACCACACTATTGAGGACACTAAGATCTGGAACGCACATGTGACAAGCCTCATCTTTACCGTTAATGCATCTACCCACGAAAAGAGCAAAATAATGTATGTAAGGAAAATGAATGCTCCCTATGGTAGCTTGTGTGATTTCCCTAGATTCCCCAAAGTAATACTCGAATGAAAGTCTTTATATTCCGATTTGTGAGGTTCACTAACATTGCCCCAGTGCAGGAGTTTACAAGCAGTATTAAAATCTTCTAGGTCCATGGTATATGATTTATCATAAAGATCAAATAAAACAGTGTGAGAATTGCACGAGGATGTAAATTTAAACCTTCTCACAAACGAATCAGTTAGGTAGCGGTATTGCGGGCACTTATCTGACACAAAGCCCTCAAGATTAGCGTTACACACGTACGTGTCAAATTCATCCTTGATGCATGCACGGATCATAAACTCCTCTGACGGCCATTCGCAAGGCCGCACTTGAGCTTCCCTCGGTAGTTCATACTCCGGCTCACGTATAGCGAGCCTAGGTGACTGCTTCCTTGAGGAACCACCTTGGAACATTTTCCTAAACATATTTCTTCCTTTGAAAAATTTCTGAATTTTTAGTGACTCAAAAAGTGAACCAAACTCAACAAGATTGATAGCAACTACTCCTACAAGTGCCTAGAAGCCATATCATGCATTAAAACTACTTTTGACGACATAAATTTGACATGCAAGCTCGAGAACAGGGTCACCTAAGCAGCAAAAATTTGCAATAAATAAAGCACTAGAACAAAAACTAATTGGATCATTGGAGGAGTCACATACCGAAGAACAATCCCCCAAAGTAGTTTTGTGAATGGAGCTTTGAGCAAGGAGATCGAAAATGGCAGCAAGATGAGCTAGAACTCGGGTTTAAGCTGGTGGGTGATTTTTTGGAGGAAGACGAAGTGTGTGGGTGCAAGAACAAGTGGAGGGGGGCCACGTGGGGTCCACGAGGCAGGGAGCACGCCCCAGGGGGTGGGCGCGCCCTCCACCCTCGTGGGCACATGGTGGGTCCCCCTGGTGTGTTCTCAGTGCCAAATATTCTTAGATATTCTAGAAAAATCATATTAAATTTTCAGGGCATTTGGAGAACTTTTATTTTTGGGATATTTTTTATTGCAAGGATAATTCAGTAAACAGACAGAAAATACTATTTTTCTTTATTTAATATAAATAACAGAAAGTAAAAGGAGGGTATAGAGAGTTGTGCTTTCTAACTTCATCCATCTCATGCTCATCAAAAGGAATCCACTAACAAGGTTGATCAAGTCTTGTTAACAAACTCTTTTCGAATAACATGAAACTGCAGAATTTTCGAATAACACTAGGTTACCTCAACGGGGATATGCACATCACCAACATTAAGAATATCATATTTCTTCTTGATAGTAGGAAGAGGAAATTGAAAACCTCCAATGGTAACCGTTGGGATTTTTCCAATAGAATTGATACTGTGGACTTGAGGTTGTTTCCTCGGAAAGTGTATCGTATGCTCATTAACATTAACATGAAAAGTGACATTGCCTTTGTTGCAATCAATAACAGCCCCTGCGTATTCAAAAAGGGTCTACCAAGAAAAATAGAGATACTATCGTCCTCGGGAATATCAAGAATAACAAAGTCCATTAAAATAGTAATGTTTGCAACCACAACAGGCACATCCTCACAAATAGCGACAGGTATAGCAGCTGATTTATCAGCCATTTGCAAAGATATTTTAGTAGGTGTCAACTTATTCAAATCAAGTCTACAATATAAAGAGAGAGGCATAGCACTAACACCGGCTCCAAATCACATAAAGCAGTTTTAACATAGTTTCTTTTAATGAAGCATGGTATAGTTGGTACTTCTGCATCTCCATGTTTCTTTGGTATTCCACCCTTAAAAGTATAATTAGCAAGCATGGTGGAAATTTCAGCTTCCAGTATCTTTCTTTTATTTGTAACAATATCTTTCATATACTTAGCATAAGGATTCATTTTAAGCATATCAGTCAAACGCATACACAAAAAGATAGGTCTAATCATTTCAGCAAAGCGCTCGAAATTCTCATCATCCTTTTTCTTGGATGGTTTAGGAGGAAAAGGCATGGGTTTCTGAACCCATGGTTCTCTTTCTTTACTGTGCTTCCTAGCAACAAAGTCTCTCTTATCATAACATTAATTCTTTGATTGTGGGTTTGAAGATCAACAGCAGGTTCAATCTCTACATCATTGTCATTGCTAGGTTGAGCATCAACATGAACATCATCATTAACATTATCACTAGGTTCATGTTTATTACCATATTGTGTTTCAGCATCAGAAATAGAAATAACATTGGGATTCTTAGGTGTGTCAACAATAGGTTCACTAGAAGCATGCAAAGTCCTATCATTTTTCTTTTTCTTCTTCTTAGAAGAACTAGGTGCATCAACATTAGTTCTCTAAGAATCTTGCTCAATTCTCTTAGGGTGGCCCTTAGGATACAAAGGATCCTGAGTCATTTTACCCCCTCTAGTCATAACTCTAACATCATTATCATTTTTCTTATTATTTAATTCATTGAGCAAATCATTCTGAGCTTTAAGTACTTGTTCTACTTCAGTGGTAACCATAGAAGCATGTTTACTAATAAGTTTCAGTTCACCTTTAACTCTAGACATATATGCACTCAAGTGTTCAATCATATAAGCATTAAGTTTCAATTGTCTACTAACATAAGCATTGATGTTTTCTTGTTTAACAATAAAATTATCAAACTCATCTAAGCATTGGCTAGCAGAATTATAACGAGGAATATCACCTTCGTCAAATCTATAGAGAGAATTTACCTTTACTACCTGTGTCGGGTTATCAAGACCATGTATTTCTTAAATAGGTGGTAGATTCTTAACATCTTCAGCTTTAATACCCTTTTCTTTCATAGATTTCTTTGCCTCTTGCATATCTTCAGGATTGATAAATAGAATACCCCTTCTCTTCGGAGTTGGCTTAGGAGTTGGTTCAGGAAGTGTCCAATCATTTTCATTACTCAACATATTACTCAATAGCAATTCAGCTTGCTCAACAGTTCTTTCCCTAAAAACACAACCAGCACAAGTATCCAAGTGGTCTCTGGAAGCATCGGTTAGTCCATTATAAAAGATATCAAGTATTTCATTTTTCTTGAGAGGATGATCAAGCAAAGCATTAAGTAATTGGAGAAGCCTCCCCCAAGCTTGTGGGAGACTCTCTTCAATTTGCACAAAGTTATATATTTCCCTTAAGGCAACTTGTTTCTTATGAGTGGGGAAGTATTTAGCAGAGAAGTAATAAATCATATCCTGGGGACTATGCACACAAATAGGATCAAGAGAATTAAACCATGTTTTAGCATCACCCTTTAATGAGAACGCAAACAACTTAAGGATAAAGTGATAGCGAGTTTTCTCATCATTAGTGAACAGGGTGGACTTATCATTTAATTTAGTAAGATGTGCCACAACAGTTTCAGATTCATAGCCATAAAAAGGATCAGACTCAACCAAAGTAATTAACTCAGGATCGACAGAGAAATCATAATCCTTATCAGAGATACAGATAGGTGAAGTAGCAAAAGCAGGGTCATGTTTCATTCTAGCATTCAAGGATTTTTCTTCAGCTTAGCTAATAGTTTCTTAAGATCATATCTACCATTGCAAGCTAAAAAGTCTCTAGCAGTTTCTTCATCCATAACATAACCCTCAGGCACAACAGGCAATTCATATCTAGGGGGAGAATCTTCATCATCACTTTCATCAATATTATCAGTTTCAATAATTTCATTCTCTCTAAACCTAGCAAGTTGTTCATCAAGAAATTCACCTAGTGGCACAGTATTATCAAGCATAGAAGTAGTTTCATCATAAGCATCATGCAAAGCAGAAGTGGCATCATCAATAACATGCGACATATCAGAATGAATAGCAGGAGTAGGTGTCGCAAGTTTACTCATAACAGAAGGTGAATCAAGTGCAGAGCTAGATGGCAGTTCTTACCTCCCCTCGTAGTTGAGGGAAAAATCTTGGTTCTTTTATCTTTCAAGTTCTTCATAGTGATCGACAGATATAAATCCCAAGTGACTCAAAGAATAGAGCAATGCTCCCGGGCAACGGCGCCAGAAAATAGTCATGATAACCCTCAAGTATAGGGGATCGCAACAGTTTTCGAGGGTAGAGTATTCAACCCAAATTTATTGATTCGACACAAGGGGAGCCAAAAGAATATTCTCAAGTATTAATAGTTGAGTTGTCAATTCAACCGCACCTAAAAGACTTAATATCTGCAGCAAAGTATTGTGGAAGTAATGGTAGCAGTGGCAAAAGTAACGGTATTGGTTTTGTAGTGATTGTAACAGTGGCAACATAAAAGTAAATAAGCAAAGATCAATATGTGAAAAGCTCGTAGGCATTGGATTGGCGATGGATAGTTATGTCGGATACGATTCCTCATGTAACAGTTATAACATAGGGTGACACAGAACTAGCTCCAATTCATCAATGTAATGTAGGCATGTATTCCGAATATAGTCATACGTGCTTATGGAAAAGAACTTGCATGACATCTTTTGTCCTGCCCTCCCATGGTAGTGGGGTCCTATTGGAAACTAAGGGATATTAAGGCCTCCTTTTAATAGAGTACCGGACCAAAGCATTAACACTTAGTGAATACATGAACTCCTCAAACTACGGTCATCACCGGTAAGTATCCCGATTATTGTCACTTCGGGGTTAACGGATCATAACACATAATAGGTGACTATTGACTTGCAAGATAGGATCAAGAACTCACATATTCATCAAAACATAATAGGTTCAGATCTGAAATCATGGCACTCGGGCCCTAGTGACAAGCATTAAGCATAGCAAAGTCACAGCAACATCAATCGCAGAACATAATGGATACTAGGGATCAAACCCTAACAAAACAAACTCGATTACATGATAAATCCCATCCAACCCATCACTGTCCAGCAAGCCTACGATGGAATTACTCACGCACAGCAGTGAGCATCATGAAATTGGTGATGCAGGAAGGTTGATGATGATGATGGCGATGGATTCCCCTCTCCGGAGCCCCGAACGGACTCTAGATCAGCCCTCCCGAGAGAGATTAGGGCTTGGCGGCGGCTCCGTATCATAAAACGCAATGAATCCTTCTCTTTGATTTTTTTCTCCCCGAACATGAATATATAGAGTTGGAGTTGAGGTCGGTGGAGCATCAGGGGGCCCACGGGGCAGGGGGCGCCCCCCACCCTCGTAGACAGGGTGTGGGCCTCCTAATGTAGATTCATTCGCCAGTATTTTTTATATATTCTAGAAATATTCTCCGTGAAGTTTCAGGTCATTCCGAGAACTTTTATTTCTGCACAGAAATAACACCATGGCAATTCTGCTGAAAACAGCATCAGTCCGGGTTAGTTCCATTCAAATCATGCAAGTTATTGTCCAAAACAAGGTCAATAGTGTTTGGGAAAGTAGATATGATGGAGACGTATCACTATGCATCTCCTAGATAGATCTTGCGTGATCATAGGAAAATTTTGAAATTGCATGCTACGTTCCCCAACATGGATGGGGAGGCATAGAATACATATGATGAGCTACAACAATGGTTGTAGAGCCTAGCATAGCTAGGTTAAGAGATAATTGAGCATGCCATGACATTGTTAAGATTTCATAAAGACCCTTATGGTCTTGTCCTATAAATGGGCCCTTGTGAGTCTCCAAAATATCTTTAAGTCCATGGCCAATACCCCAATTAGTCCTATGCATATGACCTGCGATTAGGAAAAGAATAGCAACATCTAAATTATGGTGCGCAATACCGGTCAACCAGCGACCACCGGTTAATGGATCTAGTCCTCCGCGAAAAGTCAGAAATTCTGCGTATTTGGACCAATTTAAAGTGAAAAAAGGGGTTTCTCATTCGGAAAAACTAGGATAAAGTTGAGAAAAAGGTCCCGATTCAAGATAGCACTAGTATGCGTCGGTGCTATACAAACGGTTTTTAACCCCTTTCCGCGACGGCATATGGAACCGTCGCCTAGTGAGTGACGGCGATAGGGGGGTCCTTCCTACACGACACAAAAACCGTTGGGGATAGGGTCCCTATAGTACTCCTACTTGTTTCTGCTCACATTCCCATCGCAGTCGGTATTTTGTGGTGCTACGTTTACGATGCGCGGCCCATCACAAACGGTTCACAATTATAGAACGTGTATGATGCGCGGCCCATCACAAACGGTTCACTATAATAAGATTAGCTAATCATCGTACGAGTGTCGGAAAGAATTACGAAACGTCAGACTGTCGTAACGTCGTCGTACACGACAACTATCACACACGCAATTCTGTGGTGCAACATTTACGATGCATACTTCATCAGAAACAGTCCATGGTTGTGAATCGTGTACGATAAGGCAACCAACACAAACTTTTAGTTTGGCCGCACCGTTTGTGATATTGTCTGACATCGCACACGCTTTGCAAACGGCAACTGTGTGCATGCTTGCACACGTTTCCTCTCTATGAACCGTCTCAGATTATGGTGTATATCGCAAACGTTTGTGTTTTACCAACCGTGTTGTAATGCCCCGAGACCGTTGCGCCAGGTGCCTTCCAGTTATTCACTGTTGTTGCCTTGTCATTTTCTTGTGTGTTGCATCTTGCCATGTCATCATCCGCATTGCATCTGCATGTTTTTGAAACTTGCATCCGTCCCGGTCTTCCCGTTCCTTCCGTTGTCCGTTCTAAGCCCAGACACACTTGCACGCGCCTGCGGCACGTCCAAAATATTATTTTATAAGTGGCCATAAAATGTTCTCGCAATGGGACAAAAGTTGGCATGCGGTCTTATTACAGTGTAGATAGACCGCCTGTCAATTTTCATCGCATTCGGAGTTTGTTTGATGCCCCCAACGGATAACTATACAGGCAATATAGCCGGTCTTTTCGTCGGATGTTTTTGGTCTTCGGAAATCGTGCTGGGCTACATCTCTCCCCTCTCCTCTCAGCCCAACCCTTCTACACAGCCCGTTACCTAGCCCATCTAACCCCTTCCCTCTCAACCGGTGCGTCGGATCTCGATCGGAGGGTCCGAAAACCCCCAAAACCCACCTAAACCCTAGCCCCTTCCTATTTAAGCAGCCCCCCTTGCCATTTTGGGCATCCCTAGCCCCTAAACCTACCCTAACCCTCCTCCCACCTGCAGCCGCCGCCCCCTCTTTGCATTCCGTGCCCGGCCACCCTTCCTCCGCCACTTGGCACCGCCCCACTCGCTAGCGTCACCGCCAAAGCCACCTGTCCCGCCAGTGCGTCCCTCCAGCCGCCAGGGCCCGCCAAACCTAGATCGGGCCCGGGCAAGCCCATTGGGGCCCGCGCCGAGCCCGAGCAATGCCGCCGCTCCCGCAGGAGCTCCTCCCGAACCCGCAGCTCCGCCTAGCTGCCTCATTGCCGCCGCCTTTAGCCCGCTTCGCCGGAGCACGCCACACCATCCACCGGTGACCTCGACGCCAAGCCAGACCTCCCTCCGTCCTTTGCTCACTCTCCTCTCCCCTGCAGTGTCCTCCTCGCCACCATGCAGCTCCCCGACAGCCGTCATCGACTGGTCCCACGCTCCGCCGCCTTGCCGCGAGCTGGCGCCAGATCCGGCCGGGAGACAGACGGATCCATCCATCCCCGTCGACCCATGGCATCCCCTGCTCGCCTACGCCTCTGTGTCATCATGGACCGCCGCCGGCGTCCCTGCCTTGACCTCTCTCCAGCGAGCACCTCGACCCGTTGACCTCGAGCGCCATCGTGGGCTCGTGCCTCCCAAGGCCCAGCGCACTCCTCCTCAACCGGCCTACCTCCTCCATCGACCGGGCCTTGGCCCAGGGTGAGCACCTGCCCTCTGTATGCACCTATTGGGCCAGCTGGATTTGGCCCAACTCATGTTTTTTCCACGGAGCGATTTACTAATTATCCAGGAGTTTGGCAGTTTTACAGAAAAGACCTTCATGTTCATGCATATCCTAACTCACAAACCGTGCATCGGTTTAAAATGTTATATATATATATAACTTTCTTAGAATTTTATCTAGTTTCATAATATGCAACTTTCGTTCATGTTAAAAATGTTTAAAATGTTGTTTGTTTAAATTTTATTAAATAACTTGCTAAAATGATTTATTTCAGAACTAATTAACCATAGCTCGGTTTTAAATAAACTTCATCTGTAAATGGGGTAGAAAAATGCATAGATTAACATGGTGCACTCATCTAGCATGTTTAACAACTCTAAAATATGGTTTAGGGCAGAACAGTACCAAATCCATAAATTGCATATGAGGTTTTTCCAGAATTGTTGTTTGTTATTTCCGGCCTCTTTGAAACTTGCCTAAATATTTAGTTCACTTATGCCTCACCTCTTGCCATTTTAACCAACATTTAATATTGATGAGTACATAACCGAGAGAGAATTAAATAAGTCATGTGGTGTTTCGTCAATATGCAACTCGTTGCGTATTGAGCTCCACTTAACTTGTAGTTTTGTTTGTGCACTTTGCCATGCCATGCCTCTTTCAACCGGACATGCATCATACTTGATTGTACATCATGCCATGTTTATGCTTGTTGGTTTACCATGTTGTTTGCTCCTTTTCGGTGTTGCTTCTTCTTGTTAGTTCCAGTAACGTCGCGTTTCTGAGGATCCGTTCGACTATGTCTGTTTGTCTTCTTCAAGGACTCGTTCTTCTTCCTTGCAGGATCTCACGCAAGATGACCATACCCTTGATATCACTTCTATCTTTGCTTGCTAGTTGTTCGCTCTATCGCTATGTCGTTCTACCTACCACTTGTTATATCATGCCTCCCATTTTGCCATGTCAAGCCTCTAACCCACCTTCCTAGCAAACCGTTGTTTGGCTAAGTTACCGCTTTTGCTTAGCCCCTCTTATAGCATTGCTAGTTGCAGGTGAAGTTGAAGTTTGTTCCATGTTGGGACATGGATATGTTGGGATATCACAATATCTCTTATTTTAATAAATGCATTTATATACTTGGTAAAGGGTGGAAGGCTCGGCCTTTTACCTGGTGTTTGTTCCACTCTTGCCGCCCTAGTTTCCGTCATGTTCCTTGATTTTGTGTTCCTAACGCGGTTGGGGTTATGGGGCCCCCTTGACAGTTCGCTTTGAATAAAACTCCTCCGGCAAGGCCCAACCTTGGTTCTACATTTTCCTAACAACCTATAACTTTCCCTTGGGTTTTCGCGAGCCCGAGGGTCATCTTTATTTAACCCCCCCCCCCCTGGGCTAGTGCTTCTCTAAGTGTTGGTCCGAACTGAGTAGACTGCGGGGCCACCTCGAGGAAACTTGAGGGTTGGTTTTACTCATAGGATATCTCATCCGGTGCGCCCTGAGAACGAGATATGTGCAGCTCCTATCTAGATTTGTCGGCACATTCAGACGGTCTTGCTAGTCTTGTTTTAGCATTGTCGAAATGTCTTGTAACCGGGATTCCGAGTCTGATTGGGTTGTTCTGGGAGAAGGAATATCCTTCATTGATCGTGAGAGCTTGTGACGGGCTAAGTTGGGACACCCCTGCAGGGTATAAACTTTCGAGAGCCGTGCACGCGGTTATGTGGCAGATAGGAATTTGTTAGTATCCGTTTGTAGAGAACTTGACACATGACTTAATTAAAATGAATCAACCGTGTGTGTAGCCGTGATGGTCTCTTTCCAACGAAGTCCGGGAAGTGAACACGGTCTTGTGTTATGCTTGAACGTAATTAGTTTCAGGATCACTTCTTAATCACTTCTAGCTTCTCGACTGTTGTGTTGCTTCTCTTCTCGCTCTTATTTGTGTATGTTAGCCACCATTTTTGCTTAGCACTTGCTGCAGCTCCACCTCACTACCTCATCCTACCCATAAGCTTAAATAATCTTGATCTCACGGGTGTGAGATTGTTGAGTCCTCATGACTCACAGATACTTCCAAACAGTTGCAGGTGCCGATGATACTAGTGC
The DNA here is from genome assembly GCA_034509565.1 of Triticum monococcum. Lineage (NCBI taxonomy): Eukaryota > Viridiplantae > Streptophyta > Magnoliopsida > Poales > Poaceae > Triticum > Triticum monococcum. Next base: position 370,436,241 of record CM067844.1, on the reverse strand, counting down.
AGGTGGCGCAATCGAGCTCAAGTGGGAGCTCGATGAAGATCTTGGTCATTGTTTTGTGTCTTTTCTGGATGATCTGTAGTGGTGCCCAGTTGGGACGATCGGGGATCAAGCATTTGGGGTTTATCTTCCTTTTATGTTGGTTTTGACCATAGTCGGTCTTTGAGTGTATTTGGATGATGTATGATTTATTTATGTATTGTGTGAAGTGGCGATTGTAAGCCAACTCTTTATCCCTTTCTTATTCAGTACATGGGATTGTGTGAAGATTACCCCTCTTGCGACAAAACCACCATGCGGTTATGACTCTAAGTCGTGCCCTGACACGTGGGAGATATAGCCGCATTGTGGGTGTTACAGGTTGGTAATCAGAGCCATCCCCGACTTAGGAGCCCCCTGCTTGATCGGATCGTTGACATTGTTGAGTCTAGAACAAAAATGTTTAGAGTCTTAGGATTATATATATCAGAGAGTAGGATTCTTTTTACTCTTCAGTCCCTTCATCGCTTTGGTGAGGCCTCCTAACGTAGAAGTTTTGACTTTCCTCTCCTCAAATTTCATGAAAAAAATTAGGATCATGCGGGTATCTTGGAATCGTTCCGATATTCTTGTGATGAGAACATTGTTCTTGGTGCCTCCTGACATTTAGGGGTTGTGGCAGTGTCCCGGGGAGTTGAGCTCCGAGGTGTTGTCGTCACAATTTTATCGTTGCAGTTGTGGAATACCTGAGTTCGCCGACATCGAAAATCTCTTTTATGCAGTTGTTGGTGAGATAACCTCGATGCCACCCAGTACTGGGGCGGGAGTTCGGGAGTATTGCCATAACTCGTATAATGGATGCTTTTCGAAGGTTGAGGTACATGATTTCCGAAGGTTTCTGGGTTATGTGTTGAAGGATGGATACAGCTGGATGTAGGGATTGTTAGTTTGGGTGAGATATTATGCTTCCCATGTATCCCCAACACCTGATTGCATAACCAGAAAGTTTCGGGAGTTTATAAGTTGGAATTCAAGTAGCTCCTAGAATATCTTTTTGACAAATGCGTGATATGGGTTTGGGTAAATCTCTATCATATGTTTGTTTCCGGCTTATTTTGCAAGCGAATCCTTTGTTTTTGTTTTGGTTTGTGGTATTCGAGTTGCTTCAATGTCAAATGTTGATTTCATGCCTTTTTCCTAAGCGGTGTTCTCATATTTCTGTGGGAGTGGTATTCCTTTTCGATCATCGAGATGGTCATGCCAATTCTTTCCAATCTCGTGTTACTCTTCAAGTGGATCCGATCATTTTCAACATCCGCAAGATCAACTCAAAGTCTTCTCAACGTTATTTGTTTCATCCATCCCAAGTTGCCTTTGTTTTCCCCGCCCTCCCACCCCTTTTCTTCAAGGACTCAGATTTCTTAGTCTAGTATCCTCTTATTGATGGGAAGTCTCTCCATTCTTTTCCGTCAATGTTCTTACCCGGTGATTATCATGAAGATGGTCAGGAGCTTCAAGTTCGTCACTCTTCACTCATTTTCTTCTTCGGTGGATTAATTTCAAGCTTCGGTGTTGATCATATCTCTTCATTTTGTTTCACATATTTTTCCCATGTGAATTTCTTATCCGGGCTCTCTTATTTATTCACCTCTCTCTATTCAAATCCGAAGTGCTGAAGATATCTCAGAAGATGTGTGTCTCCATTATCAATCCGTTCAAGCTATTTCGAGGTTGTTATCTCATTAAAGCCATTTAATTCAACCGGTGCAATCTCTCTTTCGAGCGACCTTTTTAACGGTGTATCTTTTGAGTGGGCCTAACCCACGGGCCTTTTCCCAGGATCTTACCTGACACTTCTTTTTGGAGTTATTCTCAAATCTTCTAAAGTTTGACATAAGAATGAATTATAATCAGTCATATGTATTTCTCCAAGATCTTTCAAATTCTTTTCATCTTTGGCTCAACCTTTCCTCTTTTAATCCTTCCGGAGTGTCTCAACAATTCATGGTGGTGTTTCTCGTTTTCATTCTCAGATTTGAAGACCGAAGAAGATTTTTTTTCTCTCAATCTTATCCATTCTCTCAAAGATTCGTGATTCTAGCTTGATGCCATCCTCTCATAATTGTTTTCGATTGTGAGAATTCTTTTCACCCATCCGAAGCATTTCATGAGTTGTTTCCATTTCTTTCCTCCGAAGGCCATCTTTTCAAACATTACTCATTCTCAGCTTTCAGCTCTCGTTCTCCAAATCTTACCGGTGCATCATTCAAGTATTCTCTAATCAGCTCAGGATCTATTCGTTCACATGTATCTAAATCCCCTCAAGTATCTTCATTCATTTTCCAATTATTCCCGGTGTTTCTTTATATTTTCTTTGTTCATTTTCAATTCTTACGGTGGTTCGTTCAAGAGTTCTCTTTCTTGGTTATCATATCAATTCATTCGTTCTTTCCAATCCCACCGGTGGTTTCATCAAGACCTATTCATGTTTGCGCTATATCTTTCTTGACCCTTTAAATGAGAATGAGTAGTAAGCTAAATCCATTGTGTGTCATCAATTTAATTGATGAAGGATAAGCATAATGTAATTCTTATTCTTGCTTCATCGAGTAAATTCAACTCCTTATTCCAGTGGTTCATCAAAATTCTTGGTTTCAATTGTTTCATCTTTCTTTTCCGGAGTTCCAAGTTTTCCGCATTATCCCATCGCGAAGCCCCATCTAAATCATCACAAGGCTTCAGCCTGTGTTTTCAACTTCTCTTTCTTTTTGGTCAATTTTTTTACCGGATTTCTTCACGGAGGCTACATGGTGGTTCATCAAGGATTCTTTTCATTCTTCAATTGGTCTTCAAGATTTCTCTCGAAGTTATGATCCGCCAAGCTACGCAAAGATTAAACATGGTGCTCAACACATGTTTTTTTAGGAGTTCAAGCATTCTTTGCATTCCAAAGTGCAATTCTTTCTCTCTTGTCTCTTGAGGTGGTGTTATGTCATTCTTGACAATTTCCCTTCGTGTTTCATGATTCACAAGTTGTCCGGAATGACATATTTTAAACCCATCATTTTTAATTCATTCATGAGATCCTTTGCAACCCATCAATATTGGGTTATATTTCACCTGAAGCTTTCCCTAAGGATTGTTTCTATTTATGGTGCTTATAAATGACCCAAGTTCTTCATTTATCCTCCCAGTGAAATAAGTTTCTCGTCTCCTTGTTCATATCATCCAATCTATTGTTTTCGGTGGCAGAATTCCACCTCAGTTTTGAGATGTTTTCCATAAGGCCACTATAAGCTTATTCGTTTCGTTGTTGGTTTTTCCAAAAACTCCGTTTTAACCTTCTTAGAGTGCTTTCCTAGTTCATTTGTGGAAGAAGTTGTCATTTTCTTCTTCATCCCTTTATCCCAACGATCTAGCTTCTATTCGTTCATTCCAGAGGCATTGTGATGTTGCACTCTTCGACCCATCATCCCATTTTTGTCAAAGATCATGTTCTTTCTTTTGCTTATCCATTTCCAACCGGAGTGTTGTGCCCTCTTTTCAAGCTCTTCCCATTCTGTCAAGTTTTTGCCTCCATTCTCAACCGGAGTGCTGTCTGAAATCTTTCTCACCCATTGTGCCATTCTTTCAATAGTTCGGAGGCAGTGTGTTGTGGATTTCATCAAGTATCCTCTCATCTTGTCAAGTTCATGTTCAATTCCGTCCATTTACAGTCGGAGTGTTGTCCAAATTATATCATTCTTATTCCTTCTCTATCTTGTTTTAACCGGAGTGTTGTGTATATCATTCCTCTTCTAACCGGAGTCTCATCCAAGTGCTTTCATTTTGCCAAGTTCATATTATTGCCTTCCATTACCAACCGAAGTGTTGTCGTAATTGATCTTTATCGGTCCTTGTACATCTCATTTCATCTGGAGTGCTTGCATGTACTTCCTGTCCATTGCAACACTTTTTCTTATGTCTTTCAACCTACAAGGTTCTAGTAATGTTCCTTGTTCCTCTTTTCTAACGGAGTGTTTTCAACTTCGTTCTTCTCCGTTGTATTCTTTTCTCGAAATTGTTAAACCTCTCAAGGTTAGTGGTTTCACTCATTTGTCAAAGAAGCAACTTAGTTTCACCTCTTCTCTTCCTCTTCCGTTTCCCTCCGGTGCGATCCTAGATCTCGGGACGAGATCCTCTTGTAGTGTTGGACTGTTATAACGCCCTGAGACTGTTGCGCCAAGTGTCTTCCAGTTATTCGTTGTTGTTGCCTTGTGTCGGTGGGAACGACACCTATGGGATCACAAGAATCCCTACTACGGTTAGCGAGGTGCGGGGTCATGAGAAGAGTGGATCTAACAGGCAGCGCACGGTTCGTTTATCCAGGTTCGGGCCGCGAGGATGCGTAAAACCCTACTCCTGCTTTGGTGAATTGTATATCTGTGTTCTTGAGCTAGCTATGGGGCGTGAGGAGCCCCAAAAAGCCGAATCCTTCTCCTGGTCGCCTCGGGCCTCCTTTTATAGAAAAAGGGATTGCCACAGTGGCACACAGGAGGTGGAAAGGGTACAGTGATGCGAGGTTATCCCTCTCATTACATCACAAGGCGCATTTAATGCGTCTTGCTTAGGTGTCCTTGCTTTATCGGGGACGGGGGAGAAACCTGTCTCGTCCGTCATAGCTCCTTCTTGTGTCGACACGCGCCCTGGCCAGCGACGCCTGTGATGCCATGTAGGTAGGCAGGCAGCTGAGGTGGCGCAGTGGTGGGTCTTCATGAAGATCTGCATGCCGCCACGTAGGTGCCTGCCCAGCTGGTTGGGTCGGCAGCTGCATGCGAACGGTGGAGGAGGTTTAGTCGGTGTGGGCCTGATGGTGGCCCTGCGGGTGTCCTCAGTAAGGGCCTTGCTGGGGCCCCGGCAAGGGTCTTGCCGGGGTGCCTGCTGTCATCCCCGGCAAGGCGCTTGCCGGGGGCCTTGTGGTCTTCCTCGGCTAGGATCCCGCCAAGGGTTGTCGTCTCCTTATTGCGTACCTGATCTTGAATGTCTTCACAAAGATCTGCATGTCGCCACGGGGATGTCTCCCGAATCCTTGCCCTTTGGTGGCAGTGGACTCAAGGGTGATTTGCTCCGTAGGTGCGGGGCGAGTCGCCGTGGCAAGGGTCTTGTCGGGGCTGCTAGAACTATCTCCCGGCAAGGATCTTGCCGGGGGAGTCCGCTTCGTCCCATTTGCTCTTCGTGGTCTTGGCCTTGGCATCGTAGTTCTCTTGAGCTTCGGTCTTACCCTGGCTCACCTCCCTTGCCTTGCTTGGTGTGGTGGTGCCCATGGCTCAGACTACCCGTGCACAGTTATAGGGGTACAAAAAGTGTACCCCTGTTTTTGTACACCGACAGGAGCCCCCGGGCCTGGTCCACACATAAGCGCAACGCGTTGTTGGGCCAGGCCCAAAAACGGTGCGCGTGCAGGGGGCGGTTTTTACCGCGGTAAGATTCTTCGCGTGCTACGCTTCCCATGACTCCCACGCGTGGTTCGGTGTGGGGAGGCGCGTGTGACGTGGGCGGCATGCCTGGGGTTGGTTCCCGCAGGCATGCGTCACACCACAGTTAATGTGAAAGGAGGCGGCTCGTGTTTTCCCCCATAAAAAAGGAATAACCGCGGGCGCGCTACTCACTTTCTCCTCTTTCCTCGTGCCTTTTCCAATCTCAGTGCTGCCGTTTCCTCTCTTCCTTCCTTCCTAAGCTTCTTTCATCGCCTGCCATCATTGCTTCACCATCCCCCTTCCGCCGCCCTCTAAACTTCTTGATCGCCATGGCGCCCAAATCCGTCAAGGGCAAGGGGGTGGCTAAGGGCGCTGGGACTATGGAGCCGGCAGAGAGCGCGTTGTCGGGGGACCGGACGAAGTCCGCCTTTTTCTTCCCCTCGACGGTTGATGTTCAAGAGCTCCGGGCCTCCTTCAGGCCCCAATGGGGAGCGAAGACGGGGGAAGAGAATTCGGGACACCCGGTGACGCGCGTCATTCCTGCCGCTTGCACCAATCCTGCTCCAAATCGGTATCCCTTTTTCGTCGATTATCTTTCTTGCGGGTTATGCCCCCCTTTCTCCGATTTCTTCTGCGACATTATGCACACCTTTGGCTTTCGCCTCTTGGATTTTACTCTGAATGCGGTGGCGTGCATGGCTTTCTTCGTGCATCTTTGCGAAGGCTTTGCCGGGGTGCAGTCCAACACGGCGCTCTTCCGCCATTACTTCTTCCCTCGGATCCAGACGAGAGGTGCCGTCTCTGGTTGCGTCACCTGGATCCAAAGATCCAAGGGGGCGTACCCGGACGGTGCCGTGAAGGAGAGGTGGGAGGAATGGCATGGCCGGTGGTGCTGGATTGAGGATGAAAACCCGCCGGAATTCTGCAAGGTCCGCCGAGTGCCACCGGTCCGTGGCAGCGATTGGAGCGATGTCGACGCTGCCGACGGGAGGCTCACTGTTGCCACTACTAGGATTCTCCGGCTCACCCGGGCCGGACTCACCCTTGAGATGATCAGGGCGGACTTCATTCGCCATCGGATCGCCCCGTTGCACAACAAGGGGAGGCTAGCTTGGCTCTTTACGAATCCGGCTGACATTATGCGACTTCGCCCCGGCCTCGATCACAACTTCACACTGCTGGCGCATGCCCACTTCTGCCAACGGCTTTTCCAGCTTGATGTGGGTCGCGATGGCGAGGTCGAACGGACCGGCAAGGCCGCGAGGGCTGCCGCAAAGGTTGGCAAGGCCCTCAAGGGTCCATTTTTCAAGCTGCCAGCGGGGGTGGTCCCGTTGTGCAACAATTCACATCGGTCCAAGATCATCGCCATGATGCCGGACTGTAATGCGCACGGCCCTGTCCCGAGCTGGAAGGAGCCGAGGGACGCGGATGTGCAGCAATTCTTTGACACCCTGATCAAGGTGTATGTCAATGCTGACACCAAGCGGTGGCTTGTCATGGACACCACCCAGGCAGAGCTGGACTACATCGCCACTAGGGCGAGGGAGGCAGAGCTTGCCATGGAGGCCGGCAGCACCGGGGGTGTGGAGGACAATGCCGCAATGGCTGCGGAGGAAGAGGAGCTCACCCGGTGGGCGGCGGCCTCCGGGGAGGTCAGCAGCGCCGACACTGGAGCTCCGCTCGTTGAAGACGCGGCCGACAAGTCGTTGGAGGAGGAGGAGGTGGCGGCGGGCTCGATGCCAACCAGGGGAAGAGGGCGAATCCTACGGCGGGTTGGCTCCGGCGAGCCGGTCGGGCCCGGCAGGGCTACCTGGCCTCAATTGACCCTGGAGGGGTCTGGGCGTCACACGAGGGCCACGGCAGCCAAGAGGCTGACGAAGGCCGCTGAGAAGAAGAAGACAACAGCCCCTTCCTCATCTGGGCGCGCACAAACCCCGCCGTCTTCGCCTCCTCTGGCAGATGTCGACTCGGATGTTGACGCGGAGGTCACTTTTGATCTCGGGCCTCTCAGCCCGAAGAGGAAAAGGAAAGTGGTGGAAGAGGAGGAGGTGGATGACGAGTAAGTACTCCGTTCCTTACTGCCACTTCCATTCCTCTGAATTAAGTCACTCATCTTGATCCGTTTTTGCTTTTGCAGGGATGCAGAGACGTTGGCCCAGAGGGTGAAGAGGGTGAAGGCCTCGGCGAGCAGTCAGCCCCCAGCTGGGGCTTCAAAGACGCCAATGGTGGTCTTGAGCAGCCCAGACAGTAGCCCCTGGCACAGCCCCCAGCGTAAGTTCGTCACCCTCCTCTCATTCGACATGTGGTAGGCGTTCGATGCTATGGTGTTGACCTTGCCGGGTTTGCAGGAGGGGAGCGGCAGCAGGAGGAGCCGCAGAGGGCTACCCCCAACACACCACCCCCATCGACTACGCCGCCGCGAGGGGCGTCCCCGGCAAGGGCATCAAGCATGGAGCCCACACCCATGGAGGAAGAGGGGAACTTGGGCGCTGGTGACTCTGCCACGGCGTCGGATGCTGGCGGGGAGGGGACTTCTGCTTCACAGCCTGGCACTGGTGAGTCTCCTGTCCTCCGTCTCTGTTTTTCCCTTATTCTTTTTTTTGGCTTCAATGCTCCCATTACTACCCAGGCCCTCCTTCAATAGGTATGGAGGACGTGGATACTGTTGTTGGGAACATTGCTGAGGAGGCCGCCAGGGATGCTGACGAGGTCGCCGATGATGAGGCCGCCAAGGATGCTACCAAGGACACCGCTGCGGGGGCCGCCAAGGCGACCGGCGAAGCTTCTACCGAGGGCACCAATGGTGGGCCTGCCGGGGACGCCGGCAAGGCCACTGCCGAGGAAGAGGTGGTTGATGATCAGCCTCCCTCCTCCTCAACCTCGGGCCCGGCAGATATCTGAAGGTGGGCGACGATCTTTTCGTCCATCTCCCAGGGGGCGTCAAGTTCTCGGGCGCCCGCCGAAGGGGAAGTCTTTGACGGCGAGGTGCTTGCCACCACCGGGCTCGAGGTTCTCGGTGAGCCGGGCATTGGCGGTGATGGTTCTCCAGAAGAGCACCTTTTCCGTGCTATGGGGGCCAACTTCCGAAAACTCCAGGCGCTCTACCGTGTCCGTCTGGACAAGGTTAAGTCCAGGACGGCAACGGTGGACCAGGCGAAGGTGGATTTCAAGGCGCTCGTTGTTGAGACACAGACCTGGTTCCACCAGACATGCGAGGAGCAGAGGGCCTTTCAGGAGGAATTGGCCAAGCGCAATGTCGAGCTCACCATGAAGATGGCTGACATCGAGAAGGCCCAGTAAAAGGCGGCGAACTTCGCTGCCGCGGCCGAGGCCGTTCAGAACTAGCATCAAGCCGCACTAGATTCCCAGGAAGAGGACCTCACTATGCGTGAGGCGAAGCTTTCCGCAGCGCTCCATGGCAAGGATGAGAAGCTCGAGGCCCTTGTCGCGCGGCGGACTCACGAGCTGGAGTAGAGGCACAAGGAGGCACTCGATGCCCGGGCTTTGGCCCATGCCGGCAAAGTAAGGGAGTTGGAGGTGGCGCAGGACGAGCTGAAGGAGTAGGCCCTCAAGCTGTCCAACGAGAAGAGCATGCTCAACAGCGCCTTGGTGGAGGCGCAAGGAGCGGTCATCAGCAGGGTTGGGGAGCTCTCCGAAGCGCAAAACTCCGTCAGAGATCTCAAGCTGAAGCTGGAGGATCTCGAGAAGATGTTGTCGGAGAGCAGGGCTCGGGAGGAGACCTCGACCAGGAGTCTGGAGGAGAAGAAGCAGCTGCGGGCGAACGAGGCCGCCTCCCACCAAGAATATGTGGCGGGCGAGAACAGATGGATCAGCCGTCTGGAGGAAGTCACCGGCAGGGTCACCTCGTAGTTGGCCACCATGGGGATGCCAAACGTGAGGTATGCCCCTGAGCGCAGCGGGACCGTCAACACCAAGCTGACTCTGTTCTTCGAGGGCGTCCTTGGAGCCTTGGCTTATCTTCATTCCAGCAGAGCGGCCACGTTGGCCGGGGAAGCCCGGCAACTTTGCCGGGGGGTCATGACCAAGGTCCTCACCAAGATGGCGTACTAGAACCCCGACCTCGACTTCGGTGCCGCGATGGATAGCTTGCCGGACGGTATTGACCTCATGGTGCTCAAGGAGCGCATCAAGCCCGTCATCAGCAGCATCGACGAAATCAAGAGGGTGGAAGGCCAGCGCCTGGATTAGGCATCCCGTTCTTCACCGCCGCTGCAGGTTCACGACCAATACAAATTTCATCTTTAGTTAGAACCGCAGCAATGATGTGATGTAATATAACTTTGCAGTACTTTTAATTTCATGCACATTATTTCCCCGTTCAATTCCTCTTTGTATGCGCGCCCTACGTTGATTGGGTAGGCTCACCGGCGCGGAAGCCCCCAGCGGCGTTTTGGGGACGGATCCACATGGGCCTGCTCGGTACGCGTGCTGTCGGACGAGCCACCTTTCCATTCTGAACGCGGCTGCTCGAACTGTCGAGCTTGACTCGAGTCAGAATCGAGAGCATTGTTGATCGCGAAAGGCTACTCTGTCATTCCCGGCGCAGCCGCTTGAGCTGTTGAGCGGACTCGAAATAGGGCAAGGGTGTTGCCGATCGTGGGAGAGCCCCCTGGCGTGCAGGTTTCTCATACAAAGGCATGACATCTCTGGGGGGAAAAACCTCATATAAGAAGGATAGAACAAATAAGGGTTCAGTGCAACTTAGCTTCTGTTTGCAGTCGCTCGAGCGCTGATCTTCCGGCCTCCTTCCCCCCCCCAAGAACCACAAAGACAAAGGAGAGTTGGGCTGATAGCTAGAGCCGATTCTCACAACTGCGCCCCCTACCTGGAGCGCCAAAGATGTCGGTGGGAATGACACCTATGGGATCACAAGAATCCCTACTACGGTTAGCGGGGCGCGGGGTCGTGAGAAGAGCGGATCTAACAGGCAGCGCACGGTTCGTTTATCCAGGTTCGGGCCGCGAGGATGCATAAAACCCTACTCCTTCTTTGGTGGATTGTATATCTGTGTTCTTGAGCTAGCTATGGGGCGTGAGGAGCCCCAAAAAGCCGAATCCTTCTCCTGGTCGCCTCGGGCCTCCCTTTATAGAAAAAGGGGTTGCCACAGTGGCACACACGAGGTGGAAAGGGTACAGAGATGCGAGGTTATCCCTTGCATTACATGACAAGGCGCATTTAATGTGTCTTGCTTAGGTGTCCTTGCTTTATCGGGGATGGGGGAGAAACCTATCTCGTCCGTCACCGCTCCTTCTTGTGTTGACACGCGCCCTGGCCAGCGACGCCTGTGATGCCACATAGGTAGGCAGGCAGCTGAGGTGGCGCAGTGGTGGGTCTTCATGAAGATCTGCATGCCCCCACGCAGGTGCCTGCCCAGCTGGTTGGGTCGGCAGCTGCATGCGAACGGTGGTGGAGGTTTAGTCGGCGTGGGCCTGATGGTGGCCCTGCGGGTGTCCTCGGTAAGGGCCCTGCTGGGGCCCCGGCAAGGGTCTTGCCGGGGCGCCTGCTGTCATCCCCGGCAAGGCGATTGCCGGGGGCCTTGTGGTCTTCCTCGGCTGGGATCCCGCCAAGGGTTGTCGTCTCCTTAGTGTGTACCTGATCTTGAATGTCTTCACAAAGATCTGCATGTCGCCACGGGGATGTCTCCTGAATCCTTGCCCTTTGGGGGTAGTGGACTCAAGGGTGATTTGCTCCGTAGGCGCGGGACGAGTCGCCATGGCAAGGGTCTTGCCGGGGCTGCTAGAACTGTCTCCCGGCAAGGATCTTGCCGGGGGAGTCCGCTTTGTCCCCTTTGCTCTTCGTGGTCTTGGCCTTGGCATTGTAGTTTTCTTGAGCTTCGGTCTTACCCTGGCTCACCTCCCTTGCCTTTCTTGGTGTGGTGGTGCCCGTGGCTTAGACTGCCCGTGCACAGTTATAGGGGTACAAAAAGTGTACCCCTCTTTTTGTACACCGACACCTTGTAATTCGCTTGCGTGTTGCATCTTGTCATGTCATCTCCTGCATTTCATCTGCATGTTTTCGAAACATGCATCCGTCCCGGTCTCCCCGTTCCTTCCATTGTCCGTTCTGAGCCCAGACACACTTGCACACGCCCGCGGCATGTCCGAAATATTATTTTATAAGTGGCCAGAAAATGTTCTCGGAATGGGACGGAAGTTGGTGTGTGGTCTTATTATAGTGTAGATAGACCGCCTATCAATTTTCATCGCATTAGGAGTTCGTTTGATGCCCCAACGGATAACTATAGAGGCAATATAGTCGATCTTTTCATCGGATGTTTTTGGTCTCCGAAAACCGTGCCGAGCTGCATCTCTCCCCTCTCCTCTCAGCCCAACCCTTCTACACAGCCCATTACCTAGCCCATCTAACCCCTTCCCTCTCGACCGGTGCGTCCGATCTCGATCGGAGGGTCCGAAAACCCCCAATACCCACCTAAACCCTAGCCCCTTCCTATTTTAAGCAGCCCCCTTGCCATTTTGGGCATCCCTAGCCCCTAAACCTACCCTAACCCTCCTCCCACCTGCAGCCGCCGCCCCCTCTTTGCATTGCGTGCCCGGCCACCCTTCCTCCGCCACTTGGCGCCGCCCGACTCGCTAGCGCCGCCCCAGCCACCGCCAAAGCCACTGGGAGGGCACCACATGCCCCGCCAGCGCCTCCCTCCAGCCGCCAGGGCCTGCCAAACCCAGATCTCGCTCGAGCAAGCCCATCGGGGCCCTCCCTGAGCCCAAGCAGCGCCGCCGCTCCCGCAGGAGCTCCTCCCGATCCCGCAGCTCCGCCTAGCTGCCTCCTTGCCGTCGCTGTCAACCGGCTTCGCCGGAGCACGCCACACCATCCGAAGGCGACCTCGACCCCAGGCTGGACCTCCCTCCGCCGCCCTCTCCTTTCTTCTCCCTCCGTCCTCTGCTCACTCTCCTCTCCCCTGCACTGTCCTCCTCACCGCCATGGAGCTCCCCGACTGCCGCCATTGACTAGTCATGTGCTCCGCCGCCTTGCCGCGAGCTGGCGCCGGATCCGGCCGGGAGACAGGCGGATCCATCCATCCCCATCGACCCCTGGCCTCCCCTGCTAGCCTATGCCGCTGCCTCATCATGGACCGCCGTCGGCGTCCCTGCCTTGACCTCTCTCCAGTGAGCACCTCGACCCGTTGACCTCGAGCACCCGCCTCCAGTGCCATCGTGGGCCGATGCCACCCAAGGCCCAGCGCACTCCTCCTCAACCGGCCTACCTCCTCCACCGACCGGGCCTTGGCCCAGGGTGAGCACCCGCCCTCTGTATGCTCCTGTTGGGCCAGCTGGATTTGACCCGACTCATGTTTTTTTCCTGCAGAGCGATTTACTAATTATCCAGGAGTTTGGCAGTTTTACAGAAAATACCTTCATGTATATGCATATCCTAACTCACAAATCATGCATCGGTTTAAAATGTTTTATATATGTAACTTGCTTAGAATTTTATCTAGTTTCATAATATGCAACTTTCATGCATGTTAAAAATGTTAAAAATGTTGATTGTTTAAATTTGCTTAAATAACTTGCTAAAATGATTTATTTCATAACTAATTAACCCGTAGCTCGGTTTTAAATAAACTTTATATGTAAATGGGGTAGAAAAATGCATAGATTAACATGGTGCACTCATCTTGCATGTTTAACAACTCTAAAATATGGTTTAGGGCAGAACAGTACCAAATCCATAAATTGCATATGAGGTTTTTCCGGGATTGTTGTTTGTTATTTCCGACCTCTTTTAAACTTGCCTAAATATTTAGTTCACTTATGCCTCACCTCTTGCCATGTTAACCAACATTTAATATTGATGAGTACATAACCAAGAGAGAACTAAATAAGTCATGTGGTGTTTCGTCAATATGCAACTCGTTGCATATTGAGCTCCACTTAACTTGTAGTTTTGTTTGTGCACTTTGCCATGCCATGCCTCTTTAAACCGGAAATGCATCATACTTGATTGTGCATGATGCCATGTTATGCTTGTTGGTTTACCATCTTGTCTGCTCCTTTCCGGTTTTGCTTCTCCTTGTTAGTTCCAGTAACGTCGCATTTGTCAGGATCCGTTCGACTACGTCCCTTTGCCTTCTTCATGGACTCTTTCTTCTTCCTTGCGGGATCTCAGGAAAGATGACCATACCCTTGATATCACTTCAATCTTTGCTTGCTAGTTGTTCGCTCTATCGCTATGTCATTCTACCTACCACTTGTTATATCATGCCTCCCATTTTGCCATGTCAAGCCTCTAACCCACCTTCCTAGCAAACCATTATTTGGCTAAGTTACCGCTTTTGCTCAGCCCCTCTTACAGCGTTGCTAGTTGCGGGTGAAGTTGAAGTTTGTTCCATGTTGGGACATGGATATGTTGGGATATCACAATATCTCTTATTTTAATTAATGCATCTATATACTCGGTAAAGGGTGGAAGGCTCGGCATTTTGCCTGGTGTTTTGTTCCACTCTTGCTGCCCTAGTGTCCGTCATACCGGTGTTATGTTCCTTGATTTTGCGTTCCTAACGCGGTTGGGGTTATGGGGCCCCCTTGACAGTTCGCTTTGAATAAAACTCCAGCAAGGCCCAACCTTGGTTTTACATTTGCCTACCAACATATAACTTTCCCTTGGGTTTTCGTGAGCCCGAGGTTCATATCTATTTAACCCCCCCCCCCCCGGGCCAGTGCTTCTCTAAGTGTTAGTCCGAACTGAGTAGACTGCGGGGCCACCTCTGGGAAACTTGAGGGCTGGTTTCTCGTATGATGTCTCATCCGGTGTGCCTTGAGAAAAAGATATGTGCAATTGCTATCGGGATTTGTTGGCACATTCGGGCGTTCTTGCTGGTCTTGTTTTAGCATTGTCGAAATGTCTTGTAACCGGGATTCCGAGTCTGATCGGGTTGTTCCGGGAGAAGGAATATCCTTCGTTGATCGTGAGAGCTTGTGATGGGCTAAGTTGGGACACCCATGCAGGGTATCAACTTTTGAGAGCCGTGCCCGCGATTATGTGGCAGATAGGAATTTGTTAATATCCGGTTGTAGAGAACTTGACACGTGACGTAATTAAAATGAATAAACCGCGTGTGTAGCCATGATGGTCTCTTTCCGGTGGAGTCCGGGAAGTGAACATGGTCTTGTGTTATGCTTGAACGTAAGTAGTTTCAGGATCACTTCTTGATCACTTCTAGCTTCTCGACAGTTGCGTTGCTTCTCTTCTCGCTCTTATTTGTATGTTAGACACCATTTTACTTAGCGCTTGATGCAGCTCCAGCTCACTATCTCATCCTACCCATAAGCTTAAATAGTCTTGATCTCACAGGTGTGAGATTGCTGAGTCCTCGTGACTCACAGATACTTCCAAATAGTTGCAGGTGCCGATGATACCAGTGCAAGTGGCGCAACCGAGCTCAAGTGGGAGCTTGATGAAGATCTTGGTCGTTGTTTTGTGTATTTTTTGTATGATCAGTTGTGGTGCCCAGTTGGGACGATCGGGGATCTAGCATTTGGGGTTTATCTTCCTTTTCTGTTGGTTTTGACCGTAGTCGGTCTTTGAGTGTATTTGGATGATGTATGATTTATTTATGTATTGTGTGAAGTGGCGATTGTAAGCCAACTCTTCATCCCTTTCTTATTCAATACAAGAGATTGTGTGAAGATTACCCCTCTTGCGACAAAACCACCATGCGGCTATGCCTCTAAGTCGTGCCCCAACACGTGGGAGATATAGCCGCATTGTGGGTGTTACACGTGTGTGTCGTAATGACCTGGAGGGCGTAATTTCTCCATAATTTAATTTCTGCTATTTCAAATTGTACTGGATTTGAATTTGAATTTTAATGTATGCTACAGCTTTATTCATATCCATCAGGTTCAAACAACCAATGCATTATTCGATTCATAGGTACATATGTTCAAGAATTACATAAGAAACAAATAAAGAATGGTGAACCACGGTTGTATGCTTGTACTATTAAAGACGGTAAAGAAAGAGGCGAAATACATTCTGGCTGCTGAACAAGGTGAAGTGGAATGCCCATATTGTGCCTTCCTCCATGCAGAAGGCATGCACGACTCTAGTCCAACCCCTTCTGATGGTCAACCGCCCATCCTTCACGGTCTGCATGAAAACATCTGGATAATCATCGTGTTCTGGTAGAAATACTTTAACCATTGCATGCCCACCAATCATGTAGTTTGAGAGGTAATCTTGAGTAAACTGCTTTGGCAACCATTGCAAAGGAAAAAGATTCATACATTGTCATCTAACACAACTCATTACGGGCAGTAAGAAGAAGGCTACAGAGCTCTTACTTACCATCCCGCAGTTCGTTGTTGTCTTGGATGAAGTGTAAGCAAATAGTTTAATTTCCATCTTTGGACCCATTTTACTCACAATCTTTATCAGCTTCCTCACTTGATGCTGGTTCATCGATATCTCATTGCCCCATACGCAGAAAGGGTCAACATGCGGATCTTTACCAATGAGATATGTACCTAAAAGCACCAAGTTAATATTAGAAGCTAAACAGTAATTGCACAATGGTGTAGTACAACACTCTTTTGTAATACTCCCTCCGCTCCTAAATATTTGTCTTTCTAGCGATTTCAACAAGTGACAACATACGTAGCAAAATGAGTGAATCTACACTCTCAAATATGTATATATACATCTGTATGTGGTAGTCCATTTGAAATCTCTAAAAAGACAAATATTTAGGAACGGAGGGAGTATCTTATAACATCCAATATACTCACATATTAGATGAATTAACATCTTATATTATGGGACAGAAGGATTTTAGTACATTCTTACAAATTATTGGCTGATTAACTACTAGTGTATCCATGGTTACAGTTAGTTTGAGCTAGTTCGGGCTCAAATAGCCCTAAAGTATATCTAAACATGAGGGCTAGTTTGAGCTAGTTGCATCTATAACCCACCCAAAAAACTATCCAACCCAAGAGGTGCTAATTGGAGCTATCTCTCCTAGTGCATTTATTGTCAATCTAACCCTGCCATCCAAACAACTCTTTGGATGGAGTCAGTTCAGGGTTAGTCATAAACTAGAAATTAACTCTAAGCTCTAGCTAAGTTGACTATCCAAACATGGTTGTGTTGTTGTTGTTGTTGCTGCTCTTCTGCGTATATCTAGACATCATTAGAACATTAATGTAACACCCTTCCTTGTTGCTATGTAGCCTAGGATTGCATATTTAGCCATTAAGTACAGTGCATGTTGCTATGTAGCCTCAGATATATTACATATGGCCCTAGTTAACCTAATGATAAATGGGTTGCAGATATATTTAGTTAAAAGTCTGATTCACCGGTTAGTTCCTTATCAGCCCCCGGCCTATATGGTACCAGCTATCGATATCCTGAACAGTGAGCGGATATAAGCCATGGGATGAAACTAACCTTGATGGAAAACAATAGTCATTCCCAAAATTGTCTTGTGTAGGTACATCGAGAAGCATGTTAAGCACAACACGCTAAACATTAACCAAAATTATCCATGGCAGACAAAATAATCTCCAAAAGATAGCTTCAGTGTGCAGGTTTAAGCATGCTAGTAAAGCAAAACAAGTGGAAACGTGTGTTAACTGCAACAGGCCTAACATTTAACAACAAGCAAACATATTCATTCAAACTGGTATTGTGCCGGTCTAAGTACACTTCTTATTGTTAAAAAAATGGAAAAGCATGTTAACTACAAGATGCAGCAACCAAATGTAGCCATTCATAGTTGTATTGTTGAAACTGGTACTGGTGAAATTGAACTACACAGTTCATATTTGCACATATAGAACATCACGTTGTGAATAACTGGAATAAACAAGGCATACTACGAACAGCCAAAGATAGCATTTCAAACTAGACATATGCTAACTACAAACAACTAAACAATCAAAAAACATTAAAAGAGGCATATGCTAGCTATAGCAGGCTTAACAACAAGCAAATATATGCATTCCTATCGGTATGTTTAAAACTGGATTGATGAAATATACTGCACAGTAAATAATTGCACATATAGAGCATCACATTGTGAACAGCTGAAATAAACAAGGCATACTGCAAACAACCAGATATAGCAATTAAAACTGGACATATTTTCACTACACTACAAAAGGAACTCAACAAAACAAATCATGGGTTTCCCCTGTGAAGAGGCACGGCAAAACAAATCATGGGTTTCCTCACTTGTCATAGATGGGCTTGTTCCCGTGGGAAGAGCACGGACCCTGGATGCACTCCATGTTGTCGCAGATGGGCTCCTTCCCCTTGGAAGAGCACGGCTGTAGGGTGCCCTCCCTGATGTCGCAGACGGGCGCTTTCCCCTTGGAAGAGCAGATGGGCTCTTTCCCGTTGGAAGAGCCGGAGAGGGTGCTCTCCTCGTGGTCGCCATCAATGAGGTCTGACTTGGAACCTGTGGATCCCAAGCCAGCGTCGCAGAACGTGTCCTTCAGAAATGACAAAAGAGGCTCGATGGCGATGTAGGATAGAAAATTGTTGATAGCGAGCCAGATGATATTAGCGGCGGGGTCGTGGATGAGATCGACAGTGATTGAACCCGAGGGGTTGGGGTGGGCCACTTAAACTGTGACATAGCCCGCCTCAGGCCATCGCTGTCGATGACCTCGATGTCATATCCGGCGGCCGAGACATGCCCACATACTCTAGCCCGCTGCTTGAGTGCCTGCCGCCAGTAATGGTCGTCAGCTTCCTCAGCGACGTCGGGCAAAGAGAACGCGATACACCTCTTTTGGGCCAGTCGCTCCTCGAGCTCCATGGGAAGTGTAGCCGGGCTTAGGCTACGGCACTCTGGACTGGGGAATGGGGATGGGGATCTATGGGAAAGGGGGTGTTTGGCAGGCATCATTTGAGAAACTCAGGGCGTCTTGGGTATGGAGATGAGTGGGTAAGCTGCACAGGCAAACCGGAAGATGTTGACAATGGAGGCCTTGCGGCGGCGGCAGTGGCAGGGATCTTGCTAGGGTTTTGAGCAAGGGAGGGGTGTGTGTGTGCGCGTGCACGCCCGAGGAGGTTTTGGTGTGTGTGTGTGTGTGGAGTGGGGCAGGGCGTGTTTGAGGAAATGACGCGGGTACTGAAAATTTTACTACGCGCGGGAGTCAAATGCGGGAGTGAAATGTCGGGGCTATTGAAAATTTTGATGATAGTGCATCGCACACGGTCCGGAAATAACAACCATGTGTTATGAAACAGAAAAACCCTCGAGGCAGACAGATATTTTCTAGGGATGCAGGCAGGATTGGGAACAAGAAACGTCGCACATGGTCCGGAGATAAAAACCGTGTGTTATGAAACAGAAAAACCCTCAAGGCGGGCAGATATTTTCTAGGGATGCAGGCAGGATTGGGAACAAGAAACATCACACACGGTCCGGAGATAACAACCATGTGTTATGAAACAGAAAAACCCTTGAGGCGGGCAGATATTTTTGAGAGGGGGAGTGTAACGCCCTCGATGCGGCTATATCTCCCACGTGTCGAAGCACGACTTAGAGGCATAACCGCATTGAAAGCAATGTCGCAAGTGAGGTAATCTTCACACAACCCATGTAATACATAAGGGGAAAAGACACATAGTTGGCTTACAATCGCCACTTCACACAATTACATGAATAAAGCATTACAACATCCAAATACAGTCAAGGTCCGACTACGGAACCAAAATAAAAGAAGAACCCCAAATGCGACACGGTCCCCGATCGACCCCAACTGGGCTCCACTACTGATCAACTAGAACGAAACAACACAAAGGACAAGATCTTCATCGAGCTCCTCCTGAGCTGGGTTGTGTCATCTGCACGGACTCATCGGCACCTGCAAGCTGGTTTTGGAAGTATCTGTGAGCCACGGGGACTCAGCAATCTCGTACCCTCGCAATGAAGACTATTTAAGCTTATGGGTAAGGTAAAGGTATGACATGGGCTGCAGCAAGCGACTAGCATATATGGTGGCTAACATACGCAAATGAGAGCGAGAAGAGAAGGCAAAGCACGGTCGATAAAAGTATGATCAAGAAGTGATCCTAAACAACCTACGTCAATCATAACTCCAACAACCGTGTTCACTTCCCGGACTCCACCGGAAAGAGATCATCACCGTTACACACGCGGTTGATGTATTTTAAAATTAAGGTCAACTTCAGGTTTTCTACAACCAGATATTAACAAATTCCCATCTGCCCATAACCGCGGGCACGGCTTTCGAAAGTTCAAATCCCTGCAGGGTGTCCCAACTTAGCCCATGACAAGCTCTCACGGTCAACGAAGGAATAGACCTCCACCCGAGACATTCCGATCAGACTCGGTATCCCGGTACAACAAGACATTTTGACAGGGTAAAACTAAACCAGCAACACCGCCCGAATGTGCCGACAAATCCCGATAGGAGCTGCACATATCTCTTTCTCAGGGCACACTCAGATGAGACATCCTACGAGTAAAACCAACCCTCAAGTTGCCCCGAGGTGGCCCCGCAGTCTACTCGGTCGGACCAACACTCAGAGGAGCACTGGTCCGGGGGGGTTAAAATAAAGATGACCCTTGAGTCTGCAGAACCCAAGGGAAAGAAAAGGCTAGGTGGCGAATGGTAAAACCAATGTTGGGCATTGCTGGAAGAGCTTTACTTAAGGCGAACTGTCAAGGGGTTCCCATTATAGCCCAACCGCGTAAGAGACGCAAAATCCCGGAACATAACACCGATATGACGGAAACTAGGGCGGGAAGAGTGGAACAAAACACCAGGCATAAGGCCGAGCCTTCCACCCTTTACCAAGTATATAGATGCATTAATTAAATAAGATATATTGTGATATCCCAACAAGTAAACATGTTCCAACAAGGAACAACATCTCCAGGTCCCAACAAGGAACAAACTTCAATCTTCACCTGCAACTAACAACGCTATAAGAGGGGCTGAGCAAAGTGGTAATATAGCCAATCAATGGTTTGCTAGGACAATGGTGGGTTAGAGGCTTGGTTTAACAATATGGGAGGCATGATAAGCAAGTGGTAGGTATCGCAGCATAGGCATAGCAAAAGAGCGAGCAAACTAGCATAGCAAAGATAGTAGTGATTTCGAGGGTATGATCATCTTGCCTGAGATCCCGCAAGGAAGAAGAATGAGTCCATGAAGAAGACAAGCGGACGTAGACGAACGGGTCCTCACAACGCGACGTTATCGGAACCAACTCGAAGAAGCAAACACCGGAAAAAGAAACACACAACATAGTAAACAACCACGACACGAACATGGCACGATGCACAATCAAGTATGATGCATGTTCGGTTTAAAGAGGCATGGCATGGCAAAGAGCACAAACAACCCTACAAATTAAGTGGAGCTCAATATGCAACGAGTTGCATATTTACGAAACACCACGATAAGTTATTTAGTTTGATCCCGTTTATGTACCCAACAATATTAAATGTTGATTAACATGGCAAGGGGTGAAGCACAACAAAGATACCTATCTAGGCAAGTTTAAATGAGGCCGGAAACAACAAACAACAAGTCCGGTAAATCCCCATATGCATATCTTTGACTTGATGCTGATCTGACCTAAACACAATTTTAGAGTTATTAAACATGCAAAGTAAAGCCACCATGTTAAACTAGGCAAAATTCTACCCCAATTACATATAAAGTTTGTTAAGTTCGGAGCTATGGTTAATTAGTTATGAATTAAAGCATTTTAACATGACATAGAGCAAAAATTAATCAAACAACATTTTAAGCATTTTAGACATGGATGAAAGTTGGATATTATTAAACTAGACAAAATTCTAAGCAAGTTTCATATATAAATCATTTTAATCCGATGCACGAATTGTTGAGTTATTATATGCATGAAACAAGAGGGTTTTTCTGTAAAACTGGCAGTCTTAGGATTAATAGGCAAATTCGTCCAGAGCAGGAAAAAAACATGGCAGGCCGAATCTGATGGAACTGGGCTGCTCACCACAGGCTGAGGGCCAGATTGGTGGAGGCGTGGCTAGGCTGAGGAAGAAGTGGCGCTTGGCTGGGCCTTGGCGAAGAAGCAGGCTGAGCCTGGCGCTAGCTTGGTCAATGCGAGCGGGCACGGGACGAGCGACCTGCTCGTTGTAGAGGAGGCAGAGGCCGCAGCAGGGGATGGCGAGGCCGGGGATGGAGCGCGACTCCGGTGAGGGTCTTGGAGCGGGATCTAGCCGGAACGGGCGGGTCGAGTCGTCCGGCGTCGGTTCCGGGCAACGGTGGCGGACGGAGCTCTGGTGCGGGACTCCAGATCCATGGCGCTGCAAGGTGCAGAGAGAGAGAGAGGTTAGAGGCGGTGGGGAACCATGGAGAGGGGTCACTGGATTGGAGGGGCGAGGGGCCGCGACCTGCGAGACTCCACTCCGGCGAGTGGCGCGGCCTGTCGGGGTCCTGGACGGCGGCTCATGGGAGGCCACGGACGGGACGGCTCTAGCAGGAGCTTGGCCCGCGGCGTGACTTGCAGCAGCAGGACGGAACAGAGGAGGAACCTGGCGCGGTTGGAGACGTACATGGCGAGGCAGGGCGCGCGACGAAGCTGGGGCATGGCGCTCGGTGCTCACGATCCATTTGGGATCGAGCCGAGGAGGGAGAGGAGGCACGGCCTCGGGCATCGTTGAGCAAGCGGGCAGAGATGAGGTAAGGCGGAAGGAGGTGGGGAGCTTTGGACGGCAGCGCGCTGGAGGCAGACGAGGGAGCCAGGGCGCTGGCGAGGCTGCTTGCAGGGAGGGCCAAATTGGATCGACGGGGAGAATCGATGGAATGCACTGGTTGGGCGAGGGGATCGAGGAGGATCGGGCAAGGCGATCCCGAGGTGGATTTGCAGTGGCGGCGCGCAGGAGGATGGATGGGACAAGTCGCCTAAATTTTAGGGTTGCCCACTTATATACGTTGTTGGATTAGGTTAGGGGGTAATCGGTCCGTCCGATCATAATCGGGCGGTCGAGAAAAATAGGCTAGGAAGACAAAATAAGAAAACGATGACGTTTGGGGATGATCCGGACATGACGGTGACGACTGCTCGGGTTCGGGTCCGGGACAGTTTTTCGGACGCGCGTGCGAGGAGGTCCGCGGACTGATGAGAGAGGTTAGGTTGGGTCTGGCGGATAGTGAAGAGCGAGTTGGTCTGAGAGAAGAAGGGAGAGATGCAGCCCGGCACGGTTTTCGGAGACCGAAAACGTCCGACGTTAGACCGGCTACTATTGCCGCTATAGTTATCCGTTGGGGCGTCAAACGAACTCCGATTGCGATGAAACTTGACAGGCGGTCTATCTACACTATAATAAGACCACATGCCAACTCTCATCACATTCCGAGAACATTTTCCGGCCACTTATAAAATAATATTTCGGACATACCACGGGCGCGTGCAAGTGTGTCTGGCTCAGAACGGACAACGGACAGAACGGGGAGACCCGGACGGATGCAAGTTTTGAAAACATGATGATGCAATGCACATGATGACATGATAAGATGCAACACGCAAGCAAAAGACATGGCAACGACGGCGAATAACTGGAAGACACCTGGCACATCAGTCTCGGGGCTTTACAACACTCCACCACTACGAGTGGATCTCGTCCCGAGATCTAGAATGGCACCGGAGGGAAAACGGAGGAGAAAACAGAAAAGGTAGAACTAAGTTGCTTCCTTGACAAACGAGTGAAACCGATGAACCTTGAAAGGTTAAACCATTTCGAGAAAAGGATACAACGAAGATGAATGAAGTTGAAAACACTCCGTTAGAAAAGAGGGACAAAGAACATTGCAAAAAAAACCTTGAGGATGAAGGGAAGACATATATTGAAAAACACTCCGGTTAAACAAGATAGAGAAGGAATTAGACTCATATAATTTGGACAACACTTCGACTGTAAATGGAAGAAATTGAACATGATCTTGACAAATCGATATGAGGAGTTGAAAAGAGCAACATCACAATGCCTCCAGAACAAAAGTAAGAATGGAATGGAATGAACGAAGTGAAACAAGATCTTGAGGGAGCACGCTTACAACAAATGCTAGAACGGAGTTGTTAGAAAACCAACAACGAAAAGAATAAGCTTGATACGGTCTTATGGAATACAACTCAAAATATTAGGTGACAACCTGCCACTCACGAGAAAAAGAATTGGGTTGATAAGAACAAGGAGATGAGAAAGTATATCGCACCGGAAAGGATAAATGTAGAACTTGGATCATTTATAAGCGCCATAGATAGCAACAATCCTTAGGGAAGGCTTTAGGTGAAATATAGCCCAAGATAGCTCCAACAACGAGATTGATGGATTTAAAATACCTCATTCATAACAACATGTGAGTTATGAAACATGAACTCAAATTATTAAGAATGACATAATACCATCTCTATTGATACGGTAGGAAGAATTGCACTCCGGATTGCAAGATGAAGAATGCTTGAGCTCATCTGAAAAGAATCTTGATGAACACTTCAAGAAGAAATTGAATCCTTGATGAACCATCATGTAGAACCTTCATGAAGAACTCTAGTAAACAAAAAGAATGAAAAGAAAGAGAAATTGAAAACACAAGGTGAATCCTTGCAATGATTTAGATGAAGCTCCGTGGTGATATAATTGAAAAAGGTTGGAACTCTGGGAAAAGAGAAGATGAACACTTGAGATCAAGAATTTTGATGAACCTTCAGAATCAAGAATAGATCACTTGGATGAAACAAGAATAAGAATTATGTTATGCGTATCATTCACCAATTTAAATTGATGACAATCACGGATTTGGCATATTGCTAATTCTCGTATAAAAGATTAAGATAGATATAGCGCGAACTTGAGAAAGTCTTCGACGAACCACCGGTAGGGTTGAAACAACGAATAAATTGATATGATAACGAATGACGAGAACTATTGAACGAACCACCGTAAGAATTGGAAATGAACGATGTAAAGGGATGAATCACCGGGAAGGATTAGCAAATGAACGGGGATACCCAAGCGATTTTAGATACAAGTGAACGAAGGGATCACAAACTGATTAGAGAATATTGAATGATGCACCGGTAAGATTTAGAGAAAGAGATCTGAAAGCTGAAATGATTAATTCTTCTGAAATGATGGGCTCCGGGGAAAAGAAAAGAGAAAACAACTCATGAAATGCTCCGGATGGATGAAAAGAATTCTCACAACCGAAGAGAATTATGAGAGGGTGGCAACAAGCTAGAATCACGAATATTGAAGGGAATTGATTAGATTAGGAGGAAAAACTCTTCTTCGGTCTTCAAAACCTGAGAATGACGACGAGAAACACCACCGTGAATCATTTATGCACTCCGGAAGAATCTAAGTGAATAGGTTGAGCCAACGATGAAAAGAATTTAACCGATCTTGGAGAAAGACATTTGACTGATGACAATTCATTCTTATGTCAAACTTTAGAAAAGAATTTGAAAAGCTCCGGAAAAATAAGAAGAGTCAGGTAAGATCCTGGGAAAAGACCTGTGGGTTAGGGCCCACTCAAAAGAAACTCCATAGAACGATTTAAAAGAGAGAATGCACCAGTTGAATTAAATGACTTGAAAGAGATAACATCCTCGAAAGAGTTTGAATGAAAGCAGAGTGGAAACACGAATCTTCTGAGATATCTTGAGCACTCCGGAACAAATGAATAGCGAAGAGTGGATGATTATGAGGTGCACCGGTAAGATAAAACTTCTGAAACGAGGAAAAGATATGATCAACACCAAAAGCTTGAATTGAAACCATCGGAAATGAAAAGAATGAAGAATGACGAACGAGGAGAGCATCTTCATGAGAAACACCGGGTAAAAACATGAAGGAAAAAGAATGGAGAGACTTCCATCAATAAAATGGATACTTGAATAAGACATCGGATTCCTTGAAGAAAAACAAAGGGAGGGAGGGTGGGAAAAACAAACGCAATTTGGAATGGAAGAAACAAACACCGTTGAGAAGAAGTGATAATAGATCTTGCTGATATTGGAATGACCGGACCACTTGAAGAGAAAACACACCGGTGAGAAGAAATTGAAATGACAAACTCAATGATCGAGGAGGATTAGTGTTCACATCGAGGTATGAGAACACCGCTTAGAGAAGGTATGGAATCAACATTTGACTTCGAAGCAACTCGAATACCACAACTCAAAACAAAAACAAAGGATTGGCTTGCGGAATCAGCCGGAACAAACATATGATAGAGATTTCGTCCGAAGTTTTCGTGGTGGGGCCTACACGGGCTCGATCGTACAGCACCATCATGTACAAGGCAGTGCACATGACATACGAACCGTCCCCGAGTCGGCATAGCCAAGGACTCTTTAAGACATAATGAGACCACTGTAAAACTGACCGTGAATAGGCGGACCACTAGATGTCGAACCCCAATTTCAAATCATACATCTGGCGGAAAGATATCCTAAGAGCTACTTGAATTCCCACCTATGAAACTTCCGAAATTTTCCGGTTATGCAATCAGGTGTTGGGGATACAGGGGAAGCATAATATCTCACCCAAATCTAGCAAATCCTACATCCAGCTGTATCCATCCTTCAACACATAACCAAGAAACCTTCAGAAATCATCTACCTCAACCTTCGAAAAGCATCCGTTATACAAGTTATGGCAATACTCCCGAACTCCCGCCCCAGTACTAGGTGGCGTCGAGGTTATCTCACCAACGAACTGCATAAAAGAGATTTTCGATGTTGACGTACTAAACTCAGGTATTCCAGAACTGCAATGATAAAATTATGACGACAACACCTCAGAGCTCAACTCCCCGGGACACTTCCACTAAACCCCTGACAGGAGGCACCAAGACAATGTTCTCATCATAAAACCATCAGAACGATTCCAAGATACCTGCGTGATCCTAAAAAAAAAATTTAGTGAATTTTGAGAAGAGAAGAGTCAAGACTCTACGTCAGGATGCCTTACCAGAGCGATGAAGAGACTGGGAAGTAAAAAACAATTCCTAAACTCTCCGATATATAATTCCTAAATGACTCAAAACATTTTTCTAGACACAACTCGGCTGCTAAAAACGATCAAGTAGTGGGGGCTCCTAAGGTCGGGGAAGGCTCTGATTACCAACTTGTAACGCCCTCGATGCGGCTATATCTCCCACGTGTTGAAGCACGACTTAGAAGCATAACCGCATTGAAAGCAATGTCGCAAGTGAGGTAATCTTCACACAACCCATGTAATACATAAGGAGAAAAGATACATAGTTGGCTTCCAATCGCCACTTCACACAATTACATGAATAAAGCATTACAACATCCAAATACAGTCATGGTCCGACTACGAAACCAAAATAAAAGAAGAACCCCAAATGCGACACGGTCCCCGATCAACCCCAACTGGGCTCCACTACTGATCAACTAGAACGAAACAACACAAAGGACAAGATCTTCATCAAGCTCCTACTGAGCTGGGTTGCGTCATCTGCACGGACTCATCGGCACCTGCAAGCTGGTTTTGGAAGTATCTGTGAGCCACGGGGACTCAGCAATCTCGCACCCTCGCGATCAAGACTATTTAAGCTTATGGGTAAGGTAAAGGTATGAGGTGGGGCTGCAGCAAGCGACTAACATATATGGTGGCTAACATATGCAAATGAGAGCGAGAAGAGAAGGCAAAGCACGGTCGATAAAAGTATGATCAAGAAGTGATCCTAAACAACCTACGTCAATCATAACTCCAACAACCGTGTTCACTTCCCGGACTCCGCCGGAAAGAGACCATCACGGTTACACACGCGGTTGATGTATTTTAAAATTAAGGTCAACTTCAGGTTTTCTACAACCGGATATTAACAAATTCCCATCTGCCCATAACCGCGGGTGCGGCTTTCGAAAGTTCAAATCCCTGCAGGGTGTCCCAACTTAGCCCATGACAAGCTCTCATGGTCAACGAAGGAATAGACCTCCACCCGAGACATTCCGATCAGACTCGGTATCCCGGTACAACAAGACATTTCGATAGGGTAAAACTAAACCAGCAACACCGCCCGAATGTGCTGACAAATCCTAATAGGAGCTGCACATATCTCTTTCTCAGGGCACACTCAGATGAGACATCCTACGAGTAAAACCAACCCTCATGTTGCCCCGAGGTGGCCCCGCAGTCTACTCGGTCGGACCAACACTCAGAGGAGCACTGGCCCGGGGGGGTTAAAATAAAGATGACCCTTGAGTCTGCAGAACCCAAGGGAAAGAAAAGGCTAGGTGGCGAATGGTAAAACCAATGTTGGGCATTGCTGGAAGAGCTTTACTTAAGGCAAACTGTCAAGGGATTCCCATTATAGCCCAACCGCGTAAGGGACGCAAAATCCGGGGACATAACACCGATAGGACAGAAACTAGGGCGGCAAGACTGGAACAAAACACCAGGCATAAGGCTGAGCCTTCCACCCTTTACCAAGTATATAGATGCATTAGTTAAATAAGATATATTGTGATATCCCAACAAGTAAACATGTTCCAACAAGGAACAACATCTCCATGTCCCAACAAGGAACAAACTTCAATCTTCACGTGCAACTAACAACGCTATAGGAGGGGCTGAGCAAAGCGGTAACATAGCCAATCAACGGTTTGCTAGGACAATGGTGGGTTAGAGGCTTGGTTTAACAATATGGGAGGCATGATAAGCAAGTGGTAGGTATCGCAGCATAGGCATAGCAAAAGAGCGAGCAAACTAGCATAGCAAAGATAGTAGTGATTTCGAGGGTATGATCATCTTGCCTGAGATCCCACAAGGAAGAAGAACGAGTCCATGAAGAAGACAAACGGATGTAGACGAACGGGTCCTCACAACGCGAGGTTATCAGAACCAACCCGAAGAAGCAAACACCGGAAAAAGAAACACACAGCATAGTAAACAACCACGACACGAACATGGCATGATGCACAATCAAGTATGATGCATGTCCGGTTTAAAGAGGCATGGCATGGCAAAGAGCACAAACAACCCTACAAATTAAGTGGAGCTCAATATGCAACGAGTTGCATATAGACGAAACGCCATGATAAGTTATTTAGTTTGATCCCGTTTATGTACGCAGCAATATTAAATGTTGATTAACATGGAAAGGGGTGAAGCACAACAAAACTACCTATCTAGGCAAGTTTAAATGAGGCCGGAAACAACAAACAACAAGTCCGGTAAATCCCCATATGCATAGCTTTGATTTGATGCTGATCTGACCTAAACACAATTTTAGAGTTATTAAACATGCAAAGTAAAGCCACCATGTTAAACTAGGCAAAATTCTACCCCAATTACATATAAAGTTTGTTAAGTTCGGAGCTACGGTTAATTAGTTATGAATTAAAGCATTTTAACATGACATAGAGCAAAAATTAATCAAACAACATTTTAAGCATTTTAGACATGGATGAAAGTTGGATATTATTAAACCAGACAAAATTCTAAGCAAGTTTCATATATAAATCATTTTAATCCGATGCACGAATTGTTGAGTTATTATATGCATGAAACAGGAGGGTTTTTCTGTAAAACTGGCAGTCTCAGGATTAATAGGCAAATTCTCCAGAGCAGGAAAAAAACATGGCAGGCCGAATCTGATGGAACTGGGCTGCTCACCACAGGCTGAGGCCCAGATTGGTAGAGGCGTGGCTGGGCTGAGGAAGAAGTGGCGCTGGGTTGGGCCTTGGCGAAGAAGCAGGCTGAGCCTGGCGCTGGCTTGGTCAACGCGAGCGAGCACGGGACGAGCGACCTGCTCGTTGTAGAGGAGGCAGAGGCCGCAGCAGGGGATGGCGAGGCCGGGGACTGGAGCGCGACTCCATTGAGGGTCTTGGAGCGGGATCCGGCCGGAACGGGCGGGTCGAGTCGTCCGGCGTCGGTTCCGAGCAACGGTGGCGGACGGAGCTCGGGTGCGGGACTCCAGATCCATGGCGCTGCAAGGTGCAGATAGAGAGAGAGAGGTTAGAGGCAGTGGGGAACCATGGAGAGGGGTCGCTGGATTGGAGGGGCGAGGGGCCACGACCTGCGAGACTCCACTCCGGCGAGTGGCGCGGCCTGTCGGGGTCCTGGACGGTGGCTCGTGGGAGGCCACGGACGGGATGGCTCTAGCAGGAGCTTGGCCGCGGCGAGACTTGCAGCAGTAGGACGGAACAGAGGAGGAACCTGGCGCGGCTAGAGACGTACATGGCGACGCAGGGCGCGCGACGAAGCTGGGGCATGGCGCTCGGTGCTCACGATCCATTCGGGATCGAGCCGAGGAGGGAGAGGAGGCACGGCCTCGGGCATCGTTGAGCAAGCGGGCAGTGACGAGGTAAGGCAGAAGGAGATGGGGAGCTTTGGACGGCAGCGCGCTGGAGGCAGACAAGGGAGCCAGGGCGCTGGCGAGGCTGCTTGCAGGGAGGGCCAAATCGGATCGACGGGGAGAATCGATGGAATGCACTGGTTGGGCGAGGGGATCGAGGAGGATCGGGCAAGGCGATCCCGAGGTGGATTTGCAGTGGCGGCGCGCAGGAGGATGGATGGGACAAGTCGCCTAAATTTTAGGGTTGCCCACTTATATACGTTGTTGGATTAGGTTAGGGGGTAATCGGTCCGTCCGATTGTAATCGGGCGGTCGAGAAAAATAGGCTCGGAAGACCAAATAAGAAAACGATGACGTTTTGTAGACGTTTGGGGATGATCCGGACACGACGGTGACGACTGCTCGGGTTCGGGTCCGGGACAGTTTTTCGGACGCCCGCGCGAGGAGGTCTCCGGACTGACGAGAGAGGTTAGGTTGGGTCTGGCGGATAGTGAAGAGCGAGTTGGTCTGAGAGAAGAGGGGAGAGATGCAGCCCGGCATGGTTTTCGAAGACCGAAAATGTCCGATGTTAGACCGGCCACTATTGCCGCTATAGTTATCCGTTGGGGCGTCAAACGAACTCCGATTGCGATGAAACTTGACAGGCGGTCTATCTACACTATAATAAGACCACATGCCAACTCTCATCCCATTCCGAGAACATTTTCCGGCCACTTATAAAATAATATTTTGGACATACCACGGGCGCGTGCAAGTGTGTCTGGCTCAGAACGGACAACGGACGGAACGGGGAGACCCGGACGGATGCATGTTTTGAAAACATGATGATGCAATGCACATGATGACATGATACGATGCAACACGCAAGCAAAAGACATGGCAACGACGGCGAATAACTGGAAGACACCTGGCACATCGGTCTCGGGGCGTTACAGGGAGCCTCGTGGAGCCCAATGTACTGTGCGGATGTGTGCGTGACAGGGGCACCGTCGTGGCACACGGTTAGTTTGAGTGAACCGTGTCTGTTGCGTCATCCGACTTGTCTAATGTTCATAAATTTGGTGAAAAATGACGCGGGAGAGGGTCAAAACACGAACACACTTGCATGTGGACCAAATTTATGTATGAAAAGGGCGGTTTGATTTTCAAATACCAAATGCAACTTCGATGTGGCACCTATCTCGCAAAGCGCACGGTATTGCTTGCCCCACCCCCCTCGTGTCGGCACGAAGGGAATCCTAAGCTATGAATGCATGCCCCTCCCCCCCCCCCAATGAGGTTCACCTAGCAAAGTGCGAAGTACCTAGCTGGCCCCCTCCTCCCTTGTGTCGGCACGAAGGGAATCCTAAGCTATGAATGCATGCCCCCCCCCCAACCAAGGTTCACCTAGAAAAGTGCGAAGTAGCTAGCAGCCCCCCTCCCTCATGTCGGCACGAAGGGAATCCTAAGCTATGAATGCATGCCCCCCAACCGAGGTTCACCTAGCAAAGTGCGAAGTAGCTAGCAGCCCCCCTCCCTCGTGTCGGCACGAAGGGAATCCTAAGCTATGAATGCATGCACCCCCCAACCGAGGTTCACCCTAGAAAAGTTCAAAGTAGCGAGCAGCCACCCCCCTCCCTCGTGTCGGCACGAAGGGAATCCTAAGCCCTGAATGCATGCTCCCCCAACCGAGGTTCACCTAGCAAAGTGCGAAGTAGCTAGCAGACCCCCCCTCCCTCGTGTCGGCACGAAGGGAATCCTAAGCTATGAATGCATGCCCCCCCCCCAAACGAGGTTCACCTAGCAAAGTGCGAAGTAGCTAGCAGCCCCCCCCCTCCTCATGTTGCCACGAAGGGAATCCTAAGCTATGAATGCATACCCCCCCCCCCAACCGAGGTTCACCTAGCAAAGTGTGAAGTAGTAACCCCCCCCCCCCCCACACACACACACTTTTAGTCGGCGGTCTAGAGAGGCATATCTCACCAAGATGGATCATAAAACGGACCAAGAATAATCCACCTTGGTCGTACAAGCTCTCTCTTGTTGTTGGTCAAAGTGATGGACGTCCATGCAACCCCGGAGATGGGCTAGCTCGCCAATAATCGCGCAGGTAGCTAGTCCCCGAAGACAACCACTGCATGCGTGTGGCCCAAACATATGCATGGAGAGGTGTGTTTTTGAGTAACAATGGAACAACTTTGATGTGGCATCGTGATTTCGAACTAGAAATCCCCACACTGAGTGAGGGTTAGGTTGACGATGCATATGTATGTTAGACCACACTTCAAGCCAACGACGGGGATTCATGCATGCATGCATGCATAGTATATGCGCTCAAACTTAAGGTCTGAATCTCACCCAAGACCTACACTAAGATAACACGAACCAAATGAAGAATCCGCCATGGTAACCTATCTTGTTGTTGGTCAATGTGATCATGGATATCCACATGGGCCCATGAATATATAGGCTTGTTGTCGATAACCACGCGAGGGAGTGTACGGTTCGAAGGCAACCAATACATGCATATGTATGGAGGTGATGCGTGCATGCATTTTTGAATACCATTTCACAACATTGATGTGGCGTGTGCATCAAAAATCGTACACTAGCTCCCCACACAGAGCGAGATCGGTTCATGACGTGTCATTGTACTAGCCACTTCGACTCAATGGGAGGGATTCATGCATACACATGCATGTGTGTGTGCTCAAACTGTATCATGCATGTCATCCCAGAGCACGACCTATATATATACTGTATTACAAGCAAAAATAATAATCCCCTCCTAAGTCAAATTAACCTCTCTTGTTGTCAGACAAAAAGTAGTGATGGACCAAGCAGGCCCATAGATGGAAAGCATCGATATCGCTGATAACCGCTTAAGTGGGTGCGAGAGGACAACGACCACCGCTTTGCCTGTGGGCCAAACATATATATGTTGAATACCCAAAATGCACAACTTTGATGTGCCACATGCCTCAAAAACCGTAAACCATGCACCCACACAGAGCGAGGTTCATGAAGCATACTACATATGATGGTCCCCTTCCCCCCTCTTCACCGCATACTATATGCTCCTGCCGTAATATGTACAACCCAAAAGAATCCTCATCGATGGTGAAATTAAGTAACCTCTCCCGATGTAGGTCAAAGTGATGCATGCATGCGTCGACGATGGCCTCGTGGTCCCACAGATGGAAGTGTCACACGTGAGTGTCCTAGCTAGGATAACCACTGCGTGCATGCATGTGGCCTAAAGAGGTGTTGTGTGATGTTTGAATAGCCAATTTCACAATTTTGATGTGGCACATGCGTCGGAAACCAAAAAGTCCCTACACTGAGTGAGGTGTACTTGTTCACGGACACGTACGTATAGTATATATGCTAGTCCCCTCCCACCTCTTCGACGCATACTGTATACCACCATAACACAAACAAAAAAGATTCTACCTTGCTGGTCAAATTAACCTCACTACTGGATGTTCGTCAAAGTGATGGACGACGACCTCGCGGGCCCACAAAAAACATCACACGCGAGTATCGAGTGTCGTGTAGGACAACCATCAACTACATGTGGACAAAACATGTATGTATGAATGGGTTGTGTAATGTTTTAAATAAAGATTTCACGACTGATGTGGCACCGGCCTGCCTAACAAAACGGCCAACCCACACGGTGGCTCACAACTCGTAGTGTACTGCGAGCCACCCGCCACCCCCAGACGCACACACACCCACACACACACACACACACACACCGTGAATCCACTGCAACTATGATGCATGTTAAAATGATTATCCCACGGTGAACATATGTTACCAAAGGAGGGACGTTTTAATTTTGAAAAATCAAAGAGATCATTAAGATGTTTTAGTACATTAAATGATTGATTTTCTATGGGTATAATGTGCAAAAATCAAATTTGAGCTACATGCACACGTGACAGTGCACCTAAATGGATTGCAAAAACACATGTGTCTCACAGCTGGGTGCATGTTTACTCCCCGTGCAACAAATTTCAAACATTGAGAATCTTGATTTTTAAATTATAGTACATCCAAAACTTATTTCAAGTTCATGAAACTTATCGTGTTGTCATATGGACACCAATACAAAGTGGAATTGTACTTTTTGTCAAATTTGAGACCAGTTTTGATGTAATCTTTATCTAATTACAAATGGGAGATTATTAATAATTGGGCACCAATATCCCAAACGGATTATTTATTCGAACCGTGAGCGTTAGACCAACAATGGATATGTGCCATGCTTCGGTTAAGCAATAAAGCGGCAGCATTAATCATCCAAATAGAAAAACAATATACGTGCCACCGCGCGACCCGTGTGGCATGCGAGCGGGCGTGAGTTGGCGGGACGCATGCGAGCAGTCCGCCGTGCAGGCAGACGGGGAGGCGTGTGTGCAGGTGTGTGAATTGACGGAGGCGTGCTTGGTGCGCGGTGTCATCGAGAGGCATGCGAGTAGCTGTGTGAAACTTTGGTAGGCATGTCGATAGTCCGGTGCGCAGGCTCACCGAGGAGGCGAGCCATCGGTTTGACCGCTGCCCGCCTCTCTCCCACAACTCCCACTACTCCATATTAATGGTGCGTCTGAGCGGCTGCACCCCCATCCTCGCCACAGACACACAATCCTCTCTCTCCGCTTGCATCCTCGACACCGCTCACAGTCCTCAAAGCCGTCAGTGCATGAGGATGCCGCTAAAGCGCCCCATCGGAGGGAGTGGCTACGCCGGGGCTACTAAAGCACCGGAGCACAGCGTGGAGATGGAGACAGAGGTTGCCGTCACCGCCAGCGAGTTATCGCTGCACCCTGACATCGTCGACGGCGTCGAGCTTCCACAGCCGGAGGTGGAGTTCCACATCGACTCTGGTGACGACCCCGGCGATGACTCCGACAACCACTCTAGCGACGACTCCGACGACCACTCAAGCGATGACTCCAACGACGACAGAAAACTGGTTAGTCATCTATACTCATTTATGTGTCAAATAGATCAGAAGGTTTCTACGGTTACTCCTGCCTCCCCCTTTTTGGAATATAAATCCTATGGTTATGTTCTCCCAATCCATGAAATCTTAGTAAGTTTTGTTAGATCCATGTAGTGTATTGATTGTTTGATTGATACAAGTGATAAGTGATTAGTTGTTTCATCTATGCAAATGATTTCTGCTAGTAATCCGACAAGGGTTAGTGTTCGTGCTAATAATTCCTAGCCAGGACTTGGCAATTGATTTTGAATGACCTACATATGTTTATGCCATTATTTTCTTCAAGATTGGTCTGTACATAGACGACTGTGCATAAAGATCGAACATAATCTCTAGATATGTATAAACAAATAGCCATAAATTCCTAATCCTACTCCATGGCATGTAATCATTGATTTGATGGCAAATTTGTTTTACTATTTGTATAGGTGTTGTCTGACGATGTGGATAGCGAGGATGAAGATGTCCAGAGGAGGTACAAGAGGCAAATCCTGATGGAGCTTTATGCGGGAATGCATAACAGGTGTATTAGGACCTGGAACGGCGGCTATCGATGCCCATTTTGCAACCACAAGCTTCATGACACGTATCTAAGTGTTCTGGCGCATGCAAGAGGACAGGACGTTGGCTCCTTCAAGCAAAAGTATTCTCGCAGGATGGTGCATGGTGCGTACACCGAGTACCTGGAGAAGCTTCAGGATCGTGCCGACATGTGAGATGAGATGTGGGATGGATCGAACTATGTACGCTTGAGTATGCTTAATGACAGTTGAACTATATACTTATGGTTGAACTATGCTTATGTACGTGTATGCTTATTATCTATGTCTGAGTATGTTTAATCTATGTTTACTTATGTCTAACCATGGGATATGGATGCAACCAGTTCGGTTGATGGAATGTACCTCCGTCTTGGTTTATTGGTCCCCTTTGTAATTTGTGTTAAATTTTGACGAAAGGTTTAAGTGACAAAATGTTAGTGCAGGTCAGCAAAAATTATATTGTTGGATGGGTATTTGAGCATAGTGTTCAATGATATAATTTTGGTGACATGCATAAACATTTCTTAGTTAAATATTTGGTCAAAATTACAAAGGGGGACCAATAAACCAGGACGGAGGTAGTACTTCAATCACACACGGTTCCCAAAATTGGAACCATGTGCAATGACTTTCATTTTGCATGTTGCGTCAATCACACACGGTTCGCTCTAGCAAACTGTCGCCTCCAAAATTCTTTGTGGGACAGAAAACCCTCACCACCCAATTCAAAAAAAGAAAAAAGAGAACCCTCACCATCCCCACATCACAAAAACCCTTACCCCGCTCGCCACCCCCTCCGGCCCCCATTCACACCTGCACAAAGCTCCTCCACGTCTATGCCAAGGCACCGCCTATCACGGCGGTAAACACATAGCTCGACGCCTTCTGCCGCCGCCAGGCTGCCGACAAAGCCCACCGCATTTCGCCACTTCCGCTTGCCACCGGCTATCGCCATCGACTTTCTCGACGCTGCTCGCGGTCAACCCAGCTCCGCTCGGTTGGGGAATCTGCTGTACTGAGGGTTCTTTCTCATGGACGACAATGTAACTAATTTAATGAGATATTATCTCATCTCTTATCGCAGTTCATCTGCCTCCTTTAATCACCCGGCGGAAATCGCCGAGAATTCATTTTTATTCGAGCTGTTTTGAGGGTTACTTTCATTCATAGAATGTATAGTGCACCGACACATCACGACTTTGCGACCTCCGCCAGAGATTCCATCTCACTGTACCAGATAACTTGAGGACGCGCGTGGTATGTTCAATATCACCCTAAATTGGTTGGCATGGCCTACTTTCCAAAACATATTCTAAATATTGCTACAATTGGATAAAAGGTGTCACATGCACCATATGCGTCAAAGGGGATTTGTCCCCTCTTCTTTCTATATTAGGCAAATTAATGATGTATTGTTCTTTTGATTACTCTCATATTTCCATGACATCATGTTTACCCTATCTGTTTAATTATAGAATTTTGTCCTTCAATTTCAACTGATGTACAGTTCTTTTAATTTGGGCCCATATTTGCATGTTACCATATTTTATTTAACAACCCTACCATTTTCTGCAGTGCATCCCTTGCTATGCAACAGATTATGTAGTGCACAGTCTTTCCCTTTACATAGATCAGGAGTGCACGGATGTCATACTACACATAAACCATGGATTTACAATCGTTGCTACTGTAACACTTGATGAACGTGGTGACTCCTATTTTGGCACTGGCTTTTGGAAAGAAATTTCTAAGTTTTATGTACTAAAAGCTAGCACTAAAATTGCACTGCACATAAAAGGGCGTGGTAATGAGATATATGCTAACTTCCCCGACAAAGACATCCATACAGACTTTGTTTGAAGTAAGTTCTCTTTTCAACTATCTGCATGTTAACTTACCCAGCAATGTCAAATGAATTGTGTAGTATTTAAGCAACCAACTGTTATTCCCTTTTCATACTATATTCCTACCTAATAACTTCTAGTTACCAATACACTTTTCTATTGCTCTATTTTAACTAAATATTCCTTGTACTCCCATCTCTATCAGAAAGCGCCGCTGACAAGGAGACTCCGGAGGTGGAGAGCGGCACTGCCAACAAGCGGAGGTGGGGCGAGCTAGAACCGCAAGCGACTCCAGCAGGCCTAGACTTCATCAGCAGCCTCCCCGATGATAGGTTGACAGTCATCATCTCCCTCCTCCCAATCAAATATGGGGCGTGGACAATCGTCCTTTCCCGGCGGTGGCACCCCCTATGGAAGTCCAGCCCTCTCGACACACATGAGCTCTACCATGGCTATCGCCAAAGCTTGGATGCGCTCTCCAAGATCCTCGGCAGTCACCTTGTGTAACATCCCAAAATTCTAAATTTTGGAATGTTATAATAAATAGATAGATTTGATTGATTGTTTGATTGATTGACTGAAAGTGAGTGAATTCGAAACTTTTTGAAAGTTAAATGAGAGAGAATAAAAGGCCTTTCCCAAACTTTCATTTTATGCTCTCCGCGAATTCAAATACTTTCCATCACAAAACCCTGGAGAGAAGATGACATGACTTTTTCCATTTATTTCAATGACAAGGGGGTGTTGAAAATATTTGAATTTCATTTGGAAAATATTTCCACTTCTGAAACTTTATGCAACTCAATGATTTTCATGAGATAAGATAAAATGACTTCTTCAAAACATATGAAATATGAGTTGGAAGTTTCGAAGAATCAAATTCAAAGCCCTTTTGAATTTATTTTCAATTTGGAGTTATTTGAGTTTTATTCAAATTATTTTTCTCCAAAAATAAAATATATGGAAAATAGGGTAACATGATTCTCTACAACAGAAAATTGGAGAGAAATAAATTTGAAATCATTTTGATATTTTTAAAATGATTTTTATGGGATTTTATTATACCAGTAGCACTCTTTGAATTATCTGAATTTGTGTGAATTTTATTAAATGCTAGAAAAATGTCCATGTTGTTGGAAATCTTTTTCTGAAAATTTTGATATATAATATGCCTATATATAAAGTTTTATTTTTATTTTCGTTTTTCAGTTTATCGCATTCCGTTTTAAAAAAACTGCGCGCGCGCGTGAAACTAACTGTCGCCCACGTGCGCAATATAGTAGGTTCTGGCGCCCCATTGTTTTTTTTTCTCTCTTAAATGGGCCAGGCCCAGTTAGCCTTTTTATTTTTTTATTATTTATTTAAGGCCGAATTTAAAAAAAAACGAAAAAAAAAAAGAAAAAATGCAGCATGCGCCGAAGGCCTTTAGGCCCATCACTTCTTTTCTTCTCTGTTTCATATATTTTTCATCTACGTTTAGTCCCACATTGCCTAGGCTTTGACCCCTAAGCCTTTTTTTCATCAATAAATATAGACCCATAGAGCCTCCAAAAATCATCTGATTCGGGTTAAATCAATATTTTGGTTTGACTAGATTCATTTAAGAAAAATATATTTCTCCACTCCAGCGCGACTTCTGGAAACTGTCTCTTTTCTCCAAAGTTGTCTTTTCTCTGCCTTATAAAGGTATCTTTCTTTGTTTTTTTCCTCTTATACCTCCGTAGTTAATTATTTTTAGACTAATATGATAAAATAATTAGATTATCAATTAGTCTACGTATTTATACATTAGACCCTAGCCGTAGCTATTTTTTCTTCCGTAAAACAGCTTGGCCCCGATTTTTCAAATAGCCATAACTTTTTCCTCGTTTGCCCAAATCCAACGAAACCAACGCCCACTTCTTCGTTATGATCTCCTCTATCCAGTAATCCTACTCAAACATGTTTTTGAAAATTTTAAAATTTGAATTAGATCAGATTTGAATTCAAATTTCTTTTGATCATATCTTTTTATCCGTAACTCCGGTTGAGTTGATTCTTTTTGCCAATTGAAGCTCTTGACCTAAACTTTCTGATAAGGCCAAATTCACTTAATTTTGGTACTGTTAGAAATTATTTTATGTTGCAAGAGCTATTTTCTTGGTTTTGATGTTTTCCGAATCGACTTCTTCGATCTTTCTGGTCTTTTGAGTGATTGCTTATGTGTGGTTGCTATTGCTTGATTACGATAGATTGACCGGAGTGTGACGAGTAGAGCTATCAAGATTTTTGAGTGCGAATCCTCTTCATCAACATTGCAGTCAAGTTCACACTTTGATCGTATCCCCTTCATACCCAGTTTTCATTGCATTAGATCAAACCTCAAACATTGCATGATTAGGATCTAATTAAATTGTGGGATTGGGAAGTAGTTGATGAGGTAGGAACCTATTGCCCTGTTACTATCAAACCCTTGGGAGTTACTTCTACGTGTTGCTTATATTGCTATGCTATGCTCGTAGACGTGGATTGGGTTTTGAGAGTATCCATCACAGATGTGAGATTGTTAATTAATGGTTTACTTAAGGTGGCAACTTAAACACACATCTGGGTGGATTGAGGCACCTGGTTATTCTAGGATTGCCTGTCTAGGTACCTGGGTAATCCAGGACTTGCCTGTTTCTTTTGGACCGCCACCCAGGCTCAAAGGGATCATGAGACTATTCATACTAGAAACTTCCGTGTGCAGCCACAAGCTATTATGGGCTCTAGCATAGTTGACTAAGTCGTGCGAACTCTTATAGTGGTAGACTAGCAGATGTAGGGGATGTAGGTTGTACGGTCTACCCGATCGTAAGGTGCTAGCGCTTCTGAAAGACTATGTCTCGATCATCCGTCTTCTCAAACACCATGTAGTGCAAGAAACCAAACGGAGGCGATCGAGTCTTGTGGGGAAAAGTGCGCAAACCTCTGCAGAGTGTATAAACTAATCATGATTAGCCGTGTCCCCGATTATGGACATCTTGAGTATCTAGTTCTTGGATTATCCTATTGATCTCATCATGTTACTTTAAATGAATATTGTTGGGTTTAATGATGTTACTTAATTGGGATTGAGAATGCTGTCAACCATTCTCAATGTTCAACAACCACCATGATAGTTAATTAAAATGTATTCCTTTGCAGTAGGGAAAATTTGGCTTTTCGCAAAAACCTTATAACCATAGAGCTTTTCCACCAGCCAAATATGTATGTAGTGATAGCCTTTATTCATCATTTTCTATGGTGTGAATTTGCTAGTACATTCAATGTACTGACCCTTTGTGGCTGCAACGTCTCATGTTGCAGGATTTCTTACGACGAGTAAGTGTTACGTTAGGGTTACGATTTCTACACTCAACTTTGCCATTGGTGTTGATGGGAATCCACAACCTTGTTACTTCCGCTATATGGATTGAGGTAATAGTATTTACGTTACTTTATACATGTGATTTACCTCTGTTATAAATCCTTTGAGTACTGTGTGTGTCAGCATACCGATCCAGGGATGACACTTAAGCACAGAGACTTGATCCATTCGGGTCGGGTCGCTACAAGATGGTATCAGAGCACATGTTGACTGTAGGACGTGACCCTAGAAAATGGCAAGCCCATAGCAAAGATTTTTCTCTACAACTTTCCCTTTCAAAACATTTTTTACCTCTCTTCTCTTCTGAGCTTATTCAAAAATTCCCTTTAGTGAGACCGTACCCCTTTCCCCTTTTGACCACACAAAGATTTGACTAATGAGACCACTCCAAGAAGTACAAGATATCGGACAACTAAGATCACTTCGGGATGACGAGTATTTTCCGTGCATCTGAATAATGGAAACTACAACGGTTGAAGACCGAAGACAAGTAGAATTTGAAGGCTCTGAAGAATTCCCAGATTTTTATGACCTAGGAAGGCTACCCTTATGGAACTTGGCAAAATATGGAAGTTGTCAATACCCGATATCAAGGTGTATCTGAGAAAGACCGGAGCATGTAGAGTTAAGAACTCAAGGATTTGTCAAGAAAACCCTAAGGCGGGAGATATCAACTATGGAATGATAGCTCATGGAAATGACAAGAGCAGAAACACAGCTATCCATGAAGTTATCTCCCGCTTATGCTATTGTCACCATGCTGAGTTAAGCATGCATATGCATGGTAGGATTGGATGGTAGAAGGCTGATGGAGCATCTATCAGCAAGAGGTGCAGTTTTAACCTTAGCTAGTGTATCACCAGGATCTGGAGTGTTACATCAAGAAGTTAAGATGGACCTTTAGGAAGCTATATTTGACCAGGAGCATTTCGTGGAGAACTCAGGATCCAGAAACTGAAACTAGCCAAGCTAGAGGAGCAAAACTTTGAGATACAGGAGATCCGTCAGGAACTGAAGGATAGTAGGACCGTGGTTCATGCCAAGGATGTTGAAACCCAAAAGTTTGGAATGCAACTCCATAAATATTAAAGGACGTCACGAGAGACTTTGCTACAGCAAAGATGAGCTGGCAAAAGGACTTGAGAAAGACAAGTATGACCGGAAGAAGCCATTGGAGACATGAACAAGACTTGTAGAGTTAGATGACCTTGAAGATTTATTGACCTTTAGAAGACCAAACCCCTGTCCTATACCTACGTTAGATGCGACGATTGTGAGCTGTCATTTGTTTGATGTTTTTTCGACAGCCACAACAAAAATCTGTCTTTTCAAAACTGTTGTTTGCATTGTGTGTATCCCTCTCTATCTCTCTTATCTCACCCCAAACCCATGGACCCAATAGAGGATGAATGAAGATGAGCTTATATTTTCTGG
This sequence comes from Triticum monococcum, assembly GCA_034509565.1. Lineage (NCBI taxonomy): Eukaryota > Viridiplantae > Streptophyta > Magnoliopsida > Poales > Poaceae > Triticum > Triticum monococcum. The sequence goes on along the minus strand of CM067844.1, from coordinate 370,394,267 downwards.
ACTGATGAGTCAATTGGAGACGGACCAATGGATTCAGAACATGGAGGATCACATGAAGAATAACCCTATAGTTGGAAAGGATATGATCCATCATGCTCTTCGGTGCTTTGAAAGAGGTGCTGCTACTTGGTGGAGGATGTACCAAACCATCAATGGATGGCAAGGAGTAACCACTTGGAAAGATTTTAAGTTGACTTTGCTAAAGTCTCGGTTCGTGTCCCAGAAATTGAAGCCTTTTGGAAAGTATATGAAGAAACCTTGTGCATGCAAGATTTGTGGAGAAATCGGACACACCCATAAAGAACACAAGGATGAGTGCCCTAATTGTGAAGGAAGTCACCCAGTTGAAGAATGCCCAACTAGGCAGATTACTTGTTTCTTGTGTGAAGGGACTGCCCACTATCCTGCTCAGTGTCACATTTACCCCATGGTACGAAGGACCGTACAACAGAAGAAAGAAGTAAAGAAAGGAGCCCTTATGGAAATTTTAGAAGAACCCGTGATGAAGGAAGATGTGGAGGACACACCTAAAGAGGACCCGAGTAAACCCTGCACTAAGTCTTGCTATTCATGTGGAGAAGAAGGACACATCTCCCAAAATTGTTTGAATGGGGATCTAGTAGAATTCCCGACAAAGGCAGTAGAATATGACCCACAGAAAATAGAAGCCCTGATTGGAATGGAAAAGTCCAGGAAAAGAAACCGATTGGAGCCCAGGAGGAACCTGAGTCATATCATCTGTTACAGGTGCAAGGAGTCAGGGCACTACCTCAACAGTTGCTCAAAAAGGAAACCTCGATACTTGTCAGAAGTAATATGTTTTAGTTGTAATGGAGCAGGGCACTTTGCCAGAGAATGCCCCAAGGAGAAGGAAACTTGTGCTAGATAGTTGAGTTTGCAACAAAAGAAATGGAGTGGTAGAAGTGAGAACATTTTCTTTTCTGTTGAGGTGTTGAGTTGAGACATGTAATGGAAAAGCGAGAGATTGTAATCACTTGAGAATGAATAAAGTTAGCATCTTTGGCACTTGAAAGCACAAGTGCTCCCTAGGTGGTTTTGATAATTGATGACAACATATCTCTGGTTGGACTAACGTTTTCATCTAGTATGTTTCAGATAAGTTCAACAATAGAGTGGCATGGACTAAAGGTTGTGGGAAGTTCTCCAAGATGCTAAGGACAAAGGATTGGCTAAAGCTTGAAGCTCAAGACTCTTCATTTTACATTTTAGTGATCCAAGATCACATTGAGTCCATAGGAAAAGCCAATACTATCAAGGAGGGATGAGGTGTTGCTTAATGAGCCTCTTGCTTCATGTGCTTAATGATATGCTCCAAAATCCTCAGCTACTTTCCCACTTCCACATATGACCTAAACCTAAAGCCAAACTCGGACCTACCGATTATTCCTATCCGGCGCCACTGAGTTTCACTTGTCGTAGCCACTGCCAGAAACCCTAATCAGTTCGGTCTCACCGATGGGATCTCGGTCTCGACGAGATGGGCTTGCAAACTCTCTATTACCTATTGCATTATTCTCGGTCCCACCAAGATATGCAATCGGTCCCACCGAGTTTGCTTGGCCAACTCTCTGTTTCGCTTATTACCCAAATCGGTCCCACCGAGTTTGAGTAATCAGTCAAACCGAGTTTTGGATTTACCCTAACCCTAGCACATCGGTCCCACCGAGTTGATCTAGTCGGTCCCACCGAAATCTCTAACGGTCACTAGGTTTACCTTTTTGGTCCGACCGAGATTGTTGATTCGGTCCCACCGAGATTGGTAAATTGTGTGTAACGGTTGGATTTTGTGTGGAGGCTATATATACCCCTCCACCTCCTCTTCATTCGTGGAGAGAGCCATCAGACTAAGCCTACACTTCCAGCATCCTATTTCTGAGAGAGAACTACCTACTCATGTGTTGAGGCCAAGATATTCCATTCCTACCATATGAATCTTCATCTCTAGCCTTCCCCAAGTTGCTTTCCACTCAAATCTTCTTTCCACCAGATCCAAATCCTATGAGAGAGAGTTGAGTGTTGGGGAGACTATCATTTGAAGCACAAGAGCAAGGAGTTCATCATCAACACACCGTTTGTTACTTCTTGGAGAGTGGTGTCTCCTAGATTGGCTAGGTGTCACTTGGGAGCCTCCGACAAGATTGTGGAGTTGAACCAAGGAGTTTGTAAGGGCAAGGAGATCGCCTACTTCGTGAAGATCTACCGCTAGTGAGGCAAGTCCTTCGTGGGCGATGGCCATGGTGGGATAGACAAGGTTGCTTCTTCGTGGACCCTTCGTGGGTGGAGCCCTCCGTGGACTCGCGCAATCGTTACCCTTCGTGGGTTGAAGTCTCCATCAACGTGGATGTAGGATAGCACCACCTATCCGAACCACGGGAAAAAATCCATGTCTCCAATTGCATTTGAATTCTCCAAACCCTTCCCTTTACATTCTTACAAGTTGCATGCTTTACTTTCCGCTGCCTATACACTCTTTGCATACTTGCTTGATATGTACTATGAATGTTGAAATTATGCCTAAACTCCACTTAAATCGAAAAAGCTTAAAAATTGCAACTTTAGCATTAAGTGTCTAATCACCCCCCTCTAGACACATCTACTTCAATGTCCTTCAAGTGGTGTCTCCATTGCCTTGGTTTAATCACCATTGGAGGAAGATGGATGTGTCTACTTTAGGGAGTCTTAGACATAGAGTGCCTATTCTTGATGGAGAGTATTTTCATGAGTGGAAAAATGAGATGCTTGTAATTTTCAATCAATATCATTTGAACAAGTGTATTGCTAGCCCTTGTGCACCTCACATTGATCCTTTGCATCCTACCCTAGATGAAGATATTGACATGATTCGCAATCTTAGAACTATTGAGCTCGTCATTAGAGGACTGCCCAAAAATTTGATTGCTAGTTTGCCTACTCTTAATTGTGCCTATACTATATGGAAATTTCTTGAGGAACGATTTCCCGACCATTCCTTGAAAAATTTGGATGAAATTCTCCATAAATCTATTGCCTTGAGTAAGATGAACTCTAGTAATCCTAGTTTTGGTGATTGTCTATTTGAGCTTGCCAATCTCAAGCGAGCTAAAGGAGATGTTGGAATCATTAGTGGTATTATATTCGAAGCTATACGAATTCATAAAAGTGACCACTTTGATGATCATCTATCTAATGAATTACCCTCTCTAGGAAATGATGAGTCACAAGATCATGATGAACATGGATACTATGATGATGATGATGATAGTGACTTCGATCTTGATGATGCAATGAGACATTTCGGACTTACGGCAAATCTTCGGGGATATGCGTCAGGAGGAAAGGAATGGGTTCTTGATGGTGGATGTACTGATCATATGACCGGAGATGAAGAGATGTTTCGTGAGCTTGCTGAAAATGACGGACCTCGAAAATATGTCAGCTTTGGTGATAATTCAAAGGGTAAAGTGGTTGGCCTTGGTAAGGTGGCCATCTCACATGATAGTTCCATTCAAAATGTCATGCTCGTTGAATCTCTCGGCTACAACTTACTTTCAGTATCTAGACTTGCTGATTTCGGTTTGAATGTCTTATTTACTGAGGTAGATTGCCAAGTGTTTCGTCGAGACAATCATAAAATGGTCTTTACCGGTATACATAGAGGTGATCTTTACATTGTCGATTTCTCTAAAAAGGCACAACCTAAAACTTGCTTTATTGCTAAATCCTCAAAAGGTTGGTTGTGGCATAGACGACTAGGACACGTTGGCATGAGAAACCTTGACAAGCTTATTAAAGGAAATCATATGCTTAGAGTTAACGATGTCATATTTGATAAGGATAGACTTTGCAGTGCTTGTCAAGCAGGTAAACAGGTTGGAGGAAGGCATCGCGTGAAGAACATCATGACTACAAGGAGGCCACTCGAGCTACTTCATATGGATCTCTTTGGTCCCAACGCCTACAAGAGTCTCGGTGGAAATTCCTTTGGTCTAGTTATAGTTGATGACTTTTCAAGATTTACGTGGGTGTTCTTTCTTAATGACAAGTCGCAGGTCCAGAAGATCTTCAAAAATTTCGCTAGGAAGGCCCAAAATCAGTTTGATGTGAAGATCAAGAAAGTTCGGAGTGACAACGGAACGGAGTTCAAGAACGCAAATGTGGACACCTTTCTTGACAAAGAAGGGATTTCACACGAGTTCTCGGCTACGTACACACCTCAACAAAATGGAGTTGTTAAGAGGAAGAACCGGACGCTCATCGAAATGGCAAGAACGATGCTTGATGAATACAAGACGCCGAAGCACTTTTGGGCAGAAGCGGTTGAGACAGCTTGTCACGCAACAAATTGCTTGTACCTTCACAAGCTGCTCGGCAAGATGGCATACGAGCTCCTCACCGGTAACAAACCCCAAGTTGGATACTTTCGAGTATTCGGCTCAAAGTGCTACATTCTTGATAAGCATCGTCGTTCAAAGTTTGCTCCTAAATCTCATGAAGGTTTCCTACTTGGTTATGGCTCAAACTCTCACACTTACCGTGTCTACAACAATTTCACCCGAAAGGTTGAAGAGACGGTAGATGTGAAGTTTGATGAATCTAACGGCTCACAAGTAGAGCAATTGCCTATTAATGTAGGAGACAAAGACCCTTCAGAAGCAATCCAAGACTTGTCCATTGGCAAAATTCGTCCAACGGGGGTGAAGGAGAGTACTTCATCCGTCCAAGTGGAAGCTTCTACTTCACAACAAGGTGAACCAAGAATTGATACGGAAGCATCCACAAGTGGGACACACCAAGATGAAGAAGACAAGGAAATGCATCAAGACGAACATCAACAACCTCCTTCTCCACCACGACAAGAGAATGACAACGTCAACAATGAAGAAGGCCAAGAAGAAGAACAAGATGAAGAAGATGTTCAACAAAGACCCAAGCAAAAGCTCTCACGAGTTCGAGCAAGAATCGCCAAAGATCATCCCGTCGAGCAAATCTTCAATGATATACAAACCGGGAGAATCACTCGCTCAAAAACTCCTTTAGCTAACTTTTGTGAAAACTATTCATTCATCTCTAGCATTGAACCTATGAAGGTTGAAGAAGCATTGGAAGATCCGGATTGGATAAACGCTATGCATGAAGAGCTACATAACTTTGAGAGAAACCAAGTTTGGACATTAGTTGAGAAGCCCGACAACAAGCACAACATCATTGGTACCAAATGGGTGTTTCGCAACAAGCAAGATGAAGATGGACAAGTGGTTCACAACAAAGCATGTCTCGTCGCCCAAGGGTACACACAAGTCGAAGGTATGGACTATGGTGAGACATATGCTCCCGTTGCTAGACTTGAGTCCATTCGCATCTTACTTGCCTATGCTAATCACCATAACATCACCTTGTACCAAATGGACATTAAAAGTGCTTTTCTAAATGGTGAAATAGAGGAGGAAGTTTATGTCAAACAACCTCCCGGCTTTGTCAATCCTAAGAAACCTAATCATGTTTACAAACTTCACAAAGCTCTTTATGGTCTTAAACAAGCTCCTAGAGCATGGTATAAATGCTTGACCAAGTTCCTTATTGCAAGTGGTTTTGAAATTGGTAAAATTGATTCTACTCTTTTTACTAAAAGGGTTAATGGAGAACTATTTGTATGCCAAATTTATGTTGATGATATCATATTTGGTTCAACTAACCCTCTCTTTAGTGAAAAGTTTGGAAAGCTAATGTCAGAAAAGTTTGAGATGTCTATGATGAGTGAACTCAAATTCTTTCTCGGTTTGCAAATCAAGAACACTAAGGAAGGTACATTTGTCTCTCAAACAAAGTACACCAAGGACTTATTCAAGAAGTTCAATATGCAAGAATGCAAAGGTATATCTACACCCATGCCTACTAGTGGACATAATGATTTGACCAAAGATGGTGAACCGGTTGATCAAAAGGTTTATCGCTCTATGATTGGTTCATTGTTATACCTATGTGCTTCATGTCCCAATATTATGCTAAGTGTGTGCATGTGTGCACGATATCAAGCTGCTCCTAAAGAATGTCATCTTAAGGCCGTGAAAAGGATAGTTAGATACTTAATTCATACACCAAATTTTGGCATTTGGTATCCTAAGAGGTCTTCTTTTGATCTTGTTGGCTATTCCGACTCGGATTATGCCGGAGACAAGGTTGATAGAAAGTCAACTTTGGGTACTTGTCAATTTCTTGGTAGATCTCTTGTGTCTTGGTCTTCCAAGAAACAAAACTCGGTATCCTTATCCACCGCTGAAGCGGAATACATTGCCGCTGGTTCATATTGTGCTCAATTACTTTGGATGACCCAAACTCTTAAAGATTATGGAATCTATGTTAAACATGTTCCACTGCTTTGTGACAATGAAAGTGCTATTAAAATTGGTCATAATCATGTACAACATTCTCGAACTAAGCATATTGAAGTTCGTCATCATTTCATTCGAGATCATGTTGCTAAGGGTGACATTAATCTTAAGCATGTTCGCACCGATAAGCAATTAGCGGATATATTTACTAAGCCACTTGATGAGAAAGTGTTTTGCAGGTTGAGAGGTGAATTGAACATTATTGATGCTTCAAACTTGGAGTAGAAACTCCATTGGATACATGCAAGACATGAGCTTACGACTAATCCATGATATATCTCTTATGATGACTATCTTATGTCTTGGATATACTTGTACCTTGCATGTTGTCTAACCCATGGTGCTTGGTTGAATCTAATTCCATGAGATTGCGACTCACTCACATCTTGAGCAATCTCTACATCACCAAGTCTCTACACGATGGTGATTGAAGACAAGGAAGCACAAAACCATCCAAACATATCCTTTGACAAATTCTATGTTGAGCTTCATGATTGTCATTTTTGGATACACAAGTGCTCTTCCTTGCAAGAACTAACCCATATAGGTAGATGAACTCACACTCCAAGTGGTGCTCCCAACTTTTGATGAGCTACATCAACCTTGAGCACCCACACAAGTTCAACTACATGAGCAAGAACCACACCACCACCCAAGGTATGTTATTCCATCTTAGAGAAGCTTTACTCCAAGACATGAGTCAAAGCAACTCAACAAGATGTGAATACATCAAGATGCTTAAACGAAAAATGGTAACCCCATTTTGAGCTTAAACGATGAGTATGACCTATGATCAAGTGTTCTCACTTGACTCCTAAGTCAATATACTCTAACATAGGTGACTATGTCACCGCCCAACTCTAGATGAAGTTCTCTTGTGTTCTTTTTGTGTTATTGTATTTGTCTCTTGCATGTCTTCTTTTTCTTTTTTAACTTCATCTAGTTCCTTCAGTTTCTTTTCTTTTCTTTTTGTTTTTGTTCTGCATTTTCTGCATTTAATTCCTTGCAAATCCTTCAGGTAATTCATTGCAAATCTTTGTGAGATCCTACATGTCTAGTGAGCTGAGGTGACAAGTTTTTTTCTCTGTGTAAACTCGGTTTCACTGACTTGCAATTTTCGGTCCAACCGAATCTTTTCGGTACCACCGAAATATGCCACTCGGTGCCACTGACTTTGCAATCAGAAAAACAGTTTGCCACTTGTTCTACATTTCTTCTGATCCAGCTCCACTCAATGAATCTTGTCCTCTACAAGCATCACAATTTTATCCATTGCTTTGTGCTGAGTCTCAAGGACCAAACCTATACGCCGGATTCCAGAAAGCCCTTCTTGGAAATTGATGTCAAAGGGGGAGAGAGAGATCACATCAAAGCTCAAGGGGGAGAGAAAGTCTCAAGGATCCCAGATGTTATTAAGGGGGAGAGAGAGATTTCCAGGGGGAGAGAAAATACTCAAGGATCCCAGATGCTTGATGATTCAAGAGGAGAGATGTCACATGTCTTTTTGGGGGAAAGACATGTTCATATACGCTATCAAGTTGTATCATTCAGCTCTGATTTTCTTTTTCCTATCTTCTCCCAATATCCCATGTAAGATTCAGGGGGAGCAAGACACATAAGGGAAAGAAATCAGTCAAATTCATTGCATATCTTTACTCTTGGGGACATGTCGAATTCAATGTAGTACCTAGTACTTACTCTCTACATGTCATCCCAGTCTTGGTACTCTTGTGGTTTCTTTTGTTTGCCTTGGCTAGTGGATGTACCTGTGTTATCTAACTTTGTTTGTGCAAGTTCATTCTATCCTAAGCCAACTCAAAAACTACAAGGTAAGTGTATGCATCAAAATCATGAGTATGAGGAGTTCTTGCTTATGTACATACTGTTTGCAAGAAGGACTCATGAGCATGAAGGTATTTTCCTTGATAATCTTTTACTCTGATGCATATGGCCAAGATACATGTAACACATTGCCTACTCTATCATGATTATGCTCTCACATGCTTCTATATTTTATATTCATATGATTGCATACATGTGGGGGAGACTATGTTTGTTACATGTCCTTCCAAAGCTTTACTTGTTGTTCTTTATATCTTTATCTAAAGGTTTGATGTATGTTGCCATCAATTACCAAAAAGGGGGAGATTGAAAGCACAAGTGCTCCCTAGGTGGTTTTGATAATTGATGACAACATATCTCTTGTTGGACTAACGTTTTCATCTAGTATGTTTCAGATAAGTTCAACAATAGAGTGGCATGGACTAAAGGTTGTGGGAAGTTCTCCAAGATGCTAAGGACAAAGGATTGGCTAAAGCTTGAAGCTCAAGACTCTTCATTTTACATTTTAGTGATCCAAGATCACATTGAGTCCATAGGAAAAGCCAATACTATCAAGGAGGGATGAGGTGTTGCTTAATGAGCCTCTTGCTTCATGTGCTTAATGATATGCTCCAAAATCCTCAGCTACTTTCCCACTTCCACATATGACCTAAACCTAAAGCCAAACTCGGACCTACCGATTATTCCTATCCGGCGCCACCAAGTTTCACTTGTCATAGCCACTGCCAGAAACCCTAATCAGTTCAGACTCACCGATGGGATCTCGGTCTCACCGAGATGGGCTTGCAAACTCTCTGTTACCTATTGCATTATTCTCGGTCCCACCGAGATATGCAATCGGTCCCATCGAGTTTGCTTGGCCAACTCTCTGTTCGCTTATTACCCAAATCGGTCCCACCGAGTTTGAGTAATCGGTCAAACCGAGTTTTGGATTTACCCTAACCCTAGCACATCGGTCCCACCGAGTTGATCCAGTCGGTCCCACCGAAATCTCTAACGGTCACTAGGTTTACCTTTTCGGTCCGGCGGAGTTTGTTGATTCGGTCCCACCGAGATTGGTAAATTGTGTGTAACGGTTGGATTTTGTGTGGAGGCTATATATACCCCTCCACCTCCTCTTCATTCGTGGAGAGAGCCATCAGACTAAGCCTACACTTCCAGCATCCTATTTCTGAGAGAGAACTACCTACTCATGTGTTGAGGCCAAGATATTCCATTCCTACCATATGAATCTTCATCTCTAGCCTTCCCCAAGTTGCTTTCCACTCAAATCTTCTTTCCACCAGATCCAAATCCTATGAGAGAGAGTTGAGTGTTGGGGAGACTATCATTTGAAGCACAAGAGCAAGGAGTTCATCATCAACACACCGTTTGTTACTTCTTGGAGAGTGGTGTCTCCTAGATTGGCTAGGTGTCACTTGGGAGCCTCCGACAAGATTGTGGAGTTGAACCAAGGAGTTTGTAAGGGCAAGGAGATCGCCTACTTCGTGAAGATCTACCGCTAGTGAGGCAAGTCCTTCGTGGGCGATGGCCATGGTGGGATAGACAAGGTTGCTTCTTCGTGGACCCTTCGTGGGTGGAGCCCTCCATGGACTCGCGCAACCGTTACCCTTCGTGGGTTGAAGTCTCCATCAACGTGGATGTAGGATAGCACCACCTATCCGAACCACGGGAAAACATCCATGTCTCCAATTGCGTTTGAATTCTCCAAACCCTTCCCTTTACATTCTTGCAAGTTGCATGCTTTACTTTCCACTGCCTATACACTCTTTGCATACTTGCTTGATATGTACTGTGAATGTTGAAATTATGCCTAAACTCCACTTAAACCGAAAAAGCTTAAAAATTGCAACTTTAGCATTAAGTGTCTAATCACCCCCCTCTAGACACATCTACTTCAAGGTCCTTCAAATGGTATCAGAGCTTTGGTCTCCATTGCCTTGGTTTAATCACCATTGGAGGAAGATGGATGTGTCTACTTTAGGGAGTCTTAGACATAGAGTGCCTATTCTTGATGGAGAGTATTTTCATGAGTGGAAAATGAGATGCTTGTAATTTTCAATCAATATCATTTGAACAAGTGTATTGCTAGCCCTTGTGCACCTCACATTGATCCTTTGCATCCTACCCTAGATGAAGATATTGACATGATTCGCAATCTTAGAACTATTGAGCTCGTCATTAGAGATCTGCCCAAAAATTTGATTGCTAGTTTGCCTACTCTTAATTATGCCTATACTATATGGAAATTTCTTGAGGAACGATTTCCCGACCAATCCTTGAAAAATTTGGATGAAATTCTCCATAAATCTATTGCCTTGAGTAAGATGAACTCTAGTAATCCTAGTTTTGGTGATTGTCTATTTGAGCTTGCCAATCTCAAGCGAGCTAAAGGAGATGTTGGAATCATTAGTGATATTATATTCGAAGCTATACGAATTCATAAAAGTGACCACTTTGATGATCATCTATCTAATGAATTACCCTCTTTAGGAAATGATGAGTCACAAGATCATGATGAACATGGATACTATGATGATGATGATAGTGAATTCGATCTTGACGATGCAATGAGACATTTTGGTCTTACGGCAAATCTTCGGGGATATGCGTCAGGAGGAAAGGAATGGGTTCTTGATAGTGGATGTACTGATCATATGACCGGAGATGAGGAGATGTTTCATGAGCTTGCTGAAAATGACGGACCTTGAAAATATGTCACCTTTGGTGATAATTGCTTGATATGTACTGCGAATGTTGAAATTATGCCTAAACTCCACTTAAACCGAAAAGGCTTAAAAATTGCAACTTTAGCATTAAGTGTCTAATCACCCCCCCCCTCTAGACACATCTACTTCAAGGTCCTTCAGTACTGATATGGATTTTATGAGTTGTTACTCTATGAAGAAGAATTTTGGCCATTTTGAGGATATGAGAAATATGGTCTATGGAAGATTTGTGCATTTTAAGGGTGGTAGTACCCTGTAAGAACCGTTGGCCCCTAGAAAAGATAAGGATACTCCACTGAGTGGATTTCGGACAAAATGAATACGAGTTTTGTCTCGATATGTGTGATACCCCAAGAGTGTGTGGGATCAAGTTGGAGACTGTCAGTTGTTTAGACCAAATGTGATCAAGGAGTCAGAAGAGAATGTTAAGTTGATTTGAGATAGACTGGAGGTAGCTCAGTCCAGGCAGAAGAGTTATGTAGACTCAAAAACTCAAGGAGGTAGTCTATGAAGTTGGAGACAGAGCATGTCTTCACGTGTCCCCTATGTGAGGAGTTAAATGGATTGGAGTTAAGGAAAAATTAGCCCCGAGATTTGTAGGACCATACCGAGTTTTGGAGCGTATGGGAGAAGTGGCCAACAAGTTGGAGTCACCCGAAGGACTGTCAGGAGTTCATGATGTGTTTCATGTTTCCCAGTTGAAGAAGTGCCATGCAGAGATGGCCAATATTCCCCTGTAAGGACGCTTGACCCTGGAAAGGATAATGATGTTCCACGAAGTGAATATGGACTTCATAAGTATAAGTTTTTATCTTGGTATGTGGGATATCCCACGAGGATGAAGAGATAAATTACTATTGGATATAAAGGAGGTATGATGTTGGAAATATGGATCAATGAAAATTCCGTGATGAGTCTGAGTAATCATGTCCTAGTTTTGGTGCCAATAGAAGGAAGGAAGACAATACAATTGGATGGATTTAAGAATACTAGGAAGTTGGAAGTTGGAATAATGATAAGTTTCCCGATGATAAGTTCAAGGACTACAAGTGATGAGATGGGCCATAACCCACAGGCCCCAGGACCTGTCAAGAAGCAAGCACATTCTTGCTGAAGGAAGAACCCTGGAAGAGGATATACCTTTGTCGACAGACGATTTTATAGGAGTTTCGCAAAACCTGAGAGTTGTGAAGGAATGATAGATGTTTGTCTGGCTTGCAGAATCTATGGATATATCCGAACTTGGTTCGTCGATAAGAGAAATTCTGCAATGCTTGTGAGGATGACCGAGTGTTAGAATGCGAGATTCGCTAAACCGTATACAAGGTAATTTATTTGGGTGCGGGATGGATTGATCACCATACCGACTTACTCTTATTATTCGCCTTGCTATGTGGGATGGTAAATCTGAGTGACTTACCCATAGTAAAGAGACAACGATCAAAACCCTGTTTAAACTTAGAATGGTATAAGTATTTTTCCCTTGTACACGGCAGTTGTTGCCAACCGTAGGTTATACGGTGAGGTTCAACCCAGATCCATTTCCTGCAGGAGAAACCATAAATTGTTGACCACCATGAGATATCGATAGTCGTTTAGTTTTGGCGCCAAACCCGTCAGCTAAAGAAGACCCAATCTCGGAATAACCTTACCAAGATGAAAGGACAAAAGAATTGAGGAAAAGGTTATGCCCCTACCAGAAGAGTTCAGAGAAGGAATTTTCTCGAGGATCTGAGACGACCGACACTTTCAATAATAAGGATGGAGTATATGAGTATTGATGGGACCGTAACAATGTTTCTAAGGGTGGTAGCACCCGAGACCCCGGAGATGATTGATGGATTTTGAGAAGACCCCGACCCTAACCTATTTCTTGCTAGCCTCTCCGAATCTCGAGGACGAGATTCATTTTAAGGGTGGTAGGTTTGTAACATCCCAAAATTCTAAATTTTGGAATGTTATAATAAATAGATAGATTTGATTGATTGATTGACTGAAAGTGAGTGAATTCGAAACTTTTTGAAAGTTAAATGAGAGGGAACAAAAGGACTTTCCCAAACTTTCATTTTTATGCTCTCCGGGAATTCAAATACTTTCCATCACAAAACCCTGGAGAGAAGATGACATGACTTCTTCCATTTATTTAAATGAGAAGGGGGTGTTGAAAATATTTGAATTTCATTTGGAAAATATTTCCACTTCTGAAACTTTATGCAACTCAATGATTTTCATGAGATAAGATAAAATGACTTCTTCAAAACATATGAAATATGAGTTGGGAGTTTCGAAGAATCAAATTCAAAGCCCTTTTGAATTTATTTTCAATTTGGAGTTATTTGAGTTTTATTCAAATTATTTTTCTCCAAAAATAAAATATATGGAAAATAGGGAAACATGATTCCCTACAACAGAAAATTGGAGAGAAATAAATTTGAAATCATTTTGATATTTTTAAAATGATTTTTATGGGATTTTATTATACCAGTAGCACTCTTTGAATTATCTGAATTTGTGTGAATTTTATTAAATGCTAGAAAAATATCCATGTTGTTGGAAATCTTTTTCTGAAAATTTTGATATATAATATGCCTATATATAAAGTTTTATTTTTATTTTCGTTTTTCAGTTTATCACATTCCGTTTAAAAAAAACTGCGCGCGCCTAAAACTAACTGTCGCCCACGTGCGCAATATAGTAGCTTCTGGCGGCCCATTGTTTTTTTTCTCTCTTAAATGGGCCAGGCCCAGTTAGCCTTATTATTATTTTTTTATTTATTTAAGGCCGAATTTTGTAAAAAAAACTGCAGCGTGCGCGCGGCCAAAGGCCTTTAGGCCCATCACTTCTTTTCTTCTCTGTTTCGTATATTTTTCGTCTACGGTTAGTCCCACGTTGCCTAGCCTTTGACCCATAAGCATCTTTTCCATCAATAAATATAAGCCCATAGAGCCTCCAAAAATCATCGGATTCGGGTTAAATCAATATTTTGGTTTGACTAGATTCATTTAAGAAAAATATATTTCACCTCTCCGGCGCGACTTCTGGAAATTGTCTCTTTTCTCCAAAGTTGTCTTTTCTCTGCCTTATAAAGGTATGTCTTTTTCCTCTTATACCTCCGTAGTTAATTATTAGACTAATATGATAAAATAATTAGATTATCAATTAGTCTACATATTTATACATTAGACCCTAGCTGTAGCTATTTTTTCTTCCGTAAAACAACTTGGCCCTGATTTTTCAAATAACCATAACTTTTTACTCGTTTGCCCAAATCCAACGAAGCCAACGCCCACTTCTTCGTTATGATCTCCTCTATCCAGTAATCCAACTCAAACATGTTTTTGAAAATTTTAAAATTTGAATTAGATCAGATTTGAATTCAAATTTCTTTTGATCATATCTTTTTATCCGTAACTCCGTTTGAGTTGATTCTTTTTGCCAATTGAAGCTCTTGACCTAAACTTTCAGATAAGGCCAAATTCACTTAATTTTGGTACTGTTAGAAATTGTTTTATGTTGCAAGAGCTATTTCCTTGGTTTTGATGTTTTCCGAATCGACTTCTTCGATCTTTCTGGTCTTTTGAGTGATTGCTTATGTGTGGTTGCTATTGCTTGATTACGATAGATTGACCGGAGTGTGACGAGTAGAACTATCAAGATTTTTGAGTGCGAATCATCTTCATCAACATTGCAGGCAAGTTCACACTTTGATCGTATCCCCTTCATATCCAGTTTTCATTGCATTAGATCAAGCCTCAAACATTGCATGATTAGGATATAATTAAATTGTGGGATTGGGAAGTAGTTGATGAGGTAGGAACCTATTGCCCTGTTACTATCAAAACCTTGGGACTTACTTCTACGTGTTGCTTATATTGCTATGCTATGCTCGTAGACATGGATTGGGTTTTGAGAGTATCCATGACAGATGTGAGATTGTTAATTAATGGTTTACTTAAGGTGGCAACTTAAACACACATCTGGGTGGACTGAGGCACCTGGTTATTCTAGGATTGCCTGTCTAGGCACCTCGGTAATCCAGGACTTGCCTGTTTTCTTTTGGACCGCCACCCAGGCTCAAAGGGATCATGAGACTATTCATACTAGAAACTTCCGTGTGCAGCCACAAGCTATTATGGGCTCTAGCATAGTTGACTAAGTCGTGCGAACTCTTATAGTGGTAGACTAGCAGATGTAGGGGATGTAGGTGGTGCGGTCTACCCGATCGTAAGGTGCTAGCGCTTCTGAAAGACTATGTCTCGATCATCCGTCTTCTCAAACACCATGTAGTGCGAGAAACCAAACGGAGGCGATCGAGTCTTGTGGGGAAAAGTGCGCAAACCTCTGCAGAGTGTATAAACTAATCATGATTAGCTGTGTCCCCGGTTATGGACATCTTGAGTATCTAGTTCTTGGATAATCCTGTTGATCTCATCATGTTACTTTAAATGAATATTGTTGGGTTTAATGATGTTACTTAATTCTGATTGAGAATGCTGTCAACCATTCTCAATGTTAAACAACCACCATGATAGTTAATTAAAATGTATTCCTTTGTAGTAGGGAAAAATTGGCTTTTCGCAAAAACCTTATAACCATAGAGCTTTTCCACCAGCCAAATATGCATGTAGTGATAGCCTTTATTCATCATTCTCTATGGTGTGAATTTGCCAGTACATTCAATGTACTGCCCCTTTGTGGCTGCAACGTCTCATGTTGCAGGATTTCTTACGACGAGTAAGTGTTACGTTAGGGTTACGATTTCTACACTCAACTTTGCCGTTGGTGTTGATGGGAATCCACAACCTTGTTACTTCCGTTATATGGATTGAGGTAATAGTATTTACGTTACTTTATACATGTGATTTACCTCTGTTATAAATCCTTTGAGTACTGTGTGTGTCAGCATACCGATCCAGGGATGACACTTAAGCACAGAGACTTGATCCATTCGGGTCGGGTCGCTACAAGATGGTATCAGAGCACATGTTGACTGTAGGACGTGACCCTAGAAAATGGCAAGCCCATAGCAAAGATTTTTCTCTACAACTTTCCCTTTCAAAACATTTTTTACCTCTCTTCTCTTCTGAGCTTATTCAAAAATTCCCTTTAGTGAGACCGTACCCCTTTCCCCTTTTGACCACACGAAGATTTGACTGATGAGACCACTCCAAGAAGTACAAGATATCGTACAACTAAGACCACTTCAGAATGAAGAGTATTTTCTGTGCATCTGAATAATGGAAACTACAACGGTTGAAGACCGAAGACAAGTAGAATTTGAAGGCTCTGAAGAATTCCCAGATTTTTATGACCTAGGAAGGCTACCCTCATGGAACTTGGCAAAATATTTAAGTTGTCAATACCCGATATCAAGGTGTATCTGAGAAAGACCGGAGCATGTAGAGTTAAGAACTCAAGGATTTGTCAAGAAAACCCTAAGGTAGGAGATATCAACTATGGAATGATAGCTCATGGAAATGACAAGAGCAGAAACACAGCTATCCATGAAGTTATCTCCCGCTTATGCTATTGTCACCATGCTGAGTTAAGCATGCATATGCATGGAAGGATTGGATGGTAGAAGGCTGATGGAGCATCTATCAGCAAGAGGTGCAGTTTTAACCTTAGCTAGTGTATCACCAGGATCTGGAGTGTTACATCAAGAAGTTAAGATGGACCTTTAGGAAGCTATATTTGACCAGGAGCATTTCGTGGAGAACTCAGGATCCAGAAGCTGAAAGTAGCCAAGCTGGAGGAGCAAAACTTTGAGATACAGGAGATCCTTCAGGAACTAAAGGATAGTAGGACCGTGGTTCATGCCAAGGATGTTGAAACCCAGAAGTTTGGAATGCAACTCCATAAATATTAAAGGACGTCACGAGAGACTTTGCTACAGCAAAGATGAGCTGGCAAAAGGACTTGAGAAAGACAAGTATGACCGGAAGAAGCCATTGGAGACATGAACAAGACTTGTAGAGTTAGACGACCTTGAAGAATTACTGACCTTTAGAAGACCAAACCCCTGTCCTATACCTACGTTAGATGCGACAATTGTGAGCTGTCATTTGTTTGATGTTTTTTCGACAGCCACAACAAAAATCTGTCTTTTCAAAACTGTTGTTTGCATTGTGTGTATCCCTCTCTATCTCTCTTATCTCACCCCCAAACCCATGGACCCAATAGAGGATGAATGAAGATGAGCTTATATTTTCTGGACTGATGAGTCAATTGGAGACAGACCAATGGATTCACAACATGGAGGATCACATGAAGAATAACCCTATAGTTGGAAAGGATATAATCCAGCATGCTCTTCGGTGCTTTGAAAGAGGTGCTGCTACTTGGTGGAGGATGTACCAAACCATCAATGGATGGCAAGGAGTAACCACTTGGAAAGATTTTAAGTTGACTTTGCTAAAGTCTCGGTTCGTGTCCCAGAAATTGAAGCCTTCTGGAAAGTATATGAAGAAACCTTGTGCATGCAAGATTTGTGGAGAAATCGGGCACACCCATAAAGAACACAAGGATGAGTGCCCTAATTGTGAAGGAAGTCACCCAGTTGAAGAATGCCCAACTAGGCAGATTACTTGTTTCTTGTGTGAAGGGACTACCCACTATCTTGCTCAGTGTCACATTTACCCCATGGTACGAAGGACCGTACAATAGAAGAAAGAAGTAAAGAAAGGAGCCCTTATGGAAATTTTAGAAGAACCCGTGATGAAGGAAGATGTGGAGGACACACCTAAAGAGGACCCGAGTAAACCCTGCACTAAGTCTTGCTATTCATGTGGAGAAGAAGGACACATCTCCCAAAATTGTTTGAATGGGGATCTAGTAGAATTCCCGACAGAGGAAGTAGAATATGACCCACAGAAAATAGAAGCCCTAATTGGAATGGAAAAGTCCAGGAAGAGAAACCGATTGGAGCCCAGGAGGAACCTGAGTCATATCATCTGTTACAGGTGCAAGGAGTCAGGGCACTACCTCAACAGTTGCCCAAAGAGGAAACCTCGATACTTGTCAGAAGTAATATGTTTTAGTTGTAATGGAGCAGGGCACTTTGCCAGAGAATGCCCCAAGGAGAAGGAAACTTGTGCTAGATAGTTGAGTTTGCAACAAAAGAAATGGAGTAGTAGAAGTGAGAACATTTTCTTTTGTATTGAGGTGTTGAGTTGAGACATGTAATGGAAAAGCGAGAGATTGTAATCACTTGAGAATGAATAAAGTTAGCATCGTTGGTACTGATATGGATTTTATGAGTTGTTACTCTATGAAGAAGAATTTTGGCCATTTTGAGGATATGAGAAATATGGTCTATGGAAGATTTGTGCATTTTAAGGGTGGTAGTACCTTGTAAGAACCGTTGGCCCCTGGAAAAGATAAGGATACTCCACTGAGTGGATTTCAGACAAAATGAATACGAGTTTTGTCTCGATATGTGTGATACCCCAAGAGTGTGTGGGATGAAGTTGGAGACTGTCAGTTGTTTGGACCAAATGTGATCAAGGAGTCAGAAGAGAATGTTAAGTTGATTTGAGATAGACTGGAGGTAGCTCAGTCCAGGCAGAAGAGTTATGTAGACTCAAAAACTCAAGGAGGTAGTCTATGAAATTGGAGACAGAGCATGTCTTTGCGTGTCCCCTATGCGAGGAGTTAAATGGATTGGAGTTAAGGAAAAATTAGCCCCGAGATTTGTAGGACCATACCGAGTTTTGGAGCATATGGGAGAAGTGGCCAACAAGTTGGAGTCACCCGAAGGACTGTCAGGAGTTCATGATGTGTTTCACGTTTCCCAGTTGAAGAAGTGCCATGCAGAGATGGCCAATATTCCCCTGTAAGGACGCTTGACCCTGGAAAGGATAATGATGTTCCACGAAGTGAATATGGACTTCATAAGTATAAGTTTTTATCTCGGTATGTGGGATATCCCACGAGGATGAAGAGATAAATTACTATTGGATATAAAGGAGGTATGATTTTGGAAATATGGATCAATGAAAATTCCATGATGAGTCTGAGTAATCATGTCCTAGTTTTGGTGCCAATAGAAGGAAGGAAGACAATACAATTGGATGGATTTAAGAATACTAGGAAGTTGGAAGTTGGAATAATGATAAGTTTCCCGATGATAAGTTCAAGGACTACAAGTGATGAGATGGGCCATAACCCACAGGCCCCAGGACCTGCCAAGAAGCAAGCACATTCTTGCTGAAGGAAGAACCTTGGAAGAGGATATACCTTTGTCGACAGACGATTTTATAGGAGTTTACGCAAAACCTGAGAGTTGTGAAGGAACGATAGATGTTTGTCTGGCTTGCAGAATCTATGGATATATCCGAACTTGGTTCGTCGACAAGAGAAATTCTGCAATGCTTGTGGGGATGACCAAGTGTTAGAATGCGAGATTTGCTAAACCGTATACAAGGTAATGATTTGGGTGCGGGATGGATTGATCACCATACTGACTTACTCTTATTATTCGCCTTGCTATGTGGGATGGTAAATCTGAGTGACTTACCCATAGTAAAGAGACGACGATCAAAACTCTGTTTAAACTTAGAATGGTATAAGTATTTTTCCCTTGTACACGGCAGTTGTTGCCAACCGTAGGTTATATGGTGAGGTTCAACCCAGACCCATTTCCTGCAGGAGAAACCATAAATTGTTGACCACCATGAGATATCAATAGTCGTTTAGTTTTGGCGCCAGACCGTCAGCTAAAGAAGACCCAATCTCGGAATAACCTTACCAAGATGAAAGGACAAAAGAATTGAGGAAAAGGTTATGCCACTACCGGAAGAGTTCAGAGAAGGAATTTTCTCGAGGATCTGAGACGACCGACACTGTCAATAATAAGGATGGAGTATATGAGTATTGATGGGACCGTAACAATGTTTCTAAGGGTGGTAGCACCCGAGACCCCGGAGATGATTGATGGATTTTGAGAAGACCTCGACCCTAACCTATTTCTTGCTAGCCTCTCCGAATCTCGAGGACGAGATTCATTTTAAGGGTGGTAGGTTTGTAACATCCCAAAATTCCAAATTTTGGAATGTTATAATAAATAGATAGATTTGATTGATTGTTTGATTGATTGAATGAAAGTGAGTGAATTCGAAACTTTTTGAAATTTAAATGAGAGGGAATAAAAGGACTTTCCCAAACTTTCATTTTTATGCTCTCCGCGAATTCAAATACTTCCCATCACAAAACCCTGGAGAGAAGATGACATGACTTCTTCCATTTATTTAAATGACAAGGGGGTGTTGAAAATATTTGAATTTCATTTGGAAAACCACTTCTGAAACTTTATGCAACTCAATGATTTTCATAAGATAAGATAAAATGACTTCTTCAAAACATATGAAATATGAGTTGGGAGTTTTGAAGAATCAAATTCAAAGCCCTTTTGAATTTATTTTCAATTTGGAGTTATTTGAGTTTTATTCAAATTATTTTTCTCCAAAAATAAAATATGTGGAAAATAGGGTAACATGATTCCCTACAACAGAAAATTGGAGAGAAATAAATTTGAAATCATTTTGATATTTTTAAAATGATTTTATGGGATTTTATTATACCAGTAGCACTCTTTGAATTATCTGAATTTGTGTGAATTTTATTAAATGCTAGAAAAATGCCCATGTTGTTGGAAATCTTTTTCTGAAAATTTTGATATATAATATGCCTATATATAAAGTTTTATTTTTATTTTCGTTTTTCAGTTTATCGCATTCCATTTAAAAAAAACTGCGCGCGCGCCTGAAACTAACTGTCGCCCACATGCGCAATATAGTAGCTTCTGGCGCCCCATTGTTTTTTTTCTCTCTTAAATGGGCCAGGCCCAGTTAGCCTTTTTATTTTATTTTTTTATTTAAGGCCGAATTTTGTAAAAAAAACTGCAGCATGCGCGCGGCCGAAGGCCTTTAGGCCCATCATTTCTTTTAGTCTCTGTTTCGTATATTTTTCGTCTACGTTTAGTCCCACATTGCCTAGCCTTTGACCCCTAAGCCTATTTTCCATCAATAAATATAGACCCATAGAGCCTCCAAAAATCATCCGATTCGGGTTAAATCAATATTTTGGTTTGACTAGATTCATTTAAGAAAAATATATTTCTCCTCTCCGGCGCCACTTCTGGAAATTGTCTCTTTTCTCCAAGGTTGTCTTTTCTCTGCCTTATAAAGGTATATTTCTTTGTTTTTTTCCTCTTATACCTCTGTAGTTAATTATTTTTAGACTAATATGATAAAATAATTAGATTATCAATTAGTCTACGTATTTATACATTAGACCCTACCGTAGCTATTTTTTCTTCCGTAAAACAGCTTAGCCCTGATTTTTCAAATAGCCATAACTTTTTACTCGTTTGCCCAAATCCAACGAAACCAACGCCCACTTCTTCGTTATGATCTCCTCTATCCAGTAATCCAACTCAAACATGTTTTTGAAAACTTTAAAATTTGTATTAGATCAGATTTGAATTCAAATTTCTTTTGATCATATTTTTTATCCGTAACTCCGTTTGAGTTGATTCTTTTTGCCAATTGAAGCTCTTGACCTAAACTTTCTGATAAGGCCAAATTCACTTAATTTTGGTACTGTTAGAAATTGTTTTATGTTGCAAGAGCTATTTTCTTGGTTTTGATGTTTTCCGAATCGACTTCTTCCATCTTTCTGGTCTTTTGAGTGATTACTTATGTGTGGTTGCTATTGCTTGATTACGATAGATTGAACGGAGTGTGACGAGTAGAGCTATCAAGATTTTTGAGTGCGAATCATCTTCATCAACATTGCAGGCAAGTTCACACTTTGATCATATCCCCTTCATACCCAGTTTTCATTGCATTAGATCAAAGCTCAAACATTGCATGATTAGGATCTAATTAAATTGTGGGATTGGGAAGTAGTTGATGAGGTAGGAACCTATTGCCCTGTTACTATCAAACCCTTGGGAGTTACTTGTCACACCCTAGCTAGGTTATGCATTAGAGTGTGCATCATGTTTACATTCATCAGAAATTGAAATGGGGAAAGCAGAACCCCCAGCACCCCCCCCTGAAATCAACTAGGGTTTACTAAAAATAAATTCAATGAACCTGAAATGCCCTTCAAATATGTTCACCCTCTTTGCCTTGGGTTAGAACCCTTGGGAAAAATGGTGCATATAATTTTAGGCCAACAAAAGGGGCATTGACTTAATTCATAAATATTTGAATTTGGGCATTTAAATACTATTAAATAATTCAAATGCTCAAATAATGTTGGAACTATTTTTGGGCCACTGAAATATTTCAGAAAGTGTCCATAAATATTTTCAGGATTTTATAAAATGATTTAGTATTTAAACTAAATCAAAACAGAATAACAAAAATAGAAAAAAACAGAATAAATTAGAGAGAGAGAGTACTTACCTGGCGGCCCAGCTGTGGCCCAGCACTTTTGGCCCAGCCCACCTCCTTCCTTGTCTTCTTCCAGCTGCTGCCAGGAGGACGCAGGGCGTGTGCCCGCGGTGCGCCGGCACGCGCGC
Source organism: Triticum monococcum (assembly GCA_034509565.1). Lineage (NCBI taxonomy): Eukaryota > Viridiplantae > Streptophyta > Magnoliopsida > Poales > Poaceae > Triticum > Triticum monococcum. The sequence goes on along the minus strand of CM067844.1, from coordinate 370,371,777 downwards.
GGCCACCGACGGCCACCTCCTGCTTCGGCCGCCTCCCCGACGTCGCTATGGACGCCACGCACCCCCCTGGCCCTCTCATTCACTCTCCCTCGCCCTCATCCCCTCCCCTGTCTCGATCTCTCACACACAACCGAACGCGCCGTCGCCGCCGTTCGCTGCCACCGCGCTCCCCGACCCCCTCTCGCCATCCCGTGTTGCGTGGAAGCTCCGCCACTGTCGCCTACGCCTTCTGCACCGAGCCAAGCGAGCCGGGAAGCCTTGCTTCGTCCTCGGCGTCGTCTTCTTCAACCTCGGGACCGCCGGCCATCTCCGTCAAATTTGTCGGCTCCGGACCGTCCCCGAGCCCACCGAGCTGCTCTACGTGACCGCTGTGAGCTCCGCAACCGTTTCCCCCTCTTCTCCTCTCCGATTGATTGCCGTAGCCGTCACCCCCTTGATGACCGGAATGCACCGCCGCCTGAGCTCGCTGTCGACGATGCTCCGGTGACCAAATGGTCACCCTGGAGTGTCGAACCTACTCCCCGCGATGCGTAGCGCCCTCCTAGCCCCCTTGCTCCGCTCCTCTACGCACTGAAACACGATTCCGCGCGCAACCGAACTCCGGCGGCCGCCAAAGAGCTCGCCGATGTCAGCTCCGGCCACCCCAGCTGCTGCCGCTTGTCTCTCTGGATGCGCCTCACTCCCAGGAACCCGTAGGAGAAAACCGCGCATCAAATGGTGGCCTGTAGGCGAAACCCGAGCAACTCCGGTGAAACCCCGCCGCGTATTTGGTCGCCGCCGGCCAAGCTCCGGCGAGCTGACGTGGCGCTGGCTTAATTAGTGCTAATGACCCTGCTAAAACTCCCTAGAGCCACTGCCATGTGGGCCCAGTGCATATTTAGTTTAACTTAATGTTCTGTTTAGATTAGTTATTAACCCAGCTGGCCCCACACGTCAGTTTGACTTTCTGACGTGGCCTTTGACTGGCCCCACCTGTCTGTGACTCGAGCCAGCACTGTGAGACTGACCAGTGGGACCCACTGGTCAGGTTTGACCTGGAGGCAACCCTGTTGACTTGCTGACATCATCATGACGTCAGGCTGACGCAGTAAATCATTTTCTAGTTTAAAAATAATTCAGGAAATTCCAGAAAATACCCAAAACTTCAAAAATTCATAGAAATTCAACCATAACTCCAAATGAGACAAATTATATATGAAAAATTATCAGAAAAATTAAAGGAATCCATCTGTACCATTTTCATGCATGTTTGAACAATGATTGTCCTCTGTTTTGGACAAAACAAATAAAGTGCATTTAAATAATCATATATGGGGTTGGAATTTGAATCTTGTACTCAAACCAACTTCATTTAAATCATAGCTAGTTGCATTAGCTCAAGACACATCCATATTGCCATGTCATAGCATGCATCATATTGTTGCATATCGTCATGTGTTGATTGTGCTCGGTTGTGTTCTTCGTGGTAGGTTCTGCCTCCGAGGATATTCACGAGTATCCAACTGAAGGGCAGTATCCCGTTACCACTCCATCAGGCAAGCAACCATTGATCATTCCGATACAACCCATGTTCTCGCTCCTGCTCTTGTTTACTGCATTAAGACAACATGATTCAAACTGCTGTGTCCTACGGTAGTTGAACCCTTATCCTCTGCATGACCTGTCATTGCCACAGTAACTAGATGAAACCCACTAGCATGTGTAGGAGTTGATTGAGCCATGTTTTGTGATTCCTACCTTGCTACGCCTGCTATGCTTAGAGTTGTGTCAGGTCTGGTTCATCTGGGAGATGGGCTAGAGTGAAATGCTTGTGCCAGTAATATGTGGGATGTGTTGAATATGTTTTGGTAAAGGTATCGATGAGAGGCCATGTAGGAGTACATGGTGGGTTGTTTCATTGAAGCCGTCCCTAAGAACTGAGTTCTGTATGCGTGAATTAAGATTCAGCTACTACCACACATTGGGCCCTGAAATATGACCCCGCTCGACTTACCGACCCCCTTCTCCTCAGTCCAGGAGTTGCAACTAGTTTCTGGTGTTTGTAGGATATGTGTTGGCGGCCGTGCGTAGCGCTGACCCTAGGGGTGGGCTATGTTGCGGTAGATACACCGTGGCACGGTGTACCGAGTCACCCGTTTGGTGTCTCGGGAACCCTGTTCACATCGTTCGGGGCCGTTGAGGACACCCCGGCCGGATTTCCTTGCGGATGGAACCTGAATAGGCGATGACCCTGGACTAGAGACTTGTGAGGTTAGTCAGGTCGTGGTCTACACCCACGTCAGTTTTCGCTTGAAGTCTGCCGAGCACATTTCGTGTGCAGACGCTAAGTGGTGGAAACATGTGTGACGAAGTACACCCCTGCACGGTATAAAACTATTCGAATAGCCGTGTCCGCGGTAAAGGACTACTTGATTGCATATACAGTTCATAGACAAGTTAATGGATACTACTAAAAGACTCAAGATAAGTGTGAGTACCGAGGATGGCCCCCTCGCAGGTTATGAGGGAGGATCCACGGTGGAGTATTGTGATGGTGAGTAGTGGACTCGTGTGCGAAAACTATTTTGCTAAAAGATTCCGTAGGATAGCTTAGCCAAGAGTCAAAGCTGGCTTGCTGCATAAACCCCACCACCTTCTTGAGAATGAGCATGTACAGTAGGTTCTGATGTAAGACTTGCTGAGTACCTTTGTACTCATGTTTGCTTATTTATTGTTTTCAGACGACAACACTTCCCCCTCCGATGGGTTTTACGTAGATCTTGACGTCGACGAGTGACTAGCCACCCAGGTGGTGATCCAGGCCATGGAGGGCCCTATGTAGATAGACAGGCTTCGAGAAGCCTTCTTTCTTTCTAGAGTCTGTACTCAAACTAGTTGCTTCCGCATGTGCTTGTATGACTGTATGACTTGAGTGTCGGGTCATGTGACCCCTATCTGTATGGATATGTTATGTATGGCTCCCTGGAGCCTTTAAATAAAGTACTTGAGTTGTAGAGTTTTGTTGTGATGCCATGTTGTATGTACTCATATCGAGCATATTGTATGTATGATTGAAATGCTTGGTATGAGTGGGATCCGACAATCTAGTTGTTTGTCCTTCGCAGCCTTTCTTATGGGGAAATGTAGTCTAGTGCTCCTCGAGCCATAGTAGTCCGCTACAGCCCAGTTCACCGGAGTCCTGCTAGCCCAGCACTACTGTTCAGGACACTTGACTGGCCGGCATGTGTTTCACTTCGTCCCTATGTCTGTCCCTTCGGGGAAATGTCACGCGGTGATCTCCGGAGTCCTGTCTAGCCTGCTACAGCCCGGGATCCCCGGAGTCCTGTTAGCCCAGTGCTACAGCCCGGAATCACTCGTTGATGACCGACATGTTCGTTGTGATTCATGTATGCCTGTCTCCATAGGTCTGTGCCGCTTTGGGTTCACGACTAGCCATGTCGGCCCGGGTTCTCGGTCATATGGATGCTAGCGACATTGTCATATACGCGAGCCAAAAGGCGCAAACGGTCCCGGGCCATGGTAGGGCGACACCCGTGGGATACCGTGCGTGAGGCCGCAAAGTGATATGAGGTGTTACCGGCTAGATCGATGTGGCTTAGGATCGGGGTCCTGACAGCGTTGGCATCAGAGCCAGACTGCCTGTAGGTTCGTTCAGCCAAACTGGTCGATGTCGAGTCTAGAAATGCTTTAGTTATATGTAAGGGAATTGATTGTGGGAGGGAACGTAAGGTTCTTTTTACTCCTTTACCCTATGCTTCTGATCTGAGTCATTCTCTTCTCATTCAACGTGGGTTAAGGACTAGGCTCTCTTCTTCTATCAGGTTCACGTGTTACTAATCCGTAGTAGCTCATAGGATTATTGTTACGGGTTCCAGTCCAGTTTCTACTATTTTAGTACGTTGCTATTTGAATCAGAACCTTGATATGATGCTGTTGAGCGGTATTGTGAACTGTTGTGGATGTCTCAAATCTTTTTCTGAGCATTTACAGCCGTTATGCTGCCCAATTTTCCCTAGGAATTCTGATGTCTTGTCTTGTGGTTGTGCTTTCAGATGGCCAACCAGTCTCAAAATCAAGTGGTTTGCCTGACCAGGTGCCTCGATGTGCCCGGTCATACTGCTATGTTGGTCCGGGTCATGATCGAGACAGGATACCATTGGTATCCCGAATACACTGTTGAAGAGCAGTTCCGCGACTTTAATCAAAGCCAGTATTTATGCACCGTCAAGATATTTCCTTCCTATCCTGGATCTACCGAGCCCCTTCACTGTTCCTATGGACTCGGAGTTACCATTGAGATGGCTGTGCAGGATGCTGCCTATTCCATGATGACCATCTTGCGAGTCCGGACTGGCCTGCTTCGGAACACTGACTTCCGTTACATGCCAGCTTCACTTCCGGGAGCGCAGGGGTATCTGCAGGCTATCTATGCTGACTCCACTCAGGAGGACTCATTAACTCGTACCACCGCTGAGATGCTCGAAGATAAGGACCGAGAGAATCAGGCCTTGAGGCTGGAGCTCTTTAATACCCGTGCTGATCATTGGGCCACATTGACTCGGTTTGCACCCGCGGTGCAAGCGGGATGTATGGATACCAGGGATCTGTATCCTGTGAGAGCAGCTCTGCCAGACATGGTGGATTGGCGTGATGTGGGAGGCATCACCCCACCCCTTGGTCCCCGCAGGCCACCGTTTGTTGGTCCAAGACCTTATCCTAGCCCCTATGGTCCACAGGCTCCTCAGGACCGTCTGTTTCCGGATGATCACGTTGAACTTCCAGGCTATGGAGGTGACTTCTATGAGGACTACTACGGAGCTATCTGAGTTAGTAGTAGTACCACTAGTATTGTAGTAGTTGTATCTCCACTGTCCTGTGTGACTTGTGGAATACGACTTGGTGTGTAATCGATTCCGGAGGTGTAGACAAATAATGTATAGGGACTCGGAATGCCTCCGATGAGATGTAACGTCTACCTTCATAGTTGTACTGTAGCATGGGCTTGTACTAAACTATGTATGACGAGTATGACCGTTGGTGTATATATGGCAGTTTTATATTACCATCGCATACGAATGAGCATGTCTGCATTCCGCGTTATCCTTTACATTCTGCACTTCCCTGTTAAGTTTGAGCCATCCTTGTCTAAACCGTTGTCTTGTTTCATCCTAGGATGGTCAACACCCGCGGAAACCCTGCTGCCCCGGAGCAGGGGGAAGCCAATGCAGCTAGAGGTGAAAATTTGCCTCACCCGCCTTCCCTGGCCGAAGTGATGCTGGAGGCGGAAAGGAACAAGCGTGAGACCAACCGCCTGCTGGAGCGGATTGAGTAGAACACTGCACGCCACCCACGAAATGACTTGGTGTCAATCAACGACTTTATCAAGCTGTACCCACCAAAGTTTAACCATTCCATCGAGCCCCTCGACGCGGATGATTGGCTTCGCAGCATCACCCACAAGCTACGTTCTGCCAACGTAGCTGAAGCCGACAAGGTTACCTATGCTGCTTATCATCTTGAGGGCCCCGCTAGCCATTGGTGGGAAAACTACGAAGCTATGCACCCGGTCGGCGAAATCACTACCTGGGCTGAGTTCAGCGAGGCTTTCCGTGAGCATCACATTCCGGAAGGTCTCATGGATCGCAAGAGGGAGGAGTTCTGCAACTTCACCCAAGGAAGGCTGACTGTGGATGCATATAGCCGAGAATTTGGGAACCTGGCACGCTATGCTCCTGAAGAGGTTTCTACTGACGCCAAGAAGCAGGCAAGGTTCCATAAGGGACTTAGCCCTGAGCTTCGCCGCGATCTCCGTCTGCACGAGTGCACATCCTTCCAGAAGCTGGTCAATAAAGCTATCAGTGCTGAGACAGGCCAGACTGATTATGACGCTTCACGCAAGCACTCCCGTGATTTTGGGTCTTCATCCGGCTCTGGAGCTCAGAAGCGCCGGGTGTGGATTCCAAGCACCGCACTGCCACCCAGATTCACCCCGAGGCCATCCTTTGAGGCGCCTCGTCCCAACCAGCAATTTGCACCGTCCAAGCCCTATGGTGGCCCCGCTGCTAATGTTGCTCCACGCCCCACTGTGGTAACATGCTTCAAGTGTGGAGAACCGGGTCACTATAGTCGAGAGTGTCCCCAGAACAACCCAATTCGAGCTGGAAAGTCCGTTGGCCGTGGTAAGCCCGCGGGAAAGACTTTCTATGCCAAGCCGGCCACTACTGCACGTGGCCATGTCAACTATGTTTCAGCCGAAGAGGCTCATGAGGATCCCAACGTCGTCCTTGGTACGCTCCTTGTTAACTGCCATCCGGCATCTGTTCTTTTCGATACTGGAGCATCTCATTCATTCATATCCGAGAATTATGCTCGGTTGCATAACACGACATTCTGTGACATGCCCACTTCCATGGTAATTCAAACTCCGGGTTCCAAATGGCAAACTTCTAGGGTAAGCCATGGGAACGAAATTCTTGTCGATAGGCTTGTTTTCCTTGCATCTTTAATAGCTCTCAAGTCCTCCGACATAAACATCATCTTGGGTATGGACTGGATGTCGGCTCATTATGCCAAGATCGATTGTGCCACTAGAACCGTTCAACTTACTCATCCCTCGGGCAAGACAGTTAATGTCTTAACTCGAGTGGCCAAGCGCCAACTTTACTCTCTCAATGCCAACCCCCTTCCAGACCTTGAGGACGTTCCGGTAGTCCGAGACTTCCCGGATGTGTTTCCGGAAGAACTGCCAGGTGTTCCACCTGACCGGGATGTCGAGTTTGTGATAGACCTTGTCCCAGGAACCGTTCCAATTGCTAGAAGACCCTACAAGATGGCACCCTTAGAACTAGCCGAGCTTAAGAACCAACTCGATGAGTCCTTGAACAAAGGGTTCATCCGTCCTAGCTCCTCTCCTTGGGCTTGCCCCGTCCTCTTCGTCAAGAAGAAGGATGGAACGGATCGAATGGTTGTGGATTACCGACCTGTCAATCTGGTCACCATCAAGAACAAATACTCGCTTCCCAGGATCAACGACCTGTATGATCAGCTCGCTGGATCCTCAGTCTTCTCCAAGATGGATTTGAGGCTGGGCTACCATCAAATCAAAATCAGAAACGGGGACATTCCCAAAACGGCCTTTGTTACTCGTTATGGCCAATACGAGTACACCGTCATGTCCTTCGGTTTAACCAATGCCCCGGCCACTTTCTCCCGGTTAATGAACTCGGTTTTCATGGAGTACTTGGACAAATTCGTCGTAGTATACCTCGATGACATACTCATCTACTCCAAGAATGAGGAGGAAAATGCCGAACATCTAAGGCTGGTATTGACGAAACTTCGAGAGCATCGCCTTTATGCCAAATTCTCCAAGTGTGAATTTTGGTTGTCAGAAGTGACCTATCTAGGCCATGTAATCTCTGGTAAGGGTATTGCTGTCAATCCCGAGCGAGTTCAAGCCGTCCTTGATTGGACTCCACCTGTTACGGTCAAGCAAGTTCGGAGTTTCCTTGGCCTAGCGAGCTATTGCCGCCGCTTCGTCGAGAATTTCTCCAAGGTTGCTAAACCTCTAACTGAACTCCTCAAGAAAGATAAAAAGTTCGAGTGGACTCCGCAGTGTGAGTTCAGTTTTCAGGAACTGAAAAGACGCCTGACATCTGCTCCCGTACTGGTACCACCAGATTTCTCCAAGGACTTTATTATCTATTGTGACGCCTCGCGACAAGGACTAGGTTGCATACTCATGCAAGATCGTCAGGTAATTGCCTATTCTTCACGGCAAATACACCCACATGAGGAAAATTATCCCACACATGATCTAGAGCTTGCAGCTGTAGTCCATGCACTCAAAACCTGGCGACATTACCTCCTCGGTAATCGTTGCGAGATCTTCACCGATCACCAAAGCTTGAAATATATCTTCACCCAACCAGATTTGAATCTCAGGCAAAGACGTTGGGTCGAGTTGATCTCGGATTATGACTTAGGAATAACTTACACCCCTGGCAAGGCCAATGTCATGGCCGATGCACTAAGTCGTAAGTCCTACTGTAACAACCTGATGTTACAACAAGGTCAACCACTTCTCCATGAGGAATTTCGCAAGCTTAATCTTCACATTGTTCCTCAAGGATTCCTATCTACCCTGGTGGCGAAACCTACCCTTATGGATCGAATCATAGCTGCCCAAAAGCGTGATAAGGGCATATCCCGGATTAAGGAAAACATTGCTAGCGGAGTAGCTAAATGTTTTTCCATGGATGAGCAAGGTGTTGTCTTCTTTGAGAACCGCCTGGTGGTTCCCAAGAACCAACATCTACGCCAGATGATCCTTAAGGAAGCTCATGAATCCCCTCTCACCCTTCATCCCGGTAGTACTAAAATGTATCAAGACCTACGCCAGAGGTTTTGGTGGACTAGAATGAAGAGAGAAATCGCTCAATACATTGCTAATTGCGACGTTTGTCGTCGTGTTAAAGCAGAGCATCAACGGCCTGCTGGCACCCTTCAACCTTTGGCTATTCCTGAATGGAAATGGGACAAAATCAGTATGGATTTCATCACTGGGTTTCCCAGGACCAAGAGGGGAAATAATGCCATCTTCGTCGTGATCGACCGTCTTTCCAAAGTAGCCCATTTTCTACCTGTTCGTGAGAGTATCACCGCTAGCCAGCTAGCTGACCTATACATCTCCCGAATAGTGTCTCTTCATGGTGTCCCATTGGAAATTAACTCAGACCGTGGAAGTCTCTTCACCTCTCGATTTTGGGAAAGTTTCCAAAATGCTATGGGAACTCATCTCTCCTTTAGCACCGCCTTCCATCCTCAATCAAGTGGTCAAGTAGAGCGAGTAAATCAAATTCTGGAAGATATGCTCCGGGCTTCTGTTATCTCGTTCGGAATGAGTTGGGAAAAATGCCTTCCATTCGCGGAGTTTGCTTATAACAATAGCTATCAAGCTAGTTTGGGCAAGGCTCCCTTCGAAGTTCTCTATGGACGAAAATGTCGAACGCCTCTTAACTGGTCAGAAACCGGGGAAAGACAACTCTTTGGCCCGGATATGATTCAGGAAGCAGAAGAGCAGGTTCGCGTTATTCGTGAGAAATTGAAAACAGCCCAATCTCGCCAAAAGAGTCAATATGATCGTAAGCATAAGCCTATGACATTTGAAATTGACGAGAAAGCTTACCTTCGGGTTACCCCGTTAAAGGGAACCCATCGCTTCGGTATCAAAGGCAAATTGGCTCCTCGTTACATTGGACCCTTTCGCATTCTTGCCAAATGAGGAGAAGTTGCCTACCAATTGGAACTACCTCCGCATCTTTCCAAAGTTCACGATGTCTTCCACGTTTCGCAACTCAGGCGTTGCTTCGCGGATCCTATCCGTGGAGTGGACCACGAAACGCTTGATTTACAAGATAACCTCTCTTATCGGGAATACCCCGTTCGTATCCTTGATCAAGCCGAGTGTACCACTCGACGTCATAATATCAAGTTTCTCAAGGTTCAATGGTCACACCATTCCGAGGAAGAAGCCACTTGGGAAAGGGAGGATTGTCTTCGACTCGAGTACCCCGCCTTCTTCCCAGATGATCCTAAATCTCGGGACGAGATTCTATTGAGTGGGGGTGAGTTGTCACACCCCAGCTAGGTTATGCATTAGAGTGTGCATCATGTTTACATTCATCAGAAATTGAAATGGGGAAAGCAGAACCCCCAGCACCCCCCCCCTGAAATCAACTAGGGTTTACTAAAAATAAATTCAATGAACCTGAAATGCCCTTCAAATATGTTCACCCTCTTTGCCTTGGGTTAGAACCCTTGGGAAAAATGGTGCATATAATTTTAGGTCAACAAAAGGGGCATTGACTTAATTCATAAATATTTGAATTTGGGCATTTAAATACTATTAAATAATTCAAATGCTCAAATAATGTTGGAACTATTTTTGGGCCACTGAAATATTTCAGAAAGTGTCCATAAATATTTTCAGGATTTTATAAAATGATTTAGTATTTAAACTAAATCAAAACAGAATAACAAAAATAGAAAAAAAAAACAGAATAAATTAGAGAGAGAGTACTTACCTGGCGGCCCAGCTGTGGCCCAGCACTGTTGGCCCAGCCCACCTCCTTCCTTGTCTTCTTCCAGCTGCTGCCAGGAGGACGCAGGGCGTGTGCCCGCGGTGCGCCGGCACGCGCGCGGCCACCGACGGCCACCTCCTGCTTCGGCCGCCTCCCCGACGTCGCTATGGACGCCACGCACCCTCCTGGCCCTCTCATTCACTCTCCCTCGCCCTCATCCCCTCCCCTGTCTCGATCTCTCACACACAACCGAACACGCCGTCACCGCCGTTCGCTGCCACCGCGCTCCCCGACCCCCTCTCGCCTTCCCGTGTTGCGTGGAAGCTCCGCCACTGTCGCCTACGCCTTCTGCACCGAGCCAAGCGAGCCGGGAAGCCTTGCTTCGTCCTCGGCGTCGTCTTCTTCAACCTCGGGACCGCCGGCCATCTCCGTCAAATTCGTCGGCTCCGGACCGTCCCTGAGCCCACCGAGCTGCTCTACGTGACCGCTGTGAGCTCCGCAACCGTTTCCCCCTCTTCTCCTCTCCGATTGATTGCCGTAGCCGTCACCCCCTTGATGACCGGAATGCACCGCCGCCTGAGCTCGCTGTCGACGATGCTCCGGTGACCAAATGGTCACCCTGGAGTGTCGAACCTACTCCCCGCGATGCGTAGCGCCCTCCTAGCCCCCTTGCCCCGCTCCTCTACGCACTGAAACACGATTCCGCGCGCAACCGAACTCCGGCGGCCGCCAAAGAGCTCGCCGCCGTCAGCTCCGGCCACCCCAGCTGCTGCCGCTTGTCTCTCTAGATGCGCCTCACTCCCAGGAACCCGTAGGAGAAAACCGCGCATCAAATGGTGGCCTGTAGGGGAAACCCGAGCAACTCCGGTGAAACCCCGCCGCGTATTTGGTCGCCGCCGGCCAAGCTCCGGCGAGCTGACGTGGCGCTGGCTTAATTAGTGCTAATGACCCTGCTAAAACTCCCTAGAGCCACTGCCATGTGGGCCCAGTGCATATTTAGTTTAACTTAATGTTCTGTTTAGATTAGTTATTAACCCAGCTGGCCCCACACGTCAGTTTGACTTTCTGACGTGGCCTTTGACTGGCCCCACCTGTCTGTGACTCGAGCCAGCACTGTGAGACTGACCAGTGGGACCCACTGGTCAGGTTTGACCTGGAGGCAACCCTGTTGACTTGTTGACATCATCATGACGTCAGGCTGACGCAGTAAATCATTTTCTAGTTTAAAAATAATTCAGGAAATTCCAGAAAATACCCAAAACTTCAAAAATTCATAGAAATTCAACCATAACTCCAAATGAGACAAATTATATATGAAAAATTATCAGAAAAATTCAAGGAATCCATCTGTACCATTTTCATGCATGTTTGAACAATGCTTGTCCTCTGTTTTGGACAAAACAAATAAAGGGCATTTAAATAATCATATATGGGGTTGGAATTTGAATCTTGTACTCAAACCAACTTCATTTAAATCATAGCTAGTTGCATTAGCTCAGGACACATCCATATTGCCATGTCATAGCATGCATCATATTGTTGCATATCGTCATGTGTTGATTGTGCTCGGTTGTGTTCTTCATGGTAGGTTCTGCCTCCGAGGATATTCACGAGTATCCAACTGAAGGGCAGTATCCCGTTACCACTCCATCAGGCAAGCAACCATTGATCATTCCGATACAACCCATGTTCTCGCTCCTGCTCTTGTTTACTGCATTAAGACAACACGATTCAAACTGCTGTGTGCTACGGTAGTTGAACCCTTATCCTCTACATGACCTGTCATTGCCACAGTAACTAGATGAAACCCACTAGCATGTGTAGGAGTTGATTGAGCCATGTTTTGTGATTCCTACCTTGCTATGCCTGCTATGCTTAGAGTTGTGTCAGGTCTGGTTCATCTGGGAGATGGGCTAGAGTGAAATGCTTGTGCCAGTAATATGTGGGATGTGTTGAACATGTTTTGGTAAAGGTATCAATGAGAGGCCATGTAGGAGTACATGGTGGGTTGTTTCATTGAAGCCGTCCCTAAGAACTGAGTTCTGTATGCGTGAATTAAGATTCAGCTACTACCACACATTGGGCCCTGAAATATGACCCCGCTCGACTTACCGACCCCCTTCGCCCCAGTCCAGGAGTTGCAACTAGTTTCTGGTGTTTGTAGGATATGTGTTGGCGGCCGTGCGTAGCGCTGACCCTAGGGGTGGGCTATGTTGCGGTAGATACACCGTGGCACGGTGTACTGAGTCACCCGTTTGGTGTCTCGGGAACCCTGTTCACATCGTTCGGGGCCGTTGAGGACACCCCGGCCGGATTTCCTTGCGGATGGAACCTGAATAGGCGATGACCCTGGACTAGAGACTTGTGAGGTTAGTCAGGTCGTGGTCTACACCCATGTCGGTTTTCGCTTGAAGTCTGCCGAGCACATTTCGTGTGCAGACGCTAAGTGGTGGAAACATGTGTGACGAAGTACACCCCTGCACGGTATAAAACTATTCGAATAGCCGTGTCCGCGGTAAAGGACTACTTGATTGCATATACAGTTCATAGACAAGTTAATGGATACTACTAAAAGACTCAAGATAAGTGTGAGTACCGAGGATGGCCCCCTCGCAGGTTACGAGGGAGGATCCACGGTGGAATATTGTGATGGTGAGTAGTGGACTCGTGTGCGAAAACTATTTTGCTAAAAGATTCCGTAGGATAGCTTAGCCAAGAGTCAAAGCTGGCTTGCTACATAAACCCCACCACCTTCTTGAGAATGAGCATGTACAGTAGGTTCTGATGTAAGACTTGCTGAGTACCTTTGTACTCATGTTTGCTTATTTATTGTTTTCAGACGACAACACTGCCCCCTCCGATGGGTTTTACGTAGATCTTGACGTCGACGAGTGACTAGCCACCCAGGTGGTGATCCAGGCCATGGAGGGCCCTATGTAGATAGACAGGCTTCGAGAAGCCTTCTTTCTTTCTAGAGTCTGTACTCAGACTAGTTGCTTCCGCATGTGCTTGTATGACTGTATGACTTGAGTGTCGGGTCATGTGACCCCTATCTGTATGGATATGTTATGTATGGCTCCCTGGAGCCTTTAAATAAAGTACTTGAGTTGTAGAGTTTTGTTGTGATGCCATGTTGTATGTACTCATATCGAGCATATTGTATGTATGATTGAAATGCTTGGTATGAGTGGGATCCGACAATCTAGTTGTTTGTCCTTCGCAGCCTTTCTTATGGGGAAATGTAGTCTAGTGCTCCTCGAGCCATAGTAGTCCGCTACAGCCCGGTTCACCAGAGTCCTGCTAGCCCAGCACTACTGTTCAGGACACTTGACTGGCCGGCATGTGTTTCACTTCATCCCTATGTCTGTCCCTTCGGGGAAATGTCACGCGGTGATCTCCGGAGTCCTGTCTAGCCTGCTATAGCCCGGGATCCCCGGAGTCCTGTTAGCCCAGTGCTACAGCCCGGAATCACTCGTTGATGACCGACATGTTCGTTGTGATTCATGTATGCCTGTCTCCATAGGTCTGTGCCGCTTTGGGTTCACGACTAGCCATGTCGGCCCGGGTTCTCGGTCATATGGATGCTAGCGACATTGTCATATACGCGAGCCAAAAGGCGCAAACGGTCCCGGGCCATGGTAAGGCGACACCCGTGGGATACCGTGCGTGAGGCCGCAAAGTGATATGAGGTGTTACCGGCTAGATCGATGTGGCTTAGGATCGGGGTCCTGACATTACTTCTACGTTTTGCTTATATTGCTATGCTATGCTCGTAGACGTGGATTGGGTTTTGAGAGTATCCATGACAGATGTGAGATTGTTAATTAATGGTTTACTTAAGGTGGCAACTTAAACACACATATGGGTGGATTGAGGCACCTGGTTATTCTAGGATTGCCTGTCTAGGCACCTGGGTAATCCAGGACTTGCCTGTTTTCTTTTGGACCGCCACCCAGGCTCAAAGGGATCGTGAGACTATTCATACTAGAAACTTCCGTGTGCAGCCACAAGCTATTATGGGCTCTAGCATAGTTGACTAAGTCATGCGAACTCTTACAGTGGTAGACTAGCAGATGTAGGGGATGTAGGTGGTACGGTCTACCCGATCATAAGGTGCTAGCGCTTCTGAAAGACTATGTCCCGATCATCCGTCTTCTCAAACACCATGTAGTGCGAGAAACCAAACGGAGGCGATCGAGTCTTGTGGGGAAAAGTGCGCAAACCTGTGCAGAGTGTATAAACTAATCATGATTAGCCGTGTCCCCGGTTATGGACATCTTGAGTATGTAGTTCTTGGATTATCTTGTTGATCTCATCATGTTACTTTAAATGAATATTGTTGGGTTTAATGATGTTACTTAATTGGGATTGAGAATGCTGTCAACCATTCTCAATGTTCAACAACCACCATGATAGTTAATTAAAATGTATTCCTTTGTAGTAGGGAATAATTGGCTTTTTGCAAAAGCCTTATAACCATAGAGCTTTTCCACCAGCCAAATATGCATGTAGTGATAGCCTTTATTCATCATTCTCTATGGTGTGAATTTGCCAGTACATTCAATGTACTGACCCTTTGTGGCTGCAACGTCTCATGTTGCAGGATTTCTTACGACGAGTAAGTGTTACGTTAGGGTTACGATTTCTACACTCAACTTTGCCGTTGGTGTTGATGGGAATCCACAACCTTGTTACTTCCGCTATATGGATTGAGGTAATAGTATTTACGTTACTTTATACATGTGATTTACCTCTGTTATAAATCCTTTGAGTACTGTGTGTGTCAGCATACCGATCCAGGGATGACACTTAAGCACAGAGACTTGATCCATTCGGGTCAGGTCGATACATCTTGGCCCAACCAGAGGCCTTAGAATGGGCAAGTTCTGTTCCAACGACAAGGACCGAGCCAAGCTTGACGACTGGTTCCGATCCCCCGCCCTAGATCAGCTCAAGGAGCTCACTTTTGATGATCTGCATATGCGGTCACTGCCAATGTCCGCACTCTGCCTCGCGCCCACGCTGCGTGTCGCCAAGTTTAGGAACTGCCATCCCCCCTTAATGATGCGCCCGCTCTTATTCTACCATGACTGAAGCACCTCGAGCTCGTCGACGTCTGCCTCTCAAACGGTGACATGAAGCTCCTGCTCCGTGGCTGTACTGCACTCGAGTACCTTCGCCTTCAGGCGATCAATGGGTTGAGTACCTTCCACATCACCTCCATGACTCTCCGGACTATTTACGTCTGTTGCTGGTGCAGCAGGAAGACATCACAAGATGTGTACCATGGAATGGTCATTGAGGAGACACCTGTGCTTGAGAAATTACTTGTAGTTGATCAAGAAGGTCCAACAAGAATCAATGTCATTTCTGCACCGATATTGACAGTGTTGGGCTACTCGTTTGATGAATACTCCGAACTTGTTATTGGATCCACACCCGTTCAGGTACAACAGCCGCCTTCTACCTCTCCTTCTACAAATTAACATTATTTATAATTTTGAAGATGTTTGTTTGTCTGTCATTCAGAAAATGATTCCGACAAGCTTGACCCCGAAACTGCGCACAATGAAGGTCTTGGCACTAGAATCTATCGGCCCCAAACTGGAGCAAGTTGCCAGTTCCCTGAGATGCTCTCCGTGCTTGGAGAAGCTATATATTGAGGTGATGTTCCTTTCCTGTTAAATGCTAACCATAAGGGAGTTCAATTTGTGACACCTTTTTCCAAGTTAACAATGACAATGTACTACGATTTCTGAAGGATTCTTTTGGAGGATTTCAGTATATACATGTTCCACCCCCCCCCATATGGTTACAATCAATAAGCATTTCTCCTTTGGATTCATTTGTATTAGTTTTCTTAGGGAACTTTTGATCCACTCCAATCTCTTGTGAAGAAGGCTACATTTTTCTATAATGTAATCAAATGCCCATGTTAATCATGTCAGATCGAAGATGGCATGTTAGTGCATTTTACAAAACCTGCAAACCAAGTAGGCATGTAGTAATGTTCAAAACTGCATGTAGGCACTAACACGTTTTCTTCTTTTGCAGATAAGATTAGGCCCGGTGGTGAATAATGTGATACAATATAACAATCACGTTGAATGCCTAGATCTGCATCTCTCAGAAATTACTTTGAACTCCTACCGAGGCACCTTACCAGAGATTATATTCACCAGGTTCTTTGTTCTCAGAGCAAGGGTGCTGAAGGAAATGAGGTTTGCCCTACATTTATTTCGCACAAATGAATGGTTTGTTGATCAGCGCCGGCTCCTGCGGCAGAATGGAATAGGCTCCAAAAATGAGAAATTTCATTTTGGAACTTCAGATGACAGAGTAATCGGAAGTCATCGTGTCAACCCCATACATGACTTCTCAGTGGTTGAACCCTTTACAAAAATTGTGAGGTTTTGAAACTAGGCTTAGAAGTGGTAATATTAGTTTGAACCTCTCTGATATCCATGTTCAGCGGATCAGCGCGAGCGTTTGTAGATGATGAGCTGAATTTCATTTCTAATATCAGTTTGAACCT
Organism: Triticum monococcum; assembly: GCA_034509565.1. Taxonomy (NCBI): domain Eukaryota; kingdom Viridiplantae; phylum Streptophyta; class Magnoliopsida; order Poales; family Poaceae; genus Triticum; species Triticum monococcum. The sequence continues at coordinate 370,355,160 of CM067844.1, read as the reverse complement.
TATAAACTTCGAATTTGAGCCATATAACTCTGGAATTTGAACCTTGTAATATTTCAAGATTTTGTGGTACAATTGTTGAAATGGCATCGTATGAGACTCGTATATTGGTAGCACTAATTTGACCTTAATATGCAATGGTCTTAGATTTTATTAACCATTGTCGAATCCGTTTACCATGTCAATCTCACAACACATGATCTGTATAGCTAACTCGACTACGATCTTCGACATTATTGCACACAGTTAGTTTATTCCACCATGTGCCCTATAGAGCGTAAAATTAATTATCGCACTCGGGTGTCGATCATCACCCTTCTGTAACCTTGACCTTATCACCCATGGGTAAACTTATGACCGAATTCATTCCACACACTTTGTTTTTAAAAAGCTTTTTGCCAATAAACGCCCACGATTTGTCCCTCTTCTAGCTGACGTGTGGCCAAACTAGCCGGGCGGGAACCTTGCGCGGTAGCGCGGCATCAGGCTCACCGACGATACATTTGGCACCTCTTTGAGCCCACGCGTGTGGTGCGGTGTTGTCAAGCATGCACTGGAATCCTCCTCTATGAACACCGTGAAAAGATGTGACGATTACAAGTCGGCCGGGCCCCATTTATTATAGTGGCCAACCTTTTGATCGCGTGCCACCATTGCAAGAAGCACACCCACCACGAGAAATTCTTAGAGGGTATCCTGCGTGGCTCCAATGGTGCTCCGAGCGGCTGCCGGCGACGAGCAGTAGTTCACCATGCGTGCCGTGGTGGACACCCACAGAAGGTTCATGGACCTCTAGGTGGTGTACACCAATGGCCCGGTCTGGGTGGAGCACTCCATCCACATCATGCAGCTGTTGCTTGCCAAGGAGAAGTACAAGGTGGTCGGGTTCGACCTCGAGTACACCCGCGCTCGTGTCGAGTCTCGTCCCAAGGTCGCCGTCGCCCAGATGTGCATGCGCCACCACGTCCTCGTCAACCACTACTGCTTGGCCACAAGGCCTTGCGAGCATTTTGCTAGGTTTGTCAACAGCCCCCACTACATGTTCGCTACGGTGGACATCACCAATGATGTAAAGGCACTCGAGAATTCGGGCATCACCTTCCAGAATCTTGTCGACATCCAGGGCCAATACAAGATCTGGGGCAGCAAGGAGCATGAGAAGGACTCACTGGTTCACCTTGCCGAGGCCATCATTGACCCCTACTACAAAAACATGAAGGATTCGTGCAACAAGGACAAGTGTGCCTGCTACTCGGCCTGGATGGAGAAACTCGACAAAGCTCACATCGTGTACGCGGCCAAGGAGGCGTACATGAGCTACGACATGTACAGGTGGATCATTGACATGAGGAAGTGCCTCCTTCCCCAAAACAGCCAGGGATCAAGCCAGAAGCAGAGCAATGGCAAGCGTCGTCGCAACAATAAGTAGATGATTAGGTCCTCGTTTCTCCTACTTTAGTATGCATGCAATTGCTTACTTTGGTGTGTGGAAATGTTATGTGTGTAGTCACTTGTGTAATTGTATGCTTAATTTGGTTATGCAATGCTGTCTTTTCAAGTATATATGTTGATGCTCTATAGACAGAGCATAGATGTTGTGCAGATAAAGAAAATCACAACGCACACGGACTAAACAATGGAACTCGTTGGTGATGTTTTCATCAATCACTCACAATTGTATACCAGAAATCATTTTCTCACAACACACACGGCTTGTTAGAAGTAATCATTTGTGTTGTAATCAGTCTTCGCACATGTTCCCGATTACAGACCTATTTGCCGCGTATCACACACATCTTATTAAGTTGAACCATTTCCGTTCTCATGTCTCAATGCAAACAATTCATCCTAGTGAACCGCATGCCATATATCGCACACACCTTTGATCAGGCTGACCGTTTCTTTCATGTTGCCTAATCACAAATAGTTCATGCAAGTGAACTGTCTACTATATATCGCACACACCTTCATCTGGCTACCCGTTTCTTTTGTTCCTCCTCATTGCAAACAATTAATTGAGCTGAACCATATGCCCTGCATCGCACACGCAACTAAAATATGAACTGTGTTTGATGCATCCTCCATCGCAAATGTTTTGCACCTTTTTGACGGGTTTTTTACACCACTGTTTGCGATTATGGCATCGCACACAGTTTCGTCGAAGGGTCTCTAATCGTAGTGTCGCGTTAGCAGCATCCTACAGTAGTGTAGATTCATGAGGAAGTGGTATCTCTTTAGGATCCACCCCAATGTCAAGAAATTGGTTAATTGGTAAATATACATGAATTTGGTGCCCCGCCAAAGAAAGAGACCCAAGTCCTAATAATCCCGCTAAGTGGTGATTCAACATGGATTCTACATCTTGGAACCAGGCCAATTTGGGACCGGCTTTGTGGTAATGGAACCAACCAGCAAAAAGCATTAACGCTGCAAAAAATCAATGCACCAATTGTAGTACAATAGATTTGTAATTCACTAGTTATTCCAGAGGTTCGCCAAAGCTGAAAAAACTAGATGTTATTTGGATTCATAAGAAACCCCCGCCTACATCACCACTCAGTATTTCTTGCCCTACTATAGGCCAAACTACCTGGGCACGGGGTCCAGTGTGAGTAGGATCACTTAGCCATGCTTCATAATTGGAAAAACGGGCGCCATGAAAGTACATGCCACTCAACCAAAGAAAGATAATGGAAAGTTTCCCGAAATGAGCACTAAAGACTTTTCGTGAGCATGAGCATGTAGGTTCCGGATCCAAGTGGTAGTATCAGGGTCCTCAGCTAGTGTTCTTGATAAATGGCCGGGTCTGGCCCATTCCCCAAAAGATGTTTTTATAGGACCCCTATCCACACACAAAAAAATTACTTCTGGTTCCAGCGAACGAATAATCATTAAGTCCTCCTCTTTCCAGACAAGACATACAAAGAGACCCGCCAACTGTCTTTTTAGTGAATATTTGAAAGATATATGGTTGGAAAGAGATATTTTGAAAGATAGATATTGTGATTAGTTCTTTTCTTTACTACCTACCATCCTTCTATTTTTTTTAGTTATTCACAGGAGCAATTATATATTGAAGTCAATCTGAGGCAAGTGTTCGGGTCTATTATGACATAAAGATTAGGTGCCTAACGGACATTGTTTATCTTGAAAAACAAATATTTCTCGATGTAAGAAAATAATCTTTTTGATTTTTTAATTTAAGAAACTAGTGTATTTTTTAGGGCATAAGCTCCTATCTATATCTACTTTCCTTGAGCATCATATAGGGTTTTTTATTTGATTCTAAATTCCAAGATAACACATTAGAATTATTAATAAGATGGTCCTAATATATTAGGAATATTTAGATTGCCCCCTCTATTATTAACTTTATTAATTCTATTCTAGACCCTATCCCTATGGTTTATTCTTATGAAATATCATATAAAAAAGAAGGTATAAGAAATGGACATAATGAAATTCTTGATTCGATCTTACGACCTAATTTATTTGATTAATGGATCAATGACCAAACCACCCATTTTATGAAAAATAACGAGCATGGTCTTATTCAAATTCAAAGCGCTTCGCAATCTTCAACCAGTTCTGTGCTTCAATATAATTTCCTGAAGTAAGCGCTATAGCTTGTTTCCAATATTCAGTAGCTTGATCAAACCAAGCTTCTGCAACTTCAGAATCACCCTGTAGAATGGCATGTTCTCCTCGGTCGGAATAGGAAGTTCCTTCCCTTAGAACTGTACTTGAGAGTTTCCTACCTCATACAGCTCAGAAATTGCTATCTGAATTTCCCCTATCTTAACTGAATTCGATTTATCAAAAATTGATCCAATTAGTTCTTAGGTTAAGAAGAAGAAATTAATTAGCTAAGTTTCAAACCCTGATTTTTATCAATAATCAGTTTGATCTTTTTCCCCGCATTCAGAAGAATGAAGCATAGATAGATACAGAGCCTTCGTTCAATTTTTTTGAAAGGTAACTATCCTGGTTTCATATATGAAATCTCTATAGAATCCATGAAAAAAGACTTTTTTCCATATGAAAGAAAAAGAACTTACTATCTTTGGGATCTGATACTACACCGCTGCTTAATTCCTTAGTGGACCGGCTCAATTACATAAGTGGATTCCTAAATTTTGCCCCATATCATGGGATAAGTAAGCAGTTTTTTTGTTGTATCGACCTAGTCGCTCACTAATTGATCTTTACGGTGCTTTCTCTATCAATTTGAGAAACTTTATCCATAGAGTAGTAGTATAAGCCATACTTTCTTCATTTTTTGATTCTCGTGAAGTGTCCTTCCTTCCTACAGCTGATAGGGAAAATTGTTGTTTTTACGATCCCTGTGTAGAAAGCCCTTTTTCTAGTATTTACTAGAAAATTTGATCCTCTCTTTTTTTTCTATAATGGAGATAGTCGCACGTAATGACATATCACGGCCATATTATTAAAAGCTTGTGGTAAGAAGGGGTTTCGTTCTAGTGCCCAGAAATAATATTCCAAAGCCTTTGTATGATCTCCATTGCTTGTGTGTATAAGGCCTATGTTATAGAGTATATAACTTCGATCATAGGGATCAATTTCTAGTTGCGTAGCTTCATAATAATTTTGCAAAGCTTATGCATATTTCCTTCGGATTGAGCCAACATCCGTTACGGTCGTTCATTCTATTCAAAAAATCTCCGTTCCAAAACCGTACATGAGGTTTTGATCCCATACGGCTCCTCCCTTCTGTACATAATAGTACTAAGCGAAATAATCTATAGAATCAAAATATAATTAGTCTCGTCTCATTATGAACTAAAAGGGGCTGGTATTTTTCCAAGAAATCACTAGCCAACTTTCGCAGAAGAGGTTTTTCTTAGCACTAATGAATTTTATTAATGCTAGAGGAAAACGATAGCTCCAATAATTTCTTTGTTCTCAACAGCTCCTATTTATAGGAATTAGCTACTTCAACGATATTTGATGGTTACAGGGGTATCCAAAGTAAAACCTAATGGTTGTTTTTTATCCCAACCATTCTTCCCAGCCCTGATACCGATCGGGAAAGGGGTAATTTCTAACAAAGTTTTTCTCTTGTTGATTCCTATTTCTAGGTGCAGTGCTTTTCTCCCCTATGCTGCTCACGGATACTAACAGAGTAGTATTGGCTTGTAATACATACCATATCATGTAGGTGTAACCGTTCGCTCAATACTCAAATCTACAGTTGAAGTATCTGAAACCGCATCAATCGAGGATACACGACGGAAGGAATTGTTAGTTCGCCTAACCTTCCCAAAGCGTGGGTTTGTTTGATTTACAAATTTGGTTCTCTCTATGCCAACCCCTTCTCTTTTTGGTAAGACTGAGGTCTAGGAAGGGCTAAAAAGCAAAAAAAAAGGAGTCAAATCGCACTGTCTCTATAATAAGTAAATGCCTTTTTTCTCCTAAGGTTGTCGGAATTATTCACAATAAAGTATTGGCTACAATTGAGGAGGTCTTATCAATGAAATTTCCATTTACACGGGATCTAGGCATAATTCCCAACCCATTATATATAGAATTGTTTTCATTCCTTCAAAAACTAACATAAAAACAAACACATTCAATTCTTATAATTATAAATAGATTGATCCATATGCTCTACTAAATCCATATGCTTTAAATGGATAAAAGAGATATGGATTTTCCGCTCAGCTCAAATTGTATCATTTTCCTTCTGTTTGGACACGAAGAGATATGAAATATTTGACTAAGACTAGATTTCATTCCACTTTCCTATTTTTGAACAACAACTTATGTTATCAACTATTTCGTGTTTTCAAAGTTATTAATTGTCTCATACCCTATTTTTGATTTTGATAGTATGGTGTAGTGTATCTTATGCAAACAGAATTCTAAGGTTTCTTTATTTTATTATGTAATAAGAAGAATTCTACCATTTTTTTTCTTTTTCCTTAGTTGCAGGAAAACCCAAATTAAAACTTTATTTTATAGCGAGCGCAATTTCTAGTAAAAAATCTTGTATCCCTCCACTTAGATCAAAAGGAATTTTTCCAATACAACTATGGAACCCCCGAGTGGTTGTGGTTGTACTTGTACTGCAGGAATAAGAAAAATCGCTATTCACTTAGTTTATTTTCCATAATAAGTTATGGAGGAGAGATGGCCGAGCGGTTCAAGGTGTAGCATTGGAACTGCTATGTAGACTTTTGTTTACCGAGGGTTCGAATCCCTCTCTTTCTATTTTTCTTAATTCATCAACGTTAAGGATCACAATGTATCAAATCAAATAACATTTTTTCCAGCAATAATATAATATCTTATATTATCTTATTTTGATTTAGTAGAAATTAGAAATTCTCTATAGCAAATTACTGTGGTATGTAAAATACACATAGAGGAAAAATGAAAAAAGAATGCTAATCCTAGGGTTAATCAATTTTAGCTAGTTGATGGGAAAATACAAATTAATGGTAATGGTCTTAGGGCGATTTCGTTCGGGAAAGGGGAAGGGGAAGAAAATTCTATGAACCTTCCCTTTTTTCGTTAAGTTCAAGTCGGACGAGAGTAATATTCTACAACTAACAACTCATTTATTTTGAGACTAACCCACTCCTATCTAGGATTTTATTTACTAGTCCTTTATATTCCAACGTGTCAATCGCCAAATGCTTTGGCAATTTCCCCAGGTCCGATGAAGCAATATAATTTTGAACGAGACCTTTTGATCTTTGGTTATCTTTCATAGTAATAATATCTTGGGGTTTGCAAGGAAAACTTGGTATATTGACTATACGACCAATAACTAAAATATGTCTATGGTTGACTAATTGGCGGGCCCCAGAAATGGTTGAATCCATACCCAATCGAAAAATGATATTATCCAAATGCATTTCAAGTAATTGTAGTAAAACCTGGCCTGTTGACCTTTTTGCTTTTCCAGCGATATGTACATATCTAAGTAATGGTCGTTCTGTGGACCATAATGAAAACACAATTTATGTTTTCCTTGCAGACGAATACGATATTGCTCCTTTTCCCATAATCGAATTTTTTTTAGGATTACTTCCGGATTTAGGTGTTTTTCTAGTGAGTACTGGTAAAGCTCCCACACGGCGTATGTTTTAATGAGGTCCTCGATAACGGGACATGAAGACTCCTTTTTTATTTTATTGAATTTTCATTTTACACAATTAATTTCATTGTATTTACGTTACAGAATACATCGAAATTAAAACTAAATTAAACTACAAGATAAACAGAGTAAAATCAACTAAAGTACCCCAAAAAATGGAATTTCATCAAAATCTTTATTTTTTGTATATATATTATTTATTATATTTTTTCGTATCTAGCAAAATTGTAAGGTAAAAACATAAAAGATCCTGGATTCTACATTTAATTCAGAAAAAAGAGATTCTTGTTCATAGAACATCGATAGAGAAAAAAGCCGACTGTCGGACTTGAATTGATGACCCTCACATTACAAATGCGATGCTCTAACCTCTAAGCTAAGTGGGCTTGCATAACGGAAATAGTGTAACAAACAGAAATAGGTATAGTATAGGAAATCCATAAATCTCATATATTAGTTTTTAATCTTAGCTATTAACTAGTTCTAAATTTAAAGTTCTATGTATAAAAATAAAAAAAAATAAAACTTCTTAAAGATAAAGTTAGCTTGATATGCTTAACTATAGGATATTAAAAATAAAATTATAGGATTTATTGGTATTTTCATTCAATCATTGTAGACTTTAATATTTGCTAATAATTTGAGGATTAATATTTCACTAAGGGGAACATAGAGTCAGAGTAAATAAAATTGATAATTTTGATTAGAAAAAAGAATAAATATCAAGTGTTATAGTATAATTTTGAATACTACAAAAAAGTAAGATGGGAGGTGGGGGTAAAAACTTTTGGATATATTGATTCGGATTGAATTGCAAATACATCAAGGATAGAATCAATTCAATTCTGAATTGCAATAAGAAAGCGAGGTCTCTCAAATAGAGTCGAACTGAACTGCTAGACTACGTTGAGTGATGAACTCAATGATTCAAAAAAAACTAAGAGATGGATGAAATTACACAAGGAATCATGGTCTCAAAGAAGAGGGAAATGGGGATATGGCGAAATCGGTAGACGGTGCACACTTGATTGTATTGAGCCTTGGTATGGAAACCTGCTAAGTGGTAACTTCCAAATTCAGAGAAACCCTGGAATTAAAAACGGGCAATCCTTAGCCAAATCCATGTTTTGAGAAAATAAGTGGTTCTCGAACTAGAATACAAAGTAAAAGGATAGGTGCAGAGACTCAATGGAAGTTGTTCTAACGAATCGAGTTAATTACGTTGTGTTTTTAGTGGTATTCCTTCTAATTCTAAATAAGAGAAAGAGGGGTTTTACACCTTATACATTTAATAAACATGTACACATGCTGACATAGCAAACGATTAATCATAGAACTCATATTATATTATATTATATTATATTATATTATATTATATTATAGGTTCTTTATCTTTTTCAAATGAAACTAGAAATGGTTATGATTATGAAATGAAAAAACTCATATCATAATATATATTTTTCATTATTGTGAATCCACTCCAATTGAATATTGAATAATCAAATTCTTGAATTCAAATTCAAAGTTTTCGAGATCTTCAAAAAATTGGATTAATCGGACGAGGACAAAGAGAGAGTCGCATTCTACATGACAATACTGACAAGAATGAAATTTCTACTAAAAGGAAAATTTGTCGACTTTATAAGTTGTGAGGGTTCAAGTCCCTCTATCCCCAAATCCTCTTTTATTCCCTAACTATACTATATTATTATTATTTATCCTCTCTTTTTTCTTTTTATCAATGGGTTTAAGATTCATTAGCTTTCTCATTCTACTCTTTCACAAAGGTATGCAAAGAGAACTCAATGGATCTTATCCTATTCATTGAATAGATTTCTTTTTTATTAGAGTATCGGCAAGAAATCTTAGTTATTCACTCTATTTTTAAGTTTTATTTAAGTAAACCATGCACAATGCATAGGACTACCCCCCATTTTCAAATTTTAAATTTGAAATACTTTAATTAATTTTTAGTCCTTTTAATATACATAGATACAAATACTCTACTAGAATGATGTACAAGAAAAGGTCAGGATAGCTTAGTTGGTAGAGCAGAGGACTGAAAATCCTCGTGTCACCATTTCAAATCTGGTTCCTCGCAGAGAAAAAAGAGATCCACCAAATAGGTATTGATCCAAATACCTCGAGATGGATTGTGATACATATTCATTAATAATATTTATCATCTAAGTGGATAAATCTATAATATAAATATAGAGGCACTTCTTTTTCTTTTTAAATAAGTTTTAAAATATATCTTTTCTTTATGATAAAGAAGGGGGTGAGATTCCCCTTTATTTTTTTGTGTTTCTTAATTTTGTATTCCGCTATTTCGATGAATATTTTTTTAGCCTTCCTTATATTTATCTTATCTTACCAATAGCGGATTTGTTGATGTCTTTTGTTGAATCTTTTTCACGGCTCGATAGAGAATTTGATAAGCCAATGATTTTCTTTCCGTCTTTCATAATATGGTTAACCACCATGTTGAAGAAAATATGCCCTAGAGGCAATAATAAAGTTGTTATTTGTATTTCCTTATGTCATGGTAAATGTTTATTACTCATGCTAGAATTGTATTAACCGGAAACTTAGTACAGGTGTGAATACATAGACAAACAGAGTGTCCCTAGTATGCCTCTACTTGACTAGCTCGTTAATCAAAGATGGTTAAGTTTCCTAGCCATGGAGATGTGTTTTCATTTGATGAACAGGATCAGATCATTAGAGAATGATGTGATGGACTAGACCCATCTGTTAGCTTAGCACTACGATCGTTTAGTTTATTGTTATTGCCTTCTTCATGACTTATACATGTTCCTATGACTATGAGATTATGCAACTCCCGAATACCAGAGGAACACTTAGTGTGCTATTGAATGTCACAACGTAACTGGGTGAATATAAAGATGCTCTATAGATGTCTCTGATGGTGTTTATTGAGTTGGCATAGATCGAGATTAGGATTTGTCACTCCAATTGTCGGAGAGGTATCTCTGGGCCCTCTTGGTAATGCACATCACTATAAGCCTTGCAAGCAATGTGACTAATGAGTTAGTTGCGGGATGATTCATTACGGAACAAGTAAATATACTTGCCAGTGACGAGATTGAACTAGGTATGATGATACCGATGATCGAATCTCGAGAAAGTAACATACCCATGACAAAGGGAACAACGTATGTTGCTGGGCGGTTTGACCGATAATGATCTTCATAGAATATGTTGGGACCAATATGAGCATCTAGGTTCCGCTATTGGTTATTGACCGGAGATGTGTCTCGGTCATGTCTACATAGTTCTCGAACCCGTAGGGTCCGCACGCTTAACGTTCGATGACGATATGTGTTATGAGTTATGTGATTTGATGTACCGAAGGTTGTTCGGAGTCCCGGATGAAATCACAGACATGACGAGGAGTCTCGAAATGGTCGAGACATAAAGATTCATATATTGGAAGGCTACATTCGGACACCGGAATGGTTCGGGTCGTTTTGGATAAGTTTCGGAGTACCGGGGGTTACCGGACCCCCCCCCCTAGGGAAGTTATTGGGCCTCATGGGCCTAATGGTGGAAGAGAGGAGGCAGGCCAAGGTGTGGCGCGCGCCCCTCTAGCCCAAACCGAATTGGACTAGGTCTAGGCCCCCCCTCCTTCTCTTCTTCCTGTCCTTCCTTCTTCTCCTACTAGGACTAGGAAAAGGGGAAACCTACTCCTACTAGGAGTAGGATTCCCCACTTTGGGCGCGCCCCTTGTGGCCGGCCCTCCTCCTCCCCTCCTTTATATATGGGGTAGGGGGCACCCCATAGACACACAAGTTTATCTTTAGCCGTGTGCGGTGCCCCCCTTCACAGTTTTACACCTCGGTCATATTGTCGTAGTGCTCAGGCTAAGCCGTGCGTCGGTAACTTCATCATCACCGTCGACATGCTATCTTGCTGATGAAACTCACCCTCGGCCTCAGCTGGATCAAGAGTACAAGGGACGTCACCAAGCTGAACGTGTGCAGATCGCGGAGGTGTCGTGCATTTGGTACTTGATCAGTTGGATCGCGAAGACATTCGACTACATCAACTGTGTTATTAAATGCTTCCGCTTTCGGTGTATGTGGGTACGTAGACCTACTCTCCCCTCTTGTTGCCATGCATCTCCTAGATAGATCGTGCGTGATCATAGGAAAAAAATGAAATAATGTGTTCCCCAACAGTGGCATCAGAGCCAAGTCTATGCGTAGATGTTATATGCACGAGTAGAACACAAAGAGTTGTGGGCGATAATAGTCATACTGCTTACCAGCATGGCATACTTTGATTCGGCGGTATTGTTGGATGAAGCAGCCCAGACCGACATTACATGACCACGTTCATGAGACTGGTTCTACCGATGTGCTTCGCACACAGGTGGCTAGTGGGTGTCTGTTTCTCCAACTTTAGTTGAATCGAGTGTGACTATGCCCGGTCCTTGTTGAAGGTTAAAACAGCACACTTGATGAAAAATCGTTGTTGTTTTTGATGCATAGGTAAGAACTGTTCTTGCTAAGCTCGTAGCAGCCACGTAAAACTTGCAACAACAAAGTAGAGGACGTCTAACTTGTTTTTGCAGGGTATGTTGTGATGTGATATGGTCAATACATGATTATATGTATTGTTGTATGAGATGATCATGTTTTGTAACAAAGTTATCGGCAACTGGCAGGAGCCATATGGTTGTCGCTTTATTGTATGAAATGCAATCGCCATGTAATTGCTTTACTTTATCACCATGCGGTAGCGATAATCGTGGAAGCAATAGTTGGCGAGACGACAACGATGCTACAATGGAGGTCAAGGTGTCAAGCCAGTGACGATGGTGATCATGACGGTGCTTTGGAGATGGAGATCAAAGGCACAAGATGATAATGGCCATATCGTATCACTTATATTGATTGCATGTGATGTTTATATTTTATGCATCCTATTTTGCTTAGTAGGGCAGTAGCATTATAAGATGATCTCTCACTAAATTTCAAGGTATAAGTGTTCTCCCTGAGTATGCACCGTTGCTACAGTTCTTCGTGCTGAGACACCATGTGATGATCGGGTTAAACTTGACGAGCCTAGCATATGCAGATATGGCCTCGGAACACTGAGACCGGAAGGTCGAGCGTGAATAATATAGTAGATATGATCAACATAGTGATGTTCACCATTGAAAACTTCTCCATCTCATGTGATGATCGGACATGGTTTAGTTGATACGGATCACATGATCATTTAGATGACTAGAGGGAAGTCTATCTAAGTGGGAGTTCTTAAGTAATATGATTAATTGAACTTTAATTTATCATGAACTTAGTACCTGATAGTATTTTGCATGTCTATGTTGTTATAGATAAATGGCCCGTGCTAATGTTCCTTTGAATATTAATGCGTTCCTAGAGAAAGCTAAGTTGAAAGATGATGGTAGCAACTACACGGACTGGGTCCATAACTTGAGGATTATCCTCATTGCTGCACAGAAGAATTATGTCCTAGAAGCACCGCTAGGTGCAAAGCCCACTGCAGGAGCAACACCTGATGTTATGAACGTCTGGCAGAGCAAAGCTGATGACTACTCGATAGTTCAGTGCGCCATGCTTTACGGCTTAGAATCGGGACTTCAACGACGTTTTGAACGTCATGGAGCATATGAGATGTTCCAGGAGTTGAAGTTAATATTTCAAGCAAATGTCTGAATTGAGAGATATGAAGTCTCCAATAAGTTCTATAGCTACAAGATGGAGGAGAATAGTTCTGTTAGTGAACATATACTCAGAATGTCTGGGTACCACAACCACTTGACTCAAGTGGGAGTTAATCTTCCTGATGATAGTGTCATTGATAGAGTTCTTCAATCACTGCCACCAAGCTACAAAAGCTTCATCATGAACTATAATATGCAAGGGATGGATAAGACAATTCCCTAGCTCTTCACAATGCTTAAAGCTACGGAGGTAGAAATCAAGAAGGAGCAGCAAGTGTTGATGGTTACCAAGACCACTAGTTTCAAGAAAAGAGGCAAAGGGAAGAAGGAGAACTTCAAGAAGAATGGCAAGCAAGTTGCTACTCAAGTGAAGAAGCCCAAGTCTAGACCTAAGCCTAAGACTAAGTGCTTCTACTTCAAAGGGACTGGTCACTGGAAGCGGAACTGCCCCAAGTATTTGGCGGATAAGAAGGATGGCAAAGTGAAAGGTATATTTTATATACATGTTATTGATGTGTACCTTACTAATGCTCGTAGTAGCGCCTAGGTATTTACTAGTTCTGTTGCTCAGACTTGCAACTCGAAACAGGGGCTACGGATTAAGTGAAGATTGGCTAAGGACGAGGTGATGATGCGCGTGGGAAATGCTTCCAAAGTCGATGTGATCACAGTCGGCACGCTACCTCTACATCTACCATCGGGGTTAGTATTAGACCTGAATAATTGTTATTTGGTGCTAGCGTTAAGCATGAACATTATATCTGGATCTTGTTTGATGCGAGACAGTTATTCATTTAAATCAGAGAATAATGGTTGTTCTATTTATATGAGTAATATCTTTTATGGTCATGCACCCTTGATGAGTGGTCTATTTTTATTAAATCTCGATAGTAGTGATGCACATATTCATAGTATTGAAGCCAAAATATATAAGTTTAATAATGATAGTGCAACTTATTTGTGGCACTGCCATTTGATACGTCTCCGTCGTATCTATAATTTTTGATTGTTCCATGCCAATATTCTATAACTTTCATATACTTTTGGCAACTTTTTATACTATTTTTGGGACTAACATATTGATCCAGTGCCTAGTGCCAGTCCCTGTTTGTTGCATGTTTTTTGTTTCGGAGTAAATCCATATCAAACGGATTCCAAATGGGATAAAAACTGGCGGAGATTTTTTTGGAATATATGTGATTTTTGGGAAGAAAAATCAACGCGAGACGATGCCCGAGGGGGCCACGAGGCAGGGAGACGCGCCCCAGGGGGTCAGGCGCGCCCTGGGCCCTCGTGGCCATCCCGTAAGGCGGTTGATTCCCTTATTTCGCAGCAAGAAAGCTAATATCCGGATAGAGCTCGTGTTAAAATTTCAGCCCAATCGGAGTTACGGATCTCAGGGAATATAAGAAACGGTGAAAGGGCAGAATCTGAGAACGCAGAAACAGGGAGAGACAGAGACACAGATCCAATCTCGGAGGGGCTCTCGCCCCTCCCATGCCATGGAGGCCATGGACCAGAGGGGAAATCCTTCTCCCATGTAGGGAGAAGGTCAAGGAAGAAGAAGAAAGAGGGGGGCTCTCTCCCCCTCGCTTCTGGTGGCACTGGAACGCCAGGGGCCATCATCATCACTGCCATCTACACCAACACCTCCGCCATCTTCACCAACATCACCATCACCTTCCCCCCTCTATCTACAGCGGTCCACTCTCCCACAACCCGATGTACCCTATACTTGAACATGGTGCTTTATGCTTCATATTATTATCCAATGATGTGTTGCCATCCTATGATGTCTGAGTAGATTTTCGTTGTCCTATCGGTGGTTGATGAATTGCTATGATTGATTTAATTTGCTTGTGGTTATGTTGTTGTCCTTTGGTGCCCATCACATGAGCGTGCGCGTGGATCACATCATAGGGTTAGTTGTATGTTGTTAGGACTATGTATTGGAGGGCAAGAGTGACAGAAGCTTCAACCTAGCATAGAAATTGATGCATACGAGATTGAAGGGGGACCAATATATCTTAATGCTATGGTTGGGTTTTACCTTAATGAACGTTAGTAGTTGCGGATGCTTGCTAATAGTTCCAATCATAAGTGCATAGAATTCCAAGTCAGGGATGACATGCTAGCAGTGGCCTCTCCCACATAAAACTTGCTATCGATCTAGTAAAGTAGTCAATTGCTTAGGGACAATTTTGCAACACCTACCACCACTTTTCCACACTCGCTATACTA
This sequence comes from Triticum monococcum, assembly GCA_034509565.1. Lineage (NCBI taxonomy): Eukaryota > Viridiplantae > Streptophyta > Magnoliopsida > Poales > Poaceae > Triticum > Triticum monococcum. Next base: position 370,340,080 of record CM067844.1, on the reverse strand, counting down.
ACTTTATTGTTTCTTTATCTAAGCAGCCCCTACTTTTTATTTACGCGCTATTTATTATCTTGCAAACCTATCCAAAAACACCTACAAAGTACTTCTAGTTTCATACTTGTTCTAGGTAAAGCGAACGTTAAGCATGCGTAGAGTTGTATCAGTGCTCGATAGAACTTGAGGGAATATTTGTTCTACCTTTAGCTCCTCGTTGGGTTCGACACTCTTACTTATCAAAAGAGGCTACAATTGATCCCCTATACTTGTGGGTTATCAAGACCTTTTTCTGGCGCTGTTGCCGGGGAGCAATAGCGTGGGGTGAATATTCTCGTGTGTGCTTGTTTGCTTTATCACTAAGTAATTTTTATTTGTTGTTCTAAGTTCTTCTCTATCTTTAGTTATGGATATGGAACATGAAATACCAAAAATATAGGTGTACCTGCTACTCATGGAGATGGGGAACCTCCTAAAACCCTCGTTGCTGGTTATGTGAAAGAGATTATGTACTACATTGATAATCCTGAGAAAACCCCATTCAATTATGTTATGGGAGACACGTTGGATTTATGTGAATACTTTAGGGATTATCGCTTGACTCAAAAAGGGAAACTATTATGGGATCAAATTCATATGGTGCATTGGTATGCTCGGGACCTATGCTTGAGATATGACTATACTTGTTGCTCTAGGATGAAGGCTCCACACCTTCCCTTTTCATGCAAATTTAATGATGATAAAACCTTGGCTTCGTATGCTAGTGGTATATATGATTACTATGATGTGGAACAAATAGAAGAATTTGTTGCTTTTATGGGTGCTTATGAAATTGAATCTTTTTTTAAAGAGTGAAAATTTTGATGATTCAGTTTATAGACCTGAAAATTTAGCTATACTTAAATATTGCTATGAGAATTATGAATACAATGCTGATATTGATGCGTTTATTGAGAAAGTCTCCGCTGTCCAAGAAGAGATTAATATTTTGCAGGAGTCTATGGAAGAAGAAATTAATGACATTGTGAGCTCATTGGATGAAAAAGACGAGGAGGAGAGCGAAGAACAAAAGGAGGAAAGGCGGATTGATCACCCGTGCCCACCTTCTAATGAGAGTAACTGTTCAAATCATACATTGTTTAATTTCCCTTCATGCTTACCGAAGCATGATTGCTATGATGACTGTTATGATCCCGTTGATTCTTTTGAAATATCCCTTTTTGATGATGCTGCTACCTCATGAGCACTGCGTTGGTTTCCCCCGAAGAGGAAGGGATGATGCAGCAAAGTAGCGTAAGTATTTCCCTCAGTTTTTGAGAACCAAGGTATCAATCCAGTAGGAGGCTATGCACGAGTCCCTCGTACCTGCACAAAACAAATAAATCCTCGCAACCAAAGCAAATAGGGGTTGTCAATCCCTATAAGGCCACTTACGGGAATGAGATCTGATAGATATGATAAGATAATATTTTTGGTATTTTTATGATAAAGATGCAAAGTAAAATAAAGGCAAAGTAAATTGCGAAGGAAATAACTAAGTAGTAGGAGATTAATATGACGAAGATAGACCCGGGGGCCATAGGTTTCACTAGTGGCTTCTCTCGAGAGCATAAGTATTCTACGGTGGGTGAACAAATTACTATTGATCAATTGGCAGAATTGAGCATAGTTATGAGAATATCTAGGTATGATCATGTATATAGGCATCACGTCCGAGACAAGTAGACCGACTCCTTCCTGCATCTACTACTATTAATCCACTCATCGACCGCTATCCAGCATGCATCTAGAGTATTAAGTTAAAAACAGAGTAACGCCTTAAGCAAGATGACATGTTGTAGAGGGATAGACTCATGCAATATTAAGAAAACCCCGTCTTGTTATCCTCGATGGCAACACTACAATACGTGCCCTGCTGCCCCTACTGTCACTGGGAAAGGACACCGCAAGATTGAACCCAAAGCTAAGCACTTCTCCCATTGCAAGAAAGATCAATCTAGTAGGCCAAACCAAACTAATAATTCGAAGAGACTTGCAAAGACAACCAATCATACATAAAAGAATTCAGAGAAGATTCAAATGTTAGTCATAGATAGACTTGATCATAAACCCACAATTCATCGGTCTCAACAAACACACCGGAGAAAGAAGATTACATCGAATAGTTCTCCACAAGAGAGGGGGAGAACATTGTATTGAGATCCAAAAAGAGAGAAGAATCCATCTAGCTACTAACTATGGACCCGTAGGTCTGAGGTAAACTACTCACACTTCATCGGAGGGGCTATGGTGTTGATGTAGAAGCCCTCCATGATCGATGCCCCCTCCGGCGGAGCTCCGGAACAGGCTCCAATATGGGATCTCGTGGATACAGAAAGTTGCGGCGGTGGAATTAGGTTTTTGGCTCCATATCTGATCGTTTGGGGGTACGTAGGTATATATAGGAGGAAGGAGTACGTCGGTGGAGCAACAGGGGGCCCACGAGGGTGGAGGGCGCGCCTGGGGGGGTAGGCGCGCCCCCTACCTCGTTGCCTCCTGCTTTATTTCTTGACGTAGGGTCCAAGTCTCCCTGGTCTTGTTCGTTGAGAAAATCACGTTCCCAAAGGTTTCATTCTGTTTGGACTCCATTTGATATTCCTTTTCCTCAAAACCCTAAAACAGGCAAGAAACAGCAATTCTGGGCTAGGCCTTCGGTCAATAGGTTAGTCCCAAAAATAATATAAAAGTGGATAATGAAGCCCAATAATGTCCAAAACAGTAGATAATATAGCATGGAGCAATCAAAAATTATAGATACGTTGGAGACGTATCAAGCATCCCCAAGCTTAATTCCTGCTCGTCCTCGAGTAGGTAAATGATAAAAATAGATTTTTGATGCGGAGTGCTACTTGGCATAATTTTAATGTAATTCTTCTTAATTGTGGTATGAATATTCAGATCCAAAAGATTCAAGAAAAAAATTTAATATTGACGTAAAAATAATAATACTTCAAGCATACTAACAAAGCAATTATGTCTTCTCAAAATAACATGGCTAAAGAAAGTTATCCCTACAAAATCATATAGTCTGGCTATGCTCTATCTTCACCACACAAAATATTTAAATCATGAACAACCCCGATGACAAGCCAAGCAATTGTTTCGTACTTTTTACATTCTCAAAACTTTTTCAATCTTCACGCAATACATGAGCGTGAGCCATGGATATAGCATTATAGGTGGAATAGAGTGGCGGTTGTGGAGAAGACAAAAAGGGAGAAGATAGTCTCACATCAACTAGGCATATCAACGGGCTATGGAGATGCCCATCAATAGATATCAATGTGAGTGAGTAGGGATTGCCATGCAATGGATGCACTAGAGCTATAAGTATATGAAAGCTCAAAAGGAAACTAAGTGGGTGTGCATCCAACTTGCTGGCTCATGAAGACCTATGGCATTTTGAGGAAGCCCATCATTGGAATATACAAGCCAAGTTCTATAATGAAAGATTCCCACTAGTATATGAAAGTGATAACATGAGAGACTCTCTACTATGAACATCATGGTTCTACTTTGAAGCACCAATGTGGTAAAAGGATAGTAACAATGTCCCTTCTCTCTTTTTCTCTCATTTTTTTATTTGGGCCTTTTCTCTCTCTTTTTATGGCCTCTTTTTTTCGTCTGGAGTCTCATCCCGACTTATGGGGGAATCATAGTCTCCATCATCCTTTCCTCACTGGGACAATGCTCTAATAATGATGATCATCATGCTTTTATTTTTCTTACAACTCAACAATTACAACTCGATACTTAGAACAAAGTATGACTCTATATGAATGCCTCCGGCAGTGTACCGGGATATGCAATGATGCATGAGTGACATGTATGAAAGATTTGTGAATGGTGGCTTTGCCACGAATACGATGTCAACTACATGATCATGCTAAGCAATATGACAATGATGGAGTGTGTCTTAATAAACGGAACGGTGGAAAGTTGCATGGCAATATATCTCGGAATGGTTATGGAAATGCCATAATAGGTAGGTATGGTGGCTGTTTTGAGGAAGGTATATGGTGGGTGTATGATACCGGCAAAAGGTGTGCGGTATTAGAGAGGCTAGCAAAGGTGGAAGGGTGAGAGTGTGTATAATCCATGGACTCAACATTAGTCATAAAGAACTCATATACTTATTGCAAAAATCTACAAGTTATCAAAGCAAATTATTATGCGCATGCTCCTAGGGGGGTAGATTGGTAGGAAAAGACCATCGCTCGTCCCCGACCGCCACTCATAAGGAAGACAATCAATAAATAAATCATGCTCCGACTTCATCACATAACGGTTCACCATACGTGCATGCTACGGGAATCACAAGCTTCAACACAAGTATTTCTCAAATTCACAACTACTCAACTAGCATGACTTTAATATCACCATCTCCATATCTCAAAACAATTATCAAGTATCAAACTTATCATAGTATTCAACACACTCATGAGAGAATTTTTTATTCTTGAATACCTAGCATATTAGGATTTTAAGCAAATTACCATGCTATTAAGACTCTCAAAATAATCTAAGTGAAGCATAAGAGATCAAGAGTTTCTATAAAACAAATCCACCACCGTGCTCTAAAATATATAAGTGAAGTACTAGAGCAAAATTATATAGCTCAAAAGATATAAGCGAAGCACATAGAGTATTCTAACAAATTCCAAATCATGTATGGCTCTCTCAAAAGGTGTGTACAGCAAGGATGATTGTGGTAAACTAAAAATCAAAGATTCAAATAATACAAGACGCTCCAAGAAAAACACATATCATGTGGCGAATGAAAATATAGCTCCAAGTAAAGTTACCGATAGAAGTAGACGAAAGAGGGGATGCCTTCCGGGGCATCCCCAAGCTTTGGCTTTTAGGTGTCCTTAGATTATCTTGGGGGTGCCATGGGAATCCCCAAGCTTAGGCTCTTGCCACTCCTTGTTCCATAATCCATCAAATCTTTACCCAAAACTTGAAAACTTCACAACACAAAACTTAAAGTAGAAAATCTCGTGAGCTCAGTTAGCGAAAGAAAATAAAAGACCACTTCAAGGTACTGTAATGAACTCATTCTTTATTTATATTTGTGTTATACCTACTGTATTCCAACTTCTCTATGGTTTATAAACTATTTTACTAGCCATAGATTCGTCAAAATAAGCAAACAACACACGAAAAACAGAATCTGTCAAAAACAGAACAGTCTGTAGTAATCTGTAGCTAGCGCAAGATCTGGAACCCCAAAAATTCTAAAATAAATTGCTGGACGTGAGTAATTTATCTATTAATCATCTTCAAAAATAATTAACTAAATAGAACTTTCTAAATAAAAATGAAAGCAGTTCTCGTGAGCGCTAAAGTTTCTGTTTTTTTACAGCAAGTTCAACAAGACTTTCCCCAAGTCTTCCCAACGGTTCTACTTGGCACAAACACTAATTAAACACAAAAAAACAACCAAAACAGAGGCTAGATATATACCCCTCCACCTCCTCTTCATTCAAGTAGAGAGCCATCAGAACACATACACATTTCCAACTCATATGTTCTGAGAGAGAACCACCTACTCATGTGTTGAGACCAAGATATTTCATTCCTACCATATGAATCTTGATCTCTAGCCTTCCCCAAGTTGCTTTCCACTCAAATCTTCTTTCCACCAGATCCAAATCCTATGAGAGAGAGTTGAGTGTTGGGGAGACTATCATTTGAAGCACAAGAGCAAGGAGTTCATCATCAACACACCATTTGTTACTTCTTGGAGAGTGGTGTCTCCTAGATTGGCTAGGTGTCACTTGGGAGCCTCTGACAAGATTGTGGAGTTGAACCAAGGAGTTTGTAAGGGCAAGGAGATCGCCTACTTCGTGAAGATCTACCGCTAGTGAGGCAAGTCCTTCGTGGGCGATGGCCATGATGGGATAGACAAGGTTGCTACTTCGTGGACCCTTCGTGGGTGGAGCCCTCCGTGGACTCGCGCAACCGTTACCCTTCATGGGTTGAAGTCTCCATCAACATGGATATAGGATATCACCACCTATCCGAACCACGGGAAAAACATACGTGTCTCCAATTGCGTTTGAATTGTCCAAACCCTTCCCTTTACATTCTTGCAAGTTGCATGCTTTACTTTCCGCTGCCAATATACTCTTTGCATGCTTGCTTGAATTGTGTGATGATTGCTTGACTTGTCCTAAAATAGCTAAAATCTGCCAAGAACTAAAATTGGGAAAAGGTTAAGTTTTTATTTGGTCAAGTAGTCTAATCACCCCCCTCTAGACATACTTTCGATCCTATAATATCATCAAGCTCTTTATTCATAAAACTCATAAAACTTTTCTGTTATTTAAGCTCGTTTCTGAAGAAACTATTATGTTCAAATTGCAAGACCATGAAACTCCTGACATTGCTTTCGATCTCTTCTAATCTTTTATGGTGAAGGTCACCAAATTTAGGTAGAGCCATCGTGACAAGTAAGCAAACTAACACACAAGCAAACAAAAAGCAAGCGGGCAAAAAGAGGCAAATAGAGAAAGATGGTGAGGATAGAGAGAGAGAGGGCGAATAAAACGGCAACGGTGAAGTGGGGGAGAGGAAAACAAGAGGCAAATGGCAAATAATGTAATGCGGGAGATAAGGGTATGTAATGGGTACTTGGTATGTTGACTTTTGCGTAGACTTCCTCGGCAACGGCGCCAGAAATCCTTCTTGCTACCTCTTGAGCACTGCATTGGTTTTCCCTGAAGAGGAAGCGATGATGCAGCAAAGTAGCGTAAGTATTTCCTTTAGTTTTTGAGAACCAAGGTATCAATCCAGTAGGAGGCTACGCGCGAGTCCCTCATACCTGCACAAAACAAATAAATCCTCGCAACCAACGCAAATAGGGGTTGTCAATCCCTATAAGGCCACTTACGAGAGTGAGATCTGATAGATATGATAAGATATATTTTTGGTATTTTTATGATAAAGATGCAAAGTAAAATAAAGGCAAAGGAAATAGCAAAGGAAATAACTAAGTAGTAGGAGATTAATATGATGAAGATAGACCCGGGGGCCATAGGTTTCACTAGTGGCTTCTCTCGAGAGCATAAGTATTCTACGGTGGGTGAACAAATTACTGTTGAGCAATTGACAGAATTGAGCATATTTATGAGAATATCTAGGTATGATCATGTATATAGGCATCACGTCCGAGACAAGTAGACCGACTCCTGCCTGCATGTACTACTATTACTCCACTAATCGACCGATATCCAGCGTGCATCTAGAGTATTAAGTTAAAAACAGGGTAACGCCTTAAGCAAGATGACATGATGTAGAGGGATAGACTCACGCAATATGAAGAAAACCCCATCTTGTTATCCTCGATGGCAACAATACAATACGTGCCTTGCTGCCCCTACTGTCACTGGGAAAGGACACCGCAAGATTGAACCCAAAGCTAAGCACTTCTCCCATTGCAAGAAAGATCAATCTAGTAGGCCAAACCAAACTGATAATTCGAAGAGACTTGCAAAGATAACCAATCATACATAAAAGAATTCAAAGAAGATTCAAATATTATTCATAGATAGACTTGATCATAAACCCACAATTCATCGGTCTCAACAAACACACCGCAAAAAGAAGATTACATCGAATAGTTCTCCACAAGAGAGGGGAGAACATTGTATTGAGATCCAAAAAGAGAGAAGAAGCCATCTAGCTACTAACTATGGACCCATAGGTCTGAGGTAATCTACTCACACTTCATCGGAGGGGCTATGGTGTTGATGTAGAATCCCTCCGTGATCGACGCCCCCTCCGGCGGAGCTCCGGAACAGGCCCCAAGATGGGATCTCGTGGATACAGAAAGTTACGGTGGTGGAATTAGGGTTTTGGCTCCGTATCTGATCGTTTGGGGGTACGTAGGTATATATAGGAGGAAGGAGTACGTCGGTGGAGCAACAGGGGGCCCACGAGGGTGGAGGGCGCGCCTGGGGGGTAAGCGCGCCCCCCTACCTCATGGCCTCCTCTTTTCTTTCTTGACGTAGGGTCCAAGTCTCCCGGGTCTTGTTCGTTGAGAAAATCACGTTCCCGAAGGTTTCAATCCATTTGGACTCCGTTTGATATTCCTTTTCTTTGAAACCCTAAAATAGGCAAAAAAAAAACAGCAATTCTAGGCTGGGCCTCCGGTTAATAGGTTAGTCCCAAAAATAATATAAATGTGGATAATAAAGCCCAATAATGTCCAAAACAATAGATAATATAGCATGGAGCAATCAAAAATTATAGATACGTTGGAGACGTATCAGATGCTTTCTATGCTTGTGGCCAAGATGCCAATATGAATTATGCTTATGGAGATGAACTTGCTATAGTTCCCTATGTTAAACATGAAACTGTTGCTATTGCACCCATGCAGGATAGTCCTATTATCGTTTTGAATTCTCCCAACTACACTATATCGGAGAAGTTTACCTTCTTAAGGATTATATTGATGGCTTGCATTTTACTATTACACATGATGATTTTGATAGATATAATATGCATGTGCTTGCTGCTCCTACTTGCAATTATTATGAGAGAGGAACTACATCTCCGCCTCTTTATGTTTCCAACACGAAAAAATTGCAAGAAACTGTTTATACTATGCATTGGCCTTTACTTTGTGTGCATGAATTGTTCTTTTATGACATGCCGATGCATAGGAAGAGAGTTAGACTTCGTCATTACATGATATATGTTACCTTGTGCTCACTACTAAATTACAAATCATTGTTAATTTAAATTGGCTTTGATATACCTTGGGATCCGGGTGGATCCATTACTTGAGCACTATATGCCTAGCTTAATGGCTTTAAAGAAAGCGCTGCCAGGGAGACAACCCGGAAGTTTTAGAGAGTCATTTATTTCTGTTGTGTGCTTTTATAAAGTTTAAAAACAAAAAAATAAATAGGGGAACCCAAAACTTTTTCAAAAAAGAAAGTGAAAGTGAGAGAGACAAGCATTGTTGATGTGGGGGAGCTCCTTGAACTTTGTTCATGCTCACGGAAACTTTATGAATCTTAATTACAGACAATTTTCAACAAAAATAATTATCCCCTTGTACAATTCCATTGTATTATAAAAATAATGTGCCAAGGTTTGCCTTTAGGATGTTTTAGATGCTTGTTGGTTTGTACGGTGCAGGACAGAAACTTTGGCTGTAGCGCGTGATTTTACATTTTTTTGCTGGAATGTCAAGTGGTTCTGAAACTTTCTGCACTTTCTTTATATACAAATTGTTTATTTTTCCTAATTTTGGTAGAATGTTTGGAGTATCATAAGTATGGTGAATGTTCAGATTATTACAGACTGTTCTGTTTTAGACAGATTCTGTTTTTGATGCATAGTTTGCTTGTCTTGATGAAACTATCAATTTATATCAGTGGATTAAGACATGGAAAAGTTATATTATAGTAGCTACAATTAAAAAACAAAATATGAATTTGTTTACAACAGTACTTAGAGTAGTGATTTTCTTTATTATACTAACGGATCTTACCGAGCTTTCTGTTGAGTTTTGTGTGATTGAAGTTTTCAAGTTTTGGGAGAAATCACGATGGATGAAGGAATAAGGAGTGGCAAGAGCCTAAGCTTGGGGATTCCCAAGGCACCCCAAGGAAATATTCAAGGACTCCCAAGCAACCAAGCTTGGGGATGCCCCGGAAGGCATCCCCTCTTTCTTCTAATGATCATCGGTAATTTCACCTGGAGCTATATTTTTATTCGTCACATGATATGCGTAAATCTTGGACCGTCTTTTGCATTTTGTTTTCACTTTTCTTTTATGCACCATGCTGGTATGATATAGTCCATGGTTTATTTATAGAATTCCCATTACACTTCACTTAAATCTTTTGAGTATCGCTTTATAGAATGCTTCATGTGCTTCGCTTATATCATTTGAAGTTTGGATTGCCTGTTTCTCTTCACATAGAAAACAGCCATTTGTAGAATGCTCTTCTGCTTCACATATATTTGTTAGAGCATGGGCATATCTTTTGTAGAAAGAATTAAACTCTCTTGCTTCACTTATATCTATTTAGAGAGATGACAGTAATTGGTCATTCACTTGGTTAGTCATAAAATCCTACATAAAACTTGTAGATCACTGAATATGATATGTTTGATTCCTTGCAATAGTTTTGCGATATAAAGTTGGTGATATTAGAGTCATGCTAGCGGGTAGTTGTGGATTGTAGAAATACTTGTGTTGGATTTTGTGATTCCCTTAGCATGCATGTATGGTGAACCGTTATGTGATGAAGTCGGAGCATGATTTATTTATTGATTGTCTTCCTTATGAGTGGCGGTCGGGGACGAGCGATGGTCTTTTCCTACCAATCTATCCCCCAAGGAGCATGCGTGTAGTACTTTGTTTCGATGACTAATAGATTTTTGCAATAAGTATGTGAGTTCTTTAGGACTAGTGTTGAGTCCATGGATTATACGCACTCTCACCCTTCCATCATTGCTAGCCTCTTCGGTACCGTGCATTGCCCTTTCTCACCTCGAGAGTTGGTGCAAACTTCGCCGGTGCATCCAAACCCCGTGATACGATATGCTCTATCACACATAATCCTCCTTATATCTTCCTCAAAACAGCCACCATACCTACCTATTATGGCATTTCCATAGCCATTCCGAGATATATTGCCATGCAACTTCCATCATCATCATATACATGACTTGAGCATTCATTTTCATATTGCTTTGCATGATCGTAAGATAGCTAGCATGATGTTTTCATGGCTTGTCCGTTTTTTGATGTCATTGCTATGCTAGATCATTGCACATCCCGGTACACCGCCGGAGGCATTCATATAGAGTCATATTTTGTTCTAGTATCGACTTGTAATATTGAGTTATAACTAAATAAAAGTGTGATGATCATCATTATTAGAGCATTGTCCCATGTGAGAAAAGGATGATGGAAGCTATGATTCCCTCACAAGTTGGGATGAGTCTCCGGACTTTACAAAAAAATAAAAGAGGCCAAAGAAGCCCACCAAAAAAAGAGAAAAAAATTAAAAAATGAGAGAAAGGAGAGAAGGGACAATGTTACTATCCTTTTACCACACTTGTGCTTCAGAATAGCACCATGTTCTTCATATAGAGAGTCTCTTGAGTTATCACTTTCATATACTAGTGGGAATTTTCATTATAGAACTTGGCTTGTATATTCCGATGATGGGCTTCCTCAAATGCCCGAGGTCTTCATGAGCAAGCAAGTTGGATGCACACCCACTTAGTTTCCAGTTTGAGCTTTCATACACTTATAGCTCTTAGTGCATTCGTTGCATGCCAATCCCTACTCCTCACATTGACACCAATTGATGGGCATCTCCATAGCCCGTTGATTAGCCGCATCGATGTGAAACTTTCTCCCTTTTTGTCTTCTCCACACAACCTCCACCATCATATTCTATTCTACCTATAGTGCTATATACATGGCTCACGCTCATGTATTGCGTGAAAGTTCAAAAGGTTTGAGAACATCAAAAGTATGAAACAATTGCTTGGCTTGTCATCGGGGTTGTGCATGATTTGAATATTTTGTGTGGTGAAGATGGAGCATAGCCAGACTATATGATTTTGTAGGGATAACTTTCTTTGGCCATGTTATTTTGAAAAGACATGATTGCTTTATTAGTATGCTTGAAGTATTATTATCTTAATGTCAAATGATAGACTATTGCTTTGAATCACTCGTGTCTTAATATTCATGCCATGATTAGATTACATGATCAAGTTTATGCTAGGTAGCATTCCACATCAAAAATTATCTTTTTTATCATTTACCTACTCGAGGACGAGCAGGAACTAAGCTTGGGGACGCTGATACGTCTCCATCGTATCTATAATTTTTGATTGTTCCATGCCAATATTCTACAACTTTCATATACTTTTGGCAACTTTTTATACTATTTTTGGGACTAACATATTGATCCAGTGCCCAGTGCCAGTCCCTGTTTGTTGCATGTTTTTTGTTTCGCAGTAAATCCATATCAAATGGAGTCCAAACGGGATAAAAACTGACAGAGATTTTTTTGGAATATATGTGATTTTTGGGAAGAAAAATCAACGCGAGACGATGCCCGAGGGGGCCACGAGGCAGGGGGACGCGCCCGAGGGGTCAGGCGCGCCCTGGTCCCTCATGGCCATCCCGTAAGGCGGTTGATGCCCTTATTTCACCGCAAGAAAGCTAATATCTGGATAGAGATCGTTTTAAAATTGCAGCCTAATCGGAGTTACGATCTCCGGGAATATAAGAAAGGGTGAAAGGGCAGAATCTGAGAACGCAGAAACAAAGAGAGACAGATCCAATCTCGGAGGGGCTTTCGCCCCTCCCATTCCATGGAGGCCATGGACCAGAGGGGAAACCCTTCTCCCATCTAGGGAGAAGGTCAAGGAAGAAGAAGAAGGAGGGGGATCTCTTCCCCTCGCTTCCGGTGGCGCCGGAACGCCGCCGGGGGCCATCATCATCACCGCCATCTACACCAACACCTCCGCTATCTTCACCAACATCCCCATCACCTTCCCCCCTCTATCTATAGCGGCCCACTCTCCCGCAACCCGCTGTACCCTCTACTTGAACATGGTACTTTATGCTTCATATTATTATCCAATGATGTGTTGCCATCCTATCATGTCTGAGTAGATTTTCTTTGTCCTATCGGTGGTTGATGAATTTCTATGATTGATTTAATTTGCTTGTGGTTATGTTGTTGTCCTTTGGTGCCCATCATATGAGCACGCGCATGGATCACATCATAGGGTTAGTTTTTCTATGTTGATAGGACTATGTATTGGAGGGCAAGAGTGACAGAAGCTTCAACCTAGCATAGAAATTGATGCATACGGGATTGAAGGGGGACCAATATATCTTAATGCTATGGTTGGGTTTTACCTTAATGAACGTTAGTAGTTTCAGACGCTTGCTAATAGTTCCAATCATAAGTGCATAGAATTCCAAGTCAGGGATGACATGCTAGCAATGGCCTCTCCCACATAAAACTTGCTATCGGTCTAGTAAAGTAGTCAATTGCTTAGGGACAATTTCGCAACTCCTACGACCACTTTTCCACACTCGCTATACTAACTTTATTGTTTCTTTATCTAAACAGCCCCTACTTTTTATTTACGCGCTCTTTATTATCTTGCAAACCTATCCAAAAACACCTACAAAGTACTTCTAGTTTGATACTTATTCTAGGTAAAGCGAACGTTAAGCATGCGTAGAGTTGTATCGGTGGTCGATAGAACTTGAGGGAATATTTGTTCTACCTTTAGCTCCTCGTTGGGTTAGACACTCTTACCTATCGAAAGAGGCTACAATTGATCCCCTATACTTGTGGGTTATCACCGTTTAGGTCATATTGGTGTAAAGCGCATGAAGAAACTCCATGCTGATGGGCTTTTGGAATCACTTGATTATGAATCACTTAATGCTTGCGAACCATGCCTCATGGGCAAGATGAATAAGACTCCATTCTCCAGAAGAATGGAACGAGCAACAGACTTACTATAAATAATACATACTGATGTATGCGGTCCAATGAGTGTTGATGCTTGTGGCGGGTATTGTTATTTTCTGACCTTCACAGATGATTTGAGCAGATATGGGTGTGTCTACTTGATGAAACATAAGTCTGAAACATTTGAAAAGTTCAAAGAATTTCAGAGTGAAGTGGAAAATCATCATAACAAGAAAATTAAGTTTCTACGATCTGATCGTGGAGGTGAATATTTGAGTTATGAGTTTGGTCTTCATTTGAAACAATTTGGAATAGTTTCGCAACTCATGCCACCTGGAACACCACAGTGTAATGGTGTGTCCGAACTTCGTAACCGCACTTTATTAGATATGGTGCGATCTATGATGTCTCTTACTAATTTACCGCTATCATTTTGTGGTTATGCTTTAGAGACGGCTGCATTCATGTTAAATAGGGCACCATCAAAATCTATTGAGATGACACCATATGAACTGTGGTTTGGCAAGAAACCCAAGTTGTCGTTTCTTAAAGTTTGGGGTTGCGATGCTTATGTGAAAAAGCTTCAACCTGATAAGCTCGAACCTAAATCGGAGAAATGTGTCTTCATAGGATACCAAAAGGAGACTGTTGGGTACACCTTCTATTACAGATCCGAAGGTAAGATATTCGTTGCTAAGAATGGATCCTTTCTAGAGGAGTTTCTCTTGAAAGAAGTGAGTGGGAGGAAAGTAGAACTTGATGAGGTAATTGTACCTTCTCCCTTATTAGAAAGTAGTTCATCATAGAAATCAGTTCCAGCGATTCCTACACCAATTAGTGAGGAAGCTAATGATGATGATCATGAAACTTCTGATCAAGTTACTACCGAACCTCGTAGGTCAACCAGAGTAAGATCCGCACCAGAGTGGTATGGTAATCCTCTTCTAGAGGTCATGTTACTTAACCATGACGAACCTACGAACTATGAGGAAGCGATGATGAGCCCAGATTCCGCAAAATGGCTTGAGGCCATGAAATCTGACATGGGATCCATGTATGAGAACAAAGTGTGGACTTTGGTTGACTTGCCCGATGATCGGCAAGCCATAGAGAATAAATGGGTCGTCAAGAAGAAGACTGACGCTGACGGTAATGTTACTGTCTACAAAGCTCGACTTGTTGCGAAAGATTTTTGACAAGTTCAAGGAGTTGACTATGATGAGACCTTCTCACCCGTAGCGATGCTTAAGTCCATCCGAATCATGTTAACAATTGCCACATTTTATGATTATGAAATTTGGCAAATGGATGTCAAAATTGCATTCCTTAATGGATATCTTAAAGAAGAGTTGTATATGATGCAACTAGAAGGTTTTGTCGATCCAAAAGGTGCTAACAAAGTGTGCAAGCTCTAGCGATCCATTTATGGACTGGTGCAAGCATCTCGGAGTTGGAATATATGCGTTCATAGTGTGATCAAAGCATATGGTTTTATACAGACTTTTGGAGAAGCCTGTATTTATAAAAAAAATGACTGGGAGCTCTGTAGCATTTCTGATATTATATGTGGATGACATACTGTTGATCGGAATTGATACTAAATTTCTGAGTAGCATAAAAGGATACTTGAATAAGAATTTTTCAATGAAAGACCTTTGTGAAGCTGCTTATATATTGGGCATCAATATCTGTAGAGATAGATCAAGACGCTTTGGAATTTCACAAAGCACATACTTTGATAAAGTTTTGAAGAAGTTCAAAATGGATCAAGCAAAGAAAGGGTTCTTGCCTGTGTTACAAGGTGTGAAGTTGAGCCAGACTCAATGCCCGACCACTGTAGAAGATAGAGAGAAAATGAAAGTCGTTCCCTATGCCTCAGCCATAGGTTCTATCATGTATGCAATGTTGTGTACCAGACCTGGTGTGTGCCTTGCTATTAGTTTAGCAGGGAGGTACCAAAGCAATCCAGGAGTGGATCACTAGACAGCGGTCAAGAACATCCTAAAATACCTGAAAAGGACTAAGGATATGTTTCTCATTTATGGAGGTGACAAAGAGCTCGTCGTAAATGGTTACGTCGATGCAAGCTTTGACACTGATCCGGATGACTCTAAGTCACAAACCGGATACGTATTTTTATTGAATGGTGGAGCTGTCAGTTGGTGTAGTTCTAAGAAGAGCATCGTGGCAGGATCTACGTGTGAAGCGGAATACATAGCTTCTTCGGAAGCAGCAAATGTAGGATTCTTGATGAAGGAGTTCATATCCAATCTAGGTGTAATACCTAGTGCATCGGGTCCAATGAAAATCTTTTGTGACAATACTGGTGCAATTGACTTGGCAAAGGAATCCAGATTTCACAAGAGAACCAAGCATATCAAAAGATTCTTCAATTCCATCCGCGATTAAGTCAAGGAGGAAGACATGGAGATTTGCAAGATACATACGGATCTGAATGTTGCAGACCCATTGACTAAGCCTCTCTCACAAGCAAAACATGATCAGCACCAAGACTCCATGGGTGTTAGAATCATTACTGTGTAATCTAGATTATTGACTCTTGTGCAAGTGGGAACTGAAGGAAATATGCCCTAGAGGCAATAATAAAGTTGCTATTTATATTTCCTTATGTCATGATAAATGTTTATTATTCATGCTAGAATTGTATTAACCGGAAACTTAGTACATGTGTGAATACATAGACAAACAGAGTGTCCCTAGTATGCCTCTACTTTACTAGCTCGTTAATCAAAGATGGTTAAGTTTCCTAGCCATGGACATGTGTTGTCATTTGATGAATGGGATCACATCATTAGAGAATGATGTGATGGACTAGAACCATCCCTTTGCTTAGCACTATGATCATTTAGTTTATTGCTATTTGCTTTCTTCATGACTTATACATGTTCCAATGACCATGAGATTATGCAACTCCCGAATACCGGAGGAACACTTAGTCTGCTATCAAACGTCATAACATAATTGGGTGATTATAAATATGCTCTACAGGTGTCTCCGATGGTGTTTGTTGAGTTGGCATAGATCGAGATTTGGATTTATCACCCCGATTGTCGGAGAGGTATCTCTAGGCGCTCTCGGTAATGCACATCACTATAAGCCTTGCAAGCTATGTGACTAATGAGTTAGTTGTGGGATGATTCATTACAGAACGAGTAAAGATACTTGCCAGTGATGAGATTGAAATAGGTATGATGATACCGACGATCGAATCTCGGGCAAGTAACATACCGATGACAAAGGGAACAACGTATGTTGTTGTGCAGTTTGACCTATAAAGAATATGTAGGAACCAATATGAGCATCGAGGGTCCGCTATTGGTTATTGACCAGAGATGTGTCTCGGTCATGTCTACATAGTTCTCGAAGCCGTAGGGTCCGCACGCTTAACGCTCGATTATGATATGTATTATGAGTTATGTGATTTGATGTACCGAAGGTTGTTCGGAGTCCCAGATGAGATCATGGACATGACGAGGAGTCTCGAAATGGTCGAGACATAAAGATTCATATACCGGAAGGCTACATTCGGACACCGGAATGGTTCGGGTCGTTTTGGATAAGTTTCGGAATACCGAGGGTGACCAGAACCCCCGCCCCCCGGGGGAAGTTATTGGGCCTCATGGGCCTAGTTGTGGAAGAGAGGAGGTAGTCCAAGGTGTGGCGCGCGACCCCCTAGCCCAAACCAAATTGGACTAGGGCTAGGGGGGTCGCCCCCCCCCCTTTCCTTCTCTTCTTCCTGTCCTTCCTTCTTCTCCTACTAGGACTAGGAAAGGGGGAAACCTACTCCTACTAGGAGTAGGATTCCCCCCCTTTGGGTGCGCCCCTTGTGGCCGGCCCTCCTCCTCCTCCCCTCCTTTATATATGGGGGAGGGGGCACCCCATAGACACACAAGTTGATCTTTAGCCATGTGCGGTGCCCCCCTCCATAGTTTTACACCTCGGTCATATTGTCGTAGTGCTTAGGCGAAGCCCTACGTCGGTAACTTCATCATCACCATCGACACGCCGTCGTACTGACGAAACTCACCCTCGGCCTCAGCTGGATCAAGAGTATGAGGGACGTCACCGAGCTGAGCATGTGCGGATCACAGAGGTGTCGTGCGTTCAGTACTTGATCGGTTGGATCGCGAATACGTTCGACTACATCAACCGCGTTACTATACGCTTCCACTTTCGGTCTACGAGGGCACGTAGACACACTCTCCCCTCTCGTTTCTATGCATCTCCTAGATAGATCTTGCATGATCGTAGGAAAAAATTTGAAATAAGGCGTTCCCCAACACATGTTAACTAATCGATTACGAAAAATTGGATCGAATTTTGCAGTTCTTTTTTCTGTGGTACCTCGACGTGACATGAGCATGAAAGAGGTTCAATAATCCGTTTTCTTTTTATAAGGGCTAAAATCACTTTTTTGGCTTTTTGACCCCATATTGTAGGGAGGATCTCGAAAGATAGGAAAGATCTCCTCCAAGCCATACATACGACTTTCATCGAATACGGCTTTCCACAGAATCCTATAGGGATCTACGAGATCGAGTATGGAATTTTGTTTACTCACTTTAGATTGAGTATATGTTTCCCTCCTTTTCCCGCTAGGATCAGAAATCCTATATTTTCCATATCCATAGATCGTGTCCTTAGGTTTTCGAAATAGTGTAATTGAAAAAGAAGTGCTTTGAATCATTGCTATTTCACTCAAACCTATTCTGAAAAAGTCGAGGTATTTCGAATTGTTTTTTGACACGGACAAAGTAAGGGAAAACCTCTGAAAGAATTTCCATATTGACCTTGGACATATAAGAGTTCCGAATCGAATCTCTTTAGAAGGAGGATCTTTTGCCTGATGGTAGCCTGCTCCAGTCCCCTTACGGAACTTTCGTTATTGGGTTAGCCATACACTTCACATGTTTCTAGCGATTCACATGTTATCATCAAATGATACAAGTATTGGATAAGAATCTACAATGCACTAGAACGCCCTTGTTGATGATTTTTTACTGTGACAGCATCTAGGGTTCCTCAAATAATGCGATATATCACACTGGGTAAATCCTTAACCCTTCCTCCTCTTACTAATACTACAGAATCACTAGTATGCGTCGGTGCTATACAAACGGTTTTTAACACCTTTTCGCGAAGGCATTTGGAACCGTCACCAAGTGAGTGTGGGCGATAGGGGGGCCCTTCCCACACGACCTAGAAATCATCGGGGATAGGCCCTCCTAGGACACCAAATGAGCTCGTGTGCGATCAGGCGAGGCATCGAAACCCAATCATTTCCGTAGGTATGTTAATCACACATGGTGAATCCCAGAAAAACATTTCTGTAGGTATGTACATCCCACACGGTGAATCCCAGAAAAACATTTCCGTAGGTATGTACATCCCACACGGTGAATCCCATAAAAACATTTCCGTAGGTATGTACATCCCACATGGTGAATCCCAGAAAAACATTTCCGTAGGTATGTACATCCCATACGTTGAATCCCAGAAAAACATTTTCGTAGGTATGTATATCACACACAGACAATCCAAGGAATATGTTTCCATTCTTATGTACATCCCACACAGTAAATCCAGGGGAAATGTTTCTGTTCGTATGTACATCCCACATATTTTTATGCGTAGGATCGTGTGTGAAAGGTGTAACTATCAAACACGCTCTACCTTGGTTAACTATTTGCTTTTATCAACTACATCACACATGATTTGATGAAGAAAACTATGTGGCATTGGGCTATCCATCACATGCGCTTTTACTGCTAGAACCATTTGAAAAGTTCCATGACACATTTAGCAGGTTTATTAGTTTACAATTAACAATTCCAGTATTACGCAAATTCACATTTCATATCGAACAGTTGTTGGCCAATTTCATATCAGGCACATAAATATATTATAACATCACAGTACGATAGCTACATGAAAACAACACAGTACAACATATAGCTAGTTCGAACAATAGTAGAACAATATATTCAATTCCCTAATCGAGATCATCCAGGATCGTCTTATCCACCTCTTCCTTCAGTTTAGTAAGAACCTGTTTTGCACTGGCCAACTGGGAAAGTACCTCCTCCTTCGCCAACACCATCTTAGCAAAGTCTGATTTAAAAAATCTGAGCTCATTCTCCACCTTCCTCTTTCTATCCTACATCTTCAAATATTCTTCAGCGTTTACAACACTTTCTCTAAGACTACGTGTGTTCTCTTCCTCATACATGCTTCAGAGCTTCGCTAGGCACATCTTCAAAGACTGTGGCCACTCTTGATCAACCCACTTCAAGTAAGAACACTTCCATTCATCCTATATGTGACGCCCCCGATTTAATCATACACTAATCATACACGCAAACGTGTACGATCAAGATCAGGGACTCACGGGAAGATATCACAACACAACTCTACAAATAAAATAAGTCATACAAGCATCATATTACAAGCCAGGGGCCTCGAAGGCTCGAATACAAGAGCTCGATCATAGACGAGTCAGCGGAAGCAACAATATCTGAGTACAGACATAAGTTAAACAAGTTGCCATAAGATGGCTAGCACAAACTGGGATACAGATCGAAAGAGGCGCAGGCCTCCTGCCTGGGATCCTCCTAACTACTCCTGGTCGCCGTCAGCGGGCAGCACATAGTAGTAGGCACCTCCAGTGTAGTAGGAGTCGTCATCGACGGTGGCGTCCGGCTCCTGGGCTCCAACATCTGGTTGCGACAACTAGGTAGAAGGGATAGAGGGAAAAGAGGGAGAAAGCAACCGTGAGTACTCATCCAAAGTACTCGCAAGCAAGGAGCTATACTACATATGTATGGGTATCAAATGGAATAAGGGTATCATATGTGGACTGAACTGCAGAATGCCAGAATAAGAGGGGGATAACTAACCCTATCGAAGACTACACTTCTGGCAGCCTCCGTCTTGCAGCATGTAGAAGAGAGTAGACTGAAGTCCTCCAAGTAGCATCGCATAGCATAATCCTAACCGATGATCCTCCCCTCGTCGCCCTGTGAGAGAGCGATCACCGGTTGTATCTGGCACTTGGAAGGGTGTGTTTTATTAAGTATCCGGTTCTAGTTGTCATAAGGTCAAGGTACAACTCCAAGTCGTCCTGTTACCGAGGGACACGGCTATTCGAATAGATAAACTTCCTTGCAGGGGTGCACCACATACCCCAACACGCTCGATCCCATTTGGCCAGACACATTTTTCTGGGTCATGCCCGGCCTCGGAAGATCAACACGTCGCAGCCCCACCTAGGCACAACAGAGAGGTCAGCACGCCGGTGTAAACCTAAGCGCACAGGGGTCTGGGCCCATCGCCCTTAGCACACCTGCATGTTGCGAACGCGGCCGGAAGCAGAACTAGCCCCCTTAATACAAGAGCAGGCTTATGTTCCAATCCGGCGCGCGCCACTCAGTCGCTGACGTCACGAAGGCTTCGGCTGATACCACGACGCCGGGATACCCATAACTACTCCCGCGTAGATGGTTAGTGCGTATAAGCCAGATGGCTAGACTCAGATCAAATACCCAGATCTCGTTTAGCGTGTTAGGTATCCGCGAACGCCGACCAGGGCCAGGCCCACCTCTCTCCTAGGTGGTCTGAACCTACCCTGTCGCTTCGCCACAAAGATCCACACAGAGGGCCGTCGGGAAAGTATGTCCTTCCAGCCCCCAATTCGTGAATCAACTGCGGGTACTCCTCGAGCCAACCCGACTTTGGTCATCACATGTATCATGTATAAAGCATGTAGTATATACCCGTGATCACCTCCCGAGTGATCACGGCCCGATAGTATAGCATGGCAGAGGGACAAAAATGAAGGGTCACTGATGATAAACTAGCATCCTATACTAAGCATTAGGATTGCAGGTAAAGGTAACAACAGTAGTAGCAAGGACAGGCTATGCATCAAGATAGGATTAACGGGAAGCAGTAACATGCTACACTACTCTAATACAAGCAGTATAGAGAAGAGTAGGCGATATCTGGTGATCAAAGGGGGGGGCTTGCCTGGTTGCTCTGGCAAGAGAGAGGGGTCGTCAACTCCGTAGTCGTACTGGGTAGCAGCGGCGTCGGTCTCGGTGTCTAGCGGAAGAAGAGGGGGGGAGAAACAATGAATACAATGCAAACAGATGCATGACAAGACAAGTAACGGTGCTAGGGGTGCCCTAACGCGTTATGAGGTGATACCGGTGATGGGGGGAAACATCCGGGAAAGTATCCCCGGTGTTTCGCGTTTTCGGGCAGAGTAGCCGGAGGGGGAAAGTTGCGAGTTTGCTATGCTAGGGATGCGTGACGGACGAACAGGCTGCGTATCCGGGTTCGTCTTGTCGTTCTGAGCAACTTTCATGTTGAAAATAATTTAATCCGAGTTATGGATTAAAAGATATGATTTTCAAAAAAATTTATTAATTTCTGGAATTTATTTAATTACTTCAACATTATCCAAAATAGTAAATGATGACGTCAGCATGACATCATGCTGACGTCAGCAGTCAACTGTGCAGTTGACTAGGTCAACTGACGCGTGGGTCCAGTGGGACCCACCTGTCATACTCTGTTAGGTTAATTAAGATTTAGATAATCTAATTAATGTTTAATTAAACTAACAGGTTAATTAGATTAATTAATTAGGATTAATTAACTTAATTAATTTAGTTAAATAATTAATTAATTAATTAAATTTATTTTTATTATTAATATTATTATTTTTAATCCTTTTTTTATATCTTTTTTTTGGAAACGTTCTGGAGGCGGGGCCCTCCTGTAATAGGCCCCAGGGGGCCTAGCGGGATGGAGCGAGCAACAAGGCTAACGGGCGCTGGGGCGTAACCCGTTTGGGCGCCCGCCCAGGCCAGTGGAGGCGCCGGGGCGTCATAGCCAGCGACGAGGTGCGTCGGGCAACAAGGGGCGGTGGCGAGCGAGGCCACGGCGCAGGGCGGGCGCGTGGTCGGGGCCGGACCGGGCGGCGGCGACGAGCGGAATGACGCGGGAGGGGGGCGGTCGATGGCGAGCAGCGGCGGCGAAGCAAAGCAGAATCAGCAGTGCAGCAGCAGCAGAGCACAAGCAGGGGTAGCGCGGGGCGAACGGCGGGGCTGGAGCCGCGGCAAGGCAGCGCGGGCACCGTAGCGGGGTGGAGGGGATGTAGGCAGCGCCGGGCGCGGCTGGGCAGAGGCGGGACGCAGCGGAGCCAGGGCAGCGGCGGGGAAGCAGCTCGCATGGTCGAGCGGGCAAGCCTAGCGCGACCAGTGGGCGCAGCGCGGGCGCGCGAGCGCGTCGAGCGGCCGGAGCAGTGGTCGGGGTCACGGCGGCGATGCGGTTATGCACGGGCCGGCGGGAGAGCATGCGGACTCGACGGCGGATCCGCCATGGAATAAGAGGGGAAGGGGAGGGGGCTCACATAGCCCTGTAGGTGTGCTAATAGCGGGCTCGGGGCGGCGCCGAAGCTCGGGGCGGCGGTGGTCGACGTCGAGACAGCGGCATCGGGCGATGGCGCGTGACGGAGGCTGTGGCCTCCGGCAATGGCATCCGATGCGCATGCGGCGCAGGAGGTTGGCGAGGTCGCCAGCGGGAGGTAGGAGGGAAGGTCCAGCGAGGGGCAGCGTTGTCGTGCCCCCGGTCCAGATTGGGTCGGGAGGAGGAGACGAGGGAGCGGGAGGGGGAGAGATCAGGGGAGTGGGGAACGTGGGGTTTCGGTAGGTGAGTGGATAAGGGAGTGGGGGTGGGCTGGCCGGTTGGCCCTTGCCAGGTTGGGCCGGCCTGGTGGGGTGGCCGACTGGGCCAGCTGGGTCGAGGCCAAGTGCGGAAGCGGGGGGAGGGTTCTTTCCCTTTTATTTTATCTTTGTTTTATTTTATATTTCTGTTTTACTGTTTTTTTTGTTTTAGTTCCCTTTTGAATTTGGTTTTATAAACTACACCACTGGTTGTTACTTTAGTTTTAACGAGTATGCCACTGCCCCATAAGTTTTTGGCAATAAAACAAATAGTTTAATATTTTATCAAATTGAAAAGGGTAGTTAGTTAAACGTTTTGCTGTAGTTTTAAATATTCTAGTGCACTTGAACCTTTTATAAAATTGTGGTTTCTTCACCAAAATTACCTATGCAATATTTGGTTCACTCCGAACATTTTAGTTTTATTATTTGAAAACTTTTATGGTTTGCTTGATTTTGAATTTGAATTTGAATCGGTTTCGAACTAACGCGAGATTAGCAACAGTAACGGAGGTGACGTGGCATCGTTAACATGGAATTACTGTAGCTTAATTATCCGGGCGTCACAATTCTCCTCCACTACAAGAAATCTCGTCCCGAGATTTAAGAGAGGGACTAGGGGTAAGGTCTAGTTACGAAATTCTAACGAATCTTCTCGGTCTTGATTGCTCTTCTCGATGTGGTCGATCCATTACATTGATGTCTTCATTTCACTGCTTCAAGTCACCATGATCAATTTGTCATCCTTTCTTCGGGATCTCCATCGTACTTACGAATAGGTAAGTGGCAGCTCTACAACGATAGGATGTTATAATGGAAAATCTTCTAGGGGTTTCCCAAGTATGAACATAAGAGTATCTCTTGAGTTGAACAAATGAAACACATCGAGAGCTAAGTGGTGCAATAAGAAGTTTCAAGCGGATAGGCAATCGTTCATTGCCTGAAACAGAGTGTGAATGGGGTTCAGAGCAACGGGAATAAGTATTGTGTCCGATACCAAAATTGATCACTAGGAAGGTGGCTCGCAAATTACATACGAAGTCAAGTTCTAGGAATAACTTTGGCAACAGGGTGTATAGGAGAGTCAGGTTTCGATCCTGGGACCTGTGGGTTATGGGCCCACATGTGGGTTAAAAGTAGGAAGGGCGGTGACATCTTGCACGATCATGTAAGCAAGGCATGTCAGAGGATTGCCTGTCATTTATGTCGGCAACAACATCGGTACCAAGGGCGAGGAACGAAGAGAACCATTTTCCTGCTCGCCGAAATGAGGCGGACCAATAGGCAAAGTCCTCGTCCATCGGTGGTTGCCGGAATGTCAACAACAATAGTAACAGGGTCTTACTGACAGAGTCGTACGCTGAGGTGCTTATAAAAGCAGTGACGTATTACTGCTTAGATCATATAAACCTCAAGAAGGTTAAACAGAACAATGGAAAGGAAAATGTGATTATCAGATTAAATAGAACAATGGAAAGGAAAAATGTGTTTAAGCACATATTTCAGGGGTATATCCTTCCCAATACAAGCATAGTATGATACCCAAGACCGGATAGAAGGTAGAAACCCACTTAGGTAAGGGGAGAGGAATTTCATGATGTTACCCATACAACGGTGTTTGGATAGTTGAGCAAGAAACAATTAGCATTGGGCTTCAAATGTTCTTGTTGAAGAACGGAGTACCATAAACATGCTTCGAGATAGCATTGACATGGTCAACAGGTGAAAATCAGACTTTGGAAACAAAAAGGATCCATTAGGAATAACTTGTAGAATAAGTCTTACAGTTTCCTCATGGAAGAATGGATAACATTGCTAAAAGGGAACTATAACAATAGGGCCTCCGGCCAGGTGGGCTAGGTATGATACCACCTTACCGGGCCATCTAAAGACCAACATTATAACTCTTGGAAATATGTTCCAACCATCATATCTGACCGAGATTCAGATTTGATTGGTGTCAGGATACCTCAGACTCGGGATGCCTGAGAAGAAAAGGTGCAACACAATTTGACGAGATGACATTGTGAGATTCTCAGAAGTGATCTATGTAAGTGAGCTCTGAAACAAGAGGTCATCAGTAAACCAAGGAGAGGATGAGGAGGTGCCTGATAGGCTCAGCAACAAATCATCGAGATTTCCAAAGGATTGATTTCCACAATTATGTGAACAAGGAAATATCATTTGTCGGATCAAATGTCATAATGATGTATGCTCAAGGGAAACATACACAACTGAACAATGATAGAAGGGTGCACCCAGGAATCTGGACTAGGTAGCACAATCAATGTTTGAATGATGATTCAATAATCAATAGACTTAGAATGAAACTGTAGACCAATATCTTCAAGCAATAGGGTTGCTAGAAGTTTAGAATTTACACATCACAGACCATTTATTGGTATTCCGGTTAGAAACAACACAGAGATCAAGAAATGAACGCAAAAGCCGAGAGATATTACTATATCAAGAATTCTCAAGAGGTGGTAAAATTACCACGACATTCTTGACATAAAAGGTGGTAACATTCCAAGGTAAAGAAGAACAAATGCTGGATAGCAAGGATCTCAAGGTATAACACAAAAAACGAATAAGTTTGTGTTGAACGGAAGGTAATAAAGTGGTCGGTGATAATACAAACCATTGAGGGGCGAGGATGGTATTTCTCATCAAGAATTTGATATATATCTTGGAAGAGCTCAGGATGTTGATGATGACCACGACACATTTGTCGAGAAATTTCATGAAGATGTAATCGGTTGGCGATGACATCAAGTCAAATGATGATGCAGCGAAAGTCAAATAATACCTGAAGAAGAACTCATAAGAAGTTATGCAGTTCCGTGATAATCTCGAGATACCAGAGGGGGGTAATACTCAATGACAGGTCAAAGTAGAGGTTGGCCTGGGGTATTGCTCTACAAAAGACAAGCGCTTAAACTTGCACGCGAAATGGTATTTAAAGGAGAACATGGTCGGAACCACGATTGCAAAAGGTCAGATCCCAGATATAAGATGAACTTATACCAAAGGAATAATTTAATTTATGAGAAGCTTTAACGATAAGATCTACATCGTGTCCATGGGCATGAACACAAGTTCAAGGTCGACTCCCACTTCTCCAATGCATAACCTTTCATTCACTTCTCACTTTCGAAGAAGTTGTAGTGTTGAAATTTTATTTGGCAAAATACCAGAAGTGTATGGCTCGTGAAAACTTTCGAGTTCACACAGTTTAGAGAAGGCATAGGTTCAACCCATCAGGGCATCTTAGGAGTATATACCACAAATTTCAAGAATAAATAACACAAGCTCGATAGTAGAGCATGTTTGAGAAAGCAGAGGATACAATTTACCAAAGGTATTATGTATCCGAGGAAAGGCTCACAGACTTATTGAATATGAAGGACGCTGTCGGATAAAATCCAGCAAATGATCTGGTGGTCCTCAAGGGATCTGGTGCGAGCATCGGTACTCAACCAAAGGGAGAAACAATGCAAGGAGATCAGACTTTAGAAACAACTGACTAATTCAAGGCTCAAATGCAAAGGAATTATCAATTCCAAGACAAGGGATCAGAAGCAATGCCCTGATCAGGGATGGATAAGTTGAATAGCCTTAAGGGTACAATCGACAGCAATTTGATTGGTCGAGATCCAGCTCATGTTTTAAAATAACGTCTGAGCCGGAAAGATAATTTAAAAAGGATCAACTGATGATTGCGTGCATTCGCACTCATGTTGAATCAATAGGATCAAAAAGACGATGCCTAAGGATACTAACGAATATTGCCAGACATATGGAAAGCATCCATAATGCAAGCAGGCAAGTATTGCAGAGCAATAAGCTACTAAGGATTTTTGGAGGATCGAATAGTATTTCGAAGACCATTGTGAAACACATGAACAACTGGGGATGAGTGGATACTCGACAAGTGCGAGGATTTAATTGAAGGGGTATTCATGTGGCAAGGAACTGCTAGGCAGTAGGCACAAAGTATTCTCGGAACAATAGAGAAGACTTCGGGGTATCTTGTAATAACAAGATCAATGGGGGATGATCGTATGAATGGCAAGTGTAAGTAGTTATCCATAAGGATTTATCGGTGGTCGGGAATAGCAAAAGTGATGGGCACAAAGTCTCAAGAGGAATAGCAAAGAGTATCTTCGGAATCTTCTGGTGAAGCAGGCCATCATCTGGAATGAAGGGGCTCTCCGGGAGAAAGTATTTACGAGAACCTAGAGTTAGAGTTAGCAAAACCATTTAACCCGAATAGAAGAGAGATCAGGGTCCTAGAGTAAAGGCGAGGAATAAAAGATCCTAATACCACCCAAATGGCGACGTGGGCCCGTAAGCCGCACAGCCATGTTAGTAAAAGTTTTGTAATGTCTAGACTCGACTTCAGCCAAGGAGTGTGGAAGGGGGCCTACAGGCAGTCGGCTCTGATACCAACTTGTGACGCCCCCGATTTAATCGTACACTAATCATACACGCAAATGTGTACGATCAAGATCAGGGACTCACGAGAAGATATCACAACACAACTCTACAAATAAAATAAGTCATACAAGCATCATATTACAAGCCAGGGGCCTCGAAGGCTCGAATACAAGAGCTCGATCATAGACGAGTCAGCGGAAGCAACAATATCTGAGTACAGACATAAGTTAAACAAGTTACCATAAGATGGCTAGCACAAACTGGGATAGAGATCGAAAGAGGCGCAGGCCTCCTGCCTGGGATCCTCCTAACTACTCCTGGTCGCCGTCAGCGGGCAGCACGTAGTAGTAGGCACCTCCGGTGTAGTAGGAGTCGTCATCGACGGTGGCGTCCGGCTCCTGGGCTCCAACATCTAGTTGCGACAACTAGGTAGAAGGGATAGAGGGAAAAGAGGGAGAAAGCAACCGTGAGTACTCATCCAAAGTACTCGCAAGCAAGGAGCTATACTACATATGTATGGGTATCAAATGGAATAAGGGTATCATATGTGGACTGAACTGCAGAATGCCAGAATAAGAGGGGGATAACTAATCCTGTCGAAGACTACGCTTCTGGCAGCCTCCGTCTTGCAGCATGTAGAAGAGAGTAGACTGAAGTCCTCCAAGTAGCATCGCATAGCATAATCCTAACCGATGATCCTCCCCTCGTCGCCCTGTGAGAGAGCGATCACCAGTTGTATCTGGCACTTGGAAGGGTGTGTTTTATTAAGTATTCGATTCTAGTTGTCATGAGGTCAAGGTACAACTCCAAGTCGTCCTGTTACCGAGGGACACGGCTATTCGAATAGATAAACTTCCCTCCAGGGGTGCACCACATACCCCAACACGCTCGATCCCATTTGGCCGGACACACTTTTCTGGGTCATGCCCGGCCTCAGAAGATCAACAGGTCGCAGCCCCACCTAGGCACAACAGAGAGGTCAGCACGCCGGTCTAAACCTAAGCGCACAGGGGTCTGGGCCCATCGCCCTTAGCACACCTGCACGTTGCGAACGCGGCCGGAAGCAGAACTAGCCCCCTTAATACAAGAGCAGTCTTACGTTCCAATCCGGCGCGCGCCACTCAGTCGCTGACGTCACGAAGGCTTCGGCTGATACCACGACGCCGGGATACCCATAACTACTCCCGCGTAGATGGTTAGTGCGTATAAGCCAGATGGCTAGACTCGGATCAAATACCCAGATCTCGTTTAGCGTGTTAGGTATCCGCGAACGCCGACCAGGGCCAGGCCCACCTCTCTCCTAGGTGGTCTGAACCTACCCTGTCGCTTCGCCACAAAGATCCACACAGAGGGCCGTCGGGAAAGTATGCCCTTCCAGCCGAATCAACTGCGGGTACTCCTCGAGCCAACCCGACTTTGGTCATCACATGTATCATGTATAAAGCATGTAGTATATACCCGTGATCACCTCCCGAGTGATCACGGCCCGATAGTATAGCATGGCAGACGGACAAAAATGAAGGGTCACTGATGATAAACTAGCATCCTATACTAAGCATTAGGATTGCAGGTAAAGGTAACAACAGTAGTAGCAAGGACATGCTATGCATCAGGATAGGATTAACGGGAAGCAGTAACATGCTACACTACTCTAATACAAGCAGTATAGAGAAGAGTAGGCGATATCTGGTGATCAAAGGGGGGGGCTTGCCTGGTTGCTCTGGCAAGAGAGAGGGGTCGTCAACTCCGTAGTCGTACTGGGTAGCAGCGGCGTCGGTCTCGGTGTCTAGCGGAAGAAGAGGGGGGAAGAAACAATGAATACAATGCAAACAGATGCATAACGATGCATGACAAGACAAGTAACGGTGCTAGGGGTGCCCTAACGCGTTATGAGGTGATACCGGTGATGGGGGGAAACATCCGGGAAAGTATCCCCGGTGTTTCGCATTTTTGGGAAGAGTAGCCGGAGGGGGAAAGTTGCGAGTTTGCTATGCTAGGGATGCGTGACGGACGAACGGGCTGCGTATCCGGGTTCGTCTCGTCGTTCTGAGCAACTTTCATGTTGAAAATAATTTAATCCGAGTTACGGATTAAAAGATGTGATTTTCAAAAAAAAATATTAATTTCTGGAATTTATTTAATTACTTCAACATTATCCAAAATAGTAAATGATGACGTCAGCATGACATCATGCTGACGTCAGCATTCAACTGTGCAGTTGACTAGGTCAACTGACGCGTGGGTCCAGTGGGACGCACCTGTCATACTCTGTTAGGTTAATTAAGATTTAGATAATCTAATTAATGTTTAATTAAACTAACAGGTTAATTAATTAATTAATTAGGATTAATTAACTTAGTTAATTTAGTTAAATAATTAATTAATTAATTAATTAAATTTATTTTTATTATTAATATTATTATTTTTAATCCTTTTTTTAATCTTTTTTTAAACGTTCTGGAGGCGGGGCCCTCCTGTAATAGGCCCCAGGGGGCCTAGCGGGGTGGAGCGGGCAACAAGGCTAACGGGCGCTGGGGCGTAACCCGTTTGGGCGCCCGCCCAGGCCAGTGGAGGCGCCGGGGCATCGTAGCCAACGACGAGGTGCGTCGGGCAGCAAGGGGCGGTGGCGAGCGAGGCCACGGCGCAGGGCGGGCGCGTGGTCGGGGCCGGACTGGGCGGCGGCGACGAGCGGAATGACGCGGGAGGGGGGCGGTCGATGGCGAGCAGCGGCGGCGAAGCAAAGCAGAATCAGCAGTGCAGCAGCAGCAGAGCGCAAGCAGGGGTAGCGCGGGGCAAACGGCGGGGCTGGAGCCGCGGCAAGGCAAGGCAGCGCGGGCATCGTAGCGGGGTGGAGGGGATGTAGGCAGCGCCGGGCGCGGCTGGGCAGAGGCGGGACGCAGCGGAGCCAGGGCAGCGGCGGGGAAGCATCTCGCATGGTCGAGCGGGCAAGCCTAGCGCGACCAGTGGGCGCGGCGCGGGCGCGCGAGCGCGTTGAGCGGCCGAAGCAGTGGTCGGGGTCACGGCGGCGATGCGGTTATGCACGGGCCGGCGGGAGAGCATGCGGACTCGACGGCGGATCCGCCATGGAATAAGAGGGGAAGGGGAGGAGGCTCACATAGCCCTGTAGGTGTGCTAATAGCGGGCTCGGGGCGACGCCGAAGCTCGGGGCGGCGGTGGTCGACGTCGAGACAGCGGCATCGGGCGATGGCGCGTGACAGAGGCTGTGGCCTCCGGCAATGGCATCCGATGTGCATGCGGCGCAGGAGGTTGGCGAGGTCGCCAGCGGGAGGTAGGAGGGAAGGTCCGGCGAGGGGTAGCGTTGTCGTGCCCCCGGTCCAGATTGGATCGGGGGGAGGAGACGAGGGAGCGGGAGGGGGAGAGATCAGGGGAGTGGGGAACGTGGGGTTTCAGTAGGTGAGTGGATAAGGGAGTGGGGGTGGGCTGGCCGGTTGGCCCTTGCCAAGTTGGGTCGGCCTGGTGGGGTGGCCGACTGGGCCAGCTGGGTCGAGGCCCAGTGCGGAAGCGGGGGGGAGGGTTCTTTCCCTTTTATTTTATCTTTGTTTTATTTTATATTTCTGTTTTACTGTTTTTTTGTTTTAGTTCCCTTTTGAATTTGGTTTTATAAACTACACCACTGGTTGTTACTTTAGTTTTAACGAGTATGCCACTGCCCCATAAGTTTTTGGCAATAAAAAAAATAGTTTAATATTTTATCAAATTGAAAAGGGTAGTTAGTTAAACGTTTTGCTGTAGTTTTAAATATTCTAGTGCACTTGAACCTTTTATAAAATTGTGGTTTCTTCACCAAAACTACCTATGCAATATTTGGTTCACTCCAAACATTTTAGTTTTATTATTTGAAAACTTTTATGGTTTGCTTGATTTTGAATTTGAATTTGAATCGGTTTCGAACTAACGCGAGACTAGCAACAGTAACGGAGGTGACGTGGCATCGTTAACATGGAATTACTGTAGCTTAATTATCCGGGCGTCACACTATAATATTTAAAACTAGATCAGTAACAATTGTAGGGGAAATGGGTTTATAGCAACATAGAGAATCACCAATGCTTATTTTGAAAAACTGAAGAAACATGTTGATTATGACATATCTTCTCAAAAAGATCAATGTGCAAATGAATTAATTGCTACTGAGACAACAACCAAATTCTGGAACATCAGAAGCTATAATTAACTACAACAACGCTACAAGTTCTTACTCATGTACAATAAATAACAAATTGAGCATTTTATGAGGAAGGTAAATATAACTGCAACAACATAGCGATAGTGTTTGGATGACAGCAAATTGATACTAACAGGTGTGTACATGCACAAACTTAGTAACATAGAACTAATAGCAGTAAGGCCATCCGCTATGTATGCCAAAACTGGGGTAAAGACAACTGTTGCTACATCTCGCACCGGTACCCTGCACTGGCGAGCCGATGCAGTGGAAAAAAATTAGGGACCCGGACTCCGGAGCACGTAGTTGCTCAGATGCCCAGTTCCTTCGTGCCATAAAGATTTAGTATTTTACTGCTTGGCTTCTCGGATGTGTGGACCAAAGTTGGCTGCACAAACTGCTGAAGTGGTGCCAAATGATTTTCTAATGGCACTGCTTATGAGATGGTAACAATTTAAGATACTAGGTACAAACTGTGAGACTGTCTTAGGATGCGTTTGGTTGAAGGTGTGGTATGAATGGGTTGGGACAGTGACAGTGTCTGAATCACATCTAACAAATGATTTGTAACAACAAAATAGGGTCTAACCTTCTCTGCACATGCCAGAAACTTCCTCCCACTGTCCACAGATTCAAACGCAACTAGCTTCACGCATGGAGATTGATGGTGACAACGAGCAGATAGATCTTCAGCCACCCGCTCCATTCGTTGCCACTGATTATCCTAGGGAGCTACAAGAGGAAGAAATGACTCAAATCAACCGCCGGGTAAAAATCCTTCATTCCAAGTCATAGCCCGAGAGAGAGAAGAGAGGCATACTTGGGTGGTGAAGGAGTCATCGCCGGAGGAGGAACCGCTGGAGAGGTCTTTGAAGAAGACCATGGCGACCCCGGCGATAGGATGCGAGACGGCGAGAGCGAGGAAGCGGATGTAGCTTAGGAAGGAAGGAAGGAGGAAACAGGGGAAATGTGACTTTTGGTCGGGGAGAAAAGGGGGTGGGGAAGGGGGAGGGGGCGGGGGTAGATATTTTGGCGGTAGGCCAAAATTTTGGAAATGTGGAGGGAAACTTTGCGCGCGGTGCCACCGGACCATTCACTTTGAACGATTGTGTGCATCGCAAACGATTCTTCTGCTTTACACGCATGGGATGAGTTTGATAGTTCAAATTTTTGTGGAAATTTCCCCGGGTACGCCATTGCATAGTTTAACATCGCTTGCTAATTTGGGCGCACAAAAGAGCATACAGCAGACAGACCACACTTACTGAATCGAGAAATTTTAGTAATTAAAAGGAGTCGGTTGACCTAAACATTGCTCTAACAAAAGACCAGCATTAAAAACAAAGCCTAAGTACGCATAATTTTAACAAATCCAACGCCATGCCGGCCGATGCATCGCCGGTGTGAGATGAGACATCGATGATTTGTCCTGGGGACATGCCGCCGTTGGTGGACTCCGCGTCCCCCTACTAAAGTCGACCGCGTCCTCGTCCTCGTCCTCGGCGCCGCCCTCAAGGTTGTAGTACTCATAGTAGTGGTTGCGCTAGAGCTCGCGTTGGTACTCCACCGCTGATTCCTGGATGGACAAACTCTTCTCTAGCTCGACCTCAGCCACGTGCAACTCCTCCTCCCGGCGCTCCTTGATCTCCGCCGCCTCCTCCATCTCCAGCTCCCGCTCGGCGACCTCATGAGGAAGCAGGTGCTCCATGGCCACCGTCGCCTTTTCGGACGTGGGTTGCAAGCTGGAGTCCGAGGTGGCTTGGAATATCTTGGCGTGTGCATCCTCGATCTTGGCGTGGATGGCCTCGAACCGGGCCAAGGTGACATTGGCGGCACAGCTGGCAGCTCGAGTGCTCTCAGCGTTTGCAACCGCCATTGCAGCAGCAGCTGCAGCCGTCTCGGCTGCTATAGCTGCCCTGTCGGCTGCCCCAGATGCCCTCTCGGAGGAAGCGGCCACGCTCAATGTGGATGCGGCGGCACTCTCGGTGTAGGCGGCAGCGCTCTCGGCGCAGGCGGCGGCGCTCAGGGGGGGCGGCCATCATACGGGCCTTCACGAACCATTTCCATGGGGTCATCCTTGCAAGAAGGGGTGCGGGAATGGGGATCAGGATTCGTGGATTCAGGGGTTGCCGGCACTGGAGCAGACGAGCCGGTGAAGCTTAAGGAGGGAGACTTAAATAGATCCAGATATTTTCGTCGCAAACGGTTCATAGAAAACAACTGTGTGTGATGTTGTAGATATTTTTATTAGCTGTGAAAGATGAATTTGGAGTAAAGTGGCAACGGATGGTGTTTTAAATGTACGATAAATTTTGTAGTACTAATACAACTGACATGTCAAATTTGGAAAATTTTAGGGGTCATTTAACCTTTTAAGACATTTAAGTGATTTTCTAGCCATTTAATGACCATAATTGAAATTTGAACTACATGTACATGCAACAACTAACCATAACGGTTTGAAAACTCATATTTTGTGTACGTCTGCGCAATTTAATTCCATGTGCAGTAAATTGGAAGGAATTTTCAAACATCTTGGTCTAACGGCTATGACACAATTAAGCATGGAGTGACATGGCATTTTAATTCCAAAAAATTAAAAAAACAGAAACACATGAAACCTTGGTTGATGTAATGTCATGACACCAAGATGATGTGGTAAAAAATTTGGCATGTTTGATGAAAGTTTGGACACACACCCCTCACAAACCGGAGCACCTCACTAGAAGGCTCGTGGTTCCGAGAGGGAACAATGCCTGTTTGATGACAAACAGGAGATAGCTTCCTCTTACGGCCTTCAATCTTTTTCTACGTTTAACGTACACTACTATAATTATAATGTGAAATTTTGGAAAATTCTAGGGGTCATTTGACCTTTTAAAGACAATGTAAGTGATTTTCTAGCCATTTAATGACCGTAATTCAAATTTGCACTACATCTACATGCAAGGGCTAACCATAATGGTTTGAAAAATAATATTTGTGTACTTGTGTGCGACTTAATTCCATGTGCAGTAAATTAGAAGGAATTTTCAAACATATTTGTCTCATGACATGGACACATGCATATGTATGCATGGAGTGACATGGCATTTTAATTCCAAAAAAATAAAAATAAAACACATGAAACCTTGGTTGATGTAATGTCATGCCACCAAGATGATGTGGTAAAAAATTTGGCATGTTTGACGAAAGTTTGGACACACACCCCACACAAACTGAAGCAACTCACTAGAAGGCTCGTGGTTCTGAGAGGGAACAATGCACGTTTGATGACGAACGGGAGATAGCTTCCTCTTACGGCCTTCAATTTCTTTCTACGTTTAACGTGCACTACTACAACTGTAATGTGAAATTTTGGAAAATTCTAGGGGTCATTTGACCTTTCAAAGACATTTAAGTGATTTTCTAGCCATTTAATGACCGTAATTCAAATTAGAACTACATCTACATGCAACGGCTAACCATAACGGTTTGAAAAATCATATTTGTGTACTTGTGTGCGAGTTAATTCTATGTGAAGTAAATTAGAAGGAATTTTCAAACATATTTGTCTCACGAACATGGACACATGCATATGTATGCATGGAGTGCCATGGCATTTTAATTCCAAAAAATTAAAAACAAAATCAGAAACACATGAAACCTTGGTGGATGTAATGTCATGCCACCAAAATGATGTGGTAAAAAAATTGGCATGTTTGACGAAAGTTTGGACACACACCCCTCACAAATCAGAGCAACTCACTAGAAGGCTCGTGGTTCTGAGAGGGAACAATGCATGTTTGATGACGAACGGAGATAGCTTCCTCTTACGGCCTTCAATTTTTTCTATGTTTAACATGCACTACTACAACTGTAGTGTGAAATTTTGGAAAATTCTAGGGGTCATTTGACCTTTTAAAGACATTTAAGTGATTTTCTAACCATTTAATGACCGTAATTCAAATTTGAACTACATCTACATGCAACGGCTAACCATAACAGTTTGAAAAATCGTATTTGTGTAATTGTGTTCGAGTTAATTCCATGTGCAGTAAATTAGAAGGAATTTTCAAACATATTTGTCTCATGGCATGGACACATGCATATGTATGCATGGAGTGACATGGAATTTTAATTCCAAACAATTAAAAAAATCAGAAACACATGAAACCATGCTTGATGTAATGTCATGCCACCAAGATGATATGGTAAAAAAGTTGGCATGTTTGACGAAAGTTTGGACACACACACCCCTCACAAATCGAGCAACTCACTAGAAGGCTCGTGGTTCCGAGAGGGAACAATGCATGTTTGATGATGAATGGGAGATAGCTTCCTCTTACGGCCTTCAATTTTTTTCTACGTCTAACTGCACTACTACAACTGTAATGTGAAATTTTGGAAAAATTCTAGGGGTCATTTGACCTTTTAAAGACATTTAAGTGATTGTCTAGCCATTTAATGACCATAATTCAAATTTGAACTACATCTACATGCAACACCTAACCATAACGGTTTGAAAAATCATATTTGTGTACTTGTGTGCGAGTTAATTCCATGTGCAGTAAATTAGAAGGAATTTTCAAACATATTGGTCTCCTGGCATGGGCACATGCATGGAGTGCCATGGCTTTTTAATTCCAAAAAAAATAAAAAATGATCAGAAAAACATGAAACCTTACTTGATTTAATGTCGTGCCACCAAGATGATGTGGTAAAAAAAATTGGCATGTTTCACGAAAGTTTGGACACACACCCCACATAAATCGGAGTGACTCACTAGAAGGCTCGTGGTTCCAAGAGGGAATAATGCATGTTTGATGACGAATAGGGGATAGCTTCCTCTTACGGCTATCAATTTTTTTCTATGTTTAATGTGCACTAATACAACTGTCATGTGAAAATTTGGAAAATTTCAGGGGTCATTTGACCTTTTAAAGACATTTAAGTGATTTTCTAGCCATTTAATGATCGTAATTAAAATTTGAACTACATCAACATGCAACGCCTAACCATAACGGTTTGAAAAAACATATTTTTGTGTACTTGTGTGCGAGTTAAAAAATCATCAGACATGTAAATATCTGGTGTTCAAAAAAGAAATGTAAAAATTTGGCAAGACAACCAGCCCCCACACGATGGGCACTCTATCTCGTGGCTTGAAGTTTGGTAGGTGAGTGGCGGGGATCACTAATCAGACACGATTCTGTATTGGAAACCGTCAGCTATTATGTTCACACACGGATTTAGGCTATTATGTTCACACACGGATTTTGATGCGGGAATCATGTGTAATTCAAACTAAAGTACTCGTAAATTCCGGCAATCGGCGTGTGTACTGTCCCCGTCGATCTAGATTTCGGCCGCCAATAAATACTACCTCGCTCATGTCGTCCCGCCTGCATTCTCATCTACATCCTCCCATCGCTCGCCCTCTCTCTCCGTCTCAAATCTCTTGCATGGCGTCGCCGTTCTGCCCACGTGCCGACGAGGAGTCACCACCCCCGAGGACGCTCACTCGAATAGCAGCGACGAGGACCCCTACGCGCCGCCGGACGAGGTTGCGCCGGACCCCCCAACTTTGGATTGGTTTTGGGGCCAGTACAATCTTTGTCTGTGGATGTCGCTGCCGCAGGGTGAGAAAGCCAGGCAAGTGGCGTTCAATAAGGAGATGGCGGAGGAGGAAGCCAGGTACCAGGCGTCCTGTGATGGCCGTGATTCCGCCTGGAAAAAGGAGGTGGCGGAGCTTTGGGGCCGGGTGCGTCGTCGTGCCGAGGAGGTGTACAAAGACGGGTATTTCACGAGGAAGGTCATAGGCGCTAGGCGCCTCATCGCAGCATGGAGGTGCTCCGACAAGCTCCAGCGTGCCACCAACGAGGAGCTCCAATAGGCGCCCAATAAAATGGCAAGATCATTCACACGCGTCCGCCAGCAAGAGGCAGATCGGTACGTCAAGCGCTGCGAGGCGGAGGAGGCGGAGTACTGCATCCGCACTGGGAAGACACTGCGCACCAGGGAACTGTTGTCGAGGGGCTGCTAGAATACTGGCCCCAGGAGGGATTATTAGTTTTAGTATTGTTCGTTTTCAATTTTATGCATTGTACCTAGTAGTTAAGTATCATCACATATATGTGATGATATTATATATATATATATATTGTGATGAACTAATGAACAATTAATATATATATGTGTATTCATAATATATATATATATATATATTATGAATTCCATTTTCTATCAATTTTTATACTAATTTGAATCTAGTTGTTATCATCCACATATACAGAATGGAAAGCGTGTATCATTGAAACAGAACATATAAGAATGGAAAACAAAGTATGCACATTGAAACAGAGGAATAAACAGAGGAATACTATGATTGCTGTGAATACATAGCTATGACGTTGAAACGACTCAACAAAATAAAACGCGTCCATGAGACCATGACCAGCAGCCCTTGCCTATGGTAGCCCTTGGCTCTGCCTGAACTCATGCAGGCATTCGTCCAGGCGGTTGACACGCTCGCGGTACATCTGGAGAGCAATCTCGAGCTCCCAGTTGGCTATTTCATCGGAGATAACCAGCTCGAGGATGCGACGGCCATGTTCCTCTACTCGCCCAGGTGGACACCTAGGTCAAGGAGGCGGTCAAGCCTACGAACCAGCGTGTTGGCATCTAGCGGGCCGCGGACAAATCGAACAATGCCACCCATGCGAACAGCGTGGCGGGCATCCAGTGCAAGTACGGCGCGGCCGGCCTCTGGTGCAAGTACGGCACTGAGGGCCTCTGCCCACTCCTGGCGAGGAATGAGGGTACTGACTGGACGTGTACCCAGCTGCGACGCCGTGTCGACAATAGGCAACCGCCGATGGATCTGCTTTTGCTGTGCGGCGTGCTGCGCCTCTCGCTGTGCGGCGCTCCAACGGTCTCACCGTGCGGCGAGCCGCGGCCTATCAGCGCGGACGCGCCTAGCTTTCTTTGCGGCGCACCATCGATCATGTTATGCGGTGAGCTACAGCATGTCGGCGCTGACATGCCTATCTTGATCCAGGGCGCTCAAGCACCATGCACCAAAGGTCTTCTCAACCCTGGCGATGATGCGCATCACGGTGTCATCCATCACGTTGCTGGGGAGTGCCTCGGCCTCGACGGGCCGTGGCGCCAGCTTGTTTTCCTCATCGACGAGGTTGATGGCAGAGGCGGCGCTTTGGTGGGTTGGCATGCTTGGAAAAGTGGATGTGCTACAGGTTGCGCTTGTCGCCTCCATGCGTCACGCGCTGCCTAGGTTTATGCGCAATATCACTGGGTGGCGGGGAACAGGTGAGGAAATGGCGGGAAACGGTGGCGTGTTCATAAAACACCATCAAATAATGGAAACTTAGCATAGAAGGAACATCGAGCTAGCACAAGAAGTAGATGATGATCAGATGAACACGGACCACACTAGGGAACATGTCGGTGATGAATTCATCAATCGCAAACGGTTGAATACTAGCAAGTGTTTGCCCACAACACACACGGCTTATTCCATCACAAACAGGTCGGATGGATCAACTGTATGCCATGTATCGCACATTGTCAAAAAGTAATGTGGTACACCTTCTTTAACATGTGTTAAAATAAATAAAAATAAAAAACAAGGACCTCAAGGCCAATGGCCAATAGATGTTGTGTAGACAGAGCATATCACATACGTCTTATTAGAAGCAATCGTCTGTGTTATTATCGGTCTTAGCACACATTTCTGATTACAGCCTTGTTTGACGCGTATCACACACATCTTGTTATATTGAACCATTTTTGTTCTCTTGTCTCAACACAAACAGTTCATCCGAGTGAATCGCATGCCGTATATCGCACACACCTTGATCTGGCTGATCGTTTCTTTTGTGTTGCCTAATCACAAACATTTCATCTAAGTGAACCGTATGCTGTATATCGCACACACCTTCATCTGGCTGCCGTTTCTTTTGTTCCTCCGCATCGCAAACAGTTAATTGAACTGAACCGTATGCCCTACATCGCACACGCAATTAAAATTTGAACTTTGTTTGATGCATCCTCCATCACAAATGTTTTGCACCTTTTTCACAGGTTTTTACACCGCCATTTGTGATTATTGCATCGCACACAGTTTCGTCAAAGGGTCTCTGATCATAGTGTCGTGTTAGCAGCATCTTGCAGTAGTGAATGTTCTTGTAAATTATGGCCAATACCAGGTATATAAGCAATGATTTCAAATCCAGAGGTTAATCGTACTCGGGCAACTTTACATAAGGCAGACTTGGGTTTTTTGGGGTTGATAGTGGAAAAGTCGAAAGATAAGTCACCCTTACTGTCCCTTTACAGAACCGTACATGAGATTTTCACCTCATATGGCTCCTCGGTCGATTCTTTCGAATGGATCCTTTTCCTCGTTCGAGAGTCTCTGCCCTTCTTCCACTCCGTCCCGAAGACTAACTAACATCAATTGAGTCACGTTTTCATGTTCTAATTGAACACTTTCCATTTATGATATGATTAAAGGAGAAGATTGTTCTTTTACCAAACATACGCAGATCAAATCACGTCCTATAATAATAAGAAATCTTTCTCGATATCAATACCCTTGCCCCTCATTCTTTGAGAATCAGAAGGATCCTTTTCGAGTTTCCATTTCTTCATTTGGAATCTGGGCTCTTCTATCTTTGAATTATTTTTTTGGCTTTATTCTTTATTTATTTCATTTTGATTTTTCCCTCTTCCTGTATCCCTATCGTCTAGGTACAACGTTTGCATCAATATAGAACATTTTATTCTATATGAATCTATATTATTCCATTCCGATTTCTTCTCAAAACTTCCCAAGAAAAATCTCGAATTGGATCCAAAATTGACAGGTTAATGTGAGCTTATCCATGCGGTTAGGCACTCTTCAAATAGGAATCCATTTTCTAACTGGTTTCGTGCTTTGGTGAGTCGTCCGAGATCTTTTTGATGGTCTATGTTGTGTTGAAGGGATATCTATATGATCCCATCGATTGCATAAGACCCGCGGTAGCAATAGAACGGGGAAAGTATACAGAAAGGACAGTTATTTTCAATTTTGATTATCTATATATTACTCCCTCTATCCCAGAATATAAGAACGTTTTTGACACTATGCTAGTGTTAAAAACGTTCTTATATTTTGGGGTGGAGGGAGTAGTTCATTTCTATTTCTAGATATCTAGTTCTATATATTAGTTTTAGTTAGTAGTACTATTAGTTACTGATCCCGGCTCTGTGAGTTCTTTCTTCCGTGATGAACTGTCGGCACCAGTCCTACATTTTTTTTCTCTATGGACCGAGGAGAAAGGGGGTTTAGCGAGAAGAGGATTGTACCATGACAAAAGCACAAAGGTCAACCCGCTTCAAATATGGAACATGGATTCTGGCAATGCAACGAAGTTGGGTCCTCATATCAATCCGAATGAATCAGTCTTTCTACAGAGGTCAATCTTTGCCTACTAGGCAAGAGGATAGAAAGTTCTAAATTCTATCTCGGTAGGACATGGATTTCTATTACTATGAAATTCATAAATGAAAATGAAGTAGTTAATGGGAGGGCTACCATTATCCTTTTTCTTGTATGTGTTCCTAAGAGAAGTAATTTGTCCTCATGTTCCGAGGTCTCAAGAAAAGGGTGTGGAAACAGATAGAAACTCTTGAATGGAAATTGAAAAGAAATGTAGCCCCAGTTCCTTCGGAAATAGTAAGATCTTTGGCGCAAGAAGAAGGGCGACCCATATCATCTTGACTTGGTTCTACTTCCCCTCTTTTTTATAATACCAAGTGAGGTGCTTCTCCTACAAGTATCGAATGGAACATGATGAACAAGATCTTCTTCATGGAAACCTACTCACTTTAGATTGGGAAAATCGTACAGATTTTATGAGACCATGTGCGATGGCTCGAATCCATAGTCAATCCTACTTTCGATAGGACCAGTTGACAATTGAATCAATTTTTCCCATTATTTGTATATCCATAATAGTGCGGAAAGAAAGCCATGAGGAAGAGTGGCCTTGAGTTTCTCGCCCCTTTGCCTTAGGATTCGTTGATTCTCTTTCTCGATGGGACGGGGAAGGGTTATAACTCAGCGGTAGAGTGTCACCTTGACGTGGTGGGAGTCATCAGTTCAAGCCTGATTATCCCTAAACCGAATGTGAGTTTTTTCTATTTTGACTTACTCCCCCGCCACGAGCGAATGATAATGGATAAGAGGCTTCTGGGATTGATGTGATAGGGTAGGGTTGGCTATACTGCTGGTGGCTAACTCCGGGCTAATAATCTGAAGCGCATGGATACAAGTTATCCTTGGAAAGAAAGACAATTCAGAATCTGCTCTGTCTATGAATAAGGAAGCTATAAGTAATTCAACTATGAATCTCATGGAGAGTTCGATCCTGGCTCAGGATGAACGTTGGTGGCATGCTTAACACATGGAAGTTAAATGGGAAGTGGTGTTTCTAGTGGCGAATGGGTGAGTGACGCGTAAGAACCTGCCCTTGGGAAGGAAATAACAACTGGAAACGGTTGCTAATACCCCGTAGGCTGAGGAGCAAAAGGAGAAATCCGCCCAAGGAGGGGCTCGCGTCAGATTAGCTAGTTGGTGAGGTAATAGCTTACCAAGCCGATGATCAGTAGCTGGTCCGAGAGGATGATCAGCCACACTGGGACTGGGACACGGCCGAGACTCCTATGGGAGGCAGCGGTGGGGAATTTTCC
Organism: Triticum monococcum; assembly: GCA_034509565.1. Lineage (NCBI taxonomy): Eukaryota > Viridiplantae > Streptophyta > Magnoliopsida > Poales > Poaceae > Triticum > Triticum monococcum. The sequence goes on along the minus strand of CM067844.1, from coordinate 370,297,463 downwards.
GCAATGGGCGAAAGCCTGATGGAGCAATGGCGCGTGGAGGTGGAAGGCCTATGGGTCGTCAACTTCTTTTCTCGGAGAAGAAACAATGACGGTAGCTGAGGAATAAGCATCAGCTAACTCTATGCCAACAGCCGTGGTAAGACAGAGGATGCTAGCATTACCCGGAATGATTGAGCGCAAAGCGTCTGTAGGTGGCCTTTCAAATCTGCCATCAAATCCTAGGGCTCAACCCTGGACAAGCAGTGGAAACTACCAAGCTAGAGTACGGTAGGGGCAAAGGGAATTTCCAGTGGAGCAGTGAAATGCATTGAGATCGGAAAGAACACCAACGGCGAAAGCACTCTACTGGGCCGACACTGACACTAAGAGGCGAAAGCTAGGGGAGCAAATGGGATTAGAGACCCGAGTAGTCCTAGCCGTAAATGATGGATACTAGGTGTTGTGCGATTCAACCCGTGCAGTGTTGTAGCTAACACGTTAAGTATCCCGCCTAGGGAGTACGTTCGCAAGAATAAAACTCAAAGGAATCGACGGGGGGCCGCACAAGCAGCGAAGCATGTGGTTTAATTTGATGCAAAGCGAAGAACCTTACCAGGGCTTGACATGCCGCGGATCCTCTTGAAAGAGAGGGGTTGAAGGAAATATGCCCTATAGGCAATAATAAAGTTGTTATTTATATTTCCTTATATCATGATAAATGTTTATTATTCATGCTAGAATTGTATTAACCGGAAACTTACTACATGTGTGAATACATAGACAAACAGAGTATCACTAGTATGCCTCTACTTGACTAGCTCATTGAATCAATGATGGTTATGTTTCCTAACCATAGACATGAGTTGTCATTTTATTAACGGGATCACATCATTAAAGAATGATGTGATTGACTTGACCCATTTGAGCTTAGCACGATGATCGTTTAGTTTGTTGCTATTGCTTTCTCTATAACTTATACATGTTCCTATGACTATGAGATCATGCAACTCCCGAATACCGGAGGAACACTTAGTGTGCTATCAAAAGTCACAACGTAACTGGGTGACTATAAAGATGCTCTATAGGTGTCCCCGATGGTGTTTGTTGAGTTGGCATAGATCGATATTAGGATTTGTCACTCCAAGTACCGGAGAGGTATCTCTGGGCCCTCTCGGTAATGCACATCACTATAAAGCCTTGCAAGCAATGTGATTAATGAGTTAGTTGCGGGATGATGCATTACGGAACGAGTAAAGAGACTTGCTGGTAACGAGATTGAACTAGGTATTGAGATACCGATGATCGAATCTCGGGCAAGTAACATACCGAAGACAAAGGGAACAACATATATCGTTATGCGGTTTCACCGATAAAGATCTTCATAGAATATGTGGGAGCCAATATGAACATCCAGGTTCCGCTATTGTTTATTGACCGGAGACGTGTCTCGGTCATGTCTACATAGTTCTCGAACCCGTAGGGTCCGCACGCTTAACGTTCGGTGACGATCAGTATTATGAGTTTATGTGTTTTGATGTACTGAAGGTAGTTCAGAGTCCCGGATTTGATCATGGACATGATGAGGTGTCTTGAAATGGTCGAGATATAAAGATTGATATATTGGACGGCTATATTCGGACTCCGAAAGTGTTCCGGGTGATTTCGGAGAAAACTGGAGTGCCAGAGGGTTACGGGACCCCCCCCCCCCCCCAGAAAGTTGGGCCTTCATGGGCCATACGGAAGAGGGGAGGCAGCCCACAAGGGGCAGCCACGGCCCCTCCCTATAGGGAGTCCGAATTGGACCAGGGAGGGGGGCACCCCCCCCCCCTTCCTTCTCCTCTTCCTCTCCCTTCCTTCCCTCCCCTTCTCCTCGTAGTAGGACTAGGAAAGGAGGAATCCTACTCCTACTAGGAGGAAGATTCCTCCTCCCTTGGCGCGCCACTAGGGCTGGCCGGCCTCCCCCCTTGCTCCTTTATATACGGGGGCAGGGGCAAACTAGAACACACAATTTGATTGTTTCCAGCCGTGTGTGGTGCCCCCCTCAACCATAATCCACCTCGGTCATATCGTAGCGATGCTTAGGCGAAGCCCCGTTCTGGTAGCATCATCGTCACCGTCATCACGCCGTCGTGCTGACGAAGCTCTCCCTCAACACTATGCTAGATCGTGAGTTCATGGGACGTCACTGAGCCAAACGTGTGCAGATCACGGAGGTGTCGTACTTTCGGTACTAGGATCGGTCGATCGTGAAGACGTATGACTACATCAATCGCGTTGTCATAACGCTTACGCTTACGGTCTAGGAGGTACGTAGACAACACTCTCCCCTCTCGTTGCTATGCATCACCATGATCTTGCGTGTGCGTAGGAAAAAATTTGAAATTACTACGTTCCCCAACAGTGGCATCCGAGGCAGTTCTATGCGTAGATGTTATATGCACGAGTACAACACAAAGGAGTTGTGGGTGTGGGTATATAAATATTGCCTGCTGTCACTAGTTGATTCTTGATTTGGCGGTATTGTTGGATGAAGCGGCCCAGACCGACATTACGCGTACGCTTACACGAGACTAGTTCTACCGACGTGCTTCGCACACAGGTGGCTGGTGGGTGTCAGTTTCTCCAACTTTAGTTGAATCGGATTCAATGAACAGGGTTTTTCTGAAGATCAAAAAACAATCGCTATACCGCGTTGTGGTTTTTGATGCATAGGTAAGAACGGTTCTTGCTCAGCCCTTAGCAGCCACGTAAAACTTGCAACAACAAAGTAGAGGACGTCTAACTTGTTTTTGCAGGGCATGTTGTGATGTGATATGGTCAAGACATGATGCTAAATTTTATTGTATGAGATGATCATGTTTTGTAACACACAGTTATCGGCAACTGGCAGGAGCCATATGGTTGTCGCTTTATTGTATGAAATGCAATCGCCATGTAATTGCTTTACTTTATCACTAAGTGGTAGCGACAGTCGTAGAAGCAATAGTTGGCGACACGACAACAATGCTTCGATGGAGATCAAGGTGTCAAGCCGGTGACGATGGTGATCATGACGGTGCTTTGGAGATGGAGATCAAAGGCACAAGATGATGATGGCCATATCATATCACTTATATTGATTGCATGTGATGTTTATCCTTTATGCATCTTATTTTTCTTAGTTCGGCAGTAGCATTATAAGATGATCTCTCACTAAATTTCAAGGTATAAGTGTTCTCCCTGAGTATGCACTATTGCTACAGTTCGTCGTGCCGAGACACCACGTGATGATCGGGTGTGATAAGCTCTACATTCACATACAACGGGTGCAAGCCAGTTTTGCACACGCAGAATACTCAGGTTAAACTTGACAAGCCTAGCATATGCAGATATGGCATCAGAACACTGAGACCGAAAGGTCGAGTGTGAATCATATAGTAGATATGATCAACATAGTGATGTTCACCATTGAAAACTACTCCATCTCATGTAATGATCGTACATGGTTTAGTTGATATGGATCACGTGATCACTTAGATGATTAGAGAGATATCAATCTAAGTGGGAGTTCTTAAGTAATTTGATTAATTGAACTTTAATTTATATGAACTTAGTACCTGATAGTATTTTGCATGTCTATGTTATTGTAGATAGATGGCTCGTGTTGTTGTTCCGTTGAATTTTAATGTGTTCCTAGAGAAAGCTAAGTTGAAAGATGATGGTAGAAACTACATGGACTGGGTCCATAACTTGAGGAGTATCCTCATTGTTGCACAGAACAATTACGTCCTGGAAGCACCGCCAGGTGACAAACCCGTTGCAGGAGCAATGCCAGATGTTGTGAACACCTGGCAGAGCAAAGCTGATGACTACTCGATAGTTCAGTGTGCCATGCTTTACGGCTTAGAACCGGGACTTCAACGACATTTTGAACGTCATGGAGCATATGAGATGTTCCAGGAGTTGAAGTTAATATTTCAAGAAAATGACCGGATTGAGAGATATGAAGTCTCCAATAAGTTCTACAGCTGCAAAATGGAGGAGAATAGTTCTGTCAGTGAACATATACTCAGAATGCCTGGGTACCACAACCACTTGACTCACTTGGGAGTTAATCTTCCTGATGATAGTGTCATTGACAGAGTTCTTCAATCACTGCCACCAAGCTACAAGAGCTTCGTGATGAACTATAATATGCAAGGGATGGATAAGACGATTCATCAGCTCTTCGCAATGCTCAAGGATGCGGAGGTAGAAATCAAGAAGGAGCATCAAGTGTTGATGGTCAACAAGACCACCAGTTTCAAGAAAAAGGGTAAAGGGAAGAAAGGGAACTTCAAGAAACCCAAGTCTAGGCCTAAGCCTGAGACTGAGTGTTTCTACTGCAAAGGGACTGGTCACTGGAAGCGGAACTGCCCCAAGTATTTGGCGGAGAAGGAGGATGGCATAGTGAAAGGTATATTTGATATACATGTTATTGATGTGTACCTTACTAATACTCACAGTAGTGCCTGGGTATTTGATACTGGTTCAGTTGCTAACATTTGCAACTCGAAACAGGGGCTACGGATTAAGCGAAGATTGGCTAAGGATGAGGTGACGATGCGCGTGGGAAATGGTTCCAAAGTCGATGTGATCACCGTCGGCACACTACCTCTACATCTACCTTCGGGATTAGTTTTAGACCTAAATAATTGTTATTTGGTGCCAGCGTTGAGCATGAACATTATATCTGGATCTTGTTTGATGCAAGATGGTTATTCATTTAAATCAGAGAATAATGGTTGTTCTATTTATATGAGTAATATCTTTTATGGTCATGCACCCTTGATGAGTGGTCTATTTTTACTAAATCTTCATAGTAGTGATACACATGTTCATAGTATTGAAGCCAAAAGATGCAGAGTTGATAATGATAGTGCAACTTATTTGTAGCACTGCTGTTTGGGTCATATCGGTGTAAAGCGCATGAAGAAACTCCATTCTGATGGACTTCTGGAATCACTTGGTACTCGTGAACCATGCCTCATGGGCAAGATGACTAAAACTCCGTTCTCCGGAACAATGGAGCGAGCAACAGAGTTATTGGAAATCATACATACTGATGTATGTGGTCCAATGAACATTGAGGCTTGCGTCGGATATCGTTGTTTTCTCACCTTCACAAATGATTTGAGCAGATATGGGTATATCTACTTAATGAAACATAAGTCTGAAACATTTGAAAAGTTCAAAGAATTTCAGAGTGAAGTGGAAAATCATCGTAACAAGAAAATAAAGTTTCTACGATCTGATCGTAGAGGTGAATATTTGAGTTACGAGTTTGGTCTTCATTTGAAACAATGTGGAATAGTTTCGCAACTCACGCCACCTGGAACACCACAGTGTAACGGTGTGTCTGAACGTCATAACAGCACTTTATTAGATATGGTGTGATCTATGATGTCTCTTACTGATTTACCACTATCATTTTGGGGTTATGCTTTAGAGACGGCTGCATTCACATTAAATAGGGCACCATCAAAATCTATTGAGACGACACCTTATGAACTATGGTTTGGCAAGAAACTCAAGTTGTCATTTCTTAAAGTTTGGGACTGCGATGCTTATGTGAAAAAGCTTCAACCTGATAAGCTTGAACTCAAATCGGAGAAATGTGTCTTCATAGGATACCCAAAGGAGACGGTTGGGTACACCTTCTATCACAGATCCGAAGGCAAGATATTCGTTGCTAAAAATGGATCCTTTCTAGAGAAGGAGTTTCTCTCGAAAGAAGCGAGTGGAAGGAAAGTAGAACTTGACGAGGTAATTGTACCTTCTCCCTTATTGGAAAGTACTTCATCACTGAAATCAGTTCCAGTGATTCCTACACCAGTAAGTGAGGAAGCTAATGATGATGATCATGAAACTTCTGATCAAGTTACCACCAAACCTCGTAGGTCAACCAGAGTAAGATCCGCACCATAGTGGTACGGTAATCCTGTTCTGGAAGTCATGTTACTTGATCATGACGAACCTACAAACTATGAGGAAGCAATGATGAGCCCAGATTCCGCAAAATGGCTTGAGGCCATGAAATCTGAGATGGGATCCATGTATGAGAACAAAGTGTGGACTTTGGTTGACTTGCCCGATGATCGGCAGGCCATAGAGAATAAATGGATCTTCAAGAAGAAGATTGACGCTGACGGTAATGTTACTGTCTACAAAGCTCGACTTGTTGAGGAAGGTTTTTGACAAGTTCAAGGAGTTGACTACGATAAGACCTTCTCACCCGTAGCGATGCTTAAGTCCATCCGAATCATGTTAGCAATTGCCGCATTTTATGATTATGAAATTTGGCAAATGGATGTCAAAACTGCATTCCTTACTGAATATCTTAAAGAAGAGTTGTATATGATGCAACCAGAAGGTTTTGTCGATCCAAAAGGTGCTAACAAAGTGTGCAAGCTCGAGCGATCCATTTATGGACTGGTGCAAGCCTCTCGGAGTTGGAATATACACTTTAATAGTGTGATCAAAGCATATGGTTTTATACAGACTTTTGGAGAAGCCTATATTTACAAGAAAGTGAGTGGGAGCTCTGTAGCATTTCTGATATTATATGTAGATGACATATTGTTGATTGGAAATGATACTGAATTTCTGAATAGCATAAAAGGATACCCGAATAGGAATTTTTCAATGAAAGACCTCGGTGAAGTTGCTTATATATTGGGCATCAAGATCTATAGAGATAGATCAAGACGCTTAATTAGACTTTCACAAAGCACATACCTTGATAAAGTTTTGAAGAAGTTCAAAATGGATCAGGCAAAGAAAGGGTTCTTGCCTATGTTACAAGGTGTGAAGTTGAGTCAGACTCAATGCCCGACCACTGCAGAAGATAGAGAGAAAATGAAAGGCATTCCCTATGCTTCAGCCATTGGTTCTATCATGTATGCAATGTTGTGTACCAGACCTAATGTGTGCCTTGCTATTAGTTTAGCAGGGAGGTACCAAAGTAATCCAGGAGTGGATCACTGGACAGCGGTCAAGAATATCCTGAAATACCTGAAAAGGACTAAGGATATGTTTCTCGTGCATGGAGGTGACAAAGAGCTCGTCATAAATGGTTACATCGATGCAAGCTTTGACACTAGTCCAGATGACTCTAAGTCACAAACCGGATACGTGTTTTTATTAAATGGTGGAGCTGTTAGTTGGTGCGGTTCCAAGCAGAGCGTCGTGGCGGGATCTACGTGTGAAGCGGAGTACATAGCTGCTTCGGAAGCAACAAATGAAGGAGTCTGGATGAAGGAGTTCATATCCAATCTAGGTGTCATAACTAGTGCATCGGGTCCAATGAAAATCTTTTGTGACAATACTGGTGCAATTGCCTTGGCAAAGGAATCCAGATTTCACAACAGAACCAAGCACATGAAGAGACGCTTCAATTCCATCCATGATCAAGTCAAGGAGGGAGACATAGAGATTTGCAAGATACATACGGATCTGAATGTTGCAGACCCGTTGACTAAACCTCTCTCACGAGCAGAACATGATCAGCACCAAGACTCCATGGGTGTTAGAATCATTACAATGTAATCTAGATTATTGACTCTAGTGTAAGTGGGAGACTAAAGGAAATATGCCCTAGAGGCAATAATAAAGTTGTTATTTATATTTCCTTATATCATGATAAATGTTTATTATTCGTGCTAGAATTGTATTAACCGGAAACTTAGTACATGTGTAAATACATAGACAAATAGAGTGTCACTACTATGCCTCTACTTGACTAGCTCGTTGAATCAATGATGGTTATGTTTCCTAACCATAGACATGAATTGTCATTCGATTAATGGGATCATATCATTAGAGAATGATGTGATTGACTTGACCCATTCGTTAGCTTAGCATGATGATCGTTTAGTTTGTTGTTATTGGTTTCTCCATAACTTATACTTGTTCCTATGACTATGAGATCATGCAACTCCCAAATACCGGAGGAACACTTAGTGTGCTATCAAACATCACAACGTAACTGGGTGACTATAAAGATGCTCTACAGGTGTCTCCGATGGTGTTTGTTGAGTTGGCATAGATCGAGATTAGGATTTTTCACTCCAAGTATCGGAGAGGTATCTCTGAGCCTTGTTGGTAATGCACATCACTATAAAGCCTTGCAACCAATGTGATTAATGAGTTAGTTGTGGGATGATGCATTACGAACGAGTAAAGAGACTTGTCGGTAACGAGATTGAACTAGGTATTGAGATACCGACGATCAAATCTCGGGCAAGTAACATACCGATGACAAAGGGAACAACATATATCGTTATGTGGTTTGACCAATAAAGATCTTCGTAGAATATGTGAGAGCCAATATGAACGTCTAGGTTCCGTTATTGGTTAGTGAACGAAGACGTGTCTCGGTCATGTCTACATAGTTCTCGAACCCGTAGGGTCCGCACGCTTAACGATCGGTGACAATCAGTATTATGAGTTTATGTGGTTTGATGTACCGAAGGTAGTTCGGAGTCCCGGATTTGATCACGGACATGGCGAGGAGTCTCGAAATGGTTGAGACATAAAGATTGATATATTGGACGGCTATATTCGGACACCGGAAGTGTTCCGGTGATTTCGGAGAAAATCGGAGTGCTGGAGGGTCACCGGAACCCCCCCCCCCTAGGAGGAAAGTTGGGCCTTCATGGGCCATAGGGAAGAGGGAGGCAGCCCACAAGGAGCAGCCGCATCCCCTCCCTATAGGGAGTCCAAATTGGACTAGGGAGGGGGGCGCCCCCCCCCCCTTTCCTTCTCCTCTTCCTCTCCCTTCCTTCCTTCCCCTTCTCCTCCTAGTAGGACTAGGAAAGGAGGAATCCTACTCCTAAGGATTCCTCCTCCCTTGGCGCGCCACTAGGGTCGGTCGGCCTCCCCCCTTGCTCCTTTATATTCGGGGGCAGGGGCACCCTAGAACACACAAGTTGATTGCTTCTAGCCGTGTGCGGTGTCCCCCTCCACCATAATCCACCTCGGTC